>OZ035880.1:130658285-131883035 GCA_964034835.1 Muscina levida | reverse complement strand
GTAACTCTTATAGAACCAGTTGTAACAGTTACAAATGAACATTAAAAGTTCAAAGAGATCTACGTGGATTAAGCACTGCGATTCTATATTTGGTGCGGTCTCATAGTGGATGAGGAAAAGGCACTTCGGGCGAAATTAAATTTCTGAAATTTTCTTTCGTCCTTAATTGGTCGGGGGTTGAGGAAGGTGTTTACAAAATATATGAATATAGATGTATATTAGACCTGGCGTTAAAAATCCTTTTTTGGAATCTTGAGTGTGGGTAGCGATTAAAATATGAGAAATGATGCCAAAATCGATATAGCAAATTTTCAGGCTGATCGGATGGTGCCAACCCGTGCCCTAATGAGGTCAAAGGTCAACATTTTTTAAAAACCACCAAAAAACTCTTTTAATTGATTTTTGTTAGTTTTTTTTATAAATAAAATTACTATATATATAATGTTTTTTCCTTAATTTTCATTAAAAGGGTTTATAAGTTTTATTTTAAATCAGTAAAGATTTTGTAGAGACTAGGAGGTCCTTACGTTAACCCTCTACAATGTGCAGCAAGTACTGTTTATCGTCTTCGTTGTGTGTTAAGCATTTGTAAGAGTCAGTTATTAGTCTGACTATTTCACAACAGTAATGCTTTTGACGATCAGCTTCCCTTAAAAAAATGCTTGGCCTTAGAAATTTGATGGATTAAAGCGAAAGAAATCCATAGAAATCTCCAAACGAGTAAAAACATATTTTGTGTTCGTAGTCAGAAAAGAGCTCAAATACTGGATGTGAATAATTTGAAATTCTCTTGTTTCTTTTTATCGATCTGTGCAGAATATGAATATGTTTTTCATTGTTCGGTATGAGATCTATTCTATTATTTCTAATAGAATTTGTTTATACAAGAGTTGTGTGAAAGGGCAGATAGCTATTTCGATGGTTGCCAAACCAACATCATCAGTGCCGTTTGCTGTGCCTTCTCCACTCATTTACATCATCACCGATATAATGGTGTTTATCAGATTTAGACCTTACTTAAAAAACTTAATTTTCCTTTACACCTCAAGAATGTATAGGACAGCTTTCCGCGTTGCTGGAAATTAAAACGCTTTCTATTTTTAGTCGCATGGTAGTCGCATTTTCTAACCATCATGCCACGAAACGCAATTGCTGGAATAGCTAAAGTTGTTCGTTTGGCTACTGAGTTGACGTGATAGAACTATGAAAAATTTATAGCTATCCCCAGCATTGAAGATTAAACCTGTTCTACAGTAGCTCAATCAGTCTACGCCTATTTGCTACAAATTGATATTCTGAATTCATTAGAAATTATATGTTTTGGCACAACTGCTGCAAAAATCGACCCTTTTGTCTTAAATATTAAGCGAAAGTACATATTCGGCATGATTATAGAGAACTTATACAACTTGCATTTATATTTATTGGTGGTAGCATTCCCAGTTTCACATTTCGTGCACCTGGAGTGACGTCACATGCAAGTTTCATGTACAGGGACATCTATTGTTTAAAAATTTATATTTTTCACGCACACTTTAAAATTTCTGCGTTTCAGTTGAATGGAACTCGTAATATGTGAATTATTTTAGTAAGTCTCTATAGTCCAAATAGTAATATGCAACTAATAAAGAGGAGTATTGGCTGTTTTATTACTTCAAATATATACAGCGCTATTGGAAAAAAAACAGTGGTATTTATCGAATAAAACAGTTGCACTTGCCTTTTTTGACCCACATGTGGACTCAGAAATAAAAGAAAAGATGGTCTAAGTCTGATAAAGACCATTATATCTGTGATGATGTTAATAATTTCAAATTATTCACATCCCAGTATTTGAGCTCTTTTCTCACTAGGAACACAAAATATTTTTTTTACTCGTTTGGAGATTTCTATGGATTTCTTACGCTTTAATCCATCAAACTTCTAAGGCATTTTTTAAAGGGAAGCTGATCGTCAAAAGCATTACTGTTGTAAATGCCGTCGAAAAAATAGTCAGACTAATAATTGACTCTTACAAATGCTTAATACACAACGAAGACGATAAACAGTACTTGCTGCACATTGTAGAGGGCACATTGTGGGGCACGGGTTGGCATTATCCGATCAGCCTGAAAATTTGCTATATCCATTTGGCATCATTTCTCATATTTTAATCGCTACCCACACTCAAGATTCCAAAAAAGGATTTTTAACGCCAGGTCTAATGTATATATTTTATAACTCTCGTCTTCACTATCTACAAGGAAGATTTTAATAATATGTATACCATAACCCTTAGGGATGAGGGTATATATCATTTGATACGAGGAAAAGTACAACGCATTTACAGAAACGAGTTAGACCCCAAGTATCTTAAGACCAAATTCGTTGCAGAACTTTTTAAGACGATTGGGATATGTCGGTCTGGCTGGCTAGCTGGTGAGCAGGATAACTCGAGTTAACCTTAACTGGTGGTGTGAAAATTTACTAGTATTAATATTTTCCAAAATGGAATTTAGGGATTGTAAATGGTCAGAATAGCCCCACCCCTTTTGGTACCTTTTATACAAAATTTAGGGGATACTTATGGAGATCACAGATTCAACTGTTGGCTCCAGTCATCTTAAATGAAAAAAAAATAATAAAGTTTTCTTTCACTGTCTGCTCCCCTCAAATGTTGTCGACAGAAACTTCGCAGTATTAGTGTCGAGTCAATCGGAGTGTCTAGTAAGAGCTTCTCAATCAGTGACGTTTGCATTCGTCGATAAACAAGTAGATGCCGTTAGTTGTGAATCTAAAGATAGAAAGCGTGTTAATTCACAACAACGCGAGAAGCTATCCATACCTCATTCATGGGGTGTAAAGGAAAATTAAATAAGTTGTGTTCCAGAGAAATAAGTTCGTTAATTACCCCCAAAGGACTACAGACCAAACAAGCTCTTTGCCTTAAGTTTTGCAGAGTTTGATTGATATGTATATAAGGACATATTTCAGCCATCACACTCTGAGCACCTATCAACATTCGTACATCGCTGCGAGATCAGAGATTGCTCTACCAAATTCGGCTGACTTCACTTATGCTGCCTTCTTTTGCATTCAATAATATAACATTATAAGCAATAAAAAATTCTATGGAGAACATTAGTGTATGACGTCCGCTAGGGAATTGAGTGGATTGCATTCTGGGAAACTGTGTTGTCAATTAGATTATTCAATAAGGATGGTATAAATATTGTGGCATATGCGGACAATGTGGTCATCATGATACTAACCAACGATGTGTGACCTTATGTAACTACCCTTGGAAAGTTGCTTCGATGGGCCATGAGATGTAGTCTGGGAGTGACTTGTAGTTGCGGAAAACGGAATTGGATCTATTTACCAGTACCTATAAGATCAAGGACTTCAGGCCACCGAAAATTAATGATGTAGAACTTAAGCTCCCAATGGAGGCCAAGTTGCTCGGTGTTTTTCTAGTAAATATGATAAATTGGTCAAGGAATATCTAGAAAAGATTGAAAAAATGTGTCAATGCCCTTTTATGCGTCCCGGAAAATTATTACATATAGAGGTCTGTGTTTGGTGGAATGGTCTAAATAAGAGTAATTTATTAAAAATGCCGAAAGGATAGCTGCAATGGTGATTACTGGAGCTATAAGGAATACACCACAAGCGGATTTGGATGTATTCCTTTGCCTTCCGCCCCTAAATTTGTACGTCAAGGTTACTGCGTTCCAAGGATTCTATCAGACCGAAGGAAGCTGGCGATTGGCATCAAGCCAAACACGGTCATGCAAATATTGTCCAACTTTTGGGTAATGCCACCTCTTACTGATTTTTTGACGAAACGTATGGATTTCCGTAAAGACTTTAAATTTCCAGAAAGATCGGAAGGGAATGATGAGTCGATGATGGAACATGGCACAGGATATGACGTTTACAGCGAGGACCTATAAATGTTCCAGGACATTGCTAAATCCCCTGTAATGAATCAGCAGACTTATTGGCCAAAGGAAACTGGGAGATTTTCATCCGTCCATTGGTTACCTTTTTGGTAAAGTGAAGGATTGAAACTGTAAAATAGCCAACAGACGTTAGATTTCCAGAACCGATCGTATAACGATCGATTCCCGGCTTCAAGTCATCTACATTTTGTTTTTATTGCCGGCCCCTCGGTGTTGTAGACAGCAATTGCGCAGTGTAATGTCGAATCAATCGGCATGTGTAGTAAAAGCTTCGAAAAAAGTGACGTTCGCATTCATCGATAAACAAGTAGGTGCCTTTTGTTGTGAACCTATAATAGAAAGCGTGTTAATTCACAACAACGCGATGAGCTATTCCATATCTCATTTATAGGGTGTAAAGGGAAATTAAGTTGTTTTTAAGTAAGTCAATGATATTTATATCCTTTGCGTATGCGGGCAACATGTGACATTTATTATAGGTGGTATCAGACGTGTTTGCTGCAGCCTTCCCCATGACCGCCTTCTTTAGATTGTTAAAGTGATCGGATAATACACTATCGCCCTGTTTGGTAGATAAAAAGATGGTAACAGTCGATGTATATTTCTTAAAGCCGATCGATATTTCTTTTGCATAGACTACAAATTGCGTATATCTGGTCGGTCGAGAATTTACCATGTCTGAAACCAAACTTATAAGGTACAATATAGTTCTTTAAAACGGGCTTTGGTCTTTCATATAACATGCCTGCATGCGAAGGGCATTAGGCTGACGCTTGGATCGCCTCTCTTATGAACAGGACATAGAACACTCAGAATCCAACCATTGGGCTTTTGTTATTTCTAAGACGTGTTACTGCCGTACTGACCTTGTTTAAGTTCAAAGATGGACAATCGATTACACAGTCCAACACACTTTTTCGAGGGTGAACCAAACCAAAATGAAACGATTGCATTTGACATCAGTGACAAAACCTTACGCTCCAGTTTCTTCCACTACGTCACAATTTTTTTTATAGTGGTTTCAAATTTCTTATTATAAGTCAAAACTCGAATCAAAGAATATGAGAAATCACGTGTAAAAATACATTTGGGACAGTTTATGTCTTTGGTGACCTATATTAAAATTTTCTGGGGAATATTTGCTTGGAACATTTTAACCCTCTATGGGACATTTTAGGCCCAATTTTAGAAAAAACTTAAAATTCAACTTTGGGGGAAGGTCAAGAGTTAGAATCTTCGATAGAAATATTCTCCGGAAAATTTCACTAAGAGTCACCGAAGACAAGTAACCTCTTCGAGTCAAAGGGTATAAAACAAAATCAAAATGAAATGTTAAAAGGTATACTTTTGAGGAAAGAGTGCAGTGGGATCCCCCTTACGGGATGAAGATATGGGGTAGGTATGTTCGAGAATAATGTTAGGAGTAAAATACTATGACCGACCATACATTTTACACCTCCAGGAGGCACCAAGGGATCGGCATAAGCTGGTTTTAAAAAAAGGACCAAAAAAAAATACATATTTTGTGTGAGGACCATACTAAGGGTTAAAGATTGAGGGTAGAGAAACTTTTGGGGTTGCAAAAATATTGGAGGTCGGTCATACATTTGATTCCTCTCAGTTAGGAGCAAATTTAAAAAAATTAAATTTTTTAAGGAAGCTTCTTTAGGGGGTGAAGACGGGGGTATGTATGTTTGGCAAAAATAATCGGAGTAAAAATAAACTGGGCGTTGGTCATACATTTTAGAGGGTTGGCGGCAAATTTTATAAAAAAAAATCTGTATGATTGCCCTCTTAGGGGGTGAAGATGGGGAGTAGGTATGTTTGGGAAAAGTGATAGGAGGGAAAAATGACAGCGGATCGGTCCGGGGAAGTTTCGGACTTGTTGCGGATTTTTTCCCCAATCTCGTTAAAAACCGAGGTCTCGATTTTGATTTTAGACCCATGGTTTCTTGGGAAAATGTTCTTAGAATTTAACTTAGAAAATTATTTTGATAACCACTTGATACATTTTTTTACTTTATACAAATTGACCCACTCTAATGTGAACGTATAGGGGACGTAAACACAGTTTGGCCACGCCCATTCCAGCCACTATGTTGTACCAAGTAATATCTACATATCAGATTTTATCTTTCTAGGGCTGAAATACAATTGTGCCACACCCCCTCCGCCCACTGATTGAAAATACAGATTTCGTCTGCAAATTGCCACCAGGTCTGCCAAATACTATCTTCGTACCAAATGCTTAATCTCTAGATCTTAAACATAGTTTCGCCACGCCCCCACCGCCCGCTGATGGCAAATTAAAATTTGATCAACATATTCACAATTGTGTTGCAGAATACTATTAGGATTTTCAATTGTATCTCTCTAGGACTTAAATACAGTTTGGCCTCGCTCTTTCCGCCCACTGATCGAAAATAAAAATTTCGTCTGCAATTTGAACCTGAAGTGTAGAGTACTACCTGTGTTTAGCAACGCCCACTTCGCCCATTTATTTCAAAATTAAAGAAATATATAACCCCTTATAGAGAGACGGTTGCTGCAACGGGGCGAAACTGCAGCCAATGGCAACGCGAGCTCTTCGTGAACGGCACAGGGAGAAGAGACGAGGGCCAACTCGTCTTTTTAGATGGAAAAAGAAGGAGCTGAAGAAGAGGCAGGATGAGTGCACAGAGTTGCTCCGAAGTAGAGGGGAAGCCCGAAAATTCTACAAGAGAGTTAAGGCGAGAATGCGTGGAACAGGGTTACCCTCCTGCAAGGACAGCGATGGTCAGCTTGTGACGGACCCGGATAACGTTCTGAGGATATGGAGAAATCATTTCAAAAATTTATTGGATGCAGACACCACTCCTGAAGACCCCGCTCCAATCCATGACGATGGTGTTTACTGTCCGCCTCCGAGGCAGACCGAGATACGTGTGGCAATCTCCCGCCTTAAAAACAACAAAGCTGCTGGAGCCGATGGTCTCCCTGCTGAATTGTTTAAGGCTGTCGGGGAGGAGCTGATTAGCAGCATTCATTAGCTCATGGAGAACATCTGGCAAGAGGAGAGCATGCCAGGGGATTGGAGTCTCAGTCTGTTATGTCCCATATACAAGAAAGGAGATCGTAGTGAATGTAAGAAGTACCGTGGAATAAGCCTATTACCAATTGCGTACAAGGTCCTTTCAAGCATATTGTGTGAACGTATAAAGCCAATTGTAGAAAAACTAATTACACCATATCAGTGCGGCTTTAGACCTGGCAAATCTACGACGGATCAAATATTCACCTTACGACAAATCCTGGAAAAACCCCATGAAAAGCAGATCGACCTACCACCTCTTTGTCGACTACAAAGCTGCCTTCGACTCTCCGATAAGGAATAGGCTTTATGAGGCCATGTCTGAGTTTATTATTCCTGCGAAGCTGATTCGACTTTGCAAATGTACCTTAGACAACACCAAATCCTCGGTTAAGATTGGTAAGGATCGGTCTGAACCATTCAACACGGAAAGAGGTCTTAGGCAGGGCGATAGTCTGTCCTGTACACTATTTAATATAGTTATGGAGAAGGTGATGAGAAAGGCTGGGGTCAACATGTCTGGCACCATATTCCACAAGAGCCACATGCCACTAGCCTATGCCGATGATATAGACATCATTGGCCGAAATCTGCGGGATGTTACTGCAGTTTTCTCTTCACTAGAAAAAGAGTCAGCAAAAATGAGTTTAGCGGTCAACGAGGACAAAACAAAAATAATGATTTCGACGAACAAAGAGTCCTCTCGATGGGGACGCACCGTGAACGTTGACAATTATTGTCTTAAGGTAGTCGACGAATTTACCTATCTCGGATCTTCCGTCAACAAGAAAAATAATGTCAGCCAAGAAATTAAACGGAGGATAGTGCTAGCCAATAGATGTTTCTACGGACATCGGCAGCACTTCAGTAACACCATCTTCTCTCGGAATACTAAGAAACAGCTATACCAGGTGCTTATCTTAAATGTTCTGTTGTATGCTGCCGAATCATGGGTGTTTACTACAACGGACATACAAAACCTGGGAGTATTCGAGAGAAAAGTACTCCGAAAAATATATATATCTGTGTCGAAGGCGAGTTTCGCCATCGGATGAACCATGAGCTGTAAGAGCTTTACCACGACATCGACGTAGCTAAAAGAGTCAGAATCCAACGACTTCGATGGCTAGGACATGTTGCCAGGATGGATGTAAATGCTCCAGCGAAAAAGGTGTTTGAAGGCGAACCTGAAGGACGGCGCAGCGCAGGGAGACCCAAACTCCGTTGGAAGGACCAAGTGGTAGGCGATGTGCCATCATCTGGTAGGACTAACTGGAGAACACACGCAGAAGACCGAAGCGTGTGGAATTCTTTATTACTTCAGGCCTAAAATTTATGAACTACGTTTCGTAAATTGTAATTGGCCACTTAAGTAAGTAAGTAATAACCCCTTATGGTTTATAGAGCGAAATCTGTAAACAAATTAATTTTTTTTGTAGTATTGTATTCCTGGACCGTTTAATAGGAATTTTAAATATATTGAAAAAATGTGTATACGCCCACTTTTTTCAATAATGGGCGTGGTCGAATTTTATTTTCCTAATACCCATTCTTGCGCTGTTATGAATATTGTAAAAGAAAACTAAATCAAATTGGTCCAGTGATATCAGTCTCAAGTGATGCCCTTACTACTTACTACTGCACAACAAAGCATTTGTATTTAAATATATCAGTCAACGGCATATTGTAGCCCATGGGCGCGAGAGACATTTAGTCTCGCTTTATAAATTCGTCCGACGCGTCCCATATAACAAACGTTATATAACAATTTCCTTCACTGCAGTGAGCGTGAGATAATAGCAACTATCCAACACAAATACAAATTAAAGTTGTATTGTGCTGCCGTTCACTGATATAGATGGAATCGATTTGGGACTTCGTCTTTATAAAATAACATATTCTTTTACTCTCTGGGTAATACATAAGTAGTAGTGAACAGTCATTACAAAAGGTTGTTAATCTGCTTACAATGACAAACTTTTGTACAAAATTGTATGTACTTCTAGTACTAAGAAGTATGCGTACTAAGCTCTTTATTAATATTTTTGATGTATTTCAATACAACCCCTATACAAATCTTTATTCTAAAATCTAAGTTCGTCTATAGTAAAACAAATGTTGGCAAATGTTTTCCACTCACTTTACATTAAAGTATATTTTAAAAAAACTACATAATTTAAGGCTAAAGTGTTAAAGAAACACAACCAACAGCAAAGCTCAGTTGCATATTTCTTAATCAGGCAATTTAAGCCCAAAATATTAAAAATTCAGACAACATACAGACGGGCAATTAAACTAATACTCGTATGTTGACACACTGATAAGGACACCACATTCGATGGCGACAGCAAAAAAGGACGACAAAAAATGCTAAACATACAGAAAAAGTAACAGAAAGGGCACAAAATCACAATTGCTGCCTACGAGTATTTATGCCTCAGTCCACTACGACATGCCGCCGATCGGCCAGTAGTGACCAATATCGAGTGGAGTGTTGGTGCGGCATTGACATCATTCGTACACATACTGGGATAAAAACTACACATCATAAGGAAGTTTACTTTGTTGATATTTTTGGGTTTTGGGTTTTATTCTGCCATTTTTATATCTTCGTCCTTGGCCATCATAATAATGTACTAAAGAACAATGACATGCTTTTTGTTCTTTCATCCTTGTTTCTGTTATTGTGTTAAAGAAGCTGTTTTCAAGATTATTCCGACTCGCATGCTTTTTCTTTTTTGCTTTGGTTGGTTTTGTAGTTTTTTTTCTTTCTTTCGTTTTGGGATAGCTGAAACATTTTGTTGTTGTTGTTTCGAATTGCCTTTATAAGAGAATTTTTATGCAAATACATAGGGGCAGCGTTTGATGGTGGCAACAAACTTTCGGTTCGGTTGTGGCTAAAACTTTAGGGTGGACAGATTTTGCAGAGAAACTAACTAAAATGCAAATTTTGATAAATAAAAATTGTTACAATTCATGTGGTGACATGTGAAAGTTATAGAAATATTTCAACGCAAAGGTATGGGAGGCAAAGTATTAAAAACGAACCTAATGCAAGGACATTGATGTGAACGTGGACTGCTTTTAAGTAAGGGTGATAGGTTGGGAGAGGATTGTGACGAAGTGAAAAAAATAGGTTTTAGTTACAGTCATTTGGTTTTACATTGACAGTTTAGATAATGGCATGTATGCAAACAAGCGGCAACATAAGCATTTTTGGGATATCGCATCCAGCCAGATAAGAGCCCAGCCAGACGGTGGCTGTTGGAAAAGATATAAATAAATGTAGGCTTATTGCAGCGAAATGTTCGTGTGAGTGTTAATGTTGGGTTTATAATTTGGGTATTCAAATTGGCAAAAAGTTTGTTTTGTTGTGTATTGCTTACAAAATTATACTGTAAGACTATGTCTAAGACCTTACCCCACATTATAAAAGTAACAACTATGAAGTTTTACCAACTGTTGTCCAATAAATTCTTACATTCCTTGCTAATATTTCTAAATTAAGTTTATGCCATTTATTTGAAATGTTTCCTTCAATATTCTTGAAATAATTAACCGACCTAAAGGTCATTGACAATGACCTTTATTAAATATCTATATTAACTTTGATTTTTTCGCTATCCTCAGGATAATACCTTTAGGATTCTTGAAACTAACAGCATTTCATTGACAATATTTGATAAATTCCATTAAATAACATTAAATTTTTTTCTCAATTGCCATTTTATAACACATTACACATAATTCTTTAAAAGCCACTAAAATTACTTAAATTCTTGTCAGCATCCTGCCTAGAACAAAACAGCGCCACCAACAACAGCAGTTGTAATAAAATCTCAAATTTATTAAAAAAAAAACCAAAAATAAAGAAAACATTTCAACGACTCGTCTTGTCAGCATTTACTGGTACCATGTCTATACAGGGTGAGGACAGACAGAAAGGACGTACCGACACACTGTCAGCCCGTTTTGAAGACATCAAACTCACGCACACATACTCAAGTAAAAACCAAATAATATATGAGTATGAATGTACACACACACACATACTTATGCAGAAAAAAATGAAGCTTCCCTTATAGTCATTCAAATGTCAGAATAAAACATTAAAAATACAATAATAATGGCACATTATGACACATCATTGCAGCCACTCAAGTATAAAAATTATCTTCCCTCTCTCACTATTTTTCCGTGTTTTCAAATCTAACGTGTCTTTCAGGCAGACACTCGCAAACACAAACTCTCACACACAGACACCCATGTGCGTACAAAAATGTATATGAAAAGTACAAACACACACCTACACCTATGCATACTCATATCATATCAAATTTCAAAAGATATTTAAGACACAAATTTGTTTATAGCAAATCTACATTTCTTTGATACACAAAGAAAGGAAACGGAAGTTAAAAATAATATTTTTAAAGATTAAAAATGCTTTTTCCATTTCGATGGGAAAAGGTAAAATTTATATTCATCACCAAATCACAATACGCCGTTCGTTATGTGGAGGCCCCACATTGACAGATATACAAATGAGATGGGTACAACAGAGTTGGTAAGTGTGAAGTAACCAGTATAGACATGTCTGCCAAAAAAATTTGTCTGGTTACATCAGAACTGTTACAAAATTAGAATAGAATTATCTTAGTTATAGTCTAGAGCAATGTGTAATTAAAATTCTATTTAAAACTATTTATATTGACGAATAGGTCATTTTATAGGGCAGACAACGAATGAGATGTTGGCAACTCTGTTTCGTTCCTTTGCATATAACATGGTTTGAGTCAAAATTAAAAAAACTTAATTTCCCTTTGCACCCCATGAATGAGGAATGGGATTGCTTCTCGCGTTGTTGCAAATTAACACGCTTTCCATGTTTAGATTCACAACTAACGACACCTACTTGATTGTCGACGAATGCGAACGTCACTGTCTGAGAAGCTCTTACTAGACACGCCGATTGACTCGACGCTTAATACTGCGAAGTTGCTGCCAACAACATTCGAGGGGAGCCGACAATGAATGAACAATTTTTTTTTTTTAAAGATGACTGGAGCCTGATTTGAACCTGCGATCTCCCGCATGGTAGTCGCGTGTTCTAACCACTATGCACGGCCGGTCCCATTGGATGGTGTCAAGGGATTGTTAAATGTTGTTGTGTGTTTTAACCCCAAAATTCCTTCAAAGATGGCGCCAGCTGGTTGATGATAGTTGATGTATTTTAGGGTGTTTATAAATCATTTCATTTCTCCGAGGTCTTTGCACAATCTGGATTTTTGTAGCGGAAGCATCTAAAATAAGTTTTGTTGGCTGGAGAACTCAAAAGTATTTAAAAAGTAATTTTGATTTTGAATTTTGATTTGGCCAGTGCACAGGCCGGGAATCGAACCCGGCACATTCGGATTGCCAATCAAAGACGCTTCCACTGAGCTATCGCAGGCCAAATGGGACGTGGTTAAGTCAACGGCTTGCAGTTTTACTTTAGAAATGTAAATATAGTTACAGATTCCGATCAAATTTTAAAATAACACCAATAAAAGCAATAACGGGGTACCAGAAGAGGTAGACGGACTTTTATTTATTCTCATAAGTTATATGTATTAAAATGTACAAAATTAAAGTGCAGTACCCCAAATTCAAGTTAAACACATAAGAGATTTGGTCTAATGAAGTTTTGGTCGCCCTCATCAACGCCGTTCATAGAGTCTGCTACCGATGACTTTTTGAGTTTGGGAGTTTACACTCATTCGCACGACATGTTGCAGGCAGCGGATTCCGTCTTTTGAACGCGCTTTCCTACATAGATGTCGTTATATAGCTCATGGTTCATACGTCGACGGTGATCGCCGTTAAACATTTTTCGAAGTATATTTCTCTGGAAGACTCTTAGAACAGATTCATCCACTAGTGTCATTATCCAGTTATGTGACCAAAAGAGCAAGACAGAATTCTATGTATGTTTTACATCTAAGAACAGCTTGACGGTCGCACCAGATGGTGGGTTCAACCTCCACTAGAATATACTACAATACCGCTGATAAGGTCCGCATTCTTGTCCTCGATTTGGAATAAATAAATTTTTATTAAGACATATACATCATGACAGAACTATTGCTTCCACTGCAGGCACAAACGGCATTAGGAGTTTGTATACTTTCTACTTCTACATTACCAGGAGAGTGTTAATTCACAATTCTGCCATCTTCCACCTATAACCAATGTTCACCATCCGACTGGCCTTATGTTTTAATCATATTTCAATCGATTAACTTCATCAACGTCATTGAACTCTACTCACATCAATGTTACTTACTTACTTAAGTGGCCCATTACAACTTGGTTCATAAATTAGAGACCTGAAGTATTAAAGAATTCCACACGCTCCGGTCTTCTGAGTGCGTTCTCTAGTTAGTCCTACCAGACGGTGGCAAGTCGCCAACCACTTAGTTCTTCCAACGAAGTTTGGGTCCTCCTGCTCTGCGCGACCCTTCAAAATCGCCTTCAAACACTTTTCTCGCTGGAGCACTTACATCCATCCTAGCAACATGTCCCAGCCATCGTAGTCGTTGGATTCTGACTCTTTTAGCTACGTCGAGCTCAAACAGCTCATGTTCATCCGATGGGGAAACTCGCCGTCGATTCAGGTAGCTTCATATATATTTTGCGTTTCTTTTCTCTCAAACACTCTCAGGTTTTGTATGTCCAGTGTCGTAACCAGCCACGATTCGAAAATTAACACTTGGTATAGCTGTTTGTTTGTACCCGGTAGTCCGTAATAACATCTAGTGGCGAGCACTTTTCTCCGTTTGATTTCTTGGCTGACATTAGTTTTTTTTGTTGACGGAAGTTTCGAGGTATGTAAATTCATTTACTACCTCAAAACAATAATTTTCAACGTTGACGGTGCGTCCACATCCAGAGGACTCTTGGTTCTACGAAATCATTATTTTTGTTTTGTCCTCGTTGACTGTTAAACCCCTTTTTTGCTGGATCCTTTTCTAGTGATGAGAAAACTGCAGTAACATCCCGCAGATTTCGGCCAATGATAACTATATCATCGGTATAGGCCAATGACATGTGGCTCTTGTGGAATATGGTGCTAGAGACTTTGACACCAGCATTTCTCATCACCTTCTTCATAACTATATTATATAGTGTACAGGACAATTTATCACACTGCCTGGGACCTCTTTCCGTGTTGAATAGTCCAGAGTGATCCTTTCCACCTTTAACCGAGGATTTTGTGTTTTTCAAGGTACACTCAGGCATGGGGTCATACATGTCCAAATAGTTTTTCCACAATTGGCTTTAGACGTTCACACAATATCCTCGAAAGGACCTTGTACGCAATTGGTAATAGGCTTATTCCACGGTAGTTCTTACATTCACTACGATTTCCTTTCTTGTATATGGAACATAACAGACTGAGACTCCAATCCCCGGGCATGCTCTCCTCTTGCCAGATGTTCTCCATGAGCTGATGCATCAATTTAGAAGGGAGACAATCTTTGTTGTTTTCAAGACGGGATACTGCCACATGTATCTCGCTCTGGCTAGGTGGTGGACAGTAATACCATCGTCATGGATTGGAGTGGGGTCTTCTGGAGTGGTGTCTGTATCTAGCACATTTTTGTAATGATCTCTCCATATCTTAGAACGTTATCCGGGCCGTCACCAGCTGGCCATCGCTGTCACTGCAGGAGGACAACCCTGTTCTATGTCCGTGAAGATACATTCGGAATTTAACTAGCGGAGGCAAAAACCACTTCGGTTAACATAATACTGTTAACCAGTTAACAGAGCTCTGTTTACTTTAATTTAAACTTTCGGGCTTCCCCTCTGCTTCGGAGCACACATCCTGTCCCTTCTTCAGATCTATTATTTTCCGTTTAAAAAGACGAGTTGCCTCTCTATTCTTCTCCAGGCATCTTCTTGGACTCCACGTCGAAGTTTTCTCCTCCTGCCAGGATTTTATTACAGTCGCCCATTCTGGGTCAGACGTTGACCATGGTACCGCTCATTCTGAGCCGACTCACAGTTAGCCGAGCTCTAACGGGTGTCAAAGGCACGTTCACAGGCATGACAAAGTGAAGGTACTTCGTCCGCAGTATTACCACGAATACGGAATTTTGTCAGTAAACTTGAAGTGCAATTGGCAAGGATCACTCTGGGTTTGCTAAGTTAAACCGATCAGAAGCTTTACCTTGCATCACTCTCCCGACTTATAATTGTTTATCATTCAAAATTAACTGTATTACGTATTTCATGTTGCGACATGACCGGATGTACCAAAGAAACTATTAAAGTAATTATCTTCGGCTATGCCGAATCTCAGACACCCTTCGACATTTGAAAAAAATTGTGATAAAAATAGTTATTTGTAATTTTTATCACTTCAAAAATGTTAACTACAGAGCTTGAATTGTTTATATCAGCTGACAATATTTTTATGAATTTTTTAAGGTCGGAGAATTTTTTATCTTGCTTATCTTAGAACTTAATCTCCACTAAGAGGATAGAAGCTTGCAAACCAAATATTAACTTAATGTCTCATAAGCAGCTATGGGCACGACTACATTGAAAGCCTTGCATGTGTTTGTGGTTCAATGTTTTATTTGTTGTAACTTCTCCGTATCGATACGAATTCTTATGCTCTAGCTGCTCATAAGCTACGGCTGTAACCCTGTCGACAGACCCCTAAAAAGAGGCAATTTGTACAGGAGGCGGAAGAAGATTTTGACCGATCTTACTTATCTTAGAACTTAACCTTCGCTTACAGAATAGAACCTTTAATACAAAATATAGCTCGATAGCTCTTGAACTAGGGCTGTAATCGCGGAGTCCAAACAGGCGGACACCTCAAAATAGCGGGAGTGTGTATGCGAGGTGGAAGTAGGTATCGTCCGCTCTTGCTAATCTTCCAACTTAGCCTTCGCTTAGAGAATAGAAGATCGATAGCTCTAAAAATACGGCTGTAATTGCACGGACAAACAGACGAACACTACCAAAAAGGCTAGTTTGTATAGAAAGTGGGATAAGATTTCGATCTATCTCGCTTAGGGGATTGTTTGAGCCCAAAAAGCAGAAGTTTGTATGGGAAGTGGGAGTAGTTTTAAAACGATCTTGTCCATTTGGAAGTTATCGGTGGAATGTTATTTTTTTCTAAAAATAGGTAATTTTGTATGGAAGGTACCAAAGAAGTCGGCCGATATAATCCATATTCATTACTGAGTAATATCTTAAGCAAAATATGTCTGAATTCATTGTATTTAGAAAAAAGACATGTATGTAAAACTATGAGGGTCGATTCGGCCGTATGTATGGAAGATACCACAAGGTATGTGGCAAAGGTTTCGGATTTCTGACTTTGTCTTACTTTGTCTACATTGTCTTACTTTATCTACCTAGGGAGCGGGTTTTTGAGCGCTTTTCAGTTGATTATCGGCAACTCATAATCTCATTAATAATTCGTATTTACGGCAACCTAGGTCGTATTATCAACTCCTGTTTTTAATTCAGGTCCGTTAATTTGCAATCCCCAATCCAAATAAAAAATATATATTTCATAAGAAAATTGGTGAATATGTTTTACACTTCCCATCCCTGATATTACAAAACGAATATTTTTCGTTTCAATATTTAAAGCTTTACATAAACAAATTGTGTTAAATTCTCCATCACCATCAACGACAACAACAACAACAACACAAGAAAACAAGAAACGTAACACAAAAAAAGTAAAGATAATGTAGAAAGAGTATAAAAATCCTTATGAATTTCTTTAAAATGAATTGTCAAGGAAGTCATTGCCAAAAGAAAGAAAGAAAAAAAAACAATCACTAGAAAAACACCAGAAAAGGATGATACTCATTCCTTTTGTGTGTGTGTGTGTGCCAGGATTCTGTAATGCCTTTAAAGTAAATGTTATTTATGTGGAACATCATTATAAGCTCTTAATATTTTAACTTTTCTTCTCTTCTTTGGCGTTTGTCACTGCCGCTGTTTGTTGCTTTTTTTTTGCTGCTACTGCTGCTGTTGCTACTGTTGTTGTTGAATTTATGTAAACAGTTTTGTTGCTATTCTTGAAACTCCTCTCAACGCGTTTAGACGAGTAGACGACATAGATGTGGGCGAGAGGGGTAGCTGATGTGTGTCAGTGCTACTTGATGATGGGCTGTTTTGCATATGAATGTCCTTCATCGAAATAACCTTTTAAATATTTCACAAGCAAATTGTATGCTCTGTGTTTTTTTTTCGGTTCGGTTTACTGATTTACGCGTATCTCGCACCACAGAATGGGTTTAAGACATTTGAAGAAATTTTGACGATGACTTGTTTCGTTTTGTGTTATTCATTCTTTTTGGTTAGTTTGTGCAAAGTGAAAGTATAGCTGACAAAACAATATTTAGTTTATTTTCTTAGTTTTGGAAAACGAATAAAAAAATATATGATATATTAGCCGCAGCGTTGTAAAGTGGTTTGGAGGGACATTGAGGTGGTTATTAATTTAAAGGTGTTCATTTATTATATTTTTGTTATAGATGAAAAATTGTTTTTTTTACATTGGTCAATATCGTCAAAGTTCTTCAGCTAGATAGTGGACATTGTAGAGGAGATGATCGGTGAATTATTTCCCTTTGCTACCATTATACAAGTTCCTAAAGGGTGTATGCTTTTACCTTTAGCCTTGCCTTCATTTACGACACTCAAAATTTATCTGGTTCCACTGAAGTGATGATAAGACTGTGGCACATAAGGAACACCAAACCCTTTGGGGGTTTTACTATACTGACCTAATACCTTTATCCTGACTTGGAACTCTTCACCCCCACCCACAGATTGGCTGTTGCACTGTGTTATTTAACCTTAAATCTACAACATTGGAACGATGTACGTATGATAAATATAAACTCAGCATACAATTAATATTTGCATCGTGGGATTGGACGTGCAGATAGCAGCCGTATTACCAATCTAGGAGACGAGGGTTAGCAACCCACATCTTCCGAAAACTAAATTCAAAAATCCATAGAGTATGTTCCATATTGGGC
This sequence comes from Muscina levida, assembly GCA_964034835.1. NCBI lineage: Eukaryota > Metazoa > Arthropoda > Insecta > Diptera > Muscidae > Muscina > Muscina levida. Next base: position 131,864,958 of record OZ035880.1, on the reverse strand, counting down.
GGCTTCATGGTCAGCGTCTGTCTCAGAAAGAGCGGCTGATATGTTTCCTGGCAGTATAAATAAAATGCAGAACCTGGTGGGCTGGGCTTGCCACCCGCCACCAGTATAATGGCAGTGAATAAAATGAGAAATAAGAGAAAAAGAACCCCCCAAAATGTTGACGACCACCGCAAATGATTTGAGAATATGCACTTGGAATGTTAGAACTCCTTACCGACCAGGTCCTCTATTCAACTGGCGGATGTCCTCGAAGAGTATAAGGCTGACATTACTGCTATACAGGAAATCCGGTGGACTGGATGTGGATGCTCGCGGATGAGGATGTGTGACGTGTACTACAGCTGCCATGCGGATAAGCATGAGTTTGGTTGTGGATTTGTGGTTGGCAAGAGACTACGACACCTGGTCTCTAGGTTTACTCCTGAACGAGTCGCCACCATAAGAGTTAAGGCAAAATTTTTCTATATCACGCTGATATGTGCTCATGCTCCGATGGAGGAGAAAAGTGACGAGGTCAAAGACGAATTATACGCCCAACTTGAAGAAACATATGACCGTAGCCCGGGCCATGATGTTAAAATCGTGCTGGGAGATTTTAATGCCAAAATAGGCCGGGAGAATGTCTTTAGCCCAACAGTCGGAAAATTTAGTCTGCATACTAACACATCGCCAAACGGAATCAGACTGATTGATTTCTCTGCAGCAAGGAATATGGTAATTAGCAGCACACGATTTGACCACAAAAACATTCACAAAGCAACGTGGATATCTCCCGATCAAGTAACGAGAAACCAAATTGATCACGTGGTAATCGATGGAAGGCACGCGTCCAGTGTCTTAGACGTACAAGTGATCAGAGGTGTGAACATCAACTCGGATCACCACCTCACTGCAGTGAAGGTGCGTACTAGGCTAAGCAGAGCGAAAACCCTGCGTAACCAGGCACATAGAAAGCTGGACATCGCTAAACTGCAGACCGCGGAGATAGCCAACGCCTATTCTGACCAACTTACTCAACTACTTCTTGATGCTCCAACCCCCGAAAATACTAGCGCGCAATGGCAATATATTGCCCACTCGATGGAATGGACTGCGCGGGGGTATGTGAAGCCCTTTAACGATAATGCCTGGTACGATGACGAATGCCGCGATGCCACCCGGGAACAAGATGCTGCATACAGGGCCAAACTGCAGCCAATGGCAACGCGAGCCGTTCATGAAAAGTATAGGGAGAAGAGGCGGGAGGCGACTCGACTCCTCAGGCGAAAAAAACGAGAACTTAAGGAGCGAAATAATGTGTGTATTGAAGATTATAGGATCAGAGGTGAAGCCCGAAAATTCTACCAGAAGATAAATGGTAAAGCACATGGAACAGGTCCCTCCTGTAAAGACAAGGATGGTCATCTCGTTACTGATTCCCAGAGCGTACTGAGAATATACAAAGATCACTTCTGCAGCCTATTGATGTCTGAAAACTCGGCTGATGAATACTGTGTACCAATCCGAGATGATAACATCGAGTGTTCACCTCCGAGCCAAGCTGAGATAACAACGGCCATATCCTGCCTAAACAACAACAAGGCCGCTGGGGCTGATGGTCTTCCAGCTGAGTTGTTTAAGGTGGGTGGAGATGAGCTTGTTTTAAGCATGCAATAGCTCATAAAGAAAATTTGGCTTCAGGAGAGCATGCCAGAGGATTGGAATCTCAGTGTGCTATGTCCAATCTACAAAAAAGGTGACCGTAGTGAGTGTAAAAACTATCGTGGAATTAGCCTCTTACCGATTGCGTATAAGGTCCTGTCTAGCAGTGTTGGGCAAAATTTATTCTAAATAACAAATAAAAAGATAAATTTGATTTAGTTTTTATTTAGAATAACAACTACAAATTTTTATTTGTTTATTTGGGAAAATAATTAACTTCAATTTATTTGTCATCTTTTTATTTGTTATTCGGAAATTTCAAATAATATTTCAAATAATGTACGTACGTACGTATGTATGAGAAATTTTCTTTTTTTTCGTTTTTTCTCCGGCTCACTTGTTGAAATATTTTTTTTCCTTTCACATCAAAAAATATTTTATTTGAATTCTATTTGTATGACAAATAACAACTAACAAATGTCGAATAATTATTTGTGGCTCAAATAAAAAGATAACAGTTGAAATTTGAAATCAATATATTCCAAATAACAAATAACGATTGAAAATTCATTTGTTATTTGTTATTTGAATAAAAATTTATTGAATAACGCCCAACACTGCTGTCTAGCATACTGTGTGAACGTCTAAAGCCAATTGTGGAAAAACTGATTGGACCTTATCAGTGCGGCTTTAGACCAGGCAAATCCAAGATGTTTCAGATATTTACACTACATGAGATATTTACACTTCGATAGTCCCATCAGGCTTCGACTATACGAAGCCATGTCTGAGTTCGGTATTCCTGCGAAGATAATTTGTCTCTGCCGGTGTACCCTTACGAATACCAAATCCTCTGTTCGGATTGGCAAGGATCTATCTGCACCATTCGATACGACGAGAGGTCTTAGACGAGGTGACGGTTTGTCATGTATACTGTTCAACATAGTGATGGAGAAGGTGTTAAGGAAAGCAGCGGTTAACATGTCTGGCACCATATTTAATAAGAGCCACATGCTGCTCGCATATGCCGATGATATCGACATTATCGGTCGAACGATGCGAGAGGTAACAGCTGTCTTCTCATCAGTTGAAAGGGAGTCAGCGAAAATGGGATTGGCAGTGAATGAGGACAAGACGAAGTTAATGGTATCATCGAACAAAGTGTCCACCTATTGGGGACGCAGCGTGAACGTTGAAAACTATTGCTTTGAGGTAGTGGATGAATTTATCTACCTCGGATCCGCCATGAATAAAAATAACAGTGTCAGCCTTGAAATAAAACGGAGAATAGTGCTCGCCAACAGGTGTTTCTTTGGACTACGCGAGCACTTCATAAACACCACCCTATCTCGAACCACCAAAGTCCAGCTGTACCAAGTACTAATTTTACCGGTCCTGTTGTATGCCTCCGAATCTTGGGTGCTTACACAGGCAGATGCAGCTCATCTGGCGGTGTTTGACAGAAAAATACTCCGAGTTTAGGATTAGGATGAACCATGAGCTGTACGAGTTATACCACGACATTGAGTTATACCACGACCAGGTGGAGGACAAGACGGTGCGCACAAGATCGAAGCGTATGGAAATCTCTAATCATTTCGGCCTCTGACTTAGACACTAAGATATAAATATATACGTTGTCAAGTTGTTTTAAAGGCTAATAATAATAATTAAGAGTACTCTAGACCACTGTACCCAAAAAAATTTGTCCCCGCATGAGAACACTTTTCCACTTCTGTCTGGTTGTCACTAGCGCTAGACACAATGACTATAAAGCGATTTTCTTTTTCACTTAACTTGTGCTTAAATAAATTACAATTAAATTATATGAACGAAAAAAAGTGATGGCGAATCCTTATTGTTTGTTACATACAAACCACCCGCAGGCCTATACGCACAAACATTCACCCAACAGGCTTTGTACACAAATATGCTTACAGACTCATACGCCTGTCGCTGTGCCTCCTAAAGCTTTCCGCCGCTTACAAACCAACAAGCGATGACTTAAAATGACAGCAACATTTCTTTGTCGTTGCTGGTGGTTCCTGTCGTATTTTTTTTTCGCTACTTCTGTGGTTCTAATGCCGACGCCTATTACTATCGGCCACTAAAAACACAAAACAAACATATGCTTTTCAAAATACAACAATAGCAATGATAACAACAGCAACAGCAGCAACATCAACACCACAGTATTCTAAACGACACTCTACAACAAAAACAACAGCTGAGGAAAACGCGAAAAGATGACAATTTGTGTATTTTGTTTACATCCTCATGAGTGAGCAGCAGTGAGTGAGTCGCCGCCTCCAGTACTTCCCGCAGTGTTTAGACCGAGGATGGCATTTAGTGGGTGGAAATGACGGACGGACGAATTGAACAGAAGCCATGGGGAAATCAAAAGGAAACAAAATCATAATTCCCCAAGTCACAATGTTTGGTAATGTGACGCGAGATTATGTATGAATTACGTACGTACGTACGTACGGGTCACGAAAGAATATGAAGGCCATGAACACTATAATATTTATAGGGGCATTTGTGTCATTTGTGTTTAAAAGCAAAAGGTTAGACTGGCTGATATGCTAAGGATATCCATATTGTTGTGTTGGACATTTAGCTTTAAATGACGAAAATGAATAAAGACCTACAATTGTTAGATGGTAGAAAAATGAGGTCACCCTCGGTTATAGCTAAAATAAGCAGACTTAAATGTAATATGGGTAGTTTAAACAATCATATAACATTATGGTAGTGGGGGTAATATAAATGTTATGAGAGTGTCGCAGAATGGTCTAAAGGTGAAACCGAAAGATCGGTATCACAAGTCTGACAATATATTTAGTGCGTAACGCGTTTCCTTATTATTCTCAGACAGATGCTGTTGAGATGCATTAGATCAATTTGATTCCAATTTCGTCATTAGTTATTATGTGAATCTTAATTATTTTCAAGGAGTGTGGTTTGAATATCTTATATAAGTTATAACCTCATCCATAGGGATGGAAGTATATATCATATCATTCAAGATAAAGTATCACATAAAGGAGGCGAGTATGACCTATAATATCTAAAGACCAAATTCGTTTCCGGGGACATTGATCCATGTCTGTCTGTCTGAATAGATAGCTGATGGGAACGAGAACTGGAGTTAACCTTCACTGAACCTTATGCAAATGTATTACTACTTACATACTTACTTATGTGTCCCATTACAACTAACGAACGTGGTTAATAAATAAGAAGCCTGAAGTTTTAATGAATTCCACATGGTTCGGTCTTCTGTGTGCGTTCTTCAGATAGTCCTACCAGATGGTGGCAAGTCGTCAATCACTTGGTTTGGGTCTCCCTGTCCTGCGCCGCCCTTTAGATTCGCCTTCAAACACCTTTGTCGCTGGAGCATTTACCTCCATCCTGGCAATATGACCCAGCATTCGTAGTCGTCGGATGTCGTTGTAAGGCTCATACAACTCATGGTTGATATATTTTTTTTATTCGGAGTACTTTTCTCTCGAATACAACCAGGTTTTGTATGTCCGTTGTCGTAAGAACCCACGATTCAGCAGCATACAACATAACGAGTAAAGTTAACATCTGGTACAGCTGTTTCTTAGCATCCCGAGATATAGTGGCGTTACTAAAGTGCTGCCGAAGTCCGTAAAAACATCTATTGGCGAGCACTACTCTCCGCTTGATTTCTTGGCTGACGCTATTTTTCTTATTGATGAAAGATCCGACGTAGGTAAATTCATCTACTACCTCTAAAAAATAGTTGTCAACATTCACAGTGCGTCCCCACAGAGAGGGCTCTTTGTTCGTCGAAATCATTATTCTTGTTTTGTCCTCGTTGACCGCTAAACCAATTTTTGCTAACTCCTTTTCCAGTGATGAGAAAACTGCAGTAACATCCCGCAGATTTCGGCAAGCGATGTCTATATCATCGGCATAGGCTAGTTGTATGTGGCTCTTGTGGCATATGGTGCCAGACATGTTGACACCAGCCATCTTATCACTTTCTCCATAACTATTTTAAATAGTGTACATGATAAGATATCACCCTGCTTGAGACCTCTTTCCGTGTTGATTGGTTTAGAGTGATCCTTGCCAATCTTAACCGAGGATTTGTTGTTTTCCCAGGTATACCTGCCAAGTCTAATTAGCTTTTTATGAATACCAAACTCAGCCATGGCCTCGTATAGCCTATTCCTTATCGGAGAGTCGAAGTCAGTTTTTTAGTCGACAAAGCCTCGTATAGCCTATTCCTTATCGGAGAGTCGAAGTCAGCTTTGTAGTCGACAAAGAGGTGGTATGTGGCGATCTGCTTTTCATAATTTTTCCAAGAATTGTCGTAAAGTGAATATTTGATCCGTCGTAGATTTACCAGGTCCTCCCCACCTGCAGGAAGACCATCGGCTGCAGCCGCTTTGTTATGTTTAAGGCCATATCTATTGAACGTTATCCGGGTCCGTCACTAGCTGGACATCGTTGTCCATGCAGGAGGACAGCCATGTTTCATGCATTCTCGCCATAACCCTCTGGTAAAATTTTCGGGCTTCCCCTTAACTTCGAAGCAACTCTGTGTCCTCATCCTGTCTCTTCTTCAGCTTCTTCTTTTTCCATCTAAAAATACGGATTGCCTCTCGTCTCTTTTCCCTGTACCATTCACGAGCAGCTCACGTGGCCATTGGCTGCAGATTTGCCCTGTATACAGCATCCGTCCCTCTCGCGGCATTGCGACATTCATCATCGTACAAGGCATCTTCTTGAGACGGCTTTGAGTACCCAAGTACGCTTCTCGCAGTCCGTTTTATGGAGTCGGCTCACTCGTACGTCCAGATCATTCAATGCGTGCTTTCCATCGACTACCACGTGATCTATCGGAATCCTCGTGAATTGATCTGGAGATGACCATGTTGCCTTTTGAATATTTTTATGGTCAAATATAGTTCTGCTTATTACTATATTTCTTGCCCCTAAGAAACCAATCAGTCTGATGCCATTGTTTGACGCTTCCGTGTGGTGACTGCATTTTCCAATGGAAGACTCAAATGCGGTCTCCCTGTCTATTTTGGCATTAAAATCGCCTAGTACAATTTTGATGTCATGGCTTGGGCTACGGTCATATACTTTTTCTAGGCTCTCGTAAAACTCTTATCGCTTTTCTCTTCTGTCGGAGCATGGGCACATATAAGTGTTATGTGGAAAAGCTACTCTTATGGTGGCTATTCGTTCACACATCGGGTTGAACTTTGAGACTAGGTGTCGCAGTGTCTTGCCAACCACAAATCCACATGCAAACGCGTGCTTGTCGGCATAGCCGCTATAGTAGATGTCGCAGGTCTTCATATGCGAGCACCCGTGTCCCGTTCACCATATTTCCTGTAAAGCGGTTATGTCACCAATTGGATGGAGGCACCTGGTCTATACAGTGTTCTAACATTCCAGATGCATATCCTCAAATCATGGTCCTTAATTCTTTTGCGGTGGTCATCAACATTTTGGGGGGTCCATTTTATTATTTTCTTACTTTTTTTCATTGCAATAGCTTTAACGTTGGTGGCGGTCTACAAGCCCAGCGTACCACGTCGCAGTTTTCTCCTCCTGCCAGGATTTTATTACAGCCGACCATTCTGGGTCAGACGCTGATCGGGGTACCACTCACTCTGATCTGACGTGCATGGGTTTTAGGTTTCGCCCCTCACAGTTAGCCGTGCTCTGGCGGCTGTCAGAAGCACGTTTTCAGGCGTCACCACGTGGAGGTAGTCCGTCCGCAGTAGTTCCACGAATACGGAGCTCTGTGAGTGGACTTGAAGTGTGAAGTGGCAAGGATCACTCTGGGTTTTCCAAGTTAAACCGATCTGAAGCTTTACCTTGCACCACACTACTTGCTTAATTTCCCTTTTTTATGCTTTCTCTTTTTTATGCGAACGTCACTGTTTGAGAAGCTATTCATTGTCACTGAGGTGTACTAAAATTTTAGATTTATCGAATCTCTTTAGCGTATCCAATTAACCAGTTATGCGAAATAATCTCCAGTGTATGCATTGAGTGCCCAATCACTGGAAGAAATCCTTAAGCAGACCATAACATTCCAATAAATCATTTTCCTTACTATGCAAATTTCACGAAATTTACATCCTTTGATATACATTGGGTCCTGCAACTTTAATCTCAATGGATTCAATTTCACATATCATTTTAACAAGGTTACTTTGCTGGAAGCCTTGAAAATTTTTCGCAAAAATTTAATTTAATACGACATCATTAGCAAGTTTTGCAGTAGCTGGACTCGAAAAATTGGAAGGAGAAGAAAAAGATGCAAAAATTGTAAGCAAATTGTTTACAATCCCGTAAAAGAGAAATCCAAACTGAGAAAATGAACTAAGTAAATAACAACACTTTTTTTCTGCCTCTAAGCTGTTTGTGTTTTTTTGTTTGGCTATCTCTATTCCAACGACTAGAAGCTGAAGGAGAATTGTAAAGATAAAGTAAACCGAAATTTCTTCTGTTTTTTTTTGTTGCTTTTGTTCACTTTTTTTCTAATCTCTAAAGTCGCCAAAACAAAACAAGTAGAAAACCAAAAATAATGGAAACGGGACGCAGTCAGACAGACACGAATGACACAATGAGGTCCGCTGAACATTTTCCACATGATTGCGCCGCCACACTGAGACGCACGAGATGCTACTAGCACTCAGTAGTAAATACGAATGACTACATACAAAAGCCATCATGGTTGCACAGCACAAAAAAAAGAAAGTGTTTACTTTTAAAGTCTATTCCCCAAAGAAAGTCCCCTCCAAAGGAGGAAAAAATATACCCAAAATGGGGGAGATGATAAAAAAATATACACAGAAAATTATGGCTGAAAATACAAACGGATTTTGAAGAGACGCTCAGCCCAAAGAGGATATGGCTGAAGTGTACAATGAAACAAAAGTGGCATGAATGTAAACACAAGCGAAAACTTTTAAACACATGCGGGTACACGCTACCCGCCAACTCACCAACTCGAATCGCATCCTAATTCTTTGTATATTTATAAGATGGAAGTTATGGATTTAAGATGGTGTGTGTGTGTGGGATTACGTGTGTGTGTGCCTTAATAAGGAAACTTTGCAGTAAGAGATATATTTTATACAATTTTATTATTGCTACTATGTATTACCATAAGGGAAATCCGTTCACCATCTAAAAAAATATAGCTACCATCAACGCTAATAAACTTGAAAAATAAATCGATAAAGTTTACAATGGCAGGCTGTGATGCAGTGATTCTCCATCAGTAGATTGTCAATAAGATATTAGTCATGAAATTAGTATGAACAGCAGCATAACTGGTCTTGGTGGACGCTTCTAGATTTAATGTCGTTTAATAAGAATGAAAGTAAGTTCCTAATAGGAAATTTACTAGTTATTAGTTGGAGGAAGGGAAAAAGTATAAGCTAATATTTATCATTGTAAATTGCTTTTTTGGTTTGCATAATAGTTTGTCATACTAAGTAAATATTACAGCTCTTTCACTTGGTCTAGCCACCGAAGTTTTGGTCGCCACCTCCTGCACTGCCCTTCGGTTTATTGTCGAATACTTTTTAAGCTGGAGCATTTTCATTCATTCACACAACGTGTCCAAGACAGCGCATTCGGTCTATATGAACGCTCTTGACTACGTCAAAGTCATTGTACAGCTTATACAGCTTATGTTTCGTTCGAAGACGGTACTCGCTGTTTGGTGGGTTCAAATAGTTTGCGTAGTATTTTTCTCTCGAAGACTTCCAGAATAGATTGAGCCGCTTGTGTCATTACCCAGAATTCTGCGCTGTAGAGCAGAAGACGTAGGATCAGAGTCTGGTAGAGTTGGATATTTGTTCGTCGAGAGATTGCTTTGTCAGTAAATCGCTTGTTTAGTGCATAGTAGCGATTTGCGATCAATACTCGTCCCTTGATTTTTAGTTTAACATTATTATGTTTGTTTACGGCGGATCCATGGTAGACAAAATCGTCTACCACTTTAAAGTTATAGTTGTCACGAGTAGACTCTTTTTTCATTGAAACAAATAAATTGGTTTTGTCCTAATATGTCATCAGACTCACTTCCGCCGACTGCTTTTCAATGCTCAAAAAGGCTACAGTAACATCCCGCAATCCACGGCCAATGATATCTATAACATCGGCATACGCTAACAGCATGTGACTTTTGTTAAAGATGGTACCATTTATGTTTACCGCAGATCATCTCCATTACGATGTTAGAGAGATAGCAAGACAGAAAATCGAAATTGTCTAAAGCCTCACTTGGTATTAAATGGCTCTGTACGATTTTTGTAAATTTTCACTGAAGATTTTGATGTAGCCAGTGTCATCCCGTAGTCGTTTTAGTTTCGAGGGGATACCAAACTCAGTCATAGCATCTAGCAATTTCTGTTGTATCGGAGTGTCGAATGCAGTTTTGAAATCGATGAACAGATGGTAGGTGTCGATCTGCATTTCTTGGATCTTCTCCAGGATTTGTCTTAGTGTGAATATCTAGTCGATCGTTGATTTACCTGGTTCTTTAAGAGGTTGCTCCCGATAGTTGATACACACACTTGGGTCGCCTTTTTTAGGCGCAGGACATAGAAAACTGAGATTCCCATCATCGGGCATGCACTTCTTGAGCCAAATCGTGTTTGTGAGTTTGTGTTTTTAAGCTGAGAAATTGCCGTGTTGATCTCGATTTAGCTCGGTGGTGGATAATATACTCCGTCGTCGATGATTGGAGTGATTTCGCACTTACTCTGTCTTTGGAAATATGTCCGCTCCATATTTGCAGCACAATATGAGTGTCTGTGACCAGATTTACGTCTCTGTCCTTACAGGTGGGGATCCTTGTTCCAAAACCTTTTCTTTGTACCTTTTGATAGAACTTCCGGGCTTAACCTTTATTCCTGTAATTCTCAATATCCTGGTACTCTTTTTTCTTCTATGGACCCTTTACCGCCTGAACAGGCGTTTCATCTCCCTTCTCTTCTGATTATAACGCTCCGTCACTGCACGCGTTGCCATTGACTGCAGTTTGGCTTGTATGCAGCATTATTTTCGTCAAACATTTCGCGTCATTCCTCATCGAACTATGGCTTGGCTGAGCGTGGTTCGTTCGATCGTTGGGGAAATAGTCTTAGAATTCGCAGTATACTACCACTGGGTGTTGGGAAATTCAGAACTAGGGGGGTCTGATTGAAAGAATTTAGAGAGTTGGTTGGAGTAGTCATTGGCTAATTCGGTGGTATTCAGCTTTGTGATACTTAGCTTTCTTTGCGTTTGGTTACGAGCGTCTTAGCACTACTTCAACTTGAACGTACCTTGGCTGCAACTTGGTCTTGATCCGAGTCAATTTTTGCACTGCGCATCACACACATGACCATAATGATTGCGAAATTCTTTATGCTGGAATCTGGTTCCACTCACAACCATGTTTCTCTGTATTATCAGAGGTGTTATTATGTAGACTGCATTTACCTACTGCTGAACAGCAAGAGCATCTTATCTTCCTATTTTAGCATTAAAATCTTCCAAAACAATTTTAGAGTCATGGATAGGGCAGCTGTCATATATTCCCTTTTGGCGCTTATAGAATGCATCTGGAATGTTATCGTCTTTTGTCGGGTCGTGGTTCTCGTGGTTGCCGACCTGGTTCTCTCTTTTCTTCTATCCACATCCAAATTTGTGTCTTTCATGGCGTGGCAGCTGTAAAAATCTCACAGTTCTTTCGTCGTATCGTCGTTTCCTTTACGTCGGTGATGTCAGCCTTGTATTTGTCAAGGTCATCAGCCAGTTGGATGGAGCCAACACCCTCTCTATAGAGAGTTCGGACATTCCAGTTGCATATCGTTAAATCATGGTCCTTATAATGTGTGCAGGGGTGGCAAACATTTGTGTGTTCTTGTTTTTCGATTTATTCTTGTTTTCATTATAATTGTTTTAACTTAGGAGAATGGCTTAATAGGACACTGCGCCCGATCCTAGTTTCTTAGGGATACCAGAGTCATTAAATTTGCCTTTGTGTTGAGCTTCAATAACTTATGTCACCTACTTCCTAAGACGCATCGGTAGTAGTATGCCGTTTAGGTTTCTCAACATTGTGCCTTCTCATATATGCTACCACTGAACGGATGTTCGATAGCATTGCCCAGGGAATACGTGATCTCTCAAACGTTGTGAGATGCTTGGGAAGACACTGTACCACTGTCAGTTAGGAACATTCGAATTAGGGGCGTTGCGCTTCCCTCACTCTACCTACAACATAGTAATTCTCGTCGGCGAACATATTTTGTAAACATACAAATTTAAACTTTCCCCTTTTCGCAGCACACCCTTGTGTCTAACTATTTGACACAATATCTAAATTTGGCACCGTAGGCAGTCGCCCTATGCAGTAGACTTTGCACCACATAATATATTTACTCAAGATTTCTGTAATACCAAATTTGGAAGAATATTAATTTTCATAAACATGAATATCAAAAAGGGGTTGCAGACATATTTCGTTGAAATGCACTTGGCCCAACTCTTCGGCTTTAAAATGGTCAATTCCTGTAGCGATAAATGATTGACCATATACGGCTCAAGTATGTAAGATATTAATTAAACACATCTTTTAGAAACTTAAGATTTTCAATTCCATTAATTTATAAATCAATTCAACCAAGGGACGAAATACGTCGCTATCTTAGTTCTTATATTACTTAATTAATGAGGAATTTCTTTTATTCTATCTCACCATCTCTTTGAGTGACTAGACACTACATTTCGACAATTAAAATCAATTCCTGGTAAAAAAAAGCGAAGCGCATTTTATAAAAAATGGCTGTACAACATATTCCAGCAAATGAAGGTTAATCATTTAATTTATCTCCTTTTCACAAGAACTTATCGCCCCAAAAATATGTTGTACTTTCTGTACTAAACCTTTTTCTTATACCCCGCTCTATTTCAGTCGATTGTCTTACAATACAATAAAAGCTATATTCCCTAAGATAAAAACTAACATTTAATTTCCATTAATGTGTAACCTTTTACCATCCATGTTTCAGTATCAAGATTAATAATTTTAGTGGATCGCGATAAAAAAAGGGAATTAATTAATTAATACGATTTAATGGTGGCAAATCCCAGATCTTTATCAAATAATTAAATTATTGCATTGTCCGTAATAGCAGCCAGAGAGCGACAGAAAACAATTACCACACAACCATGAATGAAGCATCCACACCAATACAATTCAAAGCGCTTCAAAGCGTTTCCAAGGAATACGGACCAAAATAGCTTCATATGAACATTAGTATTTATGGATGAAATTTTGAAATAAAATTGGATGAAAATCTCTTTAAATGACCCTCATAGAATTGCATGTAATCGTGCGAACACATACGCACACAAAATACCCCCTCCCCCACTCAGTTTGGTCCACATTTATGCCAATAAGCCCACTCACTCACATGGTGATTGCGAAGACAATCATAGCACTGTTTGTGCATTGATACTTATGTAGGTGTGCGTAAGTGTGCGTATGTGTGAGTGTACCTATTATTGAGCCATAAAAACTCGGGATACAACAATAAAGAACAACTAAAACAACAGGAATTTACTAACCCATAGTCGACAAGCTATCTGCCCTCACTTGCACGCACGCACAAACACACACACTCAATCGCACAAAAGGGATAATAAAATAAACTACAAATACACAATCAAACTTGGCGAGTAATAACAATAAACTCGAATATCCTGGGTGCGAAACACACATTGTGGAGGGCTGGCTGATCAGTGAAGAAATAGCATACATTATATCAATTATTTTTCTAGCTTATTGGCAGGAGAATTTATGCTAAAGGCTCGAGATTTCTTGAAAAATTAACATTTTAGAGCTTAACCTTAAGAGGATTGTAAATTATTTCAATGTGGAATAAATATCAATATCTGCGGCATCTACTATGATTGAACTTCCGAAGGCCGAAGACAATATTATGAAATTAACATATATTATGCTCTATAAACAAAATCTGAATACAGATGACCGATATTAATACAGATAGTAGATATAAATACATACCTTAGGAAGACGGCGAACCTGAAAAGAAACAAGAGGGTAGAAATTAGGTACAAATAATCAGTAAAATAAAAATAATGCCCGAAGACGTAATCATCAAAAAAATCTATAAGGTTTTCAACGTCCAAAAATAGCGATTTTATTACATAAATGGGATAAGGGCATTTAAGAAAAAACTCAATCACAAAAGACGTAACCAACGTAACTTCCGAAATTCGACAAAAAAATTTTTGATTTTAGAGATATGTGTATCGTCAATTTTAAAAAAACTGTGACAAATCGTTTCTAAAAATTAAAAGGTTTTCATTTTATAACGTTTTTTGCTAGTCCAATAAAATTATGATAATTTGGGCTTTTCAGATATGTAAAAGTATCAATACGTCAACGACTAAACAGCATTAGTTTTATGATGACCTACAAATATTGTGGAGATAGTTTTTTTTTATCAACTCAGTAGTTTATGTACAGCGGTAGAAAATTAATTTTTTGATTGTGAAAAAGTCAGATGGCATGCGACAATCCCATTTTTTATGGCTTCTAAGTTTGGACCTTTCAAAAAGCTCCAATCAAACATCGATTTTGCCCAATATAACAGCTCTTCTGACGAGGCGCAGTTTCATCTCCAAATACAAAATTTCCGCATATATGGATCATCGAAAATACATACGTTCTTGCAGAGAGTCATCATTAATAATTTTTAGATCTTTAATACAGTAAAAGAGAGTTAGGCCTCTAGTATCTCGAAGCCAAATTTATTTCAGGACTTTTTAAGATAATTGAGCCAAGTCCGTCCTAATCCTTATGGAAATTTACCAATGGAAAACTTTTTTCAGAGCTAGAGAGATAAAATTTGATATCCAGCGGAATGAGGGGGCGTGGCAAAACTGTATTGTAGACCTAGAGATATAAAATTTGGCACACAGATAGTACTCAGGAACATGAATATGAAAATTAGGGAACGAAATTTAATTTTGGATCAGTTGGCGTGGCAAAACTATATTTACGTCCTAAAATAAGAAAATTTTAAACCCAGATATCACACGGCAATACGAATATGAAATTTTAATTTTGGATCAGTGGGCGGAGTGGAAGTGTCAAAACTGTATATTAGACATAAAGATAAAAAATTTGGTACACGTATGTATGTAGAACCTGCCAACATGAATATGAATATGGAAACGAAACTGTTATTTTGGATCAGTAGGCGGAGTGGGCGCGGAGTATGCTAGTCCTAAAAAGATAAAATTTGAAACCCAGATAGCAAACGGCAGCACGAATTTGAATTTGCAGAAGACATTTAATTTTGGAACAGTGGGCGGAGAGGGCGTGACCAAAAATACTCGATAACACGAATATAAATATGCAGACGATATTAAAATTTTATATCAGTGGGCGATGTGGGCGTGACCAAACTGTATATAAGCCCCTGAAAGATAAAATTTGATACCCCAACAGTACACTGCGACAGGAAAATTAATATGCAGACGAAATTTTATTTCTGAATCAGGGGACGGAGGGGACGTGACCAAACTATATTTAAGGCCTAAAAGTAGAAAATTTGAAACCCAGATAGCACATTTACAACACGAATATGATTTTGCAGACGATATTTGAATTGTGGATCAGTGGGCGGAGGGGACATGACCAAACTTTAGTTAAACCCCAGAGAGATAGTATTTGGTACATGGATAGTACTTGCCAACACGAATATGAATATGGAAACGAAACTTGAATTTTGGATCAGTGGAAGGAGTGGGCGTGGCAAGACTATATTTTAGTCCTTAAAAGATAAAATTCAAAACCCCGATAGTACTCGACAATACGAATATGAATATGTAGACAATATTTTAATTTTGTATCAGTGGGCGAAGGGGGCGCGACCAAACTGTATTAAAACCCCAGAAAGATAAAATTTGATACCCAGAGAGTACAGGCCAAAACGAATGAGAATATGCAGACGAAATTTTAATTTTGAATCAGTGGGTGGAGCGGGTGTGGCAAAAACGTATACCATCCCTAGAGAGATAAGATTTAGTACACAGACAGTACTCGAAAATACGAATATGAATATGCAGACGAAATTTAAGCTTTGAATCATCAGGTTCATATTTGTAACCCAAATTGTTATTCTCAATAAGAGGCGAAGGGGACGTAGCAAAACAGTATTTTAGTCCAAGAGCGATAATATTTGATATACAGATAATAATTGGATCCAAAAAAATTCAATTTACTTTATAAGAAAGTACATTTATTGTACTAAAAAGTACAATGTATTGTACCTCCCATGTCCACCTGATACCGCCCACTTTAGAAATCGGTTAATATTATTAAACACCCAACGCGATCGTGCCCATATTCTGTATTTTGTTAAGCTATAAAAGGATAAAGTTTTGGAGAAATTGGAAGTCTAGCCACGCCCCTTCTGATACCTCCCATACAATTGTTCCATTCCGCCACTTTAGATATGGAGTAATAATATCAATACACCTAACGCGATCATGCCTGATCATGACAATTCATGATACAGTTTTGTAGAAAAAACTTGTAGTCTATCCACGCCCCTTCTGGTGCCTCCCATACTAATGTACCACTCCGCCCACTTTATATAATATCAATATACTAGAAAATTGTATGAAACGACTGAAACTTTCTTACTGGTTACGGCTTTAATGACTTTGGTCTTAACTTCATAACTGTTTTATTTGCTGACTCTTTTTCAGCATTTTTACCACATGTTTTTTAGAACTGTGCCAGTAAATTTTAAGTATACCCTCGCGAAAATTTGACACAGGAACGAATATAAACTATATAGGTTGACCTCTTGGGATACCTTCCATTCAAAATAATCCATTTTTGAAAAATAATTATACAAATATTTGTCCTATAACTTCCAAAGGCTTAACTGGAGGATATTCCAATTTAATCAGTTAATTTACCTTGTTCTAGTAGACAAATCCTGAGAAAAGTGAAAAATTCACTCTCATAATTTTACATCTCTCCTGCCAACATGTTCCAGCTATTGCATTCGTTGTTGTCTAACTCTTTTAGCTATGTCTATAACATGGTAAAGCTCGTGGTTCATACGAAGGCCAAACTCTTAGTTGACGCAGGAAGGTCCATGTATTTGTCAGAGTACATTCCTCTCTCCACGATTTGGTAGTGTACAACAGAAAGATTACTTTTTGTTTTGTTTGTTATCACTTTTAAACATTTGGCCACAGAAACTACAAATCGCTACTACACTTATAGATGTACCCTCGTTAAATGAATCAACAACGAGACACGGATAAAGTGCGTACTCAAACGATAGTAGAATAGGCTGATCTAAGCTTAATACACATTGTTATTTGTCGTTGTCATTGTTGAGGTTGCTGAGACTGTAACGTTTGGCATAACCACATAACGACTGGCATATGCACACCCATACACTTCAATCCATACACACTTCCACACACAATCGCCCCTTAACATACACAAATATTTAAACAAGGTAAACGTCAGAGTATGACTACAAGTATGTGGGTATATGTATGTCTACAACATATGTCCAAATAAGACTCCCATTAAGTTGGAAACTGTTTGTTGAATAGTGTAAATGCGATAGTTTTGCCATTAAAAGGACTCTCGGTATGAAAAGAAAACGAAACACCATAGATGAAGCAATCGCCGATGATGGAGACGAAGAAGAGTACACTTAACGGTAATTGCAGCATATATATACATAGAAATAACACACATACACGCACACATTCAAGTGAATGTACATACATTTTATACACTACACTTACGAACTTGTACATATAGCATGTTATGGAGAGCACTTGAATGTAGTGAACGGGACCATAGTAATAAAGATTTTTTTTGCCAACTATTACATTGAAATTGTTGACTACGGAAATTGTGTACTGTTATCAACATCGTACATACTCGTATATATAATGCAATGAAAAAAAAAAAACAAAATAGCGAAACGATTGCGAAACGTTGCAGTTTGCCCATTTTCCAGCTCTTAACAAAGAAAAATAGTACGAAAACATTCATTTAGCCATTTTAAATTGTGGACATTTTAAATGCACTGTTAATGACTAAACAGCGTGAAGCAAAAATAAAATTGTAGGAATTGAAAAACACATGTGCATCCCTTTCTGAAATAGGGATCAGCCATATGTGCTTTGATAAGAGGATATAATTTGATAAGACGAAATACGTATCAGGCTTTTTAATGCGGTTGACCCATGCCTGTCTGTCGGGCTGGTGGGCAGAATAACACGAGTAAACCTTTAGCATAAATATTTTCCAGATCCAGTTACATCCCACACAAAATGACCTATTTTTGGAAAATATTATTTTTTCCATTACTTCGAAACTTCAGTGTATTTGACTTTGGTCAGCTTAGCTATCTTGAAATAGTGGGGAAAATCTCAGCCGCACCTTCGTAAGATACCCCTTATGGTATCTTCTACACAAAATGAACTATTTTTAGATAATTAATATTTCTCCCATAACCTCTAAACGGAAACTGGACAATATTTGAATTTGAGAAAATTAATTATCTTCTAATAGAAGGCAGAATCTCAGGCTAAGATGGTATTGTTTTACAATCGAAACTAAAAAGACAAATATAATCTGCAAAAAGTTTTACCATTTTTAAAAATTACGTCGTTCTTCACCTGAAAAATGTCGAGCAACGCTATTGTTCTTTCTCTTCTTATACGTTCAAGCAGAGTTCCAAACCAGTAGACTCTTTATTTGTTGAAACAACCCTACGGGAAAAGTGGTGTTAATTTACCTGAGTGTACCTATCTTAGGACGGGTGAAGAGGAGATGTGTCACCAAACGGGTTCTTAAGTGTTAAAGAAAAGTTAATTTGACTGATCTGTAGTACATATTCTGCGGTGTTGTGTTTCCATCGGAGTTGTTTATAAATAAGTAGAAAAGTCAGAAAAATATAAATTATTTATATATAATTTATAAAATATTTTAATTCATTTATTTTTTCCGTTTTATTTTGGGGTATATTAACAAAAAATAGATATCAAAGTTAGATGACAGGTTTTTACTGAACCTGTCGTAAGGCTTGTACTGTTGAACCGGTTCAACACACATCACAAAGTATCAGTTAGGTGTCAATTGACACTTTAGTGGCCAACCACATACAAAACGTACCGATTCTCTACATACAAAAGTTCCGGAACTAGAACTGGTTCATGCATCCCAGGGAACCGGTCCCGTGACTGGTGCTGTACCAGTTCATTTTCCCGTAGGGAAATAACTTGCTTTTGTCCTCTTATATCACCAGACCCACTTCTGCCGATGCTCAATGCTCAAAAAGGCAGCTGTAACATCCCGCAGTCCACGGCCAATGATATTTATGTCATCGGCATACACCAGCCAGCAGCATGTGACCAGTCCTTTTTACTGCAACCTTCCGCATGATCATCTCCTCCATGGTGAAAGACTATCTCCTTGTATAAAGCCTCGCTTGCTAGAAAATGGTTCAGCCAGATTTTGCATATTTTCACTGCAGACTTCTTGTCAGTCAGTGTCATGCCGCAAAGCCGTATCAGCTTCGAGGGGATACCAAAGTAGCCATATCATCTAATAATTTCTGTCGTATCGAACTATCGACTGCAGCTTTGTAATCGATAAACAATCGATCTGCATCTCTTGGGTCATTTCCAGGATTAGTCGTAGTGTAAGTATCTGGTCGGTCGTGGATTTACCTGGTATAAGAACACACTGACAAGGTTCAATTAGTTTCGCTAGGATGGGCTTAAGGCTTTCAAATAACACACTAGACATGACCTTGTAAGCGGTGGGTAAAAAGTTGATCCCGCAATAATTGATACATACACTATGATCACCTTTCTTAAGCACAGGACATGTAACACTCAGAAACCAACCATCGGTCATGTATTCCTTGAGCCAAATCGTGTATATGAGCTGGTTCATGCCGGTTAATCAAAAGCTCTGCCGGCAGTCAATTAACTCCCGCAGCTTTATTATTTGTAAGCCGTCAATTGCCGTGCTGATCTCGTTTTGGGTCGGTGGTGGACTATCTACACCGTCGTCGATAATTGGCGTGATTTTGTCACTTATGCTGGTATCGGGAACGAGAGGAGAACAAACGTGTTCCCTCCATATTTGCAGCACACTCTGAGAGTCAGTGACCAGATTTCCGTATCCGTGTTTACAGGTAGAACTTTCGGGCTTCACCTCTATCCCTGTAATTTTCGATATCCTGGTCCTCTCTTATTTTCCATAGACCCTTTTTCAGTCAGAAGAGGCGTGTCATCTCCCTCCTCTTCTCATTATAATGCTCCGTCACAGCACGCGTTGCCATTGTCTGCAGTTTTACCCTGTATGCAGCATCATTATCGTCAGACATTTCGTGACATTCATCATCGTATCAGGGCTTGTCTAAGCATGGTTTTTCATAACCTAGTATGGTCGTTGCGACAGTGGTCATAGAAATCGCAATATGCTTCCAATGGGTGCCGGAAACATCAAAATTAGGTGGTTTCTTTGCAATAATTGAGAGAGTTGGTTAGAGTAGAGATTGGCTATCAAGGTTGTATGTAGCTTTGTCATGTCTAGCTCTCCTGCGTTTGGTTACGAGCGTTTTTAGCACTACTAAATCGCGTGCGAACCTTGGCTGGAACTAGGTGGTGATCCGATCCAGTGTTTGCACCGCGCAGCACACGCACTTTCATAACGCTTGAGACATGCCTTTCAACGATTACTACATGATTAATCTGGTTTCTTATCTTTTGACCAGGTGATATCCAAGTTGCGTTGTCGATATCTTTGTGCGGGAATCTCGTTCCACTCACAACCATGTTTCTTGCCGATGCGAAGCTAACCAGTCTGAATTCGTTATCAGAGGTGTTGGTATGATGGCAGAATTTTCCAACTGCTGAACAAAAAGCATTTTCTCTTCCTTTTTTAGCATTAAAATCACACAGAACATTTTCACTGTCATTTGCAGGGCAACGGTATTTATCCTCGATGCAAATCGGTCACATACAGGATTCAAACGCGAGACCAAAAGTCGAAGTCTCTTGCCGACTATGACACCACATCCAAATTCGCGTCTTTCTGTTAGGAACCTCCAAAGAGAGATTCAGCTTATTCCCAAATAAATAACAATTTGAAAGACTCAAAATAGAAAATCCCGCATTTCCCAATCTATGTATATTAGCCCGAAACAAACCAGCAATCGACCGTATGGGTCTTTCGAGTTGAGGCAAATCCAACAAAAGTTGTTAGTTGAAGAAGCACATCGAAGCAAATGATAGATTTTTTCGGTATACTGTGGCCACTAGGTCTTAACTGGAACGTAGGACGGCCAATTTTGAGGTGTATCCAACCATCTGTTTACCAACAGTGTTTAAAAAAATACGGAAAAACAACAAGAGAAACGAATTATTTTGCATCACGACAATGCAAGCTTTCACACATCAACTGAAACAATGGGCACTTAATGACACTACTTGAGAACTTAACATGTCGAATGGATCGGTCATCTGCCGCACAGCCCTGACTTGACACCTAATGACTTCTTTTTACAGCCTCACATCAAGAAAGAACTGCGTGGTCAATGTTTTTCGATGCCCGAAGCTTCTATTAAAGCTTTAAAAAACCATATTTTAAAAGTGTCTAAATCGGAGTGGAAAAAGTGCTTCGAAAATTGGTTTTAGCGCTAGCAAAAGTGCATTGATCTTCACGGAAAATATTTTGAAAAAAAAACAATGAAACTATTTCCAGTACTAAATGATTGTTTTTTTTTTGTTGCTGGGTCCGATTTGCATTTGATAGAGATTTACTTCATGCACAAAACACTAAGTTTTTCTTTTTGAAATTAGGAGGCCTAAATCCACTTAAACAATACATTGTAATTCATAGTCCCCAACAGTGTTATTTGTTTCGATTTGGTGGATTATTTAGCAGTTTGTGACTGTTTGCTCTATCTATTGTTTTTCTCCCTTGTTAGGCTGTTCATTGGGACCTGCCGTGGCATGATGGTTAGAACACGCGACTACCATGCGGGAGATCACAGGTTCAAATCCTGGCTCCAGTCACCTTAAAAATAAAAAAAAAATGGCTTTCATTGTCGGCTTCCCTTGAATGTTGTATCAGTGTCGAGTCAAACGGCATGTCTAGTAAGAGCTTCTCAAACAGTGACGTTCGCATTCGGCGATAAACAAGTAGGTCCCGTTAGTTGTGAATCTAAAAATAGAAAGCGTGTTAATTCACAACAAAGCGACAAGCTATCCCATACCTCATTCATGGGGTGTAAAGGGAAATTAAGTAAGTAAGTAAGCTGTTCATTTGTTTTGTGTAATATTTAATACTGCACACAAAGAACATTACTTCAAAGAGTAAATATGGCACCTTATAAGTGTGTAGAATGTGCCATAATGGGAGATTTCTTCTCTACTCTGCCATGTTTGCCCTGGTTACATTTCTATATCAAATGTATTTTTTTTAATATTAAAAACATTAAGATCCAGTGCTGTCTAAAGTAGAGAGCTGCTTCGGAAATTTGCTGAAAGGATTCGAATTAAAAAATAACCCCTCCCAACAATGGCAAAACAACATCATCTAATATAGGTAAGTACATATATATTTACATGCAATTATCTTTGTTCCAGTGTTTATTTAGTACCTTCATCTGCAGCAACTGTTCCCCGTCAATGTAATTATGAATTGTAGTAGCATAAGCGGTTGCACCAACACTTAATAAACACTTAAATTTCTAACATTGCCATTTCAGACTTCACGTCCATATACAACAAATTTTATTTCATATGCACTAAATTAGTATTTTGTTTTTATTGCCCCATTAACTCTGAACATTTATTGCAGCAATAAATTAATAATTGTCTCGCCGCATGGTGGGGAGGTGAAACCTGCAACAAATAACATTGTCATTATGGTGTGTTTCGATGTAAAACAACGTTATTATTGACTTTTAAAGTTCAAACCACACTAATTAAGTGCCACATTTGTATAATGTGACACTTGACATTACAAATTGTTTTGCAAATCCAAAACAGCGACATTATAAACTTATAAATTAGCCTGGATAGCGAGATTCCAGTGAAAAAGGGGGATGGTTTTGTTGTGAGATGAAAAAAATATTAAGTGATAATATGCATAGCGAATAAAAAAATGCAGGTAATACCTGAAGGAGTTATGCCTGTCCACCTCTGAGCTAGAGCGAGATACGTTTGGCAATATCCCGCTTTAAAAATAACAAAGCAGCTGGAGACGATGGTGTCTGCTGAATTGTGTAAGGCAGGTGGGAAGGATCTGATTAGGAGCATGCATCAGCTCATGGAGAACGTCTGGCAAGAGGAGAGAATGCCCGGGGATTAGAGTGTCAGTTTATTATGTCCCATATACAAGAAAGGAGATCGTAGTGAATTTAAGAAATATCGTGGAATAAGCCTATTACCAATTGCGTACAAGGTCCTTTCAAGCATATTGTATGAACTTCAAAAGCCAATTGTAGAAAAACTAATTGGACCATATCAGTGCGGCTTTAGACCTGGCAAATCTACGACGGATCAAATATTCACCTTACGACAAATCCGGGAAATAAAACTCATGAAAAGCAGATCGACACCTACCACCTCTTTGTCGACTACAAAGCTGCCTTCGACTCTCCGATAAGGAATAGGCTATATGAGGCCATGTCTGATTTTGATATTCCTGCAATGCTGATTAGACTTTGCAGATGAACCTTGGACAACACCAAATCTTCGGTTAAGATTGGTAAAGATCAGTCTGAACCATTCAACACGGAAATAGGTCTCAGGCAGGGCGATAGCCTATCATGTACTCTATTTAATATAGTTGTGGAGAAGGTGATGAGCAAGTCTGATGTCAATATATCTGGCATCATATTCCACAAGAGTCACATGCCACTAGCCTATGCCGATGATATAGACATCATTGGCCGATATCTTCGGGATGTTACTGCAGTTTTCTCATCACTAGAAAAGGAGCCAGCAAAGGAGTTTAGCGGTTAACGGGGACAAAACAAAAATAATGATTTTGACGAACAAATAGTCCTCTCGATAAGGATGTACCCTGAACTTTGGCAATTATTGTTTTGAGGTAGTAGATGAATTTACATACCTCGGATCTTCCGTCAATAAGAAAAATAGTGTCAGCCAAGAAATCAAGTGGAAAATACAGCTCTCCAATAGATGTTTTTATCACGAACTACTAAGAAACAGCTATAACACGTGCTAATTTTACCCGTTCTGGGTATTCAAGAGAAAATAACAAAATATATGGACCTATCTGCGTCGACGGCGAGTTTCGCCATCGGATGAGCTGTATGAGCTTTACCATGACATCAACGTAGTTTAAGGAGACAGAATCCCACGACTACGATGGCCGGGACATGTTGCCAAGGATGGATGTAAATGCTCCAGCGAGAAAAGTGTTTGTAGGCGAACCTAAAGGACGGTTCAGAGCAGGAAAACCTAAACTTCGTTGGAAGGACTAAGTGGTTGGCGACGTGCCACCTTCTAGAATGCACGCAGAAGACCGAAGCGTCTTGAATTCTTTAATACTTCAGACTTCTAATTTATAAACAACGTTCGTAACTTGTAATGGGCCTCTGTAACGGGACGAAATTATTATTTCGTCCGTACGTAATAATGTAATAGTATAATTATCATCGAATATAATATAATAACTTAAAATAAAAAAAAATTAAATAATACACTTCAAATTGAACTATTTTGAAAAAAAAATACTTTTTTTTAAACCGACTTTACTGGGATTTGAACTCGCATCCCTACGATCGCCAGCTAGATGCCCTCCTACTACACCATGCCAGCCACCACACAATACACACAGAATCAGTGGTCAGCAACGCAAAGGCTGTCACGACACACACAACATCACCACACAACAGCATCATCGGTTGGCAGAACAGAGATTCTTGAAATTGGGGCGTTCCAGGCAATCAACTACTACATAATTCACATTAAGTTCATGTCACCTGTAGTATAAGAAAACGACGTTTTTTCACAACGATTGTCGGTGACTCCTCCAAGACGAAGTTTATTGCCAAGTCAAGGAATGTTATCTGATCTCCTTTATCCTTTGAGATTGTACGAAGGCAAGTATCTTTGTTAAACGGACAATTAGTCTGTACAACCGGGCTATAGGCCTGTACAATCGGACAATAAGTCTGTACAATCTGGCGATTGGCCTGTACAATCGGGCAATAGGTCTGTACAATCGGACCTTGAGTCTGTACAATCGGGCTATAAGCCATTACAATCGGTCCTACAAGTCTGTACAATCGGGCAATAGGACCTTGAGTCTGTACAAACGTGTCCTCGTAGTTGTAAGGACTGGGCCTATTAATAGTTGTTATTATAAGGACATAAACAAATCTCACTAGAAGGTCCTGCCTAGTTTACCTGTAAGTCCTCGACGAATTACCGCAACCCGTCCTGTTTCCAATCACCGAATTACCGCCGCGTCAAACCCCTCCTGTGTCCCGTCGCCGAATTACCGCCGCTCGTCTAAGGACCGCATCTCCGTAAAAGGACAACAACCCCAGGGACCGCAACACCAGACACCATCAACGATACGAGGCCATCGATCAATACAATCGGACCTTGAGTCTGTACAATCGGGCTATAAGCCGTTACAATCGGACCTACAAGTCTGTACAATCGGGCAATAGGACCTTGAGTCTGTACAAACGTGTCCTCGTAGTTGTAAGGGCTCCACGAAAAGCCCCCCAATGAAATAACGCCCAAACGAGAAATGAAATATTCCCCAAATTTTTTTCATACATTTTTGGGTGTTATTTCATATGAAATAACTCCCAATTTTTTTGGGCCGTTTTTCATTTTTCTTTGGGAATTATTTCATTCCTCATTTAGGGTATTCAAATTATGAAATAATCTCCAATGAAATAACACCCAACCAATTTTTTAAATTTGGGGATTGTTTCATATCGTGTATAATTTGGGTGTTATTTCATTTTTTATTCGGGGGTTATTTCATTTTTAAAGCTGTTGGTTTTTAGGGGTTATAATTATGTAATTATATAAAAATAGGCCTTTTACAAGAAAACTTTTAGCATGTGAATATATTGCAATAACTTTTGAATGTTTACAGATATTTCCATTTGTGTTCATATTGACGGATAGAAAATCAACGAACTGATATCTAAGAATGGAATTTTTTTAAATTTGTAAGAGTTCTTCAAAAGGAAGAATTCAATAAAAGCAGAGAGTTTGATTTCCTTGCGAACACTGAAGGTGGTTGTGTACAGGCCAAACGTAAAAGGCAAATTGTCTTCCGAACTGCAAAAGTAGAGCAGGGCTACAACGATCTATGATCCACACGATTCATTTCAATAATTTTGCGACTTTGCTGTTGGTCCATTTTGACTTCATGAAATTCTTAATGAAACTGACTCTTTTATGAATTTTGGGCATAATTTCATTTTTGTTGCTGATGGGGTTTATTTCATTGGGGGTTATTTCATTTTCATCATTGGGTGTTATTTCATATGAAATAACTCCCAAATATTGGGGGTTGTTTCGTTTTCGCTTTGGGGTTAATTTCATTTATTTTTGGATGTTATTTCATTCACTGTTTTTGGGTGTTATTTCCTTTATTTTGGGGTTTATTTCATTGGGGGTTATTTCCTGGGCGTTATTTCATTGGGGGGTTTTCGTGGAGCCGTTGTAAGGACTGGGCCTATTAATAGTTGTTCTTATAAGGACATAAACAAATCTCACTAGAAGGTCCTGCCTAGTTTACCTGTAAGTCCTCGACGAATTACCGCAACCCGTCCTGTTTCCAATCACCGAATTACCGCCGCGTCAAACCCCTCCTGTGTCCCGTCTACGAATTACCGCCACTCGTCTAAGGACCGTTTCTCCGTAAAAGGACAACAACCCAAGGGACCGCAACACCAGACACCATCAACGATACGATGCCATCGATCAAGCATAATCCCCAGACATCATTACCCGCCATCAAACATCTTGAGAATATCAGACCAGTGACTACACTTAGCTTAAGGATTTGGAGTGTTTTTGTTATATTAAAATTTTGTGGATTAAAAATAAGGAAATAAAGATATAATATCTTGTCCTAGTCAGGGAAAATCCACTCTCTTATTTCGTAAGGTTTTGGGGGTCTGAACGATTGTCCTTTAATAAAAACAACCGTTCCCGATGAGTAGTTGTAAATTACTGATTTTATTTATGAAAAATATGAACTTACTTGCTAACATTGAAAATAAATCTTAGCTAACCTAACGATAGACAGAGAGAGAAAAGAAAGAAATAGTCTAAGTATCATAATAAGCGCAATTCTATGAAAAAACTAATACCTTACGGGTTTTTATTTCTGGGTTTTTTCAACATTTATTCCTTTTGGAATTAAACATTGGCCGCACAATCGCCTTATCAGCATGGAAAATTCCACACATAAACACCCTGACCCTGAGTGTATGGTTTCCCTTATCTCCTGCAGACGACGATTCATTTATTTGTGTCAATAAGGGAAAACAACACATTACAAAAATATAAAACACATGTTCAAATTTGAACAGGGTCCTTGCGAAGACCCTGGAGGCGGCAGAGCTAACTCAGCCTAAGATAAAGCCCCCATTATACCTCTTAAGTAAGAAAGTAATCTATAGCATTTTGGTCTAGGTTATGGTACCTTTTTTATCCCTTTCTTAGCCTTGTGCCCCTAAAAGCACGAATTTCGAAAAATCCCCTTAAATCGTACAAAAAAAAAAAATTTTATTTCCTTTTGCACCCTATGAATGAGGTATGGGATAGCTTCTCGCGTTGTTGTGAATTAACACGCTTTCTATTTTTAGATTCACAACTAACGGCACCTACTTGTTTACCGACGAATGCGAACGTCACTGTTTGAGAAGCTCTTACTAGACACGACGATTGAATCGACGCTTAATTCTGCGAAGTTGCTGTCAACAACATTCGAGGGGAGCCGACAATGAAAGAAAATTTTATTTATTTTTTTTTTCTTTTAAGATGACTGGAGCCAGGTTTGAACCTGCGATCTCCCGCATGGTAGTCGCGTGTTCTAACCACTATGCCACGGCCGGTCCCCCTTAAATCGTACAACTAACCCATAAAATAAACATTACACTTGGTCTGAATGATGGTGGCAGTTTTATCCATTTTTCGGCCATTTTGTACCCTTACAGTACGAAATTGGAAAAATCACTTAATAGCGCTCAACTAATCCATAAAATAGATATTTACCAACATTTTCGCGATTCTAACTTTAGCCGTTTGATCTGGGTGAAGGCACCAGGTTTATCCCTTTTTGGTAACTTTTAGCTCTAAAAGTACAAATATCGAAGAATCTCTTCTTGCAGGTCTCTAGTTCTATAGGGAGCATGCTTATATAGGTTTTGTATAGATTTGGTCTGGGTGATGGTACCAGTTTTTCAACCCTTTTTGGTCCTATAAGTATGAATGTCCAAAAATTCCTTATTGCAGTTATCTAAAAATCTATAAATCTTTCAAATCGATTCTTAAATGCGATTTTCACGAAAAAATTAATTTTTATAACACCCGAGATGACCAACTTTGGAGGACCACCCAGTGGCCACCACATCCAGTAGGTACCCACAAATTTGCAAATCATCCGAGGTTATACAGGTATACAAAACAATAATTCGAGTGACATCTGATAAAGTCTAGTATTTCATTGAAGGCAAAATGCTCGTCGGTGGGTCCGAAATTTTTAGGTGCAAAATTATCAAAAAATCTTTTTTATCTTATGGGTATAATTGCATTTTCTGCCAACCACTAATTGTCTTTAATTATGCAAATGTACTTTGGTTTACTGCCCTATATGTAAACAAAACTAAACCAAACCGTATTGTATCTGCAACAGCACGAAAAAACCTATAGAAGAAATCACAACAATGCCGAAATATGGACGTCATGAAATTTATTGATTTAACATTTGTTTATACATAATATTTTATTTATAGGTACTTAATTCTACAATGACGAGACAAAGTCCTTTTGGCAAGGACACTCAGACAGACAACACAGAATTTGCATATCTTTATTTTGGCAATTGTAATGAACGATTTTAAAGATGTTATGCGTTATTCAGAAAAAATAAAACTGATTTAAATATTGTTTTTATGATGGATTCATAATTAAAGCACGCAAACAAGACATAAAAAAGGTACAGCAATCACATTTCTGTTGTGTCCTTTGCCCTGGACGTATTTTTTGTCTTTATGTTTTAAATTAATGACTGTCGTAATAAAGCATGAAATCTAAGCCATCATAAATCTCGTTATTGAGTTATAGCTGCAATTATTAAAAATTTTTGAAATATGTTTTAAAGTTGTTATTGTTTTTTTTTTGTGTTTGTTTTGTTATTTTTTTTAGCTGAAATTTATGGATGTTCGTTATTTCATGTTGAATGAATAAAGTTGATGCGGCATAAAAGAACTTTTGTTGAGCAGCAACAAATAATGGGTCAAAAAATTGGAATAGTGTCATATACCGAACGATCAACTGGATACCACAAACTGCAGATTTCTGGGGCTTTTTACCGTTTTAGGATGCACTTATGACAATTTTCCATTAGCAGTGGTATACTGGTGGTCTTTAGAGATGTACAGAAGGAACAAATTTAGTTTTTTCATTCGTCAACGAGTTTATTATTATTATAAGCATTCCCTTACATTCCAGACTATTATGTACATTTTTGTAATGAACATGTATTAGTTCACTGATAAGTCTTAAGATATCGCTTTTGTCAATAATTGACGTAATTCTTCACGATTTCATTCATTATTTTTCACTTTGCCATTGTTTTTCTGTCAAAACAAGAAAATCTTACAAAAACATTAACATCAACTTAATGCTAATTCTACTGCCGAAGCTGATTGATTAGAATAAGCAAAAACCGACCAAATAATTACATACATATTTTGGAATTACAAATATCCTTAACATTGGCATTAGTGTCAACTTAAAGGCGTCCATCGTCCTTCACTTTGTGCTGAATGCAAACAAATAAATACCCATTATTCGGAAATAGAGTACATACAACAATACAATGGGCAAATGAAAACGCAAGAAGCAATGCCAAATTTGAATGGCAACACAAATTTGTAATAAGAAACATGGTTAGAGACAATAATACCCGATGATTACTATTGTTTCCCAGAACACAATACAATGGTGTTAGGGGAGGTAGGGGGACTGCTGTTGCGTACGTTTTGTTTTGTTGTTGCCAGTGTTATTCAGTGGATTCATCCTTCTTATTCATCGCATTTACATGCCACTTGTGGTGTGAATACAAAAAGGATCATTGTGAGTTGAGCTGAAAACAAAAAAAGGATACTCTAGGCGAACGGCAAATATGTGACAATCTCGGAGAATATAACACTATCATCTACTTAAATCTAGTTTGTGAAGAAGTACATGTACATGATGGATATTAGAAAGGGGAGACACAGGAGATGTTACAATAAGTAATTCTTAAAGTCGTATACAAGGGATGACTAAAACAACTGATCATTATATTGGTATGTATGCGGAACCAACTAAAACTTTTGTAAACCAAATGATTTTAACACTCCGATATTTATAATAAATGCTCTACATGAAAGTGGGTGACTTTTGTCCAAAAGTACCTGTTCATAGATTAGTGAAGAGGGGACATGTCCCTAAACTGTTTGTAAAGTTGTAAGGAAGTGTCTATTTGACTGATGTATAGCATTTCTGCGGCGTTGTATTTTTTCAACGGCTGTGTTTAATAGGATACATATAGTTTTTATTATAATTCCTAATGTTCTAAAGGAGTGGTCTGAGTCATATTCCTCGTCGATGGTCCTATGACTGGTACTGTAGAACAGATACAGGAGTGGTCCAAGTTATGGATTAGGGTGTTCATTCACACCTGTAATGGCAAAGCCATGTCACAGCGACGTGCCTCTTCATATATTTGAGTAAGAACTAGGACCGGACACTTCCCACCAGGGACCTTTCCTAGGACTAATTCTGTGCTAGTTTGTTTTCCCGTAGTGTGGCATCTCCCATACAAGGTCAATAGTTGCTAACATATATCTAAAGTATTTTGAATGTGAGCACTTTAGAACTTTGTATAAGTTTCTTTTTCACTAATGTGTAATATTGGCCGGAAAAAGGGCGTGATCGTAGTGATGGGCCTGGTACATCACTTACAATATAATAAGTCGTCAATTTATGTCTGGAACAATATTCATTAAGAGCTTTGAATCTTCATGTGAGTTCACAATTTTGTTAATGTGTGTAATTGGGAAACTCTGATTGAAGTCTCCTATCGATCGGGCATGTATCCGATTATCATACGATCATTGTTGACGACTTTGTTTCAATCCTTTGTAGATGACAAAGTTTGTGTCATGAGATTGTTAGGTGTTTATAAATAAATAAATCCCTTTTCTTTGGTCCTTGCGCAATCTAGATTTTTCTAGTGAAAGTATCTAGGATGAGTTTTGTTGGCTGGAAAACTTGAAAGTATTTGAAAAGTAATTTTTCATCGATGTTGATTTGGCCAGTGCTGGATTGATAATTTACCTCGCTTCCACCGAGCTATCGAAGGCCACAGCGATTCTGTGTCCTTCCTGCGCCGTCTATCGACTTTATTTGCGAAGACTTTTCGAGCTGGAGCATTTCCATTCATTTGCACAACGTATCCCAGCGAGCGCATTCGATCAGTTTAAACGCGCTCTTGGTACATTCGACGACGGTACTCGCCATTAACGATGTTGAGTCCAATATTTTTCTCTCGAAAACTCATAGAATACATTGAGCTGGTTGTGTCATTACCCAGGATTCTGCGCTGTAGAGCAAGACAATTAGGATCTTTGTTTGGTAGAGTTTGATCTTTGTTCGTCGAGAGAGGGCTTTGTCATTAAATCGCATGCATAGCGCATAGTAGCATAGGTTTGCGATCAATACTCGTATCTTGTTTTATTAGGCTGACATTATTATTTTTGTTTACAAAGGAGCCAAGGTGGGCCAAATCATATACCACTTCAAACTTATAGTTGTCAATGTAAATGCTTCCCCCTAAACGAGTAGACTCGTTGTTTGTTGAAACAAATAACTTGTTTGTGTCATCATTTATCACTCAATTGACTTCTGCCGACTGCTTTTCATCGCTTGAAAAGGCCGTAGTAACATCCTGCAATTCATGGACAATGATATCTATAATATCGGCATACGCCAGCAGCATGTGACTTTTGTTGAAGATGGTACCATTCCTGTTGACTGCAGCCTTCCGCATTATCATCTCCATTACGATGTTAAAGAGATCGCAAGAAAGACTATCGCCTTGTCTAAAGCCTTGCTTGTTAGAAAATGGCTCTGTCAGATTTTTGCCAATTTCAGTGAAGACTTCGTGTCAGTCAGTGGCATCCCGCAAAGTCCTATTAGCCATAGCATTTAATAATTTCTGCCGTATCGGACTGTCGAATGCAGCTTTGTAGTCGATGAACAGATGGGAGGTGTCGATCTGCATTTCTTTGGTCTTCTCCAGGATTTGTCGTAGTGTGAATTTGACAGATTTGACAGGTCCAAAACCATACTGATAAGGTCCAAACAGGTTCGCTAGGATGGGCTTCTGCCTTTCACAAAACATACTAGGCAGGACCTTGTATGCAATGGGTAAAAGGCTAATCGCGCGATAGTTGGTACACACACTTGGATCACTTTTTTTAAGCACAGAACATAGAACACTCAGATTCCAACCATCGGGCATGCATTCCTTGAGCCAAGTCGTGATACCTTATGGTTTTTAAAATGGGCTTTCATCTTTTATATAACACACGCGATAGGACATTGTATGCAATGGGTAAAACGCTGATCCGGCGATCGTTGGTGCACACACTTGGATCACACTTCTTAAGCACAGACACTATAAAACTAAGATTCCACTCATCGGGCATTCTATTCTTTACCCAAATGTGTTTATGAGCTGTTGAATGCAGGTTACCAGCTCATCCTCGGCGGCCTTAAAAACTCTGTCTGCGATCCATCGGCTCCCGCAAAAAACTTAATTTCCCTTTACAACCCATGAATGAAGTTGGGGATAGCTTCTCGCGTTGTTGTGAATTAACTAGATTTCTATTTTTAGATTCACAACCAACGGCACCTACTTGTTTATCGATGAATGCGAACGTCACGGTTTGAGAAGCTTGTTAGTAAAAATGCCGATTTACTCGACACTTATACTGCGAAGTTGCTGAAAACATCGAGGGCGCCGGCAATGAAAACAAATTAAGATGACTGGAGCCAGGAGTCGATCCGGAGATTTCCTGCATGGTAGTCGCGTGTTCTAACCACTATGCCACGGAGGGTCCCGCAGATTTATTATATTTAAGCCGTGAAAAAGCCATGCTGATTTGAACAAACTAATAAGTCGTCGATATTTGACATGATTTTCTTACTTAGGAGGCCTTCCGGAACGTGCAGAGTACAAGGGGTTCCCACCAAATTTGCAGCATACTCTGCGTGTCAGCAACCAGATTTCCACATTCGTTTTTACAGGTGGGGATGCCTGTTGCTAAACCTTAGCTTTTTACCTTTTGGTAGAACTTTCGACGTTCACCTTGGAGATCCCTGTTCCAAAACCTTTGCTGTTTACCTTTTGGTAGAGCTTTTGGACTTCACCTCCAGGCCTTTGCTTTTCGATATGCAAATTCTCTCTTTATTTTTCCATAGACGTTTTAACCACCCTAAGAAGTGTTTATTCTCCCTCCTCTTCTCATTATATCTATCCGTTACTGCACGCGTTACCATTGGCTGCACTTTCTCCTAAGACATTACGCGACATTCTTCATCATGCCAGAGCTTTGTTGGGCTTTGTTTTTCATAGCCGTTGTGGCAGTGGTCACAGAAGTCGCAATATGCTGCCACTGTGTGTCGGATACATCAGCCAGAACATTCCAGTAATTGAAGGAGTTGGTTGGAATAGGCATAGACTATCTCGGTGGTATGCTTTGCTTTTTATAGATTTCTTGGCGTGTGCTTACTAGCTTTTTAGCACTACCTGATCATATGCGTACCTTGGCTGCAACCAGGTGCTGATCCGAGTCAATATATGCACTGCGCATCAGTCGCAAACCCATATCGCTTGAGATAAGCCTTACATCGATTACCATGTAATCAATTTTATTTCTTGTCATTTGACCAGGGAATATGTAGGTTGCCTTTATGCGGGAATATAATTCCACTCACTACCATCCGTTACCGGAGGTGTTATTGTGTAGACTGAATTTTTCGATTGCAGAACCAAGAGTATCTTCCCTTCCTATTTTAGCATTAAAATCTCCCAGAACAATTTTAATGTCATGAGCAGGGCAGCGGTCATATATCTTTCCATGCGCTCATAGAATGCTTCTTTAATGACATTGTCTTTCGTCGGGGCGTGTACACAGATCAGTGAGCCTTAAAAGTGGTTCGCCTT
Source organism: Muscina levida (assembly GCA_964034835.1). Taxonomy (NCBI): domain Eukaryota; kingdom Metazoa; phylum Arthropoda; class Insecta; order Diptera; family Muscidae; genus Muscina; species Muscina levida. The sequence continues at coordinate 131,830,709 of OZ035880.1, read as the reverse complement.
GATTCGAATAAACCATGATAAAAGTCAGCAGCGGAAAACCCCTATGTTAATTTGAAATGAAAGTTGCATTTGTAGGGTAGGGCTTCTGACTGCCTTTGCAGGCCTGTTAAAAGGCATGGAAAGCCCCATTTTCTGCTGCTGGGTAGGTGTCGTGTTTTTCTACGTGACAGCTGTAATATATGCCGCAGTTTTATTGTCGTGTGCATTCCTGTTCCGTTCGTCGTATTTCCTGCAAGGCAGTATTGTCGGCCATGTATTTGTCGAGGACATCCGCTAATTAGAAAGGCTCACCATCTATGTGGATAGTTCGGGCACTCCAGGTGCATATCCTTAAACCATGGCCCGATCCTAGTTTCTATGGGCTGCCAAAGCCTCTAGAGGAGTATTCAGTAACTTCTGTTTCCTAGTTGCTCAATATTGCGCCATCTAACATTTGGTATGGTCCTGGGTACTTGTGATTTATCAGACAATGTGAGATGCTTGGTGAACTCCAAAGAGAGATTCTAGCTATTTCTAGGTAAATAACTATCAGAAAAATCAAAATAGAAAAACCCCCTATGTGAGACCATAATACATCACAAAATTATGTTGGAAAACAGATGTTTTTAGGAATTTAAATCTTTGGGCGTCTTTTTATATTGACACACAAACCAAAGATTTTAAAAAATTGGACAATTTTAGAAAAATGTAGTAAGCCCTTTACAACATTATTTGGTTGTATATATCTCTTCTCTAATATATAAAATTCTCGTGTCACGGGGTGCGTGATTGAACTTCTCCGAAACGGTTCGACCGATCCTCATGAAATTTTGTGAGCATATCGAGTAGGTCAGAGAATCGGCCAACATCTATTTTTCATCACCCTAAATGTTTTTTTTTATCTTCCATATATATAAAAATGAAATGGTCCAAGTATGTCAACCCATCACTTGAGAACGGCTGGAGCGATTTGGCTGATTTTTTCTTCATTCGATTCCATATTTTCAGTAGATGGTTTGTAAATGAAGGTGGCGCTAGGGTGGATTTATATCGAAAATTTTAATGCATGTACCAATTCGACTGAAATTTAGAATGAATATTTGTTTGATCATGAGAAAATATTTTATGTACAAATGAACCCGGTAGCTGGCGCTGGTGTGGGTTTATAATCAAAATTTGAACGAATGAACCAATTAAACTGAAATTCAGAATGTATGTGTGTTTGATCATCAGAAAAAATTGAACCAATGATACAATGTTGTAAATTTATTGAATGTTTTTATTAAATTGTTTCGATAATAAAGTTTTGATTATAATATATTTTAATATACAAGTATGAATCGCAAATTTTCAAAAATTATCACACCTACGAAAAAGTTGATTAAATCTCTTAGTATGGAAAATAAATGAGTTAGTGGGAAAAGAAAGAAGTCCTTCTCAAAAGTACCGTCGTCAAATGCATTTGTTTGGGTCAGAGAAATAAAATAAATGCACAGAAAAGATTTGCCACTGCAGATAAAAATATATTGGGCAAAATTTTATTTTTGAGAAATGGACGAAATTCGCGTTGCGAATGGTTTTTATCTACATGGCAATAACGTTCAACTTAAAAATAGTAATTGACATTACAGATATGTAGATGCAGACCAAACTTTTGCATTCGATAAGTGGGCAGAAGAGCGTAGCATATGTAGTTTTAGCCTCAGAGCTATAAAATATAAGGCAACAAAAGTACTTTGCACTGAAGATGCAAATATACAAACGATAGTACACATATAAAATTTCAAAGTGGTAGAATCGTCTATGAGAAAAAAATTGACCTTTCCATGATAAAAAATGACGTAGCTGGAAATATAGTACATTTTTCTACCTTAATACTTAAATTATTAATATAGTGTTACCAGTTTTCAGTATTTATTAATTAATAATATTACTGGAACTTAATAGAATTCTTAGTATTTATATCTATGTATATCGCACATATGTTAGTAATTATACCACCAAAAAATCTTCTGTTTTGTGCTTTACCTATTTAAATGAACAAAGAAAATTAAACCATAACTCGTTTCCAATTTTTGTTGTTGTTTTATTTTGCTATTTCTCGTGCACCCAAATATAATTTTGGACCAATATGTCGATGGAGCAATAACGGCAACATGTGTGAGCTCAGTAAAAATATTTAATAACACACGAGCCCATCCAGCTAGGACTGTCTATTGTTTTGGCATATCATGCTAGTAGGGAGAGGAACGGTCCTGCCTTACTTACTGCTACATAGGTTTTGCATAAGGGTGCAATTTATGTTATTCGCTGCTCCCCTTCAAATTTTGCCAAGCAAAATGTACTGGTACAATTATGTAATTTTTTCCTCTAGGATGATTTCAATTTTATGTAAAGCAGTTTAAATAAATTACACTGTCAGCTGGGTTTCGCATACAATTCAAAGTGGCCTAACAATAGCCGAAATATAAATTCATACGTATATACAATACATATATCTATGAATAAACTCAGTATATCAATCATATAGTAAATTTGTGTGTATGTATAGATGAGTGTGTGTGTGTTATATAAAGGATAAGGTTTCATGCTTTTCTGTTTGTACGATACAGTGCAAGAAGTGAAATCGCATGTGTATCTGTGCCTCGGAAACACAAAATACACGGCTTTTACAAAATTGATTATTAATATTTTAAATCTTATGGGATTTTTGTTGAAATACCTGTCAATCAAAGACAATTACATCCAAGTTTCCGCACATTGTCGATGAGATTTTTATGCAATCTCTGCTTCTGCTGTCATTGTATCTTATTCTCTCATGGGTGGTTAACTCAATAAACAGAGATTTATTAAATACTAGCTGGCCCGGCAGACTTCGTCCTGCCTCCAAATTATTGTAAAAGATGTTGAGTGCATTTAAAATCTAATTCCGATTGATTAATTACATTGGCCTCTGAAATATTTCAATTTGAAGGGCGAAGTTTTCCCGGACAGATTCTGTACTTCATATATCTAAACGATTATTATATATTTTTGTTAGAATTGCTAAAATGGATCAGCAGTGTCGACCATGATATGATGAAAGCTTACTTATTGTTAGGCATACATATATTCTAAAACAAAATTTTTAAGCCGATTAACTGACATATTACATTCTCCATTGGAGTAATGTTAACACTTTGCGCCTGTTATCGCAAAGAGTACGAATTTCCAAAATCCCTTCATTTGGCTCAACAACCCTATTAACCGTTTGGTCTTGGTGATAGCAACAGTTTTTCCCATTTTCGGGTTTGTCCCCTAAAAGTTCGAAATGCGAAAAACCTCTTTGTGAAGCTCTGTAGTTCTGTAGGAAGTGCGCTGTTTGCGGCCTGGGTGACCATCTGCAGCCCATCCCCAACTTTCACTGCAATTTTGGTCAAAATCGGTTTAACCGTTTTCGCAATCAGTGGTGTCATCAAAATGGATTTTATATATATAGGGTTTTCAATAATTTTGATTTAAAAAAAAAAGTTTATATGTAATGTAATCAATGGAGAGTAAATGACTTTCAAAAAATTAAGTGTATCATAAGCTAAACACCAGTAACTGGGTCCAAACATACATTCAAAAGTTTCTCATGTCAAAAAATTTTCGAAATAATTCAGCTCCAACCACCTCAACAGCGAATCCATTTATACAAAAAATTCCTAATTTCAGACAAATTGTTGATTCGTTAACATTTTCACTATAATTCCACAGCGCAACCTACCGGGTCCATTTATACAAAAACTATGTTCTAATGATCACACAATTATACAAACTAAATTTCAGTTAAATTGGTACATTCTTTTAAATTTTGATTAAAAATCCACCCAAACGCCACCTACCGGGTCCATTTGTACATAAAATTTGTCTGGTGATTAAACAAACATACATTTTGAATTTTAGCAAAATTGGTCCATCCATTAAAATTTTCGATATAAATACACCCCAGCGCCATCTACCGGTTCCATTTGTACATACAATTTTTTCTGATGATCAAACAAACATAGATTCTGAATTTCAGTTAAATTGGCCCTTTCGTTAAAATTTTGATTGTAGACCGACCCCAGCGCCACCTACCGGGTCCATTTGTACATAAAATGTTTTCTCATGATCAAACGAATATCCATTCTAAATTTCAGTTGAATTGGTACATGCATTCAAATTTTCGATATAAATCCACCCTAGCGCCACCTGGATTTGATTTTTTTCAACACAAACAATCTACGGAAAATTTCGAATCGAATAAAAAAAAAATCAGCCTAATCGCTCCAGCCGTTCTCAAGTGATGGTATGACATACGTGGACCATTTCATTTTTATATATATAGATTAAAGCGGTGGCTGGTGGCGGGAGTAGACTTTTAACAAAAACTGCGACATTTGTGTCTGCTGTATTGAAATGTGATACTGGATGTGTTAGGGGCGGTTTTAAATTTTCTATAAATTGGTAGTATTGGGCATATTAGAGGATAGGGTGAAATAGGAGCTGATTAGCAGCAAACTACGATCATGTGTATATGATGTGGAATTTGAATCCTAAGTTGACTCCTACAATTGTTAAGTTTACGATAGAGGCAATACTCAAAACCGATTTAGGAATAATGAGGGCAAATTTTGCGGACATAACCTCCTAACTGAATTTGGGGTTATCTCCGGGCACCGTGAACCCTATATTATTATGGACAGTATGACCCCATAAGTATAATCCCCATAATAAAAATGGTAATTATGTCTGTCACGGCTTATGCCACTTATGACATTATGCCTATTAACCAATGTAATACAGATACTGATGTTTCTTCTTATTATACCTTTATATGTCCCTTTTACATAGATAATATGCCTTTTAACCAATGTAATGCAGATAATAGTATTACTCTTATTTAAATACATATTAATGTACTATTATAACAATTTCTAAATATAATCTTCACTGTTGCCTATATAATTTTCAGCCAAATTTTCAATTGATTTTTCAAAGATTTATCTCCAATGACATAATTAGCATAGACAAATTATATATTGAATGTACACTTTAATACATGGTTGCACATGGTTGCACTACTTCTAGGCGACATAAGATACTTGTGTACTGAACGAATGCAGGTAACTAATCTACAATTCTATAGTTTCTAAACATTAGATTCAAAGTGTATTAAGTAGATAAGTATACACAAGTGTGTTTACCTTTGTTGTTTGCTCTGCGTAATCTGTTGAAAATTAGGAAGGAATGACTGAACTTAAGCATATATAGCTTGAAATTGTCTTTAAGAGTAGTATGTTTGTATTTAAACTTTAGGTAATAAGATAGACCCTAATCAGTTCACGCTCTCAGAAGAAGGTGGTACATTGTGGGGTGTTAATAAACGACTATCATAATGACTACAACTTAGTTTGTTATTACAAAGATTGCACTTGTATGTGTCAATTTTCGTACAATTTTCTATTTATAACTATAATTTGAGGACAATATTAACCCTTATCCTGTACTTAAAAAAAATTACGTATACTGTATTAATGGGTCAATTTTGCCCAATACATATTTGCTTGAATATTTAAGTTTTTTGAAATAGTTCGACCGTTTTTAAAAGAAATTATGCTATTACAATGATTTTTGCACACAAACTTTGCAAATTTGGAACATTTTCTGAGTATTTTGTACTATTTGAACATTTGTTGTATACATAGCAACGGTCCCTTGTAAGGTTTGTCTTTTACAGTTCACTTGTTGCTGCAGGTTTTAAACTACGTACGATTGCTTTAGCTGAATTTCTGGAAGAAATATGATCTCGCCGAGATATTTTCTGTTGAACAAGAGGCCTGCCTAATTCTTTCAAAAATATAAGACGTCATAAATTATTTTTCTTATATCACTCTTGATTTATTGAAGTAAATTTATAAAAAGCGTTATATTTTGTGATATCCAACATGTTGTGGAATAGGGTTGAGAGCCATCGATTGGATCTGCGCCTGCAAATGCAATTTCTGTCCAACAAATTGATCAATTGCTGACTTCGTGTCATGGCGTTAGTATGATATAATGTCCTTACTGAAATAACAAACCTATTTTGCTTGTGTACCAGAACAAATGCGAATATCATTGTCTTATTTTCTTTATCGAGAAGAATTGAGAAAAGCTTTCTGGTATAATATTCATGTCCAATTTTATTAGCAGAAGGAACGTTTTATTTTTCGGTCTGGAGAACCATAGTAAGGTTTCGTTTGAGTAGTTAATTTCGAAATATTAAGGATGTAAAAAAATTGTTGCATATATCTTTTCGACATTTCAAAGCTTTGACTAAATCCAAAACAATGCAAATATCTTGTTGCGGCTTTCAGTTTACAGCTTTATGTGTATGTGTTTGCTTGCAACAACCATGTATAATTTATCTGAACGTCACATAGAGCCCGGATTCTTATTCCATATTTGTCGGGTTCAGAGCGTATATATTCCATGAACGGCATGTAACTAATTGTTCACCTACGGTCGTACTTTCGCCCGGAATAACATTATTCTAAAATTTCCTTCCAAGCGATACCAAAAGTCACTTATAAGAGCTAGTTTATCTCGCGCTTGTCTAAATTTCTGGCTGACTTTTTATCGAAAGGAGAACACGGAGTACATTCTGAAATCGTTGCCTTCGATACTGGCCTGCCCTTCTTATCATCTCACAATCTTACTAGCCACACCACGAGATCGAAATACATACGAGCTAAGAGAAGAACGCCCAAATATGCTTTGGTTGAAATTTCGTCTACGAGATTCCAGTTTGCTTGAAAACTGAATTGATATAATAACTGTTGAAGAAATTCACAGCTAATATATTTGACTAAGATATGCCTAAATCGCTATAAAAGTAAAACATACTTAAAAAATTCGTTGATATTTGTATTGGGCAATATTGACCCATAAATGCAGTATCCGTAACTTTGTTCGTAGGGCACATCCAAAAGAAGTATTTAACTTAATTAAACTTTTAAGACCAAGTTTAGGCCAAAATAATAATTGTCAGAAAATTTCACGAATCAGTTTTCAGAACGTCCAAAGTTATAAGAAGTCAAAAACGGTTTGGGCAATTTTGACCCATTAATACAGGATAAGGGTTAAAGGCAGAATCAGTTAAGGTTATATTTCTTACACTAGACCTGGCGTTAAAAATCGTTTTTTGGAATCTTGAGTGTGTGTAGCGATTAAAATATGAGAAATGATGCCAAAATCGATATAGCAAATTTTCAGGCTGATCGGATGGTGCCAACCCGTGCCCCAATGAGGTCAAAGGTCAACATTTTTTAAAAACCACCAAAAAACTCTTTTAATTGATTTTTGTTAGTTTTTTATAAATAAAATTACTATATATATAATGTTTTTTCCTTAATTTTCATTAAAAGGGTTTATAAGTTTTATTTTAAATCAGTAAAGATTTTGTATAGACTGGGAGGTCCTTACGTTAACCCTCTACAATGTGCAGCAAGTACTGTTTATCGTCTTCGTTGTGTGTTAAGCATTTGTAAGAGTCAGTTGTTAGTCTGACTATTTCACAACAGTAATGCTTTTGACGATCAGCTTTCCTTTAAAAAATGCTTGGCCTTAGAAATTTGATGGATTAAAGCGAAAGAAATCCATAGAAATCTCCAAACGAGTAAAAACATATTTTGTGTTCGTAGTCAGAAAAGAGCTCAAATACTGGGGTGTGAATAATTTGAAATTCTCTTGTTTGTTTTTATCGATCTGGGCAGAATATGAATATGTGTTTCATTGTTCGGTTTGAGATCTATTCTATTATTGCTAATAGAATTTGTTTTTACAAGAGTTGTGTGAAATGGATTATGTTGACAGCTGGCAGGGCAGATAGCTATTTCGATGGTTGCCAAACTATCATCATCAGTGCCGTTTGCTGTGCCTTCTCCACTCATTTACATCATCACCGATATAATGGTGTTTATCAGATTTAGACCTTACTTAAAAAACTTAATTTTCCTTTACACCTCAAGAATGTATAGGACAGCTTTCCGCGTTGCTGGAAATTAAAACGCTTTCTATTTTTAGAAAGATAAATATAGGCGGGAATTGAACCTGAGATCTCCCGCATGGTAGTCGCATTTTCTAACCATCATGCCACGAAACGCAATTGCTGGAATAGCTAAAGTTGTTCGTTTGGCTACTGGGTTGACGTGATAGAACTATGAAAAATTTATAGCTATCCCCAGCATTGAAGATTAAACTGGTTCTACAGTAGCTCAATCAGTCTACGCCTATTTGCTACAAATTGATATTCTGAATTCATTAGAAATTATATGTTTTGACACAACTGCTGCAAAAATCGGCCCTTTTGTCTTAAATATTAAGCGAAAGTACATAGTCGGCATGATTATAGAGAACTTATACAACTTGCATTTATATTTATTGGTGGTAGCATTCCCAGTTTCACATATCGTGCATCTGGAGTGACGTCACATGCAAGTTTCATGTACAGGGACATCTATTGTTTAAAAATTTATATTTTTCACGCACACTTTAAAATTTCTGCGTTCCAGTTGAATGGAACTCGTAATATGTGAATTTTTTTAGTAAGTCTCTATAGTCCAAATAGTAATATGCAACTAATAAAGAGGATTATTGGCTGTTTTGATACTTAAAATATATACAGCGCTATTGGAAAAAAAACAGTGGTATTTATAGAAGAAAACAGTTGCACTTGCCTTTTTTGACCCACATGTAGACTCAGAAATAAAAGAAAAGATGGTCTAAGTCTGATAAAGACCATTATATCGGTGATGATGTTAATAATTTCAAATTATTCACATTCCAGTATTTGGGCTCTTTTCTGACTAGGAACACAAAATATTTTTTTACTCGTTTGGAGATTTCTATGGATTTCTTACGCTTTAATCCATCAAATTTCTAATGCATTTTTTAAAGAGAAGCTGGTCGTCAAAAGCATTACTGTTGTAAATGCCGTCGTAAAAAATAGTCAGACTATTAATTGACTCTTACAAATGCTTAATACACAACGAAGACGATAAACAGTACTTGCTGCACATTGTAGAGGGCTAACGTAAGGATCTCCCAGTCTATACAAAATCTTTACTGATTTAAAATAAAACTTATAAACCCTTTTAATGAAAATTAAGGAAAAAACATTATATATATAGTAATTTTATTTATAAAAAACTAACAAAAATCAATTAAAAGAGTTTTTTGGTGGTTTTTAAAAAATGTTGACCTTTGACCTCATTGGGGCACGGGTTGGCACCATCCGATCAGCCTGAAAATTTGCTATATCGATTTTGGCATCATTTCTCATATTTTAATCGCTACCCACACTCAAGATTCCAAAAAACGCTTTTTAACGCCAGGTCTAACTTACACATCTCATGAATGAGATATGGGAGAGCTTCTTGTATTTTAGTGAGTTTTGCACGCTCTTACACACACAACAGACACTAAACTTAAAAAAAAACTCAATTTCCCTTTACACCCCAAGAATGTGGTAATGAATAGCTTCTGGCGTTGCTGTGTATTAACACGCCTTCTATTTAGTTTCACATCAAACGGCACCTACCTGTTTATCGACGAATACGAACGTCACTGTTTGAGAAGCTTTTACTGGATATGCCGATTGACTTGACACTATACTGCGAAGTTGCTGTCGACAACATCGAGGGGGCCGGCAATGAAAGAAAATTGTAGATGACTGGAGCCGGGAATCGAACCACTGATCTCCCGCTTGGTAGTCGCGTGTTCTAAACACTATTGCACGGCCGGGATCACTACAGACTCTACACATTAACGGCAAATCAAAACGTCAGCTTATTGGGACGATTTTACCAGACAAATACCGATTGACTTGATATTCATCTTCTTCTTATATGGCTGCAACAACATAAATTTACCCATCATTAGCCCCACGTAAAAAAGAATTCCAAGCAATTCGTTCTTGTGCTATATTTCGATATTTCCTTCACCTGGTCAATCCAATGAAGTTTTGATCAGATCTACCTGCGCCGCCCATCGATTTTATTGCCGAAGACTTTTTGACCCGGAGCATTTTCATCCATTGGTATAACGTGTCCAAGCAAGCGTATTCGGTCTACTTAAAGGCGCTAGACTACGTCATTGTCGTTGTACAGCTCATACAGCTTATGGTTTATTCGACGACGGTACTCGCCGTTAACGATGATGGGTTCAAATATTTTCCAAAAACATTTGTACTCTAAGACTCACAGAATAGATTAATCCGCTTGTGTCATTACTCAGGATTCTGCGCTGTGAGCAAGACAGGTAGGATCAGTGTCGGTTACAGATAAATCTTTGTTCTTCGAGAGAGGGCTTTGTCATTAAATCGATTGCTTACCTCATAGTAGCAGCGGTATGCTATCAATACTCGTCCCTGATTTTAAGGCTGACATTATTATTTTTGTTTAACATCTACCACTTCAAAGTTATTTTTGTCAATGTTCACGCAACGTCTAAGACAAGTGGACTCTCTGTTTGTTGAAACAAAAAGTTTTATTTTGTCCTCATTTATTACCAGTCCCACTTCCGCCAACTGCTTTTCAATGCTCGAAAAGGCTGCAGTAACATCCCGCAAACCACAGCCAATGATATCTATATCATCGGCATACGCCAACAGCGTGTGACTTTTGTTGAATATGGTACTATTCCTGTTTACTGCAGCCTTCCGCATAATGATCGGAACCGGCAGTGGCATAGTGGTTAGAACACGCAACTACCATGCGGGAGATCCGTGGTTCGATTCCCAGCTCCAGTCATCTACATTTTTCTTTCATTGTCAGCCCCCTCGATGCTGTCGACAGAAACTTCGTAGTATAAGGGTCGAGTTTATCGGCATGTCACAGTGATGTATGCTTTCGTCGATAAACAAGTAGGAGCCTTTTGTTGTGAATCTAAAATGGAAAGTGTGTTAATTCACAACAACGCGAGAAGCATCCCATACCTCGTTCATGGGGTAAAGTGAAACAATTTTTTTTTTGCATGATCGTCTCCATTCCGATGTTAAGGAGAACGCATGTCTAAAGACTCGCTTGGTAGAAAATGGTTCAGTCAGATTTTTACCAATTTTCGCTGGTAAGAGTCATTACGCAATGTCGTATTAGATGGTAAGTGTCGATTTGTATTTCTTGGGTCTTCTCTTAGATTTGTCGTAGTGTAAATATCTCTCCGATCGTCGATATACTACGTTTAAGGCTACATTGATACGGCCCAATCAGGTTCACCAGAATTGTTTGTAACCTTTCAAATAACAGACTAGACAGGATCTTGTATACGTAGGTAAATGGCTGATCCCGCGATAGTTGGTACATACACTTGGATCACCTTTCTTCAGCACAGGACATAGAACCCTCAGATTGCAATGATGGGACATGAATTCCTTGAGCCACATAGTGTTTATGAATTTGTGCATGTATGTTGCCAGCTGATCGCCGTCAGCTTTAAAAAGCTCTGCCGGCAGTCCATCGGCATTCGTGGCTTTATTGCCTTTAAGCCGTCCCATTGCCGTGGTAATCTCGTTTTGGCTCGGTGATGGGCAATCTATTCCGAAATCGATGATTGGCGTGATTTCATCACTTATGCCTTCTTTGTGAGCGAGAAGAAAACGAAAGAGTTCCTTCCATAACAGCACACTCTAAATCTCCGTGACAAGATTTCCGTCTCTGTCCTTACAGGTGGGGATCAGAGAAAAGCACCGGTAGACCGCAACCACTGGTACACTGCATCCGAACTTAGTATTTTGCATACGCAAGTGTAGTAGTTTAGCATCGTATCGAAATATATGAAAATATGAATTTTTGTTGTGTGTGGTTTTTTAACGGTGGTGGTTTGGCATGGAATAGAAAAAATACAAACAAAAATATGACCAAGAAGAATATGACAACTGCGCGAAGCAATGTGAGGTGGTGGCGATCGGCACCACCATTCAACACACTGATCGCCTCGCTGTCGATTTGTATCTATTTAGTTTTTGCTTATATTTACAGTTGGAGGTTTGTCTTCCGATGAATTTTAAAACTTTTCGCATCAACGGCAGTAGACCAAATCTTCTACAATTGACCCATCTTCCTTTAATATTTCGGACAAAATATTCCATACGAAACTTTTTTCCTTTCGTCGAGGTGACAACGAGTAAGTACCTCACAATTTTTTGTCCAAAACAAACGTATGGCCTGACACTGTAATACTTTTTTGTTTCTGTTCGAAATCTTTCGGCCTAATGAACTTGTTTTAACTTTCGTCAAAATATAAGCAAATTGGCTGCAGTTGTGCCCTGTATGCAGCAATTCTTTTCCTCAGTCATTTTGCGACATTCATCGTCGTATCAGAGATTAAGCGTGGCTTTTCATAACCCAGTACGGTCGTTGCGGCAGTGGTCATAGAATTTGTAATATGCTGCCACTGGGTGTTGGGAACATCAGAATCAAGGGGGTTTGTTTGAAGTAATTGAGAGGGTTGCTAGGAGTAGGCATTGGCTATATCGGGTGTATGCAGCTTTGTAGTGTCTAACTTGTTTTGTGTTTTGTACAGATTTATTTTAGCTCTACTTAATCGCATGCATATCTTGGCTGCAACTAGGTGCTGATTCAAGTCAATGACTGCAGCGCACATCACACGCACTGCCATAACACTTAAGACATGCTTCCATCGATCACCACGTAATCAATCAGGATTCTTGTATTTTAATCAGGGGATATCCAGGATACCTTGTGGATATCTTTAGTAGGATAACTGGTTCCACTTACTAACTTGTTTCTTGCCGCAGCAAAGCTTCGAAGGTGTTGTTGTGCAGACTGCTGAACCAAGAGCATCTTCCCTTCCTATTTGAGCATTAAAATCTCAAAGAACAATTTTAATGTTATATGCATGGCAGCGGACATAATATATATTTCCTCCAGGAGCTCATAGAGTGCATCATTAATGTCTTCATCTTTGTCTTCCGTCGAGGCGTGTACACAAATCAGCATAATGTCACTTACAGGGTTAAACCTTGAGACCAGGTGTCGAAGACTTTTGCCGACAATAAATCCACATCCAAATTCGTGTCTTTCTGCATGGCAGTTTTTTCGTCGTGTGCATCCCTGTCCCGTCTATCGCATTTCCTGTAAGGCGGTGATGTCAGCCTTGTATTTGTCGATGACATCAGCCAGTTAGATAGAGACACCATCTCTTTTTAGAGATCGGACATCCTTAAATCTTGGCCCTTATAAAGTGTGCGGGCTCGTCATCATTTAGGGGTTTTTTTCTTTTCTTCGATTTTTCATAATAATTGTTTTGTTGAAGAACAGTGACTTATTAGGCCACCGCGCCCGATTCTAGTTTCTTGGGGCTGCCAAAGCCACTAAGAGAGCTTCTGTGTCGAGCTTCAGTAACTTCTGTTACCTACTTCCTATGACGCATCTGAGTTAGCATACCGTTCAGGAATACGTGATCTCTCGGACGTTGTGAGCTGCTTGGAAACCTCCAAAGAGAGCTTCTGATTATTCCCAAATAAATAACAATCAGAAAGACTCAAATTAGAAATTGCACCATTCCACTTACCGCATGATCATCTTCCCATTATTTAATAAAGTAGCTTTCATAAATGAGTAAGAACAGCAATGCAGCGTTCACGCACATTTATGAGCGGTGGATATTTTGTTAACGTCCATATATGAACAAACGACAATTTTGTTCTCGCAAAACTGCGGAAGATGGGCAACCATAAAATGTACACCCTCACATACTCAAAGAAGGGCGGAGAGAAAAACTGTTAACGCTCACACCGCGCAGAAAAGCAGATGTATGCGAGTGAGTGATTCTGGACCTTGCTTTCATAAAACATACTCAACGGGACATTATATGCGATGGGTAAAAGGCTGATGGATAGCATTTTGGAAAATATCGTGCCCACCAGCCAAACGGACGGACATAGCCCAGTCTACTCAAACATGTATGTAACATATTTCGTCCAAAGATTTGGTACTAAACGTTTTTACATTTCATTATTTCAAATGAGCTCTCGGCTCGCGAGCCAAGAGCCACAAAATTTTAAAAGAGCTCTCGGTAAAAAAGAAAGTAGGTTGTGCAACAGAACAGTGGGCTTGGACCCATAACATTTTTGGGACAATAAAAGTACTTAATAGTACCATTCGCGAGTCTGGTACTGAAAAGTACTTTTTGGCATAAGCACAATTCTAATTTTACTTTTCCCAAAGAAACACGCCCACAGGGAATAAGTCGGAGCTTCAGATATCACTTTTTGCCCAAATATTTCATGAACTGCAACAAATGAATCGTTATGGTTCTATATTATGGCAATACACCACTCTGTATTCATTGTATAATGCTTCTTAATGACAAAGCTGCCCATAAAATAACTTACGGTAAATGAAGGAGGTTTCAGTGCTTCAATTAAGGATTAGTGTCACTCCAATTCCTGCAATTTCGCCTACTGTCATCTGCATTTTTGTGGAAGTGTGCCTCGTCTGAGAAAATAATAATCGTTATGCTAGTGAACTGCGCACGCAGAATTCCCATTGTCCCATTGAATTCCCTTGTCTGTTCGACGCAGCTTTCGACTGATATGTAAATGGACTTCTAGTTCACCATGTATAACCGATAACTGTTTTTATACTCATAGATACATAGATGTAATCACGAACACAAGAAAAAATTAAAATTATTACAATTGATACAATTACAATTTAATCTTCATGACTTTAATGGCAATTATCTTATCTTAAAATCTAAGTATTTTATTTGCATTATACATTTATAAAAAAATTTCTTCATTTAACAACTTTCTTCGACATAAACAATGTGGCCAACATGATTGCCGTGTTTCGAATCACCATAAATCATTACTTGCCGTTATGATTTATTGGCTGCCATCAATAAAGTGGGATAAACTGAGGTAAAGAAAATCTATCTATAAAGTACTTTGGAGTAACTGCAAAAACTATAGTAGATGGTAAAGTGAATGGGTGACATTTTGTTGTCACTCCAGTACATAGGAAAGTAGATAAACCACTTGTTCGAAAGTAAATGACGTAAATACCTTGAGCGCACCAACTACTTTGCAGGTTGCAGGGATTATATCAAATTGATTGACTGTAATATATGATATTAAAGTTAAAATATTGAAAGGGGCAGCGCTATTGACATTTATAAATTAACTACGGAGGGGATAACTAGTTGTTGTAGTCATGACAACGGAATATAAATAAAAAAAAAACCTAATACAGTAGATAACACAGTACAACACATGATTTTGGGACTCAGTTCGGCGACATCTACTATAGTGGCCATGCGGACAAGCACGAGTTTGGATGTGGACTGCGACACCTAGTCTCAAGGTTCGACCCGGTGTGTGAACGTATATACACCATAAGAGTCAAAACAAAGTTTTTCCACATAACACTTATATGTGCCCATGCTCCGACAGAAGAGAAAAGCGATGAGGACATAGACGAGTTCTACGAGAGCCTAGAAAATGTATATGACCGTAACCCCAGCCAATGTCGCAATGCCACGAGAGACGGATGCTGCATACAGGGCACACGGAGAAGAGACGAGAGGCACCTCGTCTTTTTAAAAGAAAAAAGAAGGATCTGAAGAAGAGGCAGGATGAGTGCACTGAGTTGCTCCGAAGTAGAGGGGAAGCCCGAAAGTTCTACAAGAGAGTTAAAGCGAGAATGCATGGAACAGGGTTGCCCTCCTGCAAGGACAGCGATGGTCAGCTAGTGACGGACCCGGATAACGTTCTGAAGATATGGAGAGATCACTTTAGAAATTTACTGGATACTTATACCACTCCAGAAGACCCCGCTCCAATCCATGACGAGCCAGAGCGAGATACGTATGGCCATCTCCCGCCTTAAAAATAACAAAGCTGCTGGAACCGATGGTCTCCCTGCTGAATTGTTTAAGGCTGGGGGGGAGCAGCTGATTAGGAGCATGCATCAGCTCATGGAGAACATCTGGCTAGAGGAGAGCATGCCCGGGGATTGGAGTCTCAGTCTGTTAAGTCCCATATACAAGAAAGGAGATCGTAGTGAATGTAAGAACTACCGTGAAATAAGCCTATTACCAATTGCGTACAAGGTCCTTTCAAGCATATTGTGTGAACGTCTAAAGCCAATTGTAGAAAAACTAATTGGACCATATCAGTGCGGCTTTAGACCTGGTAAATCTACGACGGATCAAATATTCACTCTACGACAAGTCCTGGAAAAAACTCATTTAAAGCAGATCGACACCTACCACCTCTTAGTCGACTACAAAGCTGCTTTCGACTCTCCGATAAGGAATAGGCTATATGAGGTCATGTCTGAGTTTAGTATTAAAGCTAATTCGACTTTGCAGATGTACCTTGGAAAACACCAAATCCTACGCCGATGATCATTGGCCGAAATCTGCGGGACTTTACTGCAATTTTCTCATCACTATAAAAGGAGTCGGCAAAAATGGGTTTAGCGGTCAACGTGGACAAAACATAAATAATGATTTCGACGAACAAAGAGTCCTTGATGGGGACGCAGCGTCAACGTTGAGAATTACTGTTTTGAGGTAGTAGATGAGTTTATCTCGGATAAGAAAAATAGAATCAGCCAAGAAATTAAGCGGATAATAGTGCTAGCGAATAGATGTTTTTACGGACTTCGGCAGCACTTTAGTAACACCACCTTATCTCGGAATACTAAGAAACAGCTTTACCAGGTGCTAACCTTACTCGTTCTTTTGTATGCTGCCGAATCATGGGTGCTTACGACAACGGACACACAAAACCTGGGTGTATTGGAGAGAAAAGTACTCCGAAAAATTTGTGGACCTATCTGTGTCGACGGCGAGTTTCGCCATGGGATGAACCATAAGCTGTATGAGCTTCACCACGACATCGACGTAGCTAAAAGAGTCAGAATGCAACGACTACGCTGGCTGGGCCATGTTGCCAGGATGGATGTAAATGCTCCAGTGAGAAAGGTGTTTGAAGGCGAACCTGAAGGACGGCGCAGAGCAGGGAGACCCAAACTCCGTTGGAAGGACCAAGTGGTAGGCGATGTGCCATCATCTGGTAGCACTAACTGGAGAACACACGCAGAAGACCGAAGCGTGTGGAATTCTTTAGTACTATATGCACCAAACATATGCACCACGTTCGTAAGTTGTAATGGGTCACTTGAGTAAGTAAGTATGCGTTTGTCTGTTATAATCAATTATTGTTCAAAAAAAGTTAATGTTCTGTGTTTTAATAAACATTCTTACATGTGGTGTTTTTCTTCTCACAGACAACTATTGTATCTGTAACGAAAGTTACATTTTCTTTTTTGCAGCTATGACCTATTGAAAGTCATCTACATTAACTCAACTCCATAATCTTTCGATTACAGTGTATCTTTAAGACACTAATATACTAAATAATAAACACTTTTGAACCCCTAACGTATCGGCCCGAATTCAATAAGAATTTCCAATAATATATTTACATATCTTATAAACATTAGTATTTTTCGTCTTAGATCTTCATTATTTGGTAAATTGATTAGGTTACCTCTGTTCTAATCCAAGACCAACAATATCATCAACCGCTTCCTGTTGTCCCTTATAATAATTTGTACATGTTTATCCTTCCAGAGACATTTCATGTTAAATACATATACCGATTTCAATAGAAATCATTGACTGCAGCTGTGTTGGTGTTTATTTGAATTTCCGGTCTTAGACTGTTACGCATTCCTGACACGTTTCCCTAGAAGCATATACATACAAAGTATCACGAGTGTGTGTGTGTGCGGCCGTCCTTTTTTCCAAAAAAACAAACACTTACGTGCACACCAGCGGCAGAGGCATAGTCGGATTTGTGGTATTTCATTTCAATTTGTGATTTTATACCAAGACGTGAGACTCTGTAAGTGAGAAATATTTAAATCGTAGTTAACTCCTAGAATATTTAAAATTACTTTGGCGCACACATTTGTAACTTAAAGCCCGTGGAATGACCTTACCAGCTACAGATCAACGGTCATAGATTCTGCTATATAGTACATATTAGTATAATTATATTATATGGACTTTGATTTAATTTGAATTTATGTATATGCTTTAGCTGTGTGTGTGTGTGTGCGTATGGCAGGATGCATCACTAATTGGTATTATTTAATTATTTATAATGTTACCGCAAATTTACGAATACCTTACGATTATGCTATAATGCAGTTACTTTATAATCAGGTTTTTATTCGCATTTTAATTATAACGCTTTTTGTTTGTTAATAATAATAATGTTAATTAAACCACGTATATTTTAACCGCTTTTATCATTATTAATAACTTTATAATAGCAACAATTTGTTTTTGTTCACGAATATCAATTTCCGCGAGCAAGTTAATTACTGGCACAGTGTGAGAGAAGAACCACCTATATGGAGGGGTAGTTAATTGAAATGCAATGATATAAGTTGCAAAAAGGATAAATTTTGGATTTTTAGTATGAGGAAATATTTAAAAGTTCGTCTTGTTGAGATGTGCAATGCAGCCTAACTTAATTGTTTGAATTTTGAGAGTTTAGAAAGTTATATATTATATGTTTGGGCTCAACAAACTATGACCATTCCCTTAACATAGTACAACATTTTTCAGCTCATTGATTTGGGACTCAATTCTGAGAACTGCACGTCAAAGTAGCTCCAAAAAGAAGAAGTTCTGCATCATTCGTTTTGCCAAGTTACATGCCATAATAATTGAATATCGATTTAAAGTTCGTAAGTATCGTATAGGGGTATTTGTCACGTTTTAGGCTTTTTTTTGCATAACTCGATTTAGCTGAAACAAATTTAAAAAAAATTCAGAATTACAATTCATTTAATCTTTTCATATAACGTTTCTCTACATAAGCAACAGTTTCACTTTTCCGTTCATCAAATGATTTTGAATAGCAGTTACTATAAAACTGCTGTACTCCGGGGCGTATGATTTAAGTGAAATATTACTTATGATAATCATACGCCATCATATAGTATTTATGTTATGTCAAACTAAAGAGCCTAAAACGTGACAAATTCCCCTATACGACACTTACTAACTTCAAATTGAATGATGCAGAACTTCTTCTTTTTGGGACTGCTTTTACGTGCAGTTCTCAGAATTGAGTCCCAAATGAATATGCAGAAAAACGTTGTACTGTGTAATTTAATGGCCATACGAATTTTCTTGCTCACGGTGGATTATTAGCACTTTTTCTATATTTTAATACGGTTATATCTCGTTATACCGTACCGAATAGTTTTTTTGTGTCTGAAGCAAAGCTTTTTTATATTGAATAGGAGAACGGTTGTCGACAATAAGAATGTTATAGCAGTTCTTTTATGGGGGAATTTTCTAATTTGAGTCTTTCAGATTGTTATTCATTTGGGGATAACCAGAAGCTCTCTTTGAAGATTCCCAAGCAACTCACAACGTCAGAGAGATCACGAATACCTTTGGCAATGCCACTGAACATCCGTTAAGCGGAATGCCGATGCGTCTTAGGGTGTAGGTAACAGAAGTTACTAAAGCTCAACACCTAGGCTCTCTTAGTGGCTTTGGCAGCTCCAAGAAACTAGGATCGGACACGGTGGCCTGAGTGGTTTTCACTCTCCTTAAACAGAACAGTTTTATGAAAACACAAAGAAAAAGAAAAACAAAACAAGAACTCACTTAAATTTTGAAGACTCCCGCCAGCGTTATAAGGACTGTGATTTACGGATTTGCACCTGGAAGGTCCGAACTCTATACAAAGATGGTGCCTCTACCCAAATGGCGGATGTCCTCGACAAATACAAGGCTGACATCAACGCCATACAGGAAATGAGATGGACGGGACAGGGAAGCACACGACGAAAGAACTGTGGCGTTTTTTACAGCTACCATACAGAAAGACACGAATTTGGATGTGGTTTCAATGTGGACAAAAGACTTCGATACCTGTTCTCGCGGTTTTACCCTGTAAGTGACCCAATAGCAACAATTCGCATCTGGACAAAGACAGTGACATTAAAGCTGTTCTGCACATGACATTAAAAATGTTCTGCGAGATTTTAATGCTACAATAGGAAGGGAATGGAGGCTCTTGGTTTAGCAGTTGGAAATTCACTCTACACAACAACACCTCTGATAACGGATTCATACTGGTCATATTCCCGTCGGCAAGAAACATGGTTGTGAGTGGAACCAGATTCCCGCAAAAAGATATCTACAAAGCAACCTGAGTAGCTCCCGATCCAAATACAAGAAATCAGATTGATCACTTTGTAATTGATAAGAGGCATGTCTCAAGCGTTATGGACGTGCGTGTGATGCGCGATGCAAATATTAACTCGGAACACCAACTATTTGCAACCAAGGTCCGCACACGGTTAAGTAGTGCTAAAAACACTCGTAACCAAACACAAAGCTATATACCACCTAGATAGCCAATGCCTACTCCAAGCAACTCTCTCAACTACTTCGAACCAAACCCCCCCAATTCTGATGTTCCCGACACACAGTAGCAGCATTGTGCGAATTCTATGGCCACTGCTCCAACGACCGTACTGGGTTATGGAAACAAACGCTCAGACAAGCCCTGGTACGATGAGGAATGTCGCGAAATGTCTGAGGAAATGGATGGTGCATACAATGCAAAGCTAAAGCCAATGGAAACGCGTGCGGTGACGAAGCGTTATAATGAGAAGAGGAGGGACATGAAATGCCTGTTCAGGCGGAAAAAGAGCCTGTGGAAGAAAAGAGAGAGCCAGGATATCAAAAACTACAGGGATAGAGGCGAAGCCCGACAGTTCTATCAAAAGACAAAAAGCAAAGGTTTTGGAACAGGGATCCCCACCTGTAATGGCAGAAACGGAAATCGAATCACGGACACTTAAAATGTGCTGCAAATATGGAGAGAACACTGGCAACAGGCATGCACCAGCTCATAAACACGATTTGGCTTAAGGAATGCATGTCCGCTGATTAGATTCTGATAAGAAAGGCGATTGAAGTGTATGTAACAATCAGCGCGCGATCAGCCTTTTACCCATCGTATACAAGGTCCTGTCTAGTGTGTTATGTGAAAGACTAAAGCCTATTCTGGCGAACGTGATTGGACCTTATCAGAGTGGCTTTAGACCTGGTAAAACACGACCGACTAGATATTCACTCTAAGACAAATCCTTGAGAAGACCCAAGAAATGCAGATCAATTTATTCAGCGACTACAAAGCTGCATTCGACAGTCCGATACGACAGAAATTGTTAGATGCTACGGCTGAGTTTGGTATCGTTGCGAAACTAATACAACTTTGCGGGATTACACTGACTGACACGAAGTCTTCAGTGAAAATTAGCAAAAATCTGACTGAGCCATTTTCTATCAAGTGAGGCTTTAGACAAGGCAATAGTCTGTGTTGCGATCTCTAACATCGTAATGGAGATGATTATATGGAAGGCTGCAGTAAACAGGAATGGTTGCATTTTCAACAAAAGTCGCATGCTGCTCGCGTATGCCGATGACATAGATATCATGGGCCGTGGATTGCGGGATATTACTGCGGCGTTTTCGAGCATTGAAAAGCAGTCGGCGGAAGTGGGTCTGGTGATAAATGAGGACAAGTTATTTGTTTCAACGATCAAAGAATCCACTCGTCTGGGACGCTGCGTGAACGTTGACAACTATATCCTTGTAGTGATAGATGATTTTGCATCTACGTATACAAAAATAATAACGTCAGCCTGGAAATCAAGAGAAGAGTTTTGATCGCAAACCGCTGCTACTATGCGCTAAGCAAAAGATTTAATGACAAAGCCTTCTATTGAAGAACAAAGATCCCAATATACCAGACTCTGATCCTACTTGTCTTGCTCTACAGCGCAGAATCCTGGGTAATGGCACAAGCGGATCAATCTTTTCTGGCAGTCTACGAGAGAAAAATACTTTGCACAATATTTGGACCCATCATCTTTAAGATGATGGGTAAACCACGAGCTGTATGAGCTGTACAACGACATCGACGCAGTCAAGCGCGTTGAAATAGATCAAATGTGCTGTTGGAAATGTTCCAGGTCGAAAGGTTTTTGGCCATAAACTCGATGGGCGGCGCAGGAGGGGGCGATCAAAACTTCATTGGATGGAGCAGGTGAAAGAGCTGTTAACTACACTCGGTGTAACTAACTATCTACGGAGAGCAAAAGACCGAAGCGTATGGAATTCTTTTCTACATGCGGCTACTGATATATACAATTCTGTTGTTGCTGCCAATTAAGAAGAAGGAGATCCTTCTTGTAGCTATCTATAAGACGTTATCTGTACCACATGATCAAATATGACAACACCTGCATACGAGTATATTCCTACTATTATTAACTTTAATATCAAAACTATACTCACACACCTATAAGTTTGTACACCAAAAATCCAAACAACAATATCCGCTTGCACTTTGCGGTTTTCCATTCAATTTAGTTTTCCCCTTAAAGCACTTGCACTATAATTTCAACTAAATATAGGGTGTGGCTGTGAATTTATATAAAATTCACTTTCACAACATCCGCAGCATCAGATCATTATTATTTTGTTCCATATTTGTGCTATCCTATGATAATGAATATTTCACTTCATGAATAATATTTTTCAATTTAACTGGAAAAGCGAAATGTATGAACATTCTGACACGGCTTATGTATAAATTAATATTAAGAGCAAATTGGGTTGTACACTTAGTGCGGGTGTGAGGGGGGAGAGATAGAGAGAGAGAGACACAGCGCGCGAGCTTCACTCATTGTGCCAAAGAGAAAAGTTTAAATAAATGTACATTTTAACCACTTAATTTATTTGTAGTCATACTTTATGGTCATTGTTAACGAATGTTTTCACTAAACGAAAAATTACCACAATTCGCCATTCCCAAATTTGCAAGCAAAACGACCCAAAATTGGGGGGTTAGGTAGCACAACTAGCTGTTGTTTGACTAGAAGCACTTTGGTGAGGTAGTGGGCAGTGAAATAATTTTGGAAAGTATAATGCTTGGTTTAAGAAGCAGCAATAATCAAAGGCGGCGTTTTGCTGGTAAAAACATTTGTCATTAGTTTGTAGAAATCCAAAGAATCAAATAAGTGCAGTCTTGTAGAAATACAGAATGAGGGACAGAAATGTCACTTTAAAATTTCAAATTCCTATGTTAACATATAATTTACGAATATAATTATTATTAGATATTGCATACGGATTTATTTATATTGTTACTTCTCAAAAAAAAAAATAATTTCCCTTTATACCCCATAAAAGAAATATGGGATAGCTTCTCGCGTTGTTGTGAATTAACACGCTTTCTATTTTTAGATTCACAACTAACAGCATCTACTTGTTTATCGAATAATGCGAACGTGACTGTTTGAGCAGTTTTTACCAGACATGCCGATTGAATCGAAGCTTATACTGCCAAGTTGCACACGACAACATCGATGAAAGACAAATTTAGATGACTGAGTAGAGGAATCCAATCATGGATCTCCCTCATGGTAGTCGCGTGTTCTACCGGCCCCATGTAGTACCTATAGCTAGGTATCACGCACAACGTGATCAATGCACTTTCATCATTTTCATAAGTCTATTGCACAGACATCGCTCATCCACCATGTATGCTTATGGCTACTTTGTACAGATACATGCTTAAATATTCACCTGTTTCCATTCAAAGCCGAATAATCAAACTAACATTACCACACCTCCCTCATTACCTCTCACAAATGTACATATAATTATCCATAATGTTTATACACACATATTTTACCCAACAACAAAAAATCATTAGTGTTACTTTCGACCAGCAAAATAGCAAACAACAACAACCACTATGTGGACTTGGAATGCAAAGATCATACTTAAAATACATAATGGAACAAATGCATGCATATGCACGTTTTACTATGGTCAAAATATTTCGTGTTACCGGGTAATGGCCATAGGGGGAATGTGATGAAGTATTTTAGCTTAGGAAGTGGATTTGTGCAAAATTTTTGTAAATTTTTGGGGTAATGTCAGGGATGTCCAAAATTGCCTGGCTATACAATGATAGAGCAAAATTTATTTGAACTTATATCACAAAAAAATTAAGTCATTGACAACACATAACCAACGGATGTGAGTTTTGTTTCGATAGGACACAAAATAGCATACAGGGCAACAACAAAACTAGAATGGCCACATGTAGCTTCACAATAATATTTGCTGTTCTGAAACCAATAATGTAATAAAAATGCGTTATTTGCAAAATACGCAAATACATCGCACCTGTTCGAAAAAAGAGTGACAACTCAAAATTTAAAAAACTAAAAGTGTAACTCTTTGGTTAAGTCTAAAGAAGTTATTCTGAATATACAGGACACTTTCACAACGGTTTTTTTTTACAAAAACAAAAAAAGGGTCCAGTTTTACTTTGGGTAGAGATGACCACATTATGTGTTTTTTTCTCATTTTATTGCAGAAAATTAATATTTTAAAATTCAAAGTTGTCACCCATTTCGTCGAACATGTGCGACATGTAAAATTATACAAATAACCCATAATAAAAGATCTTTTTTGTTAGTTTATTGTGTATACTGCAATATTATATCAACCCGTGCTGACCCTAATTGAAATCTTTAAACATAATTTTTTAAAAATACAATTAAGAAATGCATAAGATACTCTTCCAGGATAAACAAAGATAAAGAACATTTTCTAAATTTTGATGTCATTGGCCCAAAACGAACTGCTATTTTTATCCTTAGGGTTGATGTTATATATCATTTGATGCGAGAAAAAGTGTAACGCATTACAGGAGACTTGTTGAACCCTAAGTATCTTAAGACTATATTCGTTTCAGGACTATTATAGACGAATGAGCCATGTCCGTCTGTCTGACTGGATAATCCTTATGACATTTTATGAGTATTAATAGTTTCCAAATGTATTACTAGGATTGAATATGTACAGAATATCCCCGACCCTTCTGGTTTCCCCATAAAAATAATCTAATTTTTGTAAACATTTTATTTCTCCAATAACTTTCAAACGGACAAAAAATGTTTCCAAGCCCCTACTGGTACCTCCCATAAAAATAGCCGAATTCACCATCATAGTTTTGCATACATGTCTTTTTTGTATATAAAATGATTTAAGGAAATGCACCTGGAACGTCCATATTCTTTATAGAGAAGGTGCCACTATCCGACCGGCGGATGTCCTCAAAAAATATAAGACTGACATCACCGCCATCCAGGAGATGAGATGGACAGAACAAGGATGCTCGCGACGTAAAAATTGCGACATCTATTACAGCTGCCATGCCGAAAAGCACGAATTTGGATGTGGTTTCATAGTCGGCAAGAGACTTCGAGACCTGGTCTCGCGGTTTAACCCTGTAAGTGACCGAATAGCCACCATTCGCATCCGGGCGAAATATTTTTACATCACCCTGATTTGTGTACACGCCCCGACGGAAGATAAAGACGATGAGATTAAAAATGCATTTTACGAGCGCCTAGAGGAAACATACGATCGCTGCCCTGGCCACGACATTAAAATCGGTCTGGGATATTATTATGCATCTATAGGAAGGGATGATGTTCTTGGTCCATCGATTAGAAAATTCAGCCTGCATACCGACACGTCAGACAATGGGCTTAGGCATCGTGGCGGAAAGGAACGTGGTAGTGTGTGGAACCAGATTCCAGCACAAAGATATCCACAAGGCAACTTGGCTATCCCTCGATCAAAACTCCAAAATTCAAATTGATCATGTGGTAATTGATGGCAGGCATGCATCTAGTGTCTTTGACCTGTATGCAGTCAAGGTGCGCACAAGATTGAGCAGAAAGCTGGACATTGCTTAGCTGTATACCCAAGACTTCTGTCAGGACAAGGATGGAAATCTGGTTACAGATACGAAAAGTGTGCTGTATATATGGAGAGAACACTTCCTGCAACTGCTGGTTCCGAAGGCAACGCACGTGAAGGTATTACGCCAATTGCCGATGATGGATTAGATTGCCTAGCACCAAGTCAAGCCGAGGTAAGAAGAACAATATCGCGGCTGATAATTAAAAAATCAGCCACTGCCGACGAACTTCCAGCAGGGCTCTTCAAGTCCGGTGACGAGGAGCTGATAACGAGCATACAGCAGCTCCTACGCACTGTTTGGCTTAACAAGTGCATGCCCGATGATTGGAATCTAAGCGTAAAAAAGGTGATCCAAGTGGGTGCTCCAACTACTGCGAGATCAGCCTTTTACCCATCGCATATAAGGTCCTGTCGTGTTTGCTATGTGAAAGACTAAAGCCAGTGTTATCCAACCTGATCGGCCCTTACCAACAACTAACCAGACTCAAGAGAAATACCCGAAGCCATGGCTGAATTTGGTATTCCAGCGAAGTTGGTACGCCTTTGCGGAGTGACGCTGACTGACACGAAGTCTCTAGTGAAAATTGGCAAGGACCTTGCGGAGCCATTTTATACCAGACGAGGCCTAAAACAAGGCGACGAGGACAAAGCGAAAGAATCTACTCGTTTGAGAGTCTGCGTGAACGTTGACAACTATAATTTCGAGGTGGTAGATAATTTTATCTACCTAGGCTCCGCCATCAGCAAAACAAATGTCAGCCTCGAAATCCGGAGCAGAATCCTGCTTGCTTATAAATGCTACTTCGGGCTAAGCAAGCGATTTATCCAGCTATATTAGATACTGATTTTACGTGTCTTAATGTATGCTTCGGAATCCTGGGTTATGACACAAGCGGATGAATCGGTTCTGGCAGTTTTCGAGAGAAAAATTCTCAGTAAAAAATAACAGAGAGCGACGACGACGTATGAATCATGAGCTGTACACTGACATTGACGTGTTCAGACGCATTAGGGTGCAGCGCAAAGTGGTTGCCATATCATACAAAGAGGGGCCAAAAATAGAAGGAGTCATAGGTGAATAATATTTGGCACATCTCACAGACTCTTTAAATTATACGAATTTCTAAAATTTGGTTAAAATCTTTAAAGGGATTAAAGGACCTATCTTAGATCCTGAAAATTTAAATTTTATAGTAGGCAAACCAAAGTCGGCATATCCAATGATTTCAACAATCTATGACTAAATCTAAAATTTGGTCAATGTCGGACAAAGTATTCAAAAACCTCTCTTAGATCCTGAAAATTTAAATTTTATAGTAGGCATACCAAAGCCACTTTGTTCTATTGAAGATAACTCAATACATCGCAAATTTCCGCAGCTAAAATTTACATCATAAAAAAAAAAAAAAACTTAATTTCCCTTTGCACCCCATGAATGAGGTATGGGATAGCTTCTCGCGTTGTTGTAAATTAACACGCTTTCTATTTTTAGATTCACAACTAACGGCACCTACTTATTTATCGACGAATGCGAACGTCACTGTTTTGAGAAACTCTTACTAGACACGACGATTGAATCGACGCATAATACTGCGAAGTTGCTGTCAAACAACATTCGAGGGGAGCCGACAATGAAAGAAAATTGTATTTATTTTTTTTTTAAGATGACTGGAGCCAGGTTTGAACCTGCGATCTCCCGCATGGTAGTCGCGTGTTCTAACCACTATGCCATGGCCGGTCCCCATTTAAATTTACATCATATAATCTGTAAATATTGATAAACATTTTACAACAAGTTTGGTTGTCAACTTCAATCGACTAAAACTCTAAGTGAAATTTATGTCTACACACGAGTTAGTACTGAAATAGGCACATATAATAAACTAATTTAATAAAATAGACACAGCATGCTTAGAAGTTTTTAATTCTTTTAAATAATAGTTATAATACCTTTCTTTACAATATTTAATTGTTCCATTGTTCAAGCAATCTTTTTCAAAGAGGTTTTAACGTTTTATTTTGGACCTTCACTTGACAAGTTCTCACGCTGCGAAACAAAATTATTTTCATGGTCTGCCTTATGCAGCTATTCTTAAAGAGGACAGGTGAATGAAGCAAAAACAAAAGTAATTTGAAAGAGCAAAATCTATTGTGAGATAGTGTTGCCACAGTTTTACCCAGAATTTTGACTTCATTTTTTTATTTTTAGCCAATGGGAACGACCACTGTGCAGCGGTTGCGTTGGCAAGGTCATGCTGTACGCATGGACGAAAATAATCCAGCTCGAAAAGTCTTCGACAATCAACTTAATGGATGGCGTAGAAGAGGGCGACCAAACTCCATTGGAGAAACCAATTTACTGAGAACTTTGCAGATCTTGGTTTGACGAACTATAGAAGAAGCACAGAAGATCGAAAGAAGTGCCGACGATATTTATTTTTCTGTCTTCATTTTGACCATTTTGTCCATCACATTATGTACCCAAATTTCCGTAAGTTAGACAACGCGATTGATAGCGATTAGACTTTTTTATTTCTCCTTCATTCCTCATTACATTATCTTATGTTGTGCCCAATGTAGTACGCCCCCGCTAAATATAATTGTATGTGAATAAATATCCCGCAGTCACTGCATTGATGGAGAACAACGCCGAACATAATGTTAAGTGTTGAAATAAATTGAAACAAATGCAATACGGTAATAAAAGCTGTCATGTGTAGTCCCGACCAGAGTCCGAAAGTGTTAACAAACATTGTCGAATTTGTGAGTGTAAAAGCAAACATTGTTAAGTGCAATATTTTCTAGTCGCAAGATAAACACATTATGTAGTAATGCAAATTGCCGCTAACGAATGACAGCATTAAACTGCCAAAACAAAAATCGAATGAAGGTTACATCCACTGCATAGAAGTTGGCACAAGTAGCAGCGGGTGAAGCGACTTTATTATGTTATCATTAGCATTGTAATGATGATGCTAGGCATATGAAGTCAGTATTATTTTGTATAAAATATATTTCTTAGAATTTTCAAATAAACCAAATACTTCAGCACAAAACAGCTTCGGTGATGTAGTTGAGGAGCAGCGCAGTTGTAGGGCACACTATTGGGGTTTTATAAGTGGTGGTCCTTACATTACGCTTATTGCCCATCTATAAAAGCTATAAAATCGAGTGTGAACATATAAAGAGTTTTCATAATTACTGTAGTAATTGGAAACAGCATGAGCAGGTAGTTAACAATATATTGTATTAATAACAACATTTTTAGCATTATGTAGTATTTTCTTAACTCAATAAAAACTAAACTTAATTTCATTTACACCCCATGAATGAGGTATGGGATAGCTTCTCGCATTATTGCGAATTAACACGCTTTGTATTTTAGATTCACAACAGACGGCACCTACTTGTTTATCGACGAATGCGAACGTCACTGTGTGAGAAGCTTCTACTAGACAAGAAAATTAACTCGACACTTATACTGCGAAGTTGCTCGACAAAATCGAGAAATGAAAGAAACATTTTTTATGGTTGACTGGAGCCAGGAGTGGAACCTGGGCACTGCCGGTCCCCTCAAAGGGTTGTTGAAGTGCTACAATAGAATCTAGTATTACATACCAAAGTTACTGCCACAAATTAAAGCGGAAGTTTTATGAACCTGCAACATTTTTGTTATTGTACTCCTTCCAAATAAAAATTTCATGCTGTCACCAGCAACCACTTAAACTTAATGTACAAAGTGTTCATTAGAAGTTCTAACAGTAGGAGCACATACATGATTCACTCCTATTCTTGCTTGGCATCATTTGAATCGCCATTGACAGCGTGCGTCGTCCTAGGCGGCGTCATTCTCGACGTCACCATTACCATCGTCATCATCATCGTCATCGTCAGTGAGTATTAACAACTTTTTTTACTCCCTTTTATTTGTCACTCTCGCACAGTGTCATTTATGTTTGTTTACGGTGACTTCCATTTCTTTAAAAGTTTTCGCTACCTCTTCCCCCTACCAACCCATCCTTAAAGTAATGTATCTTCCGGTTCGTTTAATGTTGCTTTCGATGACATGTTGTCATAGTAAGAACTGACAGAAGAAGAGAAACACGCGTCTTACAAACAACTAACTTGCACCAAATGTCATTTTCTATACTACCACCATGTGAATGAGTTTATGGATGGTTCCCTTTTTTATCCTTTCGCTTGTTGTTCTTTTCTTTTTGCCTTCATTTTGTTTCAGTTATGCGTAAGTTAAAGGAGTTTGTGATAAGGGCTTAAAAATATGATGAAGACTTTACTTTATAAGGGAATATCCTATAAATAAATTTTTACACAGATAGTACTCGGCAACGCGAATATGAATATGCGGACGAAATTTTAATATTGGATCAGTGGGCGGAGAAGGCATGGCCAAACTGTGTTTAAGACCTAAAGAGATACAATTTGGTACTTATTTACAATAAGCAGACAGATGCGGCGTGGCGAAACTGTTTTTTTTTAATCCCCTGAGAAATGAACTTTAGTATGCAGGAACAACAAATATGTATATGTAGACCACATTTTTATATTCGATCAGCGAGCGGCGGGAAGCATGGCAAAATAGTTAATGAGATAACATTTGACATGTAGGTAGTACTGGGCGCGTTTTATGTGGCCCAGTTATTAATATGGGGACGAACATTTTATATTTGAAAAGTGGGCGAATGGGATAAGTGAGAGGAGGGGGCGTGGCAAACGTGTTTTTTCAATATTTTTGCAATTTGATATAGAGATAGTTTTTGAGAGACAGTTGTGTATATAAAGGCCAACATATCGCTGTGCGGATGAATACGTGGGAAACTAGAGTAAAATAGCGTATTATTTGTACACAGATAGTGTTCGGAATTTTTTTTCTATCCCCGCAAAGCTGATATTTGCGGGATGACACTGACTGACACGTGAAAATAGGCACAAATCTAATAGATCCATTTTCTACCAAGCGAGTCTTTGGACAAGGCGATAGTCTGTCAGGCAATATCTTAAATATCATACGGGAGATGATCTTGCGAAAGGCAGTAGGCAACACGACTGACACCGTCTTAACAAAAGCCACATGCTGCTCGCGCATGCCGATAATATAGATATCATTGGCCGAGGACTGCGGGATGTTACTGCGGCCTTTTCGAGCATTAAAAAGCAGTCGGCAGAAGTGGATCTAGTGATTGCTGAAGACAAAACTAAATTATTTGTTAAAACGAACAATGAGTTTACTCGTTTGGGACGCTGCGTGAACGTTGACAACTATAACTTTGAAGTGGTAGACGAGTTTGCCTACCTCGGCTCCACCATAAAAAAAAATAATAATGTCAGCCTGGAAATCAAGACTACTATGCGCTGAGCATCGAAGATCCAACTCTACCAGACACTGATCCTGCCTGTCTTACTCTACAGCGCAGAATCCTGGGTAATGACGCAGGTGTATCAATCTATTCTGGGAGTCTTCAGGAGAAAATTACTTCGTAAAATATATGGACCCATCATCGTTAACGGCAAGTACCGTCGTCGAATGAATCATGAGCTGTATTACGACATCGACGTAGTCAAGCGCGTTCAAATAGACCGAATGCGCTGGCTTGGACACGTTGTACGAATGGACGAAAACGCTCGGGCTCGAAAAGTCTTCGGCAATAAACTCGGTTGGATGGTTGTTAGTGCCATTAAAGAAGAAAGAAGAAGTGGTCGGCAACATAGTTATGAATTTGCAGAAAGAATTTTTAATTTTGAAATGTGAGCTGTGGTTGGGTGTGAAGTAAACAAGCCCGACATATTGGTTTCGAACTTAGGAAAAGTATGTTTAAAGTGTAATATGTCAGCACTTATATCGGCATCAAATGTTTAAACTAACGCAAATGTCAGCTGTTCGAGAAGCTTTTACTAGACTTTTACTATAAAGTTGCTGTCAACAACATGACCAATACCTATACAATTTTAAACAATCTCTAAAAGAATATCTTCTTAACAACATAGAAGCACTTCTTTCGTAATATCAAATATCTTGCATATATATAAAGTATTTTTTCTTTTCTTTTTTCATTAAAGTATTTTTGCATTATTGTTTTAATTGTTAACATTTTTAATACTTGTTAGCAATATAGTTGCCAGTTTTTTTTTTATTTATATTTCAATATTATATACACATTTAATATAGCGCCTTATTGGCTTTATAGGAGCAAACTGGCAACGATTATTAACATTATCATAATATCTGATTCTCAAAAAATGTATAAAAAACAAAAATATAACAATTAATAAAATATATTGATTTTATTACATAAGAAGTATTTCAACGTTTTCTAAAAGATATTTTTTTATTTCTCCTTTAAAAGCTGAAATGGCAAGAATATTTTTTAAATAAGCAGGCATGTAATTGTATTCGTTAGGTCCAGCAAAACCAATACGTTGCTTTGTTACATCTAATCGACATCTAGAAATTGTAATATTGTCCGCTTGTCTCGTATTTCTACCTGTCCTTAGTCGATTTCGAACAAACTCAACAGATCCCTCTGATATTCCTAGAGCAGACTTATGCGTGTATACTAACAGTTGTCGCTTATAGCCTCTACAATGCCTATAAGGCGCTGGGTCACTTAATAATAATAATTGTACGTATAAATAACGAATTAATATAAATGAAACAAAAAAAAAAAGCATAGCTTTCTTTTCGAGAAATTTGCAGTGTCTTTCCATAATTGGACAATATTTTTGGAAAAACTTCTATATTGAAATTCAAGTTTTCTAAATAAATCTTTATGTTTTGCAATCAGAGGTTAAGATCTAAGATGAACCAGATCGGACAAAAACTCGTCCTCACTCCCATACAAAAAACCTACTCTTTTAGGGATATAAAATTCATAAAAATATTCTCAGCACATACAAAACAATTCAAGCTCAGTATTTGATATTTCCACTTTTCATACAGACTCCCTTTTTTTGCAATACAAAATTTAATGAAATATAGTTTAAAATGCAAATATTTCATCTACGTATTACATATTTAAAAATCTCAAAATCTGAGCAGACTAACTCAATTTGAACCATGGAAAGATACACAATCGAGCAACGCGTTAAAGTTATTCCGGCTTGTTATGAAAATGGGCGTTCAAATCAAAATACATATCGTTCATTTCGTGATTTTTTCGGTCAATTTAATCGTCCAAATGTGCGTACAATCGGAAAAATCGTGGAAAAATTTGGGCAAGGAGATGTAAAAACACTAGTGCATGCGCGTACAGCTCGTACTGTAGAAAATATTGCTGCTGTACGCGATAGTGTGGCTGAAGAGCCGTCCACCACAACTCGTCGTCGTGCCGAACAATTGCACCTCTCACACTCGTCGTTGATGAACATTATGTATAAAGACTTGCAATTACACGCTTACAAGGTGCAATTGGCTCAAGAACTAAAGCTTCTTGACCATTCCAAACATCTTCAAGAGCCACAATGGTGGCAAGAAATGGCAGCAGTGGATAAGCAATTTTCAAAGAAAATTATCTTCAGTGATGAGGTACATTTTCACCTTAGTAGATTTGTCAATAAGCAGAATTGCCGCATTTGGGCGAAGAGTGATTGTCGAAAAACCAATGCACCCACAAAGAGTGACTGTTTGGAGCGGTTTATGGGCTGGCGGCATCATCGGGCCGTATTTTTTCCAAAATTAGGCCGGTCACGCAGCACACTGTGAGATTTAATCTCGAAATTAAAAAAAAAATGTTTTCGTAACTCGCTCATATTTTTTTTTACGTGAGAAGAGACCCCATTTGTTACGAAAACAAACACAAAAGAGAATAAAAAAATGTTATTGGCGTGATAACAGCTATCAAACACGAGCAATTTCATAGTATGCAACAATTCATTTTCAAGCTTGCATTGATCACAAAAGTTTGAGTGATCAGGTCGAAGTTGTGAGTGTTTTTTTTGGCCTTAAATATTTTTTGTATTGAAGGTTATTACTTAAACTTAAAATTTTTGTTTTATTTAATATTTATTTTTGCACTCAAGTATTTTGAAAAAATTGTTTTATAACCACCTAAAAGGTAAGACAAATTTTAAAGCTTTCAAATCTTTGATAGACTAGAACTTCCAAGTCCCACGGAGTTCCGTGATGGGAATGTCAGCAGAATCTTTGTTAATGTGCTCAAAACAAATTTAAAAAATAAAATCCTGCCCATTTTTTGCCTTTTTTTAGTAGGAGTGAAATATCGCGAGAGGAGCTATTTTGGATTTGGTTGAGCAAGGTGAAAATAGAAAAAACAGAAGCGGTCGAAAAGCACGTTATATCAATTTTTGGACCAGATGTTGACGATACCAAAATTAAAGATCGTATAAAAAAGCTTTGCTTCCAATTTCAATCGCGATGGAGCAAATCTCACCGGGATAAAGCAAGATTTAAGCATGACAATGCTATTTGGCTAAGTTCAAAAATTTCTGCTGTTGATTTTGCTCTTGATCACGCACCATAAACTTCAAAATAAATACCGCAACGCGGAAAGCGAGAAAAAGAGTTTGCTAAAAGTGCTTCGAGTACACAAAAACGGAAATGCAAAGAGTTAATATCTTCATACATTCTTTCCATAGGAAACTTTTCTGAAGAAGCGCAAGAAGCACGCAATAAAGAGTCGAGACAGTATCGCGAACTGTTCACAAGAAAAACGTCCCGAGTTGACACCAACATAGATTTATTGCATAGGTTGCTTATCACGTCAGACCCTTTGATTGCAAGTTTACGTTTGCCCCCAAAAACCACGCGTTCTACTTTACCTTCTGAGGTCATTGCACTTTTGTCTGACACCCAACTAAATGATGAATTTGATGATTTAGCATAAAAAACTTTGCTTGCAGCTCTCTGGAATTTTTATTTTTGTATAAATTCCTTATTTTTTTTTATTTCTACTTTTCGCTTTTTACTTTTGTATAATTTGTATATAATTTCTTTATTTTGGTTTTTGATTAATATCTTATTTTGAATATTTTCCATTCTTTTAAGAACTTTCGTTGATTTTTTTAGTTTTTCTTCTTTATAATGTTTTAGATATCAATAAATTTAACATTGAAAGAACATTAACTTTTTCTTTTTCTCATTTGCAAAGAATCATCGAAAACTAAAGCTCGAAACTTGAAGCATTTCATAGAAATGGTTGTATGTGGGTACTTATATCAATATATCGACAAGTTTTAGTTAGAAGAGAAAAAAAGAAGAAATATTGAATATTAATGTGTAAAAAAAAATTGTCCCCAACTAGTGTTTTTGAGGATAGTTCGGAACTAGTCCCCTTTGACACTAGTTGGAACTAGTTATCTTTCACCATATTGAAGCTTATAATCTGCTTAACGATCGTGCCAAATTTCAGGTTGATATCTCTAAAACTTCATATAAAAATTAATTTTGAGATGATAGATTGACTAAATCTCACACTGTGCGCAGTTACTGTGAATGGTGTTAGCTATCGTTATTTAATAATAATTTACACGCACTTTGCCCCAAAATTCTGATTAGACTAAAGCCAAATTGCAATAACTGACAGAACAAAACAAAAATATCACAAAAACTGAGAGTGAGTGAGAGAGCATGAGCGAGAGAAAGAACAAAAGTAAGGCAAATAGAGAGTGGAGCACGATATCATATCGTAACTTCAAGTTGTTGTAAATGCAAAAAGGGAATACAAAAACAATAGGAGTAGTGATTGGTCGTCAGTGATGGCAAACATAGCTGCGGTACAATAATGTCACTTTTAACAACTGGACAGGAATGAATTCATGATTCATCAAGATCGGGTACAGTCGCCAAGGATATAAAACCGGAATAGAATGAAAGTGCCCTAAGTCAATGCACCCTCTGAAAACACGCCCTTCTTAGGATATACATACAATTTTGATTTTTTTTGTTTTAAATTGGAGACAATGGCAGAATATTTAAAAAA
Organism: Muscina levida; assembly: GCA_964034835.1. Taxonomy (NCBI): domain Eukaryota; kingdom Metazoa; phylum Arthropoda; class Insecta; order Diptera; family Muscidae; genus Muscina; species Muscina levida. Next base: position 131,794,866 of record OZ035880.1, on the reverse strand, counting down.
TAACCATCTATACTTCAGTGGATAAATGTTGTGCATTAGATTCAAACTCAAACCTTTGCCATTCTAACTGACTCATATGTATGGGAGGTACGAGAAGGGGTGTAGCAAAGGTATCGGTTTTCTGGGGGTTTGTCTGCTATTACAAGGTAATTTAACTGACCAAATTTAAACATCCTTCAGTTGTCCGTTTGGTAGTAATGGGAGAAATATGAATTTCCTACAAATAGGTCATGTTGTTTGGGATGTAGGAGAAGGGGTGGGCTTACTATACCTTTTTACAATCCTAGAAGTTGTCTATGGAAAATATTAATAGTAGTGAATTTTCATAAGGATCAATGAATGTTTACTGGAGTTATCGTGCTCACCAAGCAGCAAGACAGACGGACATAGCTCAATCGTCTTTAAAAGTCCTACAAAAAATTTGGTCTTAATATACTTGGGGCCTGACACGTCTCCTTTAGTGCATTAGACTTTTTCTCGTATCAAATACCTTCATCCCTAAGAATAAATCGTATAAAAATTAGTCTAATCGGTCCACGCGTTCTCTATACAAAGATGCGTTTACCAATGAACATGATTTAATTTTCATTTATAGATGGACTAGTGAATCCGGCAATGCTTCGCTATTTCATACATGAAGAATAACTATAATATGTTTTGGCTTACTTACATAAAGGGCTAAGCTTAAGTGTCGTTCTTGTGCGCTCTGAAAAAATCCGTCTGCAAATTTATATCTATAGCGCCACATACTATCAGTATACAAATATTTCTTTATATGGTCCTAAAATCATTTTTCCCACTTTCCCTTCTGCTCACCGATCGGAAATAAAATGTTCACCTTTATATTCCCACCGGCTCACATTGGGTTGAATCAGACCCAAAATTGCTATTAATTCAGGGAAAGGTGGACTATTGTTAATACATATTTTTTTTATAAAGTTTATGCCTAACTGAGTAAAAAAAAATATTTTTGAACATTTTCTAAATTTTTTTTAAACTTTTTTTGAATAAAACATGAATTTTGAAAATTATGAAAAAACACAAATAACACAATGCAACAAATTTTTGATCCCGGCTTCTAAATAGTTGATCCTTATGTAAAATTTCATGCTGAATTCAAATCTGATTTTAGATATGTGAAAAGTAGAACGGTTTTTGAGATATGGTCAAATTTCCATTTTTAGTGTTTTGAAAAAAGGTAGGTCTACTAAAATGTCATTTTCTCTGGTTTAAGTTCACCGATGTTTGCAAACTGTGACGAAAATAAAAGATAATATAATTATATCTATAAAAAACTATAGCTGTTTTAAATCCAATCATAAATGACGAAGTTATGTCACTTCAAAGTTAAATTTTTGTAAAAATTTTTATGATTTTTCAAGTTTTTGCTGCCTTTAATTAAGTTTTTTTCCATGTTTCCGTAAGAATTGCTCCGGTTTCAGACATTTACATGATAGAATAAAATCTTACAAAATTTTTTTGCCCTTGGTCATCAAAATTGGATAAAAAATACTACCGCATTTGCAGCATTTGGTGAAATAACCCAACTTTTTTTTTAGATTTTCCTATGTGACTTGTTTAACAAAAAGCGTAGAGTTATTTTCCAGGGGCAAGCAAACAACAATTACTACTACTCTCAAGAAGAGGTATTTGTACTTAATTTTGAATGTAGCGTTTATTCTTCATCCGATTTTGATAACCAAGGGCAAAAAATTTTTGTAAGATATTATTCTATCATGTAATTGTCTGAAACCGGAGCAATTCTTACGGAAACATGAAAAAAAACTTAATTAAAGACAGCAAAAACTTGAAAAATCATTAAAATTTTTACAAAAATCTAACTTTGAAGTGCCATAACTTCGTCATTTATGATTGGTTTTTAAACAGCTATAGTTTTTTAAAGAAATAGTTTTATTATCTTTTATTTTCGTCACAGTTTGCAAACATCGGTGAACTAAAACCAGAGAAAATCGCATTTTAGTAGACCTACCTTTTTTCAAAACACTAAAAATGGAAATTTGACCATATCTCAAAAACCGTTCTACTTTCTACATATCTGAAAGCAGATTTGAATTCAGCGTGAATTTTTACATTAAAATCAGTTATAAAATGTCCCGGATACAGAAACTTTTGAAATTTTGTGACATAGTGTAATTTGCCATGGTATTTATTTGCCAAAATATACGATACATACCTTATTTGAAAAGTATTCGAATGTACTTTGCACATATATAAGTTTCATAATGATCAAATGAAAACTTTCAAATATATTACCCATGAATGTAATTTTAAGATTTTTTCCCCCATTTTTTTCAGTTGAAAGAAGTTTTTAGCCACATTTGTATTGGAATACACCAATTTTTATTACGTTATGAAAGTCCATGTTGTAATTTATAAAACGCATATTTGTTTATAAAAATCTTTCAACAAGTGGTTAAGTTATTGATGTTTTCCGAGGATCACAATTTTTCTATCTCAAATTAAAATCAATCAGTTGAAAAAAAATATCAACAACACCAAAACAAAATATTTCCTTTAACTGTTTGATTTTAGTATGGGAAAGAAAAATTGCGTTCCTGGAAAAATAATTATAAAATAATAATAATTTAAACACTTGTTCACAGATTTTTACAAACAAATATGCGTTTTACAAATTACAACATGTAGTTTCTGAATAGATTAATAAATATTATGGTAATGTTGTTAAAGAGTGTTTAAAAACTTCTTCAAACTTAACTTCTTCAAGCAAATGATAAAAAACGTTTGCAAGTTATATTTATAAATATACTAGCTGACCCGGCAAACGTTGTTCTGCCATACAACTTCGTACCCTGCGAACTTTGTCTCGCTCCAAAGTTAACGCCTTCATATAAGCTCCAGGGTAATATTAATACAGATAGTTAAAATTTTAATGTAATTTATTTGAATTTATTCGAAATTAGTGAAGAGCGATCTGATAAACAATGAATTTCGATTTATTTTCCGGCGCAAAAACAAACATTGAAGACGGTTTGCCGACACGCGATCAGCAAACGTACAGCTGACCGTGCGAAAATCAGGGGAATTCGAGATTGATCCCACAAACTTCCAACAATTGGCTTTGCGATTTATTGATTGTCATCACAAAAGGTTTATTTAATTCGCTTGAATTCGAAAGGACGATCTATTTTTCCATTCGAAAAGTCATTTTTGAATAATTATCCGAAATTTTCCATATTAACATCGTCCAAAATTATCAATCAAACATTAAAATAAAAAATTTCGTCGAAAAAGAAAATTCAATTTTTATTTAATTTTTCCGTAATTTTCCAACAAACATTTTTCCATTCGAAAAGTCTCTACGGAACAATGGCTTACAAAATTTTATACGAAAATTCAATTTGCGATTTTCATCAAATCAAGTAATATAATGCAAAATTTCGGTGAAAAAAATCTAAGTTTTTCGAGCTTTTCCGGAATTTTCCGAGTTTTCCACCAAGAATTTTTCTATTTTTCCATTCGAAAAGTCGTTTCGGAATAATTATCCAAAATGCAAAATTTCGGCGAAAAAAAATTTAAATTTTTCCGCAATTTTTTGAATTTTTCAACAAAAATTTTCTATTTTTCGATTCGAAAATCCATTCCGTAAGAATTCCATACAAAAAGGCAGTTTTCGAGTTTCCCTATTTTCCGACTTTTCCGAAGGATTTTTCCCAAATTTTCTTTCACATAAACATTCTCCTGGCAATTGAGAACAACTGAAAAAAATATTGAGCAAAACCGGCCCAGCCGTTCTCAATTGATGAATGACTATATGAATTACCATTACACCATTTTTATATATATAGAAATTATTTATCCCGTTAAATTTTCCGGAATTTTCCGAGTATTTCGCTAATAATTTTCTATTTTTGCATTCGAAAAGCCATTTCGTAACAATTGCACACAATTTTACCGGCGTTTCCTAGGGATTTTCGCAACATTTTTTGGCATAAAAAATTCCTGCCAATTATAAAAAATTGAAAAAAACTGGGCAAACTGGGACAACGTTCTTTCTTGATAAATTACTATAAATTTTTCACACTATATTTCACAATAATCCGAAATTGTTCAGCAACACAACAAATTGTTCACCTTTACGTCGTCTGAAATCATCAAATCAAGCGATACAATGGAAGATTTCGTCGAAGGCATCCAAATCTTTCGATTTTTTTCTGGAATTTTCCGAGTTTTCCATTAAGATTTTTTCTATTTTTCAATTTCAAAAGTCATAATTGTTCGAAATTGTTCACATTTACATCGCCAAAAATTACAAAAACATACGATAAGATGCAAAATTTTGTCGAAAAAAAGTTACTTTTTTTTTGGTATTTTCCAACTGAAACTTTATATTTTTCTATTCGAAAACCGACAAAAATTTAATATGCGATATACCTCAAATCAGGCGATGAAATGCAAAATTTTGCCGAAAAAAGCTAATTTATCGATTTTTTTTTGGAATTTTCCGAGTTTTCCACCGAGAATTTATTTATTTTTCCATTCGGAAAGTCATTTCGGAATAATTATCCGAAATTTTTCGCAAGTTTCTTCGTTCAAAACTATCAAATCGTACAACAAAAAGCTAAATTTCGTCGAAAATAGTATTAAAATTTATCGAATTTTTCCGGAATTTTCCGAATTTTCCAACAAAATTTTTTTATTTTTCCATTCGAAAAATTATTTGTAACAATGGCACATAAAATTCCATACAAAAAAGCAAATTTTCGGTTTTTCCAATTTTCCGGCTTTTCCGGAGGGTTTTCCAAAATTTTCTTTCGTAAAAACCTACTCATGGCAATTACGAATAACTGAAAAAAAATTGAGCCCAATCGGTCCAACCGTTCTCGAGTTATGCGCTTAGCAACACATTCAGCGACTTATTTTTATATTATAGATATGTAAGATTCTCCTTTTCAAAACTGTTAATAAATCCAAAATTCATTTAGAAATGGCTGAGTTATCTGCTCGTAAGTGAGGATTTTAGACCATATGTCTAGATTGTACTCGACCAAACCTACTCCATGAACTAAGTCATTCCCTAAGTTCCAAATGACTGTATAACAGTGTAATTAGGCCGGTTCTATCCTTTAAATTAAATTTTATTACACAATCAATGAAACAACACCGCCAAAACAAAAAATTCACAAAATGAAACTACTATTACTTAAATCAAATATTTGGAGTCAACACAGTATTTTACGAAAACCATAAAACCATGAATTTGACCAAAAATATCAAACAATAAATAAAAAACACTTTTCTGATCTTGAGCCGAATTTGTTGTATTATTTCGATACACTAACGTAAATGAATATAATATCCCAGTGTGCCATGCGGATCAGTATCGGATCCGATCCTGATCCGATTCTACGGACATTTTATCCGAATCGGATTCGGTCCGGATCCGATTTCGTTTGAAATTACTTTTTTAAATCGGATCCGTTTTTTATCCGCATTTGAGTCCGATCCGGATCCGGATCGGAATCTGATTCCGATCCCCCTAATTCAATAAACTAAACTAATATTATGTTATATATGTTTATATTATACAATTCAATTACAATTATATAATACTTCCTACAATAAAAAATATAATATAAATGCATTTTCAACCAAGTTTGAGAATTTTTACTATAATTATGATTTCACGGATTCCGTTTTGTCGGATCCGGAATTCCGTTTTGTCGGATCCGGATCTGATCAGTTTCGGATCCGACTGCGCGGATTCCGTTTTGTCGGATCCGGAACTGATCAGTTTCGGATCCGACTCCACGGATTCCGTTTTGTCGGATCCGGATCTGATCAGTTTCGGATCCGACTCCACGGATTCCGTTTTGTCGGATCCGGAACTGATCAGTTTCGGTTTCGACTCCACGGATTCCGTTTTGTCGGATCCGATACTGATCAGTTTCGGATCCGATTCCACGGATTCCGTTTTGTCGGATCCGATACTGATCAGTTTCGGATCCGCGTCCGCATTTGTGCACATTGGGAAACTATAAATGCTTAGTAGTAGTAGAAACGAAAAAAATTATATGCTTAGTAGTAATAGTAAGCGTAGTTTAACAATATACCTTGTAAGAAGCTTCAGCTTTGTGGTGAAAAGCCATTGGCTTTGTGGTAAAGCTTGAGCTTTGAGGTAAAAAGGGAATCGTGGGGATAAAATATCCTCCATTCTCATGTTTGATTGTGAATGGTCAAATTCATAACTATGCTGGACATTTTCGGCTGATATCTACTTCACATGCACATGTTTGACATAATTGTAGATATATATACAGCTCTTGATGTACCATTGTGCATCAGTTCGTCACAAAAGGGGTCTGAAGATGAACTCCTCATGGAGTTCGAAACGCGTTATCCTAGTGCGTGACACACTGAATTTGACCAAAAATATCAAACAATAAATAAAAAACACTTTTCTGATCTTGAGCCGAATTTGTTGTATCATTTCGATACACTAACGTAAATCAATATAAAACCATAAATATTTAAAAAAAGGATTCGAGTGCGGACGTTTTTCTTCTCGAATAATAAAGCTGACATCTTAGGTCTTTTTTTATGACAAATTCTTAGAACAAACAATTGAAAACATTGTAACTTCTATTCCATCGAACATTAGAAATGCTCCAAATTTGGAACATTTTTAAAAAATCACCAAAAAAATTCTACAAACACAATTTTAACAAAACTTTCATAAACATGCACTAAAATAGCTTAAGTTGATGGTTTCATCTTAAAAACCTTTACTTAATAACTTTTAATTAGAGAAAAAATCACTTGAAATGTGTCGAAATTATATTTTACAACTTTTAGAACAAACCCGAAAATAATTTTTACTTTGTCAGCACATTGCAGAAAAAGTAAGTACCTTTCAACATTGAGTTTGATCATTAGTGATGCAGAATTTTATCTACTTTTACTCCACACAAAGTTTTATTCGATAATAATAACTTGAAAATACGAATACACATTGGCTTTGATTCAACCCAATGTGCGGCTGACAAAAAATATTTTGTCAGTATATTCATGTCTGCATTTCCGACTACAATAAAAGCTCATTTACACTATTGACATCATTTCCGAATAGGCTCATTTACTCAATGTCATTGTCGGTATTTTCCTTTAAAATGTGTCACCATCTTTTAAATGAGGTTGTTTATGTCCGACATATTTTTTTCTGAGACTTATTGCCAAAAACAAACTGATAAAACAAACTGACGTCCTTATACTTTTGGCACAATTAAAAAAATCACTTTTATTGTGTACAATTTAAGTACTTATTAGTACATTTAAAGTACTTTTTGGTACAATAAAGGTGGTACAATTTTTGTTATTTTTGTGTACAATAAAAGTTTTTTAATAAAATGTACTTTATAGTACAGTTACCATGAATGCACTTTTTGGTACAATAAACGTACTTTTTTACAATAAACGTACTTTTTGGTATAATAAATTGCACTTTTTAGTACAATAAATGTACTATTTGGTACAATAAATTAAACTTTTTGGTACAATAACTGTATATTTTTATTAATTAAATTGTACTTTTTGGAATCGTGTATTTGAGTATCAAATATTATCACTCTAGGGCTAAGATAGAAATGGAAAAAATACAGAATAACAATTTCGTCTGCAAATTTGAACCTGAAGTGCCGAGTACTTCTATCTGTGTACCAAGTTTTTTCTCTGTGGCCAAAATACAATTTTGCCACGCCCACTCGGCCCACTGATCCAAAATTAAAATTTCGTCTGCTTATTCATATTCATGTTGTCCAGTACTGTAGGTGTACCCTATTTTATCTCTCTAGCTCTAAAAAAAGTTTTGTCACGAACACTACGCCCGTTTGGTTCAAAATTAAAATGTCGTCTGCATATTCATATTCGTTTTGCCGTGCACTATCTGGGTGTCTCTAGGGCTACGTTAAGCCACGCCCACTAATCGAAAATTTAAAATTCATTTGCATATTCTTAATACTGTTGCCGTAAACTATCTGGGTGTCGAATTTTCAACTCCTTAGGGCTAAAATACAGTTTAGCCACGCCCACTATTCGAAATTTACATATTCTTATTACTGTTGCCGACTACTATCTGAGTATCAAATTGTATTTCTCTCCAGTTCTAAAAAAAAGTTTTGCCAAACCCACTAAAAAATTAAAGCCTATGGTTATTTCCATACAGTATACTAAAAGCCTTCCAAGTTTCATTGAAATCGGTTCACCCGTTTAGACGGGATCGACCTATAAACAAAAAAACAAACAAACAAACATTCACATTTATAATATTAATAGGAATTAAGTAATGTGGCAGACATTTTTTTCGGTCAAGAAAAGAAACTTCTTCAGTTGAGACATGATGAAGACAGCAATCTTCTTCCTTGGGGTTGACTAAATCAGAAAATTTGTAGTATGTTAATATTTCTGAAAAGTTAAAAGTTCTAATGCCGAGCTGGTATTCGAACCTGTGCACCTCATCAGGATAAGGCATTGTTCCTCATTCGACAAATGATTTTTTGAAAGTTTTACCAAAACAACAGGATTTTTGATTTTTAAACGTATTAATGTGAATATTTGAATTTAAATTACTGACATAGTATATGTCACATCAAATGGAGAACAAATTTAAATTTAAGTATATTTAAACTAAAAAATTACCTTGGAATTCCTCTCTTCAAAAGGTCGAATAACTATCAGGTTATTTTTCAACACAATTGTAGAGAAACCTATATACGCAGTAAACACAGGGAACTTCAGAGAAAGTCACACATCGTACCATAGTAGTACTTAGTTCAAACATATGCTAAATTTTATACGATACAAATACTGAATAAACCTATATTAGGAGTCCACTTTTCAGAAGGTCAAAGAATCACCAAGTAAAAGGAATATCAGCTTGGAAAAATTTTGTATTAAAATTCCGCAGTTACAAAGTGATAGTTTATAACATAGAACTATTTCCACATAGATTGACATGAAACCTAAATATAAACCGTGAAAGAGACATTGACAAGCATCCGGCGTGCAACACTTATTTTTTAGGATGTCTGATTATCGCATGTCGTTATCCAAAAATCTTGGACAATGCAATGCTCGTGTATAAACACCGATATATATTTCTACCAACATACATGACGATGACAAACTGTGTCCCAATGGCAAAACCCTTTATACATCCACATACATGAATATGTGTGCTGACACTTCTTGTTTGAGTTTGTTTCCACATTTCTATTTTTTTTTTTAGTCTGTTGTCTATGTAACGCCGGATTATTACATAAATTACTCAAGACTTTATATCCGATGACTAAAAAAAATGAGCCAAAGACCAAGTTTTACTTATGGCTGCTGAGCTGAGCGCTTCCTATTCTGAGCTTACAAACTGCAAACATGTTAAGTATAAAGATATAATAAAGGCATAAATGTTATTATATTATTAAAAAGCACAACGAAAACGAAAACAAGCATACACAAGAGTTAATCACAAGCTGTGGAGTAAAGCATAATTGCAATTTGTCGTTGTTATTTTTAATATAATTATCAGTGTTGCAGTCTACAGTTGGATGGGGTTGAATGTTTGTGCGTGGGTTTTTTTCTGCGTATTTATAAACTTAATGTAAAATCGCCAAACTTTCCTCAAGTGTCAATCAATCAATGTTATAAAATTTCATAAAATATTTATTCAATTTTAAATGGGATTTATAAATAAAAACCACACATCACAACGTTGTTGACATGCTGCTAAGAAAATCTTCATAGTGGGTTAGATTGGATTTGTATTAAATGTCAAGTTGGAAATTAAGTTCATAGCGATGTGACTATACACGATATCGTTTATTGTGATGAAATCAAAAACTAGAATATTTCAAACATTCTCATATATTGTTAAAAAAAATAATTTGGGGAATGGGACTTTGCCCAGAGGATGAAAGTAACTGATTGTCACTCACTTGGGAGTGACTAGAAGCGATTCCTTTGTGGCACTGTCCAAGCAGCTAACTACTTCCGATCATGGACCAAGTATTCCCCGGGCAATGACTTTAATGCAACCGCTTAGAAGTTAGCTAGAGTTAGAAGGCGAATAGTTGAGTAACATAATCGGCATGCTACCACCGATGCGTCTTAGGAAGTAGGTAACAGAAGTTACTTAAGCTCAACACAGGCTCTCCTAGTGGCTTTGGCAGCCCCATGAAACTAGGATCGGGAGCGGTGGCCTAATAAGCCACTCTCCTTAAACAAAATTTATTATGAGAACACGGAGAATAAATAAAACAAGAACCCCCCCAAATGTTGACGACCCCCGCAAACGATATAAGGACCATGATTTAAGGATATGCACCTGAAATGTCCGAACTCTTTACAGAGATGGTGCCTCTATCCAACTGGCGGATGTCCTCGACAAATACAAAGCTGACATCACCGCCATACAGGAAATGAGATGGACGGGACAGGGATGCACACGACGGAAGAACTGTGACATCTTTTACAGCTGCCATGCAGAAAGACACGAACTTGGATGTGGTTTCATAGTCGGCAAGAGACTTCGACACCTGGTCTCGCGGTTTAACCCTGTAAGTGACCGAATAGCCACCATTCGCATCCGGGCGAAATATTTTTACATCACACCCCGACGGAAGATAAAGACGATGAGATTAAAGATGCATTATACGAGCGCCTAGAGGCGGATTATTACCTGGTTGCAGCCAAGGTTCGCACAAGATAGAGCAGAGCGAAAAACGCACGTAATCAAACAAAAATAAAGCTGGACATCGCGAAGCTGCAAACCCCAGATATAGCTACTGCCTACTCCAACCAGCTCTTCCAACTTTTACGACACAACGCCACTACTTCTGACGTTCCCGATACACAGTGGCAGCATATTGCGCATTCCATGGCAACCGCCGCAACAACCGTGCTAGGATATGAAAAGCGGAGCTCAGACGAATCCTGGTACGATGAAGAATGTCGCATAGCGTCTGAGGAACAGGATGCTGCTTATAGGGCAACGCTACAGCCAATTGTAACCCGTGCAGATAGGGAACGGCATAAGGAGAAAGCAAAACGGGCGAGACAGCTATTTGAGCGCAAAAAAGTCAGATGAAGGAACGGGAGAACGAGGATATAGAGCGATACAGGGATATAGGTGAGGCCCGAAAATTCTACCAGAAAGTAAAAGCAAATAGATACGGTAATGGCCACCCCACCTGTAAGGACAGTGATGGAAATCTGGTTACGGATACGCAGAGTGTGCTGCACATATGGAGATAACACTTCCAGCAACTGCTGGTCCCAGAAGGCAGCGCACGTGAAGTTATCACGCCAATTGTCGACGACGGCTTAGATTGCCCACCACCAAGTCAAGCCGAGGTAAGAAGAGCAATATCGCGGCTGAAAAACAACAAAGCAACCGGTGCCGACGGTCTGCCCGCAGAGCTCTTCAAGTCCGGTGGCGAGGAGCTGCTAACGAGCATGTACCAGCTCCTGCGCACGGTTTGGCTTAAAGAGTGCATGCCCGACGATTGGAATGTAAGCGTATTATGTCCTATGCTGAATAAAGGTGATCCAAGTGTGTGCTCCAACTACCGCGTGGTCAGCCTTTTACCCATCGCATATAAAGTCCTGTCGAGTATGCTATGTGAAAGACTAAAGCCAGTGTTATCCAACCTGATCCGGTCTTCTCAGTGTGGCTTTAGACCTGGAAAATCAACAACTGACCAGATTTTTACACTTCGGCAAATCCTGGAAAAGACTCAAGAGAAACAGATCGATACGTACCATCTTTTTGTTGACTATAAGGCTGCCTTCGACAGCCCGATACGGCAGAAATTACTCGAAGCCATGGCTGAGTTTGGTATTTCAGCGAAGCTGATACGTCTTTGGGGAATGACGCTGACTGACACGAAGTCTTCAGTGAAGATTGGCAAGGACCTTACGGAGCCATTCTATACCAGACGAGGCCTAAAACAAGGCGACGGCCTATCGTGCGATCTCTTCCACATTGTGATGGAGATGGTAATGAGAAAAGCTGCAGTAAACACGAGTGGCACTATATTCAACAAAAGCCACATGCAGATGACGTAGACATCATCGGTCGAAAACTGCGGGATGTGACTGCAGCCTTCTCAGGTATACAGAAGGAATCAGCGAATATGGGCCTAACGGTGAACGAGGACAAAACGAAGTTATTAGTTTCAACGAACAAAGAATCTACTCGTTTGGGAAACTGCGTGAACGTTGACAACCATAATTTCGAGGTTGTAGATAATTTTGTCTACCTATGCTCCGCCATCAACAAAGCAAATAATGTCAGCCTAGAAATCCGGAGAAGAATCCTGCTTGCAAATAAATGCTACTACGGACTGAGCAAGCGATTCAATGACAGAGCCCTCTCTCGACGAACAAAACTCGAGCTATACCAGATACTGTTTCTACCTGTCTTAATGTATGGCTCAGAATCCTGGGTTATGACAAAAGCGGATGAATCTGTTCTGGCGGTATTCGAGAGAAAAATACTCCGTAAAATATATGGGCCCATCATCGTTAACGCAGAGTATCGGCGTCGTATGAATCATGAGCTGTAAGAGCTGTACACTGACATTGACGTGGTCAAACGCATTAAGGTGCAACGGTTGCGTTGGCTAGGTCATGTTGTACGCATGGGCGAAAATGATCCAGCTCAAAAAGTCTTCGACAATGAACTCGATGGACCAAAACTCCGTTGGAAAGACCAGGTTACTGAGAACCTTACAGAACTCGGTGTGACTAACTGGAAAAGAAGCGCAGAAGATCGAAGATAATATTTTTCTACGTGTGGTATATAATCCACTGGGATTGCATAGAAGTACCAGCTAAGTAAGTAAGTAAGAGCTTAAAGATAAGCTTTATTTATCAGAATTTTTCCAGAGTAACTATAGACTATATAATAGTAAAAAATACCTTACTACACCTCACAAATCGAAAATACTCTAAGATAGTAATACAGAATTTAGAAAAGTTGGCTAATTTCTATGAGATCTATGGAAAAGTCTTTATTGAACCCCGTGATAAACAGTCTTAGATAATAGTCTTCGTAATTTAATAGCAGATATCTTCTTAATTCGTTTCACAATAAAAATGTATAAGTTATTGAGTACAAAAACTAAAAAGATTAAAATTATTTTACTAATTCTGTAGTAAACACTAATACTAACTAATTGGCCGTTTATTAAAAAATGGTAAAAGCAACAAATACAGTCTAGCCACAACAAAGTTTGGTAAACTATAAAAATAATATTTGTTTTATTTGCATGATATTTTGATTGACTGCCAGAAACTTTTGTATAAAAAATAATAAAGGAAGATAACTTTAGCAGTTGTGTATACACTCTAGCATCAAAATGCTTTGCCAACAACTTTGGTTTAAGGTTTTCTCCTCGCAGCGTAATTAATTATTTTTTCTCCAATAGTTTTCATATCATAATAATTGCAATTATTTATTATTTAAGAAAAAACAACAGTAACCAATTTTTTACACTTGTTCAAATTAATCAACCCATAGTTATCGAAAAATACTAAAGTTCATTTATATTTCATTATGTTTAATGAAACAATTGCAAAAATATGACCATCAAATGAACTTTTCAACAATCAATTACTGTCACTTCATTAGAAACATTTCATTAATCAATATTGTCTTGTTAGGTTATGTGTATTTCTCATAAATAACTACAATATTGATGTATATGTTATGTTTCCTATTGAGACACATGTGATATATGGTATAGATATGTATGTATCACATAACCGAATACATCTGCGTTGATATAAGCTTTCATGCAGTACATTTTCGTATAGGCTTCAAATTGACTTATTTCACAAAACTGAAACGCAGAGGTTTTTGTGTTGTTCAGAGATATAGTGAGTTCAAAATGCCAGAGCCGCCAAGTGGAATGAAATATAATACCATAGAAATAAATATGAAAACTAATGTCTTAAATAGAAGCTAAAAATTAAAAGGAAAATTTCGACATTATGGGGGAAATATATTATTATATTCCTAAAACATGGCATTTTGTATGGGAGGTACCAGAAGGAGTCGGCCTATAGAGCACGAATTCTCTCCTGAGTCAGGTTTTCATAAGCGGTTACCTTTCGAAAATTAGACTAAATTCGGTGAAAAAGATACGTATGTAACTGTATAGGCCAAGTAGCTAGGTTTTGTTCTCGATCAGAAGCTAAATTTATCAAAGAACATCGAGAAGAGGTTAAAGAGCGGTGTCAATGTCCTTTTTGCGTGACGGAGATCTGTAGATAAAAGCTGTGGACTCAGCCAGAAGGTGACAATGTGGCTGTATACTGCGATAGTCCAACCAATAATAACATATGAACTTCTGGTTTGGTGGGGATGAACTACAATCTTAAGTATACAAAACACACGTTGGTACAAATGTACCAAGGATATCATTACAAGGGGTGCGACGAAGGATGTAATACAAGGGTTCACATTGAAATTCAGGAAAACTCGGAATGGAATGCCGTGATGACTCCATTTCTGTTTTTACTGGAACATAGCACAGAAGTTGGTGGATACAGCGAGAACCTGTAGCTAAGGCTTTCTTTCAGGCCACTTAATGAAAACAGTGTCTTTCAGTCTAAAGTACTGGCGGAGGCTATTATAGGATGTGGAATCGATACCAGCAGGCGGATAACCCTCTGTGTGGATAGTCAAGCTGCATTAAAAGCAGGAACTGGTGAGGAACTGTAAGGATAAGTTGGATGGGCTTAAACCATTGGATGTCATCCTCTGTTCGATCCCAGGACATTGCGAGATCTGAATGAATCAGAAGACTAATTGGCTAGAGAAGGCTGTACTATGTATGCCCTATCATGACCCTCTGGTAGATGTTCACCCGCCCATGTGTTACCTATTTGGCTTAGTGGAGAATTGGATGTGGAAAACAGACAGCAGACCTTGAATCTCCAAACAATATATTGGAGTATAACTGCTATATCGGTGTGACCCGAATATAGCAAATCTCGGTCGAAATACATGGTTGGCCTGTGTGGGAGTGATTTGAGACTGGCCTGTGGAATTTTAATTGGCCACTGCAATATCAGGCACCTTACAGACAAATGGGATATATCCATACCGGGCTACGTGTGTGTGATGACGAGGGGGAGTCACAAACGATGGACCATTTTCTTTTTAGCTGCCCCGCTCTAGTGCGTAGGAGGTTAAGATACTTAGGGAAAGGCTGTTTACATTACCTAGTGTCTCTCTTCTAAGTCGGAGAACGTAATTTTTACCCGGTTTTCCACGATCTCTTCTTTTCACACTCTTTATATATACTTTTATTTATCTTTTATCTATTATATAAAACGCTTGGGTGACTGGCTGATCACTCCCGAGCTTAAACCGCTAAAGCTTTAACCTTACAATGAAACCGGCCGTGGCATAGTGGTTAGAACACGCGACTACCATGCGGGAGATCACAGTTCAAGTTCTGGCTCCAGTCATCTTAAAAAAAAAGAAAAAAAATTTTTCTTTCATTGTCGGCTCCCTTCGAATGTTGTCGACAGCAACTTCGCAGTATTAGTGTCGGGTCAATCGGCATGTCTAGTAAGAGTTTCTCAAACAGTGACGTTCGCATTCGTCGATAAACAAGTAGGTGCCGTTAGTTGTGAATCTAAAAATAGAAAGCGTGTTAATTCACAACAACGCGAGAAGCTATCCCATACCTCATTCATGGGGTGTAAATGAAATTATTTTCATAACCTTACAATTTCGAATGTAGGTTGCTTTTATGACGTAGGCACGCACTAAGAAGGGATTTTTGGAAAATCGGGCTTTAAGGGGGTAAACATTGCGTGACATCGCATCATACAGCTCAAAATTTGAAAGGACTGTATCTCATTAACCATTATAGGTATGATGTCAAGTGTCACATGTGTTGGTCGTACAAAAACAATTATTTTTTGTGAAAAGTGGGCAATGCCACGTTTCTTTTTAGAAAATCGTTGTATGGGCCAAATAAATGGACGGATTGCAATTATATTTTCTTTGTGTGGTACTGTCCATAGGACCTTTTTTGTAGGCTACATGAAAGCATAGTTTGACAATGGGGCGTGGCACCGTCCGTACAAACCGAAATTTCAATCGGTCATATCTCACGAGCCATTATAGATATGAAGATGAGATCTACTACATATGCCACTGGTACAAAATTTCTAACACATGACTGACTGGTCACTCCTCAGCCCAAACGGGTAATGTCAGAGTCTTGGCATGTAGGTTCCTTCTGATGCGCTACACAATGAGTATTTTTATTGTGAATTTTTCTTTAAAGGGGGTAAAAAGTTGCGAATGTAATATAAATGGCAATGTGGCAAAGGTTTCGATTTTCTCAAGGGGGTTTGTCTAATAAACTCAAAAAAAAACTTAATTTCGTTTTATACTCCATGAATGAGGTATGGGATAGCTTCTCGCGTTGTTGCGAATTAAAACGCTTTCTATTTTAGATTCACAACAAACGGCACCCACTTGTTTATCGACGAATGCGAACGTCACTGTTTTAGAAGCTTTTATTAGGCATGCCGATTATCTCGACACTATACTGCGAAGTTGCTGTCGACAACATCGAGGGGGCCGGCAATGAAAGAAAATGCAGTTGACCGAAGCCGGGAATCGAACCACGAATCTCCCGCATTGTAGTCGCTTGTTCTAACCACTATGTCACGGCCGGTCCTTGAAAATCAATGATCCGAGCTAACTCCAACAAATTCCGCCTTATTACAACATTAAGAAATCAGATCATCACTACATTAATCATATAAGTTTAACATTAAAACTTGTAAACCTCCAACTTTTATCATTCACTGTACTCCATACGAATCTGGTCAATTTGTGGACACGTGTTTTTTACTAAACACTTATACCACATGTACACATATCAACAAAAATAAACAGGAAAAAAATTCAAATTAATTGAAAACGTTAAAGCTTACCTTGAATGTTGCAAAAACTTTGACAAAAAGGTCCGGGCAACACCAACACCAGCCCTGTAACAAAAAGACATGATCATGATGAGGTTAAAATGTTTAATAAAAACCTGAGTCATTAATATTTTATCGCATGTAGTGTTTTTATTTACATGAGGATTGATTATATTTAAGTTTATAAATAATGTATAATATTTAAATCATCGATTTCAATGGCAGCAATGTTTTGCATTACACATTATGTATTTATGTAAAGTGCAAAACAGCAGTTTCGATTGTGTTGGAAGAGCTGTCGTCACATTGCTAACATAGGATTGAAATGTGATACTAAATATAAAAAAAATTTAATATTAAGGTAAACACCGTGACTTCAATTCGGATCACGAAATGACAAAAAATGTGTGTTTAAATAAAGTTTATTATATTTTACTGGGGTCGGACGTGGGTGGCATGATGCTTAGAACACGCGACTACCATGCGGGAGATCCTTGGTTCGATTTCTGTCTCCAGTCATCTACATCAATTTCCTCAAATGTTTCGTATACTTTCAATGTAACATTCCTTTAAAACGAATCTATTTTCGATCGTGTATATAGAAAAAAATGCACTTTCCAAAAATGCATTCACCCCTTAAAATATCCAACAAGTGTTAATGGGCCTATAATGGATGAACATCACAAAATACTAACGACGAACAAAAAGTGCTATTAATTAATTGCTGTAAACATACGCCGCATAATATTTTCTTTTATTTTCCCCTCACTCTCCCCAGTTTCTTGCTGTTGTAGAAACTGCTGTCATTGTTTGTTTTTCCCCTATTATTTATCACAGCATGCATGTTGGCTACTACATGTATGTTAACAGTTTCATCAACACCACCGCGTCTACCACTTACATATGGACCAGCCAACATCATCTTCAGCATTTGCTGCTGCTTACAGCTGTAACAACCCACAACCACTGGAACAGCCACCACGGAGTACAATATGAAACTCTGACCAAAATCCACACTGAGACAACAATCAAATGTCGAAAATGGAAACTTAAAAAGCCTTCTGTTGTGTTCTCTGCGGCCAGTGGAATATTGAAACTTTTGCTTTTTGAGTGAGCACAAGGATATGCGCATGCAAACAAGTACAAGAACACACACATGGGCCGTGTGTGAAACAAGACGCGGAAAACATTACACATGCCGTTTGGTGTTTTTATACTGACGCATGCTGGTAAAGCAGGACCACGACACAGGAAAAACTTTTTTGTATTTTGACAAAAAATAGGAACATTACTACCACCAGCAGCAGCCCAACTGAAAAACAGTTGAAAATTATGCACAAATTTTAACAACCTCAGTGGAAAAAGTGCTATTTTTTCGTGTACAGAAATTACAATGAATTACACGAAAAAAGTTTTAGTCTTGTAAATGGCATAACATGTGGTTACACGTTTTCAGACGGCAAGAACAGTGGGATTTATACTGCAAGTCATTTAGGACGTTGGGAGTGTGATGCAGGTAAAGCTTCTGATCGGTTTAACTTTTGCACTTCAAGTCTACTCTCAGAACAGAGCTTCGTATTCGTGATATTACTGCAGACGGAGTACCTCCACATGGTGGCGCCTGGAAACGTGCCTTTGACACACGTCAGAACACAGCTAACTGTGAGGGTCGAAACCGAAAACCCAGGCACGTCGGCTCAGAGTGAGCGGTACCCTGGTCGGCGTCTGACCCAGAATAGGCGGCTGTAAAAAATCGTGGCAGGAGGAGAAAACTGCGACGTGGTACGCTGGGCTTGCAACCCGATATCGACGTTTGAACTATTGCAATGAAAAGAAATTAGAAAATAATAAAATGGACCCCCCAAAATGTTGACGACCACCGCAAACGAATTAAGGTCCATGATTTGAGGATATGTAACTGGAATGTCAAAACACTGTATAGACCAGGTGCCTCCATTCAACTGGCGGGAGTTCTCGAAGAATACTGGGCTGACATAACCTCTTTACAGGAAATTCGGTGGACGGGACACGGATGCTTTCGCATGAAGACGTGTGACATTTACTATACGTGCAGAAAAGCACGAGTTTGGATGTGGATTTGTCATTGACAAGACCTAGTCTCAAGTTTCAACACGGTGGGTGAACGAATAGCCACCATTAGAGTCAAGACAAAGTTTTTCCACATAACACTCATATGTGCCCATGCTCCGACAGAAGATAAAGCGATGGGGACAAAGACGAATTTTACGAGAGCCTAGAAAATGTATATGACCCTAACACGAGCCATGACATCAAAATTCTACTAGGTGATTTTAATGCTAAAATAGGCATGGAGACCGCTTTTGAGTCTACCATCGGAAAATTAAGTCTGCACACCGAAACGTCGAACAATGGCATCAGACTGATTGATTTCTCGGCGGCAGGAAATATGGTAGTTAGCAGCACTAGATTTGACCATAAAAATATTTATAAGGGAACATGTTTATCTCCAGATCAATTGACGAGGAATCAGATTGATCACGTGGTAGTCGGTGGAAGGCACGCATAAAGTGTTCTGGACGTACGAGTGATCAGGGTTGGGAACATTGACTCCGATCACTACCTTACTGCAGTTAAGGTACGCACAAGTCTAAGCACGGCGAAAAACGAACGTAACCAGGCATAACGAATGCTGGCCAACCATGTCACTCAACTGCTACGGAATGCTCCAACCCCTGATAATATTATCACGCAGTGGCTATATAGTCGACTCTATAGAACGGACTGCGAGAAGCGTACTTGGGTGTCCAAAGCGTCTCAAGAAGGTGCCTGGTACGATGATGAATGTCGCAATGCCACGAGAGAGACGGCTGCTTCATACAGGACGAATCTGCAGCCAATAGCAACGCCATTTCGTGAACCGCACAGGGAGAAGAGACGAAAGGCAACTCGTCTTTTTAAATGGAAAAAGAAGGAGCTGAAGAAGAGGCAAAAAGAGTGCACAGAGTGGCTCCCAAGTAGAGGGGAAGCCCGAAAAATCTACCAGAGGAGACCCCGCTTTAATCCATGACGATAGTATTAACTGTCCACGTCCGAGCCAGAGCGAGATACGTGTGGCAATCTGCTCATGAAGAACTTCTGGCTAGAGGAGAGCATGCCCGTGAATTGGAGTCTCAGTCTGTTTTGTCCCATATACAAGAAGGAGATCGTACTGAATGTAAGAAACAACGTTGAATAAGCCTATTACCAATTGCGTACAAGGTCCTGTATCAACGTCTAAAGCCAATTGTAGAAAAGCTAATTGGACCTTATCAGTGCGGCTTTCGACCTGGTAAAAGGAAAAGGAGTCGGCTATATGAGGACATGTCTGAGTTTGGTATTCCTCCAAAGCTAATTCGACTTTGCAGATGTACCTAAGAAAACACCAAATCCTTGGTTAAGATTGGTAAGGATCACTCTGAATCATTCAACACAGAAAGAGGTCTCAGGTTATGGAGAAGGTGATGAAAAAGGCAGGTGTCAACATGTCAGGCACCATATTCCACAGGAGCCTCATGCCACCAGCCTGTGCCGATGATATAAACATCATTGGCCGAAATCTGCGGAATGTTACTGCAGTTTCCTCATCGCTAGAAAAGGAGACAGCAAAAATGGGTTTAGTGGTCAACGAAGACATAACAAAAATAATGATTTCGACGAACAATGGGGACGCTCCGTCAACTTTGAAAATTATTGTTTTCGGATCTTCCGTCAACAAGAAAAATTATGTCAGCCAAGAAATTAAGCGGAGAATAGTGCTACCCAATAAATATTTTTACGGACTTCGGCAGCACTTTAGTAACACGACCTTATCTTGAGAAACGAAGTAACAAATATACTGTTGTATGCTGACGAATCGTGGGTGCTTACGATAACGGACATACAAAACCTGGGAGTATTTGAGAGAAAAGTACTCCGATATATATATGGACCATCTGTGTCGACGTCGAGTTTCGCCGTCGAATAAACCATGAGCTTTATGAGCTTTACAACGACATCGACGTAGCTAAAAGAGTCCGAATTTAACGACTACAATGGCTGGGACATGTTGCCAGGATGGATGTAAATGCTCCAGCGAGAAATGTGTTTGAAGGCGAACCTGAAGGACTGCGTAGTGCAGGGAGATCCAAACTTTGTTGGAAGGACCAGGTGGTAGGACTAACTGGAGAACGCACGCAGTGTGGAATTCTTTAATACTTTAGACCTCAAATTTATGATCCACGTTCGTAAGTTGTAATGGGCCACTTAAGTAAGTAAGTAAGTAAATTTACGTAAGTATCAGTTAAAGTTTACTCAATTAAGGTTTCATAAGTATCTGTTATGCACTGTCCCAATAATTTCACTTGACTGAAAAAATTCTGTACTGGTTATTATTTCACATCTTTTCCTCAAACGTTTCTATCCCACTATGCATACACTGAATGCGAGTAGCTTTGCTGTATAATTGAAAAACCTCATTATGAGGTTTATATTTTACTATGGTTAAAACGTATTAACATTGGATGTTTAATTTAAAAGTTCAGTGCTGCATAAAAACAAAATCGTTTCAACTTTAAATATGATATGTAAGAAGCTTGTGTGTACTCATAGATTTTAAGCTATTTACAATGGGCTTATACAACTTAATAAAATGATTGATGAGCGATTTTTACACTAGCAAGTTTATGATATTGTACCCTAAGGACTCATTAGCAAATATTGGTGAATAATAAAGCAAAAACTAAAATAAAACGGAAAACAAAAACGCAAAGCAAAAGCATTGGATGGGCACACATTGAGTGTATACTAGACTATTAGCTAGACAGTTGTATAGTACGATTATTTTTAATCTTGGAAGGATGAAATGTGGTCAGTTATAAAGGTTGAAGAAACCATAAGTTGATGACTTGATATAACTTACACAGTAAGTTCATGAGGATACAAAGTACAACTATATTTCCAATTGTTTAATAAAACGTTAGTAGAATAACTCAAATTGAGAATGAATTTTGTGTGTCCTTAGTTCAGCTTATTTTAAAACTCTTGTATGCAAAACCGGTAATTAAACCCCTTCGCGCTTATCCCCCAAACCTCTCACTGTCACCTCACAACAAACTGTTGGAAAGGGTTAAAATCGGCTTAGAATCCAACAATTACCTTCTGCTGCTCCTTTGTCGACAAATGAAAGGTGCTGACAAAAGAATATTTTGTTGTCATATGAGATGACACTTTTACACATTTCGCTTATGAAGGCTAAAATTGGTTTCTTTAGTTTATTTTCTTTTCATAATAAACAAAAAATAATGAACGCATATGTCGACAGTGTCGAAGTTCTAAAGACACAGAACAATGCTAAAATGACAAATATTTTAAAATTGTAATTTGTCAAAAAAAAAAAACGAGTAACGATGAATACGCAACATGATGCTACGCTGAAGCACTGACTGAATTGATGATGTGCGGCATCAGGTGTTGAGCCTTAATCCCTTCAATAAGTAAGATAAAAATGGGCTAACAAAGTACTGTGCCTTGTTTAGACAATATTACAAAAGTATTGTGATGGTGATGAATTGCATATTAACAATTTAGCAATCTGGCACATACATATCCAGCGATGTGAGGTGTTTGCCGAAAGCTTAAGCAATTTGTAAAGAACAACAAAAGACATTTCTGCGAAAGTACTATTGTGTTAGCTAGATTTTTAAATGGAGAAACCTAAATGAAATCAGCGCAGCGCCTACAATTGCTTGTAGCGTCTTCAAAATAAGGTTTTTGCATTAAAGTGATGTCCGTTTTTTTTCAGAGTTATACAACAAAAAACCAGTACAGAGATTTCAGTTAGGAAAACTGATTGATAAATACCCTCACCCTAGTGACAAAATTACTGACAAATTACAAATTACTTACCGTGCGACAAAATGAATACAATTTTAAGGGTCATTGAAAAGTCTATATAAATTATGTTCTATTTACTTTTAATTTGTCGCTTGTATTGAACATTATTATTTATCATTATTATTTGTGAAATAGTTGATATGATGTGTAATAGTTATTTCACTATACCCTTATAGTTCTGACTTATTATTCCTCAATAATTCCTTTATAACTTCTTACAGCCAGGACTCAAATCCTTTAAAAATCTAATGTCTTTTTAAAGAAAGACAAGGCTAGCCGATGAATTAATCGGTGTACTGTATTGTTTTGTGCGTCTCTTGTACAACAAATTACGTACGATTCCACGTTTAGTGTCTTGAGGTTTAACTATTTCAATCAAAAAATATGTCAACGTAAATTTAAAATAGTTATACAAAAACAAACTATTCAACGTAGAACGCTAAAATTTGGATATGAATAACAGAAGAAAATAGATTTTTTCCATTTTTCTATCGGGTGCCTTGAAGGATAATGAAGGATAACAATTTCAAAGACCCTATTTTAACTTTTTTGTTCCACTCCTGAAAAACTAAAACAATATTTAGATAGCCCAAGTGTACCCTTCATTTGGTATCCATATCGTCTTACTAGGACCGGCAGAACAATTACTCTGTAACAGTCGAAAAAAAGGCAAGGACGGACTCGAAGGTTTTACCACGATTCGGATACGAGGAATCGAATTGAGGTAGGTTCTTATGATCTTAAATCGATTTTCGCAGACTATAGTTGAATTTTCGGATAAGCCGTCTTCGACAAAGTTGTTTTAAATAAATCAAGCTTATTCGAAAACCTAACGATCGCTTGACGAAAATCTATAAAACCCCTTAAAACACTACTCAAAGTAAAAAAAAAACACTTAAACATTTTTTTTTATGAAACTGTCATTGAACTGAAAAACAAATGATGCAGTTCGATTCCACGTGTCCGAATTAGGGTAAAACCCGTCGAGCGCGGTCTTTTCTTCGAAATTTCTTGTCAAAAACTATGACAATGTTATAAACAAATTTTTAATAAATTTATTTTTAGATTCACAACTAACGGCACCTACTTGTTTATCGAAGAATGTGAATGTCACTGTTTGAGAAGCTTTTTACTAAACATGCCGATTGACTCGACGCTTATACTTTGAAGTTGTTGAAGACAACATCGAGGGGTCCGGCAATGAAAGAAAAATTTATTATTTTATTTTTAGATGATCTGCTACCAACTAAGAAGTAGGTAATTTTGTCTGGGAGGTACCAGAAGGGGTCAGCTGATATAGTATATAGTATATCTTACGCAAAATATGATTAAGTTTTATTTCAAAAATATATGTATGTAAAACTATGAGGGTGAATTTGGTCATATGAAGTAGAGGTACCAGAGCGGAAGACGCAAAGATTTCGGTTTTCTGAAGGTTTATTTTCTAATAGAATATAATTAAACTGAATATATTAAAATATTCTCTAGTTGTCCATCTGTTAGTTATGGAAGAAATATTATTTTTTCAAGGAAAGGTAATTTTGTATGGGAGGTACAAAAAGTTTAAATATCCTCCAGTTATTCGTTTTAAAATTATATTGGCTGAAGTGCAGAATATGGGTCGGGAGCCAGATTAAAAAAAAAACATGCCATTGTCTTCGTCTTGGTCCCCAAACATCGGAATGGTAGGTCAAAGTTGGCGCTCAAAAAAAGGGACCCCTTTCGGTTCTATGATGACCCCCCCATGTAAGGGTACTCAAATGAAAGACATTTTGGAGACGAATCCAAAGATGTTATTTTTAAGTTCCTACGGGTTGGAACCATTTAAATTTCCGGGATATACCAGAAAAAAAAAATATATTTTTTAAAAAATCGCGCGATTTTTTTAAAAATAGTTTTTGACTGCGGCGCTTTTACTCCCAACATATCCATTTTCACTATAATTAACAAAAAAATATTTTTCGCGGAATGTACCAAAAAGAAAATCGCGCGATTTTTTTAAAAAAAATTTTGCTTTCGGCGCTTCTGCAACCATCTCAACTGTTACAACTCTAATTTAAAAAAACAAATAATATTTTAAAGTGATATATCAAAAAAAAAACATAGCTTTTTTAAAATATTTTCAAAATTTTTCTTAATTTTTTCCACTTTTATCTTTTTTTAATCAATTTTCTCTTTTCAAATATTTCTTTTTTGGCTTTTTCTTGATTTAATTTTTCCTTAATTTTTTTTTTAAATTTTTCTCAATTTTCTTTTTTTAATTAAAAAAACCTTAATAATTCAAAAAAAATTTCACACATTTTTGATGACATTTCATTTTTCTATGGAATTTTTCAATTCATTTCCTTAAATTGTTCTAATTTTCCATGATTTTTTTTCCCATTTTTTTAATTTTTTACAGGGTTTTCCAGAAAACATTATTTATTTTTTGAAAAAATCGCGTGGTTTTTAGATTTTCTATTTTTTTTAGAATTTTTCAATTTATTTCCTTAAATTTTTCTAACTTTTTCCGTGATTTTATCAAATTTTTCCAATTTTTTTTTTTGGAATATCCCGGAAATTTTAATGGCTCTAACTCGGCCCCGAAGACCCATAGGAACTTAAAAATAACACCGTTGGATTCATCGTTAATTTGAGTACCCACACATGGGGGTTATCATAGAACCCAAGGGGCCCATTTTTTGGGCCACCCGGGCCCCGTGGGCCTTAACGACAACTTTGACCTTGATTTTCGTGTTTTAGGGCGTATTTGGGGGGAGTGGCATTTTTGTTTTTTTGGGCTCCCGCCCCATATTCAGCACTTCGGCCAAAATATTAATTTAAAAAAGTCATTTCGTATGGGGGGTACCAGAATGGGTCGGTCGATATATGTAGTCCATATTCCCATCTGAGTTAGACTATCATAAGTGTAGATCTCACGTAAAATATGACTAAAGTCAGTGTACCTACAAAAACAGATGTAAATGTAATACTATGAGAGTGAATTCCATCATTTGTATGGAAGGTAACATACAAGAAGGGATGTGGCAAAGTTGTTGGTTTTCTGAGTGTTTGTCTACTGTTACAAGTTAATTTAACTGATCAAATTTAAACATTCTCCTATGGGAGAATTTTGTATGGGAGAAACCAAAATCGGTTGGGATATTTAGTTAATTTTTAATCCCAAAACTTTATTTTGGAAAATATTAATACCGATAAATATTCATACGGATCGTCTTAAAAAATCGTGAAACATATTTGGTATTAAGATACATGGACTTTTACACATCTCATTTAATGCATTACACTATTTCTAGTGTCAAATGATATATACCCATTCCCTTAGATATGCTCTTTGTTACAACAATAAAAAAAATTAAAGTCTAAAATCATTTTCATTTCACGAACTTTTAATACTTGTTGGTACAACTAAACTACATTTTGACGCTATTGACAAGTATTTGGAGAATTAAAATACTTTTTAGTAAAAATCTTTTATTTTTTTTACCAACAAACTTACTTTTTGGTACAAACAAATTTTTAAAATAAACATACCCTTTGCAACAATAACTGCATTTTTTACAATAATCGTACTTTTTTGTAAAATAAATGTACTCTTTGGTGCAATTTAAGGATTTTGTGGTCGAACAAAAATACTTTTTAGTACAAAACCATTACTTTGCGATGCACTTAAAGTATTTATTGGTACAATTACAGTACTTATTGATACAATAATTGTTGGCGGAGTTATCAATAAGTTGAAAAGTTTTACCATAAATATTTTAAATGCTTTTGCATCAGTGTGTATTAGTGGTAAATGAAGCGAATTTCTTAAAAAAAAATAAAAGACGATATTGTAAATAGCAATTGAAAATGTCGCTTATATAAAAATTAGGTAAAGTTCTAAGAACATCTACTCCTACCTCCCATACAAACTCCACCTAGGGTTTAAAAATTTAATAAAAATATTTTCATTTCATATGAAATGAGAATATTATTTATAAAAATTTTTTTGATCATGATCAGTTATGATCATAAAAAGTATTTAACACTTCACTAGTTTTAAAAAATTACTGAGTAGAATGAATGTGGTCGGTTTCCCTTAATACTTGACATGCCGAAATTTTAAATAATGCGACTTCTGTATTTATATTCTGTTATGCAATTTAAATTTCATATTAATTGCCTCATAATTTGTAACTCTTCACAGGCATTTACTGTCTTACCTCTTCTTCAAAGTTGCTTGCACACTGCACTTCTTAACTCACACACACACGCACACACTACCGATATCAAATGACGAAAAACGCGAAACCGACAAACATTTGCCAAACGCCAAATAACGAACTAACATATTTATAGAAAATCGCTCTATCGGGTGATTTAATGCAGCTATCGGCAACTAACACAACCACAATATGGGTTTGTGTTGGTGAGTTGTTCTCTTCCCTCTCTCACTGTAGTGAAGGAAATTGTTGTAAAGATTTTTTCATAACTATGAACAAAATTATAATATAATAATATAGGAAATATTACTGTTGTGCGCGTGGCAATGCACATTAACATATAAGAACTCATTTTTACCGAAAAAATGCATTTCTTTTATTGTCTTGCTAACAACACGCGTCGACACAACTCCGTCGGACGAATGCTCAAGCGAGACTGATTCAGTTTGTTTGTTTTCGTTCAATGTGTGTGAGAATACATGTGTGGCTCTCTAGCTCATGTTGCACAAGTGCGCGCTCTCGCCGATCGCTGGACTAAAGACAAATTGCAATAACTGAGATTTATAACAGAACAAAACAAAATTATCACAATAATTGAGAGTGAAAGAGAGCGAGAACGAGAAAACGAACAAGAGTATGGCAAATAGAGAGTAGAGCGCAATATCATATCGTAACTTCATGTTGTTGTAAAAAGGGAAAACAAAAACAATAGGAGTAGTGATTGGTCGTCAGTGATGGTAAACTTAGCTACGGTACAAAAGTGTGACTTTTAACAACTGGACAGGAAAGAAAAGTTGGGGTGGGGCTAGAGTGACTATTTAGTTGTACCAATGCAAAGAAATTGTGATTTACTGTTGATAGTTAAAAAAAATAAATATTTGTTATTTGTAAATAGAGCTAAAAATTATTAACTGGGTAAAAAATTTCACAAATTTTATTTAAATAAATCGAAATATTAATAAGATATTTGAAAATGTTATGATAGACAATAGCGTACAGTTCATGACCGAAGGTAATATAATAATAGGTAATTTTGTATGCGAGTTACCCGAAGAATTGGAATCAATTAAGTCATTGTTACAGGATGAAATAAAATAACTAATAAAAAAAGCCGACTTTAAGGACTTTCAAGGATACCAAATTCATAACAAAATGTGTTTTAGAAAATATTCGATTGAAAGGTAAGTTTGCACAGGAGTTACCAAAAGGCGCGTGGCCAGAGAACTACGAAAACGGCACAATTTGTAAAGTTTCATAGTATTCCCACACAAGTTGTAAATGTTATGATGAATAGGATATGGCCCATTGTGTGGGTGGCAGCAGAAGGTTTAGAATGAAATGACTTAATCTTGCAGGTTTCACACGATATCCACCCATAACCCCTTTTTACTATCAAATCAGTACATTTGGATTTCCTATCCACCTTCTTTTAATTCTATATCTAGTATGCTATAATTTTGTAGTGTTGACCTATAAGGGTTAATAACGTGTAAACCATACTTTAAGCGTTCTAAAGTAGTAAGAGAAGTCAGATGTAAGGCCATGTAGCACACACACGCGAAGTTAGAAGTGCATGAGTATTTTCTGGCAAACATATATATTTGTCTGGCTATTTCGCCCATTTCCAACCACACATTAACATATCTACTATATAAAAATCTTGTGTCACGGTGTTTGTAATAGCAATCTTCCATAAAGGCTGGACCAATTTCTATTGTATTTTCATAACGCTAGTTGGCGTTGGGATGGATATATATCGACAATTTGAATGGACCAATTTAACTGAAATTCAGAATCTATGTTTGTTTGATCATGAGAAAAAAACGTATATACAAATGGACCCGGTAGGTGGTGCTGAGGTGGGTTTATATCGTAAATTAAAATGAATGGACCTATTTAACTGAAATTTAACATATATATATTTGTTTGATTATGACCACAAATGTAATGTACAAATGGAACCGGTAAGTGGCGCTGGGATCAATTTTTAGCGAAATTTTGAACAAATTGTACCAATTTAACTGAAATTTAGTATATATGTTTGTTTGAAAATGAGAACAAAAATTTTGTATATATAGACCCGGTATGTGGCGCTGCAGTGGACTAATTTCAAAAATGTATATTGATGGTCAAATTTTACTCAAAGCCGGTATGTTTATTTGTTTGATCATGAGGAAAAAATGTATATACAAATGGACCCGGTAGGTGGCGCTGTGTTGAACTTATTGCGAAAAATTATAAAAGATTTGGGACCGCATGCATGAATATTAGAGCAGGTAAATTTTTTTTCTCGACCTAAAAAAACTAAACAAAATTTCATATTGCACCCCATGAATAAGGTATGGTCAGCTTCCCGTGTTGTTCTGAACTAACACGCTTCCTATTTTCAGATTCACAACAAACAGCACCTACTTGTTTATCGACGAATGCGAACGTCACTGTTTGAGAAGCTTTTACTAGACATGCCGATTGAATCGACACTATTCTGCGAAGTTGCTGTCGACAACATCGAGGGGGCCGGCAATGAAAGTAAAATGTAGATAACTGGAGCCGGGAATCGAATCATGGATCTTCCGCATGATAGTCGCGTGTTGTAACCACTATACCACGGCAGATCCTCGCTCAGTGGTCCATTTGCCTGAATTAGCGTAACGTAATTAATAACATAAAAAGAATAAAATTTTCGTCAAAAGGACAATTTTTCTAAAAAAATAAAACAAAAAGGAATCCAATGAAAAAAAAAAGAATTTTCACCAAAATTTGTTTTTTATTTTGAAATTTTTTCTTAAAATTTTTTTTATTTACAATTTTTTTTCTTTCAATTTTTTTTTTTAATTTGTTTTTTTTATTTGTAGACGTATTAAATTATATTATTAAATTATTTCGAGTCAACACTCCACTCTGACTCGGACTGCCTTACTAAAAAAAGGTTGCAATTGCAGACCGACATGATGCCTAAAAATTGCAACATAGTGAGCAAAAGCAGCTGAAAGCAGCAAATGTTGGGCATTTCATAAAGTATCCGAAATATATTAACATAAAAGAATAGTCTCTTCACCGGCCGATACCGGCTAACTAAGTTCTACTCTAAAGAAGTTAAATTTCGATCACAAAAAGGGTTAAACAAAAGTGTTGATTTCAATCACAATTTTCTAGCACCTCATATATTGCACAGGTTACGATACACTTTTTTGTAAACTACATACCTTTATCTTTTAAAAAAATCCAAAAAATATTTACCAATATGAGTTTTCCCAACTTTTCAGCACAATCTGCACAATTGTAAATACGCGCTAAAAAGTTTTTGTTGCAGCTGTTTTGACATTTGTTGTGTTTGAAAGGCTACAGTTAATTAATTATAGCATATTTGTAAATTTGGAAGTTATTTGATTTGCTAAACGAACAGTTAGTTATCTTCGGGAAAAAAAATTTTAGTAGATTTCGAATGTCGAAAATTTTAATTTCGTTACGCTAGATCAGGGAAATGGACCACTGTGCCTCGGTCTCGACCAACCGGTTACCAAAACCGTAATCTGTCATGAATTCTTAGAAAATTTGCTTAAGAAACCATGAATCTAGATTCAAAATCGAGCCCCGGTTTTTAACTAGAAACTTTTCGTATTGGGAAATGGGGTAGACGAGAAAACTGAAAAATTTCATATAAATATATTAAAATAATAGAAATTTCTTCGTTCCTTTTTGGCACGATATAACGAAGTATCTGTTTATGATCTCTGCAAAAGTTCAAGCTATTCTCTACCTTACAAACCGAAAAAAAACCATGTTGGTATTTCCCGAGAATTCCGGTATATAAATCTCAGTTTGTCGGGATTGGACCGGGAAACCTGGGAATACCATTTCCCGGGAAATGGGAGCACAATTAATTACCTGTGAGAATTTTTGTGTTTTGGTCGTTTTAAGTGCAATTTGTATGGGAGCCCTCTTAGGGGCTTAGGATAAGGTGTAGGTATGTTCGGTAAAGATGTTAGGAAGGAAATAGTAGTGGGGTCATACATTTTACCCCTCTTGGAGGCATCTTAGGAGAAACAGAAGCTGATTTCATAAAAAAAATTATAAAAATAAAAAAAATCTATGGAGACCACCCCTTAAGGGTTGAAGATAGAGGGTAGATATGATCTGAGAAATTGTTGGTGTTGAAAATATTGGGAGCTGGTCATACATTTGACTCCTCTAGGGGAGCCTTCGTGACAGAGCGGTGGGAGCAAATTTTATAAAAAAAAAACATATTGTTTATGGCAGCTTCCTTAAGGGCTGAAGATGGGGAGTAGGTATGTTTGGGAAAAATTTTAGGAGGAAAAATGACTGGGGGTCGGTCATGCATTTGAACCCTCTAGGTGCGATTTCGGAGCAGTTGTGGGCTTTGTTGCGGATTTTTCCCCAATACGACAAGTTGTGGGCCTTGTTGTGTATTTTTTCCCCAATACAAAAAATTTCTCGTTAAAAACCAGGAGCTCGATTTTGATATTAGACCTATGGTTTCTTGGGCAAATTTTCTTAGAATTCATCGTAGATTACGATTTTGATAACCGCTTGGTGCATTTGTTTTATTTCATACATATTGACCACTCTAATGGTCTCCCCTAGTTGAGAAATCTACAGCACTTTACCCTAGTCTTGCTTTAAGAAACACATAAAACTAAATCATCCTACCTTACTCATATACTTAATATTTTATTGCTATACACAAAATGGTTTTTAAGACTTCCGTAACCACTGGCCAGCCCGTAGTTCATTGCTTAACAGTGCACTATGCCAAATGTCAATGTTAAGATCGTTAAAATACCGAGTATTACAAAAACCTTAAGCAGTCCCAAAGGACAAAAGGAAAACCAACAAATTGCCCCTGGGTATTTTTTTACTGTTTTTTTTTTGGACTTATAATAGAGCAACAACATCTTTAATGAAGACAGTGATTTATTGCGGAAAAGATTGAGCTTTTTTCTTTGTTGGCCGTGAAAAATAATGTGAAATTTGCATAAAAATCAAATATTATTAAGATTTATTGTATTTCTGGTTTAACAAATGCATGCAGTGGTTAGATGGGAGTTAAAATTTGTATTTGTAAGCAGATGTGTCAGTTTAAATGGTCGACTTTTGTTTGTTTAAGGAGGAGTATTATTAAAATACGAATAAATGTGAACGCATGAATATCGGAGGAGGCACGAATTTATATGACAGAAAAATGGAAATTAAAGATTAAATGAGTTGGTATTATTAATACAAGAGATGTAGATATCCTTGATTGTGGTAACAAACATGTCGTCTATTGGAATGTATAATAAATTTAATTTTAAACGGGAATTAACATATTATATGGTAATGGGCATTTTATACTAAAAACTGATACCTTAGACCTGTTTCTACCACACCTTTAAATAAAGCGAAAATGATTATACAGCAACTATTTGTGTCATCTATCCTTTGTTGTAAGAGGAAAGAATGTTATAATGTTTGTTTCATTATTTTGTGGCACATACTATTCTAATACACAAATATTTAAAATTTATTACACTGCTATGTATTGCGAATATTATATAATATCCGATGTTTTAATGTATGTTTTAGTTGGAGCAACAACAATTTAATTAATAATATTTTTGATATAATCATTCAAATTTGTTTTAATAATAAAATGCTAGGAATACCAAGTTATATAACAGCGCAGCTCTTATTTAAGCAGCAGGTTGACTTAATGAGATTACAATAATATTTAATTTTTATTAAATTTTGTAGAATTGATTTTTTTTTGTTCGTCACACAATCAAAATTTTAAATCGCATATCTACATTTTTCTCTCGTATTTTGAGAGGTTTTAAATGACCAGAACAGAACAACAGAACTGAAATCTACGCGCTGATTGTTTTCCACTGAATTTTTTTTCACACAAATTTCCAAGTAAGCCTATGGTAATTTTTTTTTAGTTTAACAAAATTTTTAATTGCTGCTATTACCAGCACGTTTATAGCGAAATTGTGCCTTTATTAATTTAAAAGTTGAAACAGTTGATTACAAAAGCAATAACTATTTAGGATTATGGTTAATCGATGTATTGGATCTGTAAAAAAATCACTTTTAATAAATTGATTTGTTTACTGTGTGTTAAAATTACAATTAATTTTTTTGTTCAATCGTTTTGTATTGAATACATAAACATAAATTTCAGTCAGGTTACTTAGGTTTAACTTGTAAATACAAAATATAAAAGGTAAAATTTTCTCAACGGGACCGGCCGTGGCTTGATGGTTAGAACACGCTACTACAATGCAGGGCACAAGTCGGACCTGAAGAACAAAACCAAGCCAATAGAGTAAATAACAGCAGTTGCCTCTTATTGTGTTAAACCCGGACACACGCTAAACTTAAAATAAGTCGATGTATTATTTGAAGAGCGAAACTACTCACGGCGCTTTACCTTAGAAATGCTCCACATCGTCGATGTACGAGCCGACAAACGACTTAACTATTAGATGGATGCTGAGAGAGTAGCTCAAATTCACTGAAACACAGGGGACAGGCACAGATGACATAAGTGACAGTAGCAAAAATTTATTTGCACAAACAGGACGCATTAGGTAATTTGACTAAGTAAAAGTAAGAAATCTGTATATAAAAATGGCTTGGGTGACTGACTTTTCATTCCTAGCTAGAAGCTTGAAAGTTGAAATGTAGGTTCCTTTTATGACGTAGACGCGCACAAAGAAGGGATTATTCGAAATTCGGACTGGAAGGGGATAAAGGGGCGTGACACCGCCCCATACTGTATCTCATGTCTGTATCTCACAGATTATTATAGATACGAAGAAGAGATTTGTTTCATATATTGGCCGTACAAGAGCAATTAAATTTGTGTGTGAAAGTGGGCGGTGCCTTCAACTCTTTTTAAAAAAATCATTATATCGGACGAATAAATGCAACGACTGCAATGAAAATTTCACAGTGGACACAGTCCGTAAGGCTTCTGTGAAAGGCTTTGTGGCTTTATCATAGGCTTTGTGAAAACAAAGGGGCGTGGAACCACCCCTACAAACTATAATTTAAATCGTTCATTTCTCATATTCATATCCGACAAGCCATTAGGGTTATAAAGATGAGATTCGCAACATATGTTACTGGCACAAGCGGGATAACGACTTTCTGGGAAATGGGCGGTTCCACGCCCCTTTTGAATAAATCATTATATCGGCCAAAGAAATGCAATGACTGCATTGAAATTTTCACATTGGGCACTGTCTGTGGGGCCTCTTTCATAGACTTTATGAAACAATAAATAAACAAAAGGGCGTGGCATCGCCCACACAAAGCGAAATTTGAATCGGTCATGTTACACAAGCCATTGGGGATATGAAGATGATATTTGTTACATGTTGCTGGTACGTCTTCCTTGGAAATGGGCAGTGCCACTCCCCTTTTGAATAAATCAGTATATCGGTCTATCATACTGACTGACCAGAGTCTTGAAATTTGGTATGTAGATTCCTTTTGTGTCTTATAAGTTTTTTTTTCTGGGTATACGTATTCTTAGATGTAAAAAGTGGCAAACAAGGACAAAAAACTTTCTCCAAATTACAATCCCATAACATTATTTGTGGGATACCGCAATGTCGTATTAGTTTCGTAGGCCTACTGAAATATGCCATCTAATAGTTTTTGTCATATCGGAATCTTGGGTTTTGTGTTAAAGTAAACGAAAATATGGTATGTGACGATCTGCATTCCTTGGGTCATTCTTAGAATTTTTAGTAGTATTAAAATCTGTTCAGTCGTGGTCCAATCATGTTCGTTTTGATGGGTTTTAGTCTTTCATACAACATACTCGAGAGGACATTATATGCAATAGGTAAAAGTCTGATCCCGTGGTACTCTGTGCACACACTTGGATCACTTTTCTTAAGCATGTCCTATGAAACACTCAGTTTATAATCATAGTCCAGCCCATCGGCTTGTGGATTCTGTCAGATTTTTGCATATTTTCACTAAAGGGTTCGTGTCAGACAGTGCCATCCAGCAAAGTCGTATCAGATTCGCGGGGATACCAAACTCTGTCAAAGCATCTAATAGTTTCTGTCGTATCGGACTGTCTAATGCAGCTTTGTAGTCGATAGACAGATGGTTGGTGTCGACTTGCATTTCTTGAGTTTTTTCCAGGATTTTGCGTAGTGTGAATAACTGGTTGGTCGTAGATTTACCTGGTCTAAATCCACACTGATAAGATCCAATCAGGTTCGCTAGGATGGCCTCTTAGTCTTTTACATAACACACTAGACAGAACCTTGTAAGCGCATGCACGTTGTCATCGCCGCTGGTTTAAAAAAGCTCTGCCGGCAGTTCGTCGGCTCAAGCTGCTTTTTTATTTTTAAGTGTTGCAATTGACGTATTGATCTTGTTTTAGCTTGATGGTGTAAAATCAAATCCGTCGTTGATGACTGTCGTGATTTCGTCACTTAAGCTGCCTTCGGGAACAAGAAGAGAACGAAAGTGTTCCCTCCATATTTGCAGCACCCTCTGAGTATCCGTGAGGGGGATCCTTTTTCCTAAATATTTGGTTTTTACCTTTTTGAAGAAATTTTATTATCCTAGCTGTTTCTATTCTTCCATAGACGCTTTTTCAGCCTGAAGAGGTGTGTCATCTTCCTCTTCCGTTCTCATTATA
This sequence comes from Muscina levida, assembly GCA_964034835.1. Classification (NCBI taxonomy): domain Eukaryota; kingdom Metazoa; phylum Arthropoda; class Insecta; order Diptera; family Muscidae; genus Muscina; species Muscina levida. The sequence goes on along the minus strand of OZ035880.1, from coordinate 131,759,112 downwards.
ACGCTCCGTCACAGCACGTTTTATTGCCTGCTGTTTTGCTTTGTATGCAGCATCCTTTTCCTCAGATACTGCGCGACATTTTTCATCACACCAGTGCTTGTCTGAACCCGGTTTTTCATAACGTTGCAGGCAGTATGCCTCCACTGGGAGTAGGTCACATTCGAATTAAGGGGGGTTTATTTGAAGTAACTGAGAAAGATGTTTGGAATAGGTATTGGCTATTTCGGTGATATGCACCCTTGTGATATCTATCTTCCTTTGCATTTGTTACAAGTGTTTTTAGCACTACTTAATCGCGTGCGTACCTTGGCTGCAACTAGGTAGTGATCCGAGTCAATGTTTGTACCGTGCATCACTCCCATTTCCGTAACACTTGAGACATGACTTCCATCGATTATCACGTGATCAATCTGATTTCTTGTCTTTTGATCAAGGGATATACTGAATGCCTTGTGGATATCTTAATACAGGAATCTGATTCCACTCACTACCACGTTTCTTGCAGTCGCGAAGCTAACCAGTCTGAATCCTTTATCAAATGTGGTGCTGTGTAGACTAAATTTTCCGACTGCTGAAAAACGTGCATTATCCAATCCATCAATGTTATGTTCCAGTTGGATTGTAGCACCATCTCAGTAGGTAGCGAAGACATTCAATTGCATATGCTCAAATCATGGTCCTTATAAGGTTTGCGGTATTGTCATCTTTTGGGAGAGTTCTTAATTTTAATTTTGATAAGAGTAAGGGCATTTTAAAATAAATTAGGTCACTGATGTCATAGATATTTCCATGTGTGTCAATAAGGCGATGCCCACCGCTACTGCTAATTCTTTCTTTATATTCTTTGGGGTTTAAACTTATACTCACCGATTTTCACTAGCTTAATAACTAGTAAAGTAATTACTACATAATTTTCAGAACGTCAGGTCATTGCAAAACCTTATGCACTTCGTAATTTCCATTCTGCTTTATAATAAAATTAATTTTACAACTTAGCTTTTCCCTTTTTTTTGTAGCCTTTAATGAGATTGTAGTAATGCTGCGTTCTAAAGTTGTTACAACAATATTACAATTTGTTTAACTCATTTCTGCGAACTTTATGTTTAAACACTTTATTTAGCTCTATTTCGGTTTGGTTTGTTTTTCAGTTCCGTTGTTTCTTTTTTGCCCAGTTTAAATTGGTTGTTAAAGCAATCACGATGCAGAGTTTTTGTTCCATTCAATTTGTTGGTATTGAAACAAACGAGTGGCTGATGACAGTGATGTGGTGGCAAAAGCTGTGTGTGTGCGGTGCGTGCATGGGCGATGGTAATCGTATCAAACGTATCATGTCGAGAGTTTATGCTGTTTTGTACATTGGCATTTAATGCTGTTTGTGGCACTGTGTGATGGCAGATATTCATTAGTAGCCAACTGTGTACCACAAATCCACTTGAATGTTGTGGGGGCGAACAAACGTTGGAGCACCACAGCACAGAGAGAGAAACATGCTGCAAGACGGGAGTCTTTTGCATATGCTCTACTGTGGTTGGGTAAATATGAAACAAAAATTTTGTTAAGGTTGAATTAGATTGTTAAAAGAAAATAATTATGGAATTAAAATAAAATCCATATTGTATACGGTTAGATTGTAATTATTTAGGTTTCTGATGTGGGAAGAGTTAATTACTTAATTTACTTTAATTTCATAATATACCTAAATCCTTATCATATATGATCTTTTATAGCTTTTGTGGTTGTGTTGAATATTTAAAAGAGATTTGTTTTTAGATAATGGAGTTAAACTATACTCGTAACACAATTAATATACGATAGGTGGCGTATTAGTCAGTTATGTGACCCAACAAATGTGTATTCTCTTCATGATTACCTGCCACAACTTATGTTTCATAAAACATTTAAACAATAAGGTTTACATTTTTAAATCGTTGAATTGCCTCTGAAATCATAAGTATTTAATAATAGTGCTTAATTTCTTTTAAAGAAAAATTCAAGAATTGTTTTTACAAAATCATTATGCTTAACTTCTTTGTCCTGTATGAACGAAGACAACATCATTCTGCTTCATTACACAATACAATATCTGAAGTGTTCAATAAACTCTTGAACACTCCATGTTTGTTTATTTTCTCTTTTTTGTTGGTGAACATATGTTGCCTCCCCCACGTCCTGTTAGTCAACACAGGAGCTTGCACCTTCTCAACTCACGAACAGACGTTGTGTGAAAAGTATCTAAGTGATGAAAATTTTCATAGACATTTCACACATCGTAAACTGTATTGACAACTTTACCGACACATTTCACAGAGCGGGCAAAAACAAACAACATCTGTTGTGACAAACTCTAAGAGTATCTAGGAAATTCACTCTTTTCGTGTCATAAAAAAGTTTTGCTGTTTTATGAGGCGAGTGCGATTACGTGGGATGCCATTGAAGGAGCTGTATTTTTTTTTTTTTTTGGAGTCGTATTAACAAATGTTTGAGACAACACCGAGATAAGAAATGTTATAAAATTCAGCTATTCGTGTCGCAAGATGACACGGTTGTGAAACTACAACATTTATGTGTAAATTTTTGGTATAGTTGGTAAAAATATGTGAAAATTTGACAAAAATTTAATTTTCACTTGTACATATTCTAAAAGTGAAACACATTGGAAGGATATAAATTATGTAGCGTATGGGCGGAAACATGATGAAGGAGGAATTTCGGCAAATAGTACAAATATATCGGATATGTAAAATGAATGGTCATTGCATTATTATGGCACGTTATGGTAGTTCTAAAAAAATTGTCCTGTGGATTCCAAAAACTGATCAGGTAGTAAGAGCTTTTGATCATTATTCTTTTGGGAATAACCAGAAACTCTGCGGATCTCCCCAAGCAGCTTAACGTACGACATATCACGTGTTTAGTGCAGTGTTAGCAGTGTTAGTCATCCCATAGCCTTGCGAGGCTGTCAATAATCGTCTTTTTCACACTGACACGATCGATAATTCACACGTAGGCGAAGGTGTGAGAAGAGTTGAGTAATATAAAGGGCAAGCTTTCACCAATGCGTCTTGGGGAGTAAGTAACAGAAGTAACTGAAGCTCAACCCAAATGCTCTTTCAGTAACCAGATGTAGTCTGTCATAAACTGTAACGTATGTGACATACATTTGCGTAACGTCACCAAAATGTACGCTTTCATAAATAAGACAAAATTTGAATTAGTGATTACAAAGTGCAACACACTTTTTCGGGGGAGAACCAAACCAAAACGAACGACAAAATGATGGTGCGGACCATCTCTGTAAGTGACGTTGATAGCCCCAGAATACAAGAATCGGGAACGGTGGTCTTATAACCACTCTCCTTAAATACAAAAATTATTATTATTATGACCATCCAAGCAAACGATATGATGAATATGATTTGAGGATACGTACTTGGAGTGTTCGAAATCTCTTCAGAGATGGAGTCCTCGTTCAATTGGCGGTGTTCTTGACAAATATAAGGCTGACATTACGAACCTACAGAAGATGCGAAAGAGTGGATAGGGATGCACACGAGCAAAGAACAGTAACATTTTTTATAGTTACCATACAGGAAAATACAAATTTAGATACGGATTCATAGTCGACACAAACCTAGACTTAGACAAGGTAGGTATAGGCATCAAGACTAAACACTTTTACATTACGATGATTTGTGTACACGCTTCATAGCAACAGTTCTTAAAATGTATTGGGTGGAATCAGATTTCCACACAATGATATCCACAAGACAACATAAATATCCCCTGATCAAAATACAAGAAATCTGATTAATCACGTTGTAAACAATGGAATGTATGTCTCAAGCGTTATGACTCTTGAATCAGCATATAGTTAAAGCCAAGGTTAAATCGCCAAAAACGCACGTAACCAACCGCAAAGGAAAGAAAAAGACTTCGCAAAGCCCGACACTACTGCACAGTGGTTGCCGTTTCATACACAGAGCGGCCAAAAATAGAAGGAGTTATGATAGGTGAATAATATTTGGCACATCTCACAGTCTCTTTTAATGACACCAATATCTTAAATTTAGTTAAAATATGTAAAAGGATTCGAGGACCTCTCTTAGATTCTGAAAATTTAAATTTCATAGAAGGCACACCAAAGTCGTCATATCCATTGATTCCATCAATCTATGACTGAATCTACAGTTTGGTCAATGCCGGACAAAGGATCCTGAAAATTAAAATTTAAATAATAGTTAATAACTTTATTTACAATATTTAATTCTTCCATTGTCTAAGCAATCTTTTAAATTGAGGCTACGAAAAAAATATTTTCATAGTCTGCCTTTGCCAGCAATTCTTAAAGAGGATGGTGGAATAAAGCAAAAACAAATGTAATTTGAAAGAGCAAAATCTATTGTGACATAGTGTTGCCACAGTATTACCCAGAATTTTGACATAATTTTTTTATTTTTGGCCAATGGGAGCGACCACTGTGCACTGAGGTAGCCAATGCCTACTCTAACTAAAACTCTTAACTACTTTGAACAAACCCCCCTAAGTCTAATGTTCCCGACACACAGTGGTAGCATATTGCATATTTTGCGATAACTGCCGCAACCACCGTACTGGGGTATGCAAACACACACTCAGACAAGTCCATGGTAGTTAAAGATTACCGCGTATTGTCTGAGGAATTGACGCTGCATACCAAGCAACACTGCAGCAATAGTAACGCATGCCGTGACAGACGATATAATGAGAAGAGGATAGAGATGACACGCCTCTTCAGGCAGAAAAAGTGTCTATGGAAGAAAAGAGAGAACCAGGATATCGAAAATTGCAGGGATAGAGGTGAAGCCCGACAGTTCTACTAAAAAAGCAAAGGTTTTGAAGCAGGGATTCCCACTTCTATGGCGAGACGAAAATCTGGTCACTTACACACAGAGTGTACTGCAAGTATGGAGAGAACACCTTCGTTCTATTCTGGTAGCATAAATGAAGAAATCACACCAATCATCGACGACGGAGTAGATTGCCCACCACCGAGCCAAAAAAAAATAATAATGCTGCGGGAGCCAATGGACAGCCGGCAGAGTTTTATAAAGACGGCGGCGAAGAGCTGGCAACATGCATGCACCACCTCATAAACACGATTTAGCTCATGCAATGCATGGCCGATGATTAGGATCTGAGTGTTATCATGACCTGTGCTTAAGAAAGGCGATCCAAGTGCGTGTTCCCACAATCGCGGGATCAGTCTTTTACCCATCGCCTACAACGTTCTGCCACCCTAGCAAGCCTTATTGGACCTGATCAATGTGGCTTTAGACCTGATAAATCCTCGGCAGACTTGATATTCATACTACGACCAATCATGGGGAAGACCCAAGAAATGCAGATTGACATCTACCATCTGTTCATCGATAAAAAAGCCGCATTCGACAGTCAGATACGACATAAACTATTGTGTGCCATGGCTGAGTTTGGTATCACAGCGAAGCTTATACGACTTTGCTGAATGACACTGACCGACATGAAGTCTTCAGTGAAAATAGGTAAAAATCTGTTAGAGCCATTTACCACCAAGCGAGACTTTAGACAAGGCAAATGTCTGTCATGTGTTTTCTTTAACATCGTAATAGAGATGATCATGCGAAAGGATGCAGAAACACGACTTCATGCTACTCGCATACGGCGATATTGTATATATAATTGGATTAATTATTTCTAAGAATTTTCGAGATAAATAAACACAGAAAAATGTGTGCACCCATCAACGTTAGCGACGGTGCCGTGACATAACCCCACACGGACATAATCCCCAAAACGATTTTGGGGCTTATGTCCGGACAACTTGCCGGACATAACCCCCAATTTCATACTAATCTGCGGACATAAGCCCCAAGGGGGATAATGACCGAATTTGTTGTTGTATTTAGTATTTCAACATATGAATAACAATTTTAAATATTGTTATTGTAGCGTAGTTAGTCTTGTTGCGTACTTAATCTGTCTCTCTGCAGCACGAGACGAATGCGGTGGGGGGCACGCCCCATTAAGTAACTAGGGCCCCAAAATCGTTTTGGGGATTATGTCCGTGGGGGTTATGTCCGGGCACCGTTAGCGACAAATACCGGTGTAGTATTGACCAAGAGCTATATAACGACATCGACGTAGTCAAGCGCTTATAAATGGACCAAATGGGCTGGCTGGGACTGTTGCATGAAACTGCTTCAGCTCGCCAAGTTTTCGACAGTAAACTCAATGTGCGATTCAGGAGGTGGCGACTAAAACTCTGCTGGACGGAACAGGTTTAGGCGCTGTTGTAATAACTTCGTGTGACGAACTATCTAGGTAACACAAAAGCCCATATTGGACTTATTTTTCACGTGCGGCAATTAATGGATGAATTTCTGTAGCTCCGGCCAAATAGGAAAAATAAAAATATTTAATATGTTTATTAGTATATTTAAGTTGTTTTTAATATATTTTAGTTACACATATTTTAAAATTTTTTTTATATATAGTTTGTCTTTCTTCATGCGCACGCACGATGCGAAGGGTATATTCATTATTCCCTCACCCCTAGGGTAAATGTCATTTGATACGAGAAAAAGTGTAACTCATTAAGAGATTTGGTAGACCCCTAGTATCTTAAGATCAAATTCGTTTCAGGACTTTCTACAACGATTCACTCAAGTCCGTCTGTCTGGCTGGCTGTTGGGAAGGACAACTCGTGTAATCCTTAACAGATTCTTATTAAAATCTACTAGTATTACCATTTCTAAAATAACTTAGTTTAAAGTAGACAAAAAGACAGAAAAGCGAAACCTTTGCCACACCCCTTCTGGTACATCCCATACATACGCTTCACAATTAGGCAAATAATAATCCAAAAATTTTTTAATTTTAAAATCTTTAACTTTCAATATTCCGAATATTGGCAATATTATAGGGTGATGGTATTTATCAGTCAGTTCACCTGACTGAAGTTTCTCTACTGGTTTTGTTCTTCCATATGCAACGGCCATAAGGAGGCGTGGCACTTATGACAATATATTTATATAAATTACTCAGTGTCGAATTCTGAGTCGATTAAAAGATGTCCGTCCGTCTGTCTGCCTGTCGCATTTGATCTCGTTTATAGGCAGGCGAACATCTTCAAAAAGATGGAGTTTGTTTGTAAAGTGGGAGTAGTTTATGTCCAATCTTACTCATCTTAAAACAAAACATCCGTTTAGAGGATATAAGCTTGCATACCAAGTTTCAGCGCGATAGCTCTCAAACTACGGCTGTAGCCGCTGGGACAGAACCCCAAATAGGGAAAGTTTGTAAGGGAGGTGGGAGTAGTTTGTGTCCGATCTTGCTCGTCTTAGAACTTAACCCCCGCTTGAAGATATTACCTTACATACTTAATATCTTTTGGATAACTCCCAAACTACCATTGTAATCGCATGGACATACGTAACGTATTTAAATCAACTCAGACGCTGATTATATGAGTATATACATATATATACGACAATATATATATATATTGTCGTATCTACCAATCCTCCTTATGGGCGTTACAAATAAAAAAACTCACTGAATAAACTCTTCTGTTAGTGTGTGCGCGTGGTAGAGGGTATAATGCTGCTATTATGATTTAGAAATAAACCTCCTGCAAATGTCGGTAAACGTATACATTTAATTTTTAATCAAAAATACTAAGATTTTAACATAATTACTCCACTAACTAATGCTAAATTCGATATGAAAATTTTGCATCCTTAAATTCTAAATAGAAACTACTACAGATAAGTATTATATTAAGTATAAATTATTATATTAAATAGTAACTTCACTGAGGCGTACAACATTAAATAATGTACCACAAAAAAATTTTTATTACACTAAAATGCTCATGCGGAAATGAAATATGTTCACGGGTCCAAGCAGGAAGCACTTTACACGTTGCTAGCATCAGGACATTTATTTTTCAATAAGGTCTTTGTTTGGTGACAATGGATGCCAATGGCTATTACAAGAATCCCTATAGGCGTCGATGAGCTTACAGCACATTTAAAGGGGGAATAGTGTAATGATAAAGACAAGAATATATATGTCATACAAAAAGCAAGCGTCCAACTCTGCAGTCATTTAAAAAATAAACTTGGCACACACCAGAAATGACAAGACAAAAGAAGTCCACTGAAACACCACCTACCCAGGTAATTCTTTTCACATAAATGTCCAGCACATTCAATTATACACAGCTGTATTTAATTGCCACATGAAGCTCTCATCTTTACACTGCCCCCCTGTGGTAGGATCTACGTACAACAGCAATAATATTTAAAGAGCAAAAATCAATTTTCTCCCATAAATTTGTTTTCTTTTTTAGTTTTCATAAAATATTTAGAGCATTTCTTTTGCACAAATTCGTTTTACGCTTAAATGGTCAAAAAAATAACACGACCGAAAAATTTTATGAAAAGAAAGAAAATAAATTAAATTTATGTTATACAATTTTCTCAGTTCGTTGGTGGAATTTGGTACAAACATTTTATTTTTCACACTAACAACAATGAGTTTTATTTTCTGGCCAAAAACTGTTTAAGTGCGGCGGAGGTAGAGAGGCAGCAGGGAACATATAGGATTCATGTCGCAATGGCTGGAGCAAAATAGGCAACGCCAACAATATGAAAATGTGTATTCATATTAACTCATACTTATTATAATATAAACTTATATTTAGTGCTATACATAAATACAGATACATGAACACTAGGGTGTTAGCGAATTTTTAAATTCGAAATTAGAGTGTTGCCTAGTGTGGATCGAAACAAAAATTTGATGTGGACACCCCCTACGATTAAATATTAAGCAAAGACAATTTAAGAACACCAAAAATTTTTTTATACGTGCACCCTACATACGGCCCAGATACGTTTTATTGAGGTACCTTGTTATTTGATGTCATATCGAAACAAAACTCATACTGTTGTTCTTGATAGATAAAAGGCTCCATTTTTTCCTTTAGTCACTTTTGACTCCGACGTCAATTTTGACGTTGACTTATTTGTTTTGTATTTCGTTTTCTATATCCATATTTAGCCCATTTCTTGTAACGTCCATGAAGGTCTCTCCAAACCATGAAACTTTTGCTTTATCTTAGTATTTACTTAAATTCACAAACACAAAAGTTATGGAGGTTAAAAAGAAGTTGATCACCCCACACTAAAAATATTTAATTTGTTGTACTGTGCTGACATTTGAAGTCCTATCGGAACGAAATGCATACATTGTTCGTGTTTCATCAAATGCGTCAAAAAACTTCTCAAGCTTAAAAAATCATATGTAAATCAACATAATTACTTATAAGAGGTATTTTGTTTAGACAACTTATTTTACAAATAAATCACTATAAGTTAATAAAGCCAAAGTTTGGCTATATTAGCTCATTAATTGTATGGCATTTAAAGTTGAAAACTATTTTTTGGCATATGGCTCCGCGACTTAACAAATAACGTAATTTTGCTCGCATTTACCTCTAAAGACAAATAAAGTTTCTCTTTGCCGAATACTGAGCAGGCTGCAGTAACACATAACTGGTCTAAAGGAATGATGCACTGTGGTTTAAACTAACTTTTTTGGAAATAATTTAGCAATATGTAAAATGGGTAAAAGATATCATTGTGAAATTTCACATGGCTACAGTTGATTTCCAACTTTTTGGGGTTTTGTTTGTGTGGGGGCTTGCAAAAATGGTAACCTACGTCGTGTAAAATTTTCAAACCTTACTCATTGAATTCAAAAGGCAGATGTGTTTACAAAAAATTATCGCAGTTTTAGAGGATAATTACTAATTGTGTAAGAAATAATATTTCCTATAATTTTATTTTATTTATTTGTTATACACATCACCACGCGCACACACTGTGTAAAAGGTATATTAATTTTTTCTTCCATTTGTAACTCCTATAAGGAGGCGTGGTAGGTATAACAATACAAGTACAGCTACAGACATAGTTCAATAGGCATCTAAGCCATGGTTGAGTTCTTGTTTAGAGACACTCTGATTGAGGGACTCTGATCAAGTATCCTTGCCATAGAACTCGTTGTCCTAACGCAGTACTAATGATCCTTGTTTAGAGACTCCCTACTTTAGGGACATTGATCAAGTATCCTTGCTATAGAACTCGTTGTCCTTACGTAGTACTAATGATTCTTGTTTAGAGACTCCCTGCTTTAGAGACATTGATCAAGTATCCTTGCTATAGAACTCGTTGTCCTTACATAGTACTAATGATTCTTGTTTAGAGACACCCTGCCTGAGAAACTCTGATCAAGTATCGTTCCTGTAATCCTTGTTATCCTTGCGAAAAACTAATTAGCCTTGTTTAGAGACAGCCTGCCTGAGGGACTCTGACCAAGTATCCTTGCTGTAGACACCGTAATCTCCTTGTTGAGAGCCACCCTGCTTGAGGGAGTCTTAGCATCGACCCCGTTAACCTTTTTTGTCCCAGCCCAGCCATTGTTCCTTGCTAAGACGCGCCGTAGAACGAGCCATACAGCAAAACTCCAGCACCACCCATCAGCAGCAGCGTTTCGTTACATGCCGAGTCGCCACTTCGCAACAAAGGACCAAACCGCGCTAAATAAAGTCTTTATATTTGTAAAGTAGTTTAATGTCCTGAAATTTAAATAAAGAATTGAAGCAAAGAAATTCGACATCAACTGCTCGTTCTCTCCCATACTAGTAAATGGTATGTAATTGACTCTGGACACCACTTAATCTGTCCTAGCTTCAAAGAAGGAAAACTCGTCGATACAGTTTACAATCGTAGTTTAAGAGATATCGAGCTGTTATTTGGTACGCAAATTACTATCTTCTAAGGGGAGGCTATGATATAAGGTGAGCATTATCGGACAAAAACTACTCGCACCTCCCATACGAACATCAGCTTTTCGGGGATGTCCGTCTGTCTGTCATATTTAAAGAGCTATCGCTCTGAAATTTGGTACTCTAACCGAAGGCTAAGATCTAAGAAGAGCATGATCGGACAAAAACTACTTCCATATCCCGTACTAACTCTCTCTTGTTGATGGTGTCCGTCTGTCTTTCGTCCCGATTACAGCCAACGGAGCCATCGAGCTGAAATTTGGTATACTAGCTTATATCCTCTAAGTGGAGCTTCTAAGGTTCTAAGATTAGCAAGATCGGATAAAAACTATTTCCACATCCCGTACTAACTCACTGTCCGTCTGTCTTTCGTCCCAATTACAGCAAAAATTTGGTATACTAACTTATATCCTCTAAGGGAAGGTTAAGTTCGAAGATGAGCAAATATGGACAAAAACTTCTTCCTCCACACATACAAATTGCCCTTTTTTGGAAGTGTCCATCTATCTGCCCCCGCGATTACAGCCATAGTTTAATAAATATCGAGCTAAAATATGGAATGCAAGGTTCTATCCTTCAACCGAAGTTGGTGGTGTCCGTCTGCCTTTCACCCCGACTACTTCTACCTCCCATACTAAGTCCCACATTATGAGGGTGTCCGTTAGTACTTCGTACCTATTACTGTCAAAGAGCTATCCAACTGAAATTCGTTATACAAGCATTTATCCAGTAATTGGAGCTTCTTAGGTTATAAGATGAGCAATATCAGACAAAAACTACTTCCACATCCCATACTAACTTCCTCTTTTTGGGGATGTCGGTTTGTCGTACGTCCCGATTACTGCCAAAGGCCTATCGAGCTAAAATTTGGTATACAAGTTAATATCCTCTAAGTGGAGCTTGTAACGTTCTAAGATGAGCAAGAGCGGACAAAAACATTCACACCTCCCATACTAACTCCCTGTTTTTGGGGTCTATTACAGATTAATTACAAAAAAATTTTAGGGTGGTGCCAGAAGGAGCGTGACTGGACTTCCTATTTCCAAAACTTTATCCTAATCTAATTCTAATTTGGTTCAAAGGAACCTATGGTCTAAATTTACTCCTTCTATGTGTTACACTTTTTGGTCATATCAAATGATACATACCCTCCTAGCGGTAGTGTGGTGATATAAATAGTTCACTTAAAATATTACACAGTACAACACTTGATTTTGGGACTCAATTCTAAGAACTGCACGTCAAAGTAGCCCCAAAAAGAAGAAGTTGTGCATAGTTCGTTTTGTAAAGTTACATGCCATAATAATTAAATATCGATTTGAAGTTAGTAAGTATCGTATAGGGGATTTTGTCACGTTTTAGGCTCTCTCGTTATATTGTTATACGTTGGCGTATGATTATCATAAGTAATATTCCACGTAAATCATACGCCACGGTTGTACTACAGTTTAACTGTAACTGCATTCATTTGATGAATGGAAAAGTGAAACTGTTGCTTATGTAGGGTAACGTTATATGAACAGGTTAAAGGAATTGTAATTTCTAATTTTTTTAAATTTGTTTCAGCTAATTTGGTCTAGAGGTTTTCGAACAAAAGAGACTAAAACGTGACAAATTCTTCTATACGATACTTACTTACATCAAATCGATATTAAATTATTATGGCATGTAACTTGACAAAACGAATGATGCAGAAGTTATTCTTTTTGGGGCTACTTTCACGAGCAGTTCTCAGAAATGAGTCCTAAATCAATAAGCTGAAAAATGTTGTACTGTTTTATTAATCAATTTTTATTTAAATGTTTTTCTCTTTATATTTAATACTATATTTGAATAAATTCCACGTCCCCACCCAGTTTTACCATCCACATCTACTGCCTTGGTAATTGTACCACAACGATTGCTAAATTTTAGTGTTGTAAATATCTTAACCGGTTCTTCCACCGGATTTAAGTTCCCTCTATCGCAAACTCCAAAGTCAGATAGACGCTCCCTTAGTCACACACATGAATGTGTACTTTCAACACACATACACAAGTTTAATAGCAGTAAGTTTGTGTATATATGGACATTATTCATACGAGGCTAACAAACTTGCTGGAATTGCAAGGCCTTCACTACATAAGGAAATGAAAATAATTTTTTGGGATTGTTGTGCTTGCCCTTATATAAATGGCAATGAAATGGAAAAATAATGAGAAAAAACGGAAAGTTTGCATGGGAAGGGGGGCGTTTTTCGCCGATATTGCTTTTCTTAGAACTTAACCTCCTCTTAGAGGATAGAAGATTGCATACGGGATTGATGGACATCTTTGTACCGACTAAGAAATGGCGGCTGATTATATCATGTACAAAACTATATGGTCATACCTACCACGCCTCCTTATGGGCGTTATACTAGGAAGAACAAACTGAATATATGGAGCTGGCCGTGGCATGATGAGGGAGATCCAGGATTCGAATCCCGTCTCTAGTCGTCTACAATGTTTTTCCATTGTCGGCCCTCACAATGTTAGCGACAACAACTTCGCAGAATAGTGTCGAGTCAATCGACATGTCTAGTAAAAGCTTCTCAAATAGTGACTTTCGCATTCGTCGATAAACAAGTTGGTGCCGTTTGTTGTGAATCTTAGAATAGAAAGCGTGTTAATTCACCAATACGACAGAAGCTCCATTCATGTGGTGTAAAGGGTAAAGCCACCAGGCCTTGCCATCTATGCCTTTCGCCCATGGAATAACGACTGAAGCGTACAAATGTTGAAAAAAATGGTCACGTATTTGGGTAAAAATATTTTTGCTTTCTTTTTTTTCTTAGCTTTACTTATTTTTGTTGCTGTCGTTGTTGTTGTTGTTTGTCATAAGCGATGAAACTTGCAAAAGTGTAAATGAAGTAAATTCCAATATACGCATAACAGCGCCAAAGGAATTCCTTCATTCGTTCATTCATTTAGTTCGTTAGAGTTCTTTCCTTACGTAGTCTTCGTATCGCTTTTGTTTTTTTTTGCCTCCTTCTGTGATTCCATGCGCAACAAAAGGATGTTTGAAATTAACTTCCACTAAACACATCGTTGAAAGGAAAAGGAATTATATTTTTATTGCGAAGAACCAAAACCTCTTATGAATTGAATGAATTTTTGGGAGCTTCATATGTGCCGACATGGGATTAACGGGAGAGCAGAGAAGCAAAATGTTTACTTTAATTAATTTCATTTATACACATAATTTATTTAGCACATTGTATTCGAGCTGTAATTATTGCCAAATATACATATTCGTACGAGCATAAATACATACACGAGCACACAATTAGTAGTGTATGTTAGCGTTTTTGACAGCTACCAAGGATTCAAAATTATTTATGGTCTTATTCTGATGTAGAAAGGCGGACGAGCAGAGGGGTTAATAATAATTTGTATAAGGGAGACGAAAAATAAAAACCCTTGAGACCAGATGAATGGAACACAATGGAACTTCACGCGCGGTTGTATGAAATTCTCTTCGAGGATCCTAGCTTTGATACGCAGCTTTAACTATTACGTTTGATTATTTGGTAATTATTAAGGGAGATAAGAAAAAATATAATAGCGCAATGAAATGAAGAGAAGAGAGATGAAACGCGGGAAAGCGTCTATGGAAGCCAGGATAACGAAAAGTACAGGTATAGACGAGAGGCCGGAAAATTATACCAAAAGTTAAAAAGCAAAGGTTTTGGTAAAGGGATCCTTACATGTAAGGACATAGATGGAAAACTGGTTACGGCCACCCACACTCCGCTTGTTCCCGAAGGCATAAGGAGGGCAATTGCAAGGCTTAAAAACAATAAAGCCGCATGAGCCGGTGGACTTCCGTCAGAGTTGTTGAAGGCTGTCGACAATGAGCTGGCTTAGTACATGCACCAGTTCGTAAGTACGGTTTGTGATTCGACCTAAGGATTACATGCCCGAAGATTGGAATCTGAATGTTATATGTCCTGTGCCTTAATAAGACCTGATTAGATCTTATTAGCGGGGCTTTAAACCTGGTAAATCGACGGCCGACCAGATATTCACACAACGACAACTCCTGGAGTTTGTTGTTTATCGATATGAACCACACGGTCTTCAGTGAAAATAAATTTAATAAAGTTAAATTTTCCATTCATCAAATGATTTTGAACTCTGTGGTGTATGATTTACGTGGAATATTACTTATGATAATCAAACGCCACCATATAACAATATAACAAAAGAGCCTAAAACGTTAAAAATTCCCATATACGATACTTATTAACTTCAAATCGGTATTAAATTATTATGGCATGTAACTTGACAAAACGAATGATGCAGAACTTCTACTTTTTGGGGCTACTTTCACGTGCAGGTCTCAGAATGGAGTCCCAAAATCATATGTTGTTCTCTGTTATGAATGTCTGTGTGTTTCTGGCGCAGTGATACATAAACGGCTGAATCGATTTCAATAAAATGTGCTGGGCAGTAAGTGAGATTCTTTACCCTATGGCCGAAGTGGGCGTGGCAAAACTGTATTTTAGTGATACAAGAGTGATACAATTTAAAACCCATACTGTACACGGCAACACGAATATGAATATACAGACGACATTTTAATTTTGGAGGAGGGCGGAGGTGGCGTGATCAATCTGTAATTTAGCCCCAGATAGATAAATATTGGTATATAGATAGTTCCCGGCACTTTAGGTTCAAATTTTCAGACGAAATTATTATTCTGAATCAGTGGGCGTAGGGGGTGTGACAAAATGTATTTTAGCCTTAGTGCGATAATATTTGATAAGCAGTGCCAAAAAGTTGAATTAAATTTAGAAAAAAAGTATATTTTTTGTACCAAAAAGTACATGTATTGTACCAAAAAAGTACAATATATTATTATCAAAAACTACTATTGTTGTACAAAAAGTTTATTTATTGTACCAAAAGTACATTGATGGTATCAAAAAGTACTTCATTGGTACCAAAAAGTAAAATTTATTATACCAAAATTACAATTAATTGTATAAAAAAAGTACATTTGTTGTACTCAGGGATTAATAATTAATTGTTCTATAGAGTATCTTTTCTGTCCCAAAAAGTAATATTAATTGTACTACAGAGTATCTTTATTGTTCCAAAAAGTACTTTTAATATACAAATAAGTACCTTTATTGTAAACAATTAAAGTACTTCTATTTTATTTGTATAGCAGATAGCACTTGGCGCTTTAGATGTGAACTTGCAGATGAATTTTTATATTTCAGTTAGTGAGACGTTGTTAGCTTGATTACGTTAGGGAGTAACATGGGGTAACGAATTGTTTTTCGGGCGTATAAGATCGATGTTGTAACTTAACTCTTTAAGTAAGCGATAGCAAAGCATTGCCGGGTCGACTAGTCTGTAATAAATGTCAGTTATGCTGCTCGCGTATGCCGATGATATTGATATCACTAGCCGAGGAGTGTGTGATGTTACTGCATTAAAAACCTGCCGGCAGAAGTTGGTCTTTGCCGAGGGACTGCGGGATGTTACTGCAGCCTTTTCAAACATTGAGCTGCAGTTGGCAGAAGTGGTTCATTGACCAAGGACAGAGGGGTGTTACTGCGGTTTTTCAAGCAGAAGTTGGTCTGGTGATAAATGACGCCAAAACCAATTTATTTTTGTCAACGAATAATGCCAGCTTGGAAATCAAGAGACGAGTATTGATCGCCAAACGCTGCTACTATGCACTAAGCGAGCGTTTTAATGACAAAGCTTGCTCTCGGCGAACAATGATACAACTCTAACAGACACTGATCATACCTGTCTTGCTCTACGGCGCAAAATACTGGGTAATGACTCAAACGGATAAATATATTCCGGGAAAGAAAAATACCGTCGACGTATGAGCCTGAGCTTTATAACAACATCGACGTAGTCAAGCATGTTCTAATAAACCAAATGCGCTGACTTAAAGTTGTACAAATGGATGAAAATGCTCTTGCAGGAAAAGCCTTCGGCAATGAACTAGACAATAAACTATGGTCGCCACCATAACCTCGTTGGATAGACCAGTAATAGAGTTGTTATCTACACTTGGTATGACGAACTATCTACAGAACACAAACTACCGAAGAGCTTGGAATTATTTTCTACTTGCGGCTTCTGATAGATACATTTCTGTTGCTGTCATTAAATGATAAGTAGAAGAACTCCGTTTCTAACCTATTCTAACCCCTACTGCATTTTTACTTTTAACAAAACTACGTTATTAAGTGATAAAAGTATATATTTTAGTGGAACGACAAATTTCATGTTAACCACCAACCTACATCAAAATATTATTAATAAAATCATCAATGTTGTTTTCTGTAGATCTTCAGCTTACTATGGCTGAGACAACAACGAAACAAATGACCTGAGGTCTTTCTTTTAATACATAATAGAAGTTTAATTATGGATCTTACTAATACTTTGCAATAATTATTATGTTTTGCTTTTTGTCCCATCAACATTCATTATTTATAATATTTTCATTAATTCCAAGTTTTTTATATACCTTCGTTGCCATTCTGCACTTTAAACATATTCATTAAGAATACAGTACAGAGCAAAAGCTTTAGCTTATTTTTGTAAAGTCCATTAATGATCCATATGATTAATATGATGGAGGATATGCAGTGTAGGAACGGCTTAGAAAACTTGACATCCATATAAGGAAGGAACAAAGCTGATTAACAGAAGACCCTTAAGTTCAACGCAACACGTCTCTCCTAGGTGCGTAAGCAGCTTCAAGGAACTAGGATGAGGTACGGGGGCATAATAAAGCACCCCCATTAACTATACAAATTATTATGATCATTATCACTGTAAAATATATTACTGCTGTCATTCAGAAACACACAAATTTTAATATGGATTCATAGCTTAACACGCCATATATTTTTAGACTCACAACAAACGGCACCTACTTGTTTATAGGCGAATGCGAAAGTCAGCTGTTTGAAAAGCATTTACCAGATTGATTCGACATTATACATCGAGAGGGCCGCCGATGAAAAAAATGATAAATGACTGAGACAGGCCACAGCCAGCCCCGACATATACATCTTGTCTCGCGATTTATTCCTACAGGTGACGAAGTCGTAACTATCGTCATCAAAATGAATTTGTGTACAAGCAACGAAGAAGGACCAAGACGAGAATACTTCTAGAGGACACGTACTAGTTAGGTCAGGTTAGTGTTTTAGTCTAAAAATCGTACTCACTTAAAAGTCTGAAGGCTTCATAAATCTTCTGAGTCAGCCAATATCAACATCGTCCAGAACACATAGGTCCCTAGGAAATAAGAGCCCAGTATCCCTGCCTTGTCGCCAGGCGAAGACAAGTAAAGTGAAGATGTTCTGAGAACTTTACACTCTTTTGCCTAAATCACTAGTCGCAAACCTTAGACTCATTACCTGACTTTTCATAATTATGACTCTATATATTTTTCTGTTTGCTGCATACATACTTTTGCAACCCACTGCACACATCTAACAAGCAGTCTTCAATGTTGATGCGTTGGCTACCTACCATCACCACCTTGGTATGGCCAGCTACGTTCATTGTTGGTTGCATCATCATCATCATCCACTGTCTCTTGGTTGGTTTTAAAAGTTTGGCTTAGTTGACGGTGGCTGCTGCTTTGGTTGGCTGACCAAATGGCTTGTGGCGACCATTGTAACAAAGTAAAATGGAGCGTAATTTAAATTAGGTAAATTAGCATTAACAGCTTAAATAGAGAGAGAATCAGTGAAAGCTAACCAACCCGCCCCAACCGATAGCGGGAGCGCAGCTACATTGTGTGTGTGTGTGTGTCCACTACAATAATAATACTTGGTGGCAGCAATTTCGTTTCCCTTTTGAGGTTGCAAAACCACTCCTGTGAGCAGTGAAGTGCATCAAGGAAATAGAAGCGGCAGCAGCAGATGAAAGCGTGGCGCACTTGGCATAATGCTGCAAAGGCACAAAGAGCACACGCAGCAACAAAGAAGATCAACAAAATGAATAAAAAAGAATGGAAATTAAATTTTTATTGATATAACAAAAAGTGTGTCATGATAATGCAATACTACATAAACTAGGGGACAAAGAAAAACAAATAAGAATTATGAAATAGTATTTCGTTTGATATTTCGCTAGAAAATAGCAGGAGACGAATTGCTGGTACGTACATTAGAAGCAAATACAACATTCATTAAATTCATATTAAAAAGCTTTTTAAACTTTTCCTTTTTTTTCGTAAATGAATTTTTGACATCCTTACTTAGCGCAAGTGCGTGCAAAATTCCCTTAAGTATTGCTTTGCTGGTTTTTGATGGTAATGGAATTTCGATGACATTTATTAGCATTAGCATTATACATACATACAAACAAATATTTTCGATATACGATATGGCTGTTATATATATTTTTACATTTTGCACAAATATGTGTATAGGGGAGTGATGATGAGTGTGAGATATATCCTTATTACTCTCAAAACACATTGTTGAGAAATGCTGCTAATGCGATGGGGTTCTATACGCATACAGCGGTTTGACATTAATGAGGAAATTGTAAATTCTAATAATATATTTTTAGATAAAATGAGGGCATTAATGAAATTAATATAATTTTCATTTTAAATGAGCAATATTTAATATTGTAAGAAATTATATTGATAAATTAAGTAAAGTTTTTCAGAGAATGTCTAACCTGTGGTATCCATTTGGTTACAACTACAACAGTTGAAAATACGCTTTTCAGCTGAAAAGACATTAAAGCAAATATGGGAGTGACCAGAAGCGATTCCTTTGTGGCACTGTCCAAGCAGCTAACTGCTTCCGGTCTTAGACCAAGTATTCCAAGTAAATTAGGATCGGGCGCGGTGGCCTAATAAGCTACTCTCCTTAAACAAAATTATTATGAAAACACGAAGAGAAGAAAAAACAAGAACCCCCAAATGTTGACAACCCCCGCAAACGATATAAGGAAAATTATTTAAGGATATGCACCTGGAATGTCCGAACTCTATACAGAGATGGTGCCTCTATCCAACTGGCGGATGTCCACGACAAATACAAGGCTGACATCACTGCCATACAGGAAATAAGATGGACGGGACAGGGATGTACACGACGAAAGAACTGTGACATCTTTTACAGCTGCCATGCAGAAAGACACGAATTTGGATGTGGTTTCATAGTCGGCAAGAGACTTCGACATTAGGTCTCGTGGTTTAACCCTGGAAATGACCGAATTGCCACTATTCGCATCCGGGCGAAATATTTTTACATTACGCTGAATTGTGTACACGCCCCGACGGAAGGCAAAGAATATGACATTAAAGATGCATTCTATGAGCGCCTGGAGGACATATATGACCGCTGCCCTGCACATGACAATTAAAATTGTTCTGGCAGATTTTAATGCTAAAATAGGAAGGGAAGATGCTCTTGGTTCAGCAGTTGGAAAATTCAGTCTACACAACAAAATCTCCGATTACGGATTCAGACTGGTAAGTTTCGCGTTGGCAAGAAACATAGTTGTGAGTGGAAAAAGATTCCCGTATAAAGATATCCACAAGGCAACCTGTATATCTCCCGATCAAAATACAAGAAATCTGATTGATCAACTGGTAATTGATGGAAGGCATGTCTCAAGCATTATGAACGTGCGTGCGATGCAAATATTTACTCGGACACCACCTAGTTGCAGCCAAGGTACGCACACGATTAAGTAGTGCTAAAAGCACTCGTTATCAAACGCAAAGGAAGCTAGACATCACAAAGCTGTATACCACTGAGATAGCCAATGCCTACTCCAACCAACTCTCTCAATTACTCCAAGCAAATCCCACTAGTTCTGATGTTCCCGACAACCAGTGGCGGCATATTGCGTATTCTATGACCACGGCCGCAACGACCGTACTGGGTTATGAAAAACCACGCTCAGACAAGTCCTCGTACGATGATAAATGTCGCGAAATGTCTGAGGAAATGGATGCTGCATACAAAGCAAAACTGCAGCCAATGGCGAAGCGTGAGGTGACGGAGCGTTATAAAGAGAAAAGGAGGGAGATGAAACGTGTGTTCAGACGGAAAAAGCGTCTGTGGAAGAAAAGAAAAAACCAGGATATCGAAAACTACAGGGATAGAGGTGAGGCCCGAAAGTTCTACCAAAAGGTACAAAGTAAAGGTTTTGGAACAGGGATCCCCACTAGTAAGGACAGAGACGGAAATCTGGTCACGGACACTCAGAGTGTGCTGCAAATATGGAGGGAACACTTTCAATCTCTTTTCGTTCCCGAAGGCAGCGTAATGGACGAAATCACACCAATCATCGACGATGGAGTAGACTGTGCACCACCGAGCCAAAACGAGATCAGCACGGCAATTGCGCGGCTTACAAATAATAAAGCTACGGGAGCCGATGGACTGCCGGCAGAGCTTTTTTAAGTCGGCGATGATGACCTGGTAACATGCATGCACCAGCACCAGCCATTTGGCTCAGGGAGTGCATGCCCGATGATTGGAATCTGAGTGTCCTATGTCCTGTGCTTAAGAAAGGCGATCCTAGTGTTTGTACCAACTATCGCGGGATTAGCCTTTTACCCATCGCATACAAGGTCTTGTGTAGTGTGTAATGTGAAAGACTAAAGCCCATTCTGGCGAACCTGATTGGACCTTATCAGTGTGGCTTTAGACCTGGTAAATCCACCACCGACCAGATATTTACGCCACGACAAATCCTGCAGAAGTCCCAAGAAATGCAGATCGACACCTACCATCTGTTCATCGATTACAAAGCTGCATTCGACAGTTCGATACGACAGAAATTTTCGGATGTTATGGCTGAGTTTGGTATCCCCGCAAAACTAATTCGACTCTGCGGGATGACACTGACATGAAGTCTTCAGTGAAAATTTACAAAAATCTGTCAGAGCCATTTTCTACCAAGCGAGGCTTTAGATAAGACGATAGTCTGTCCTGCGATCTCTTTAACATCATAATGGAGATGATCATGCGGAAAGCAGCAGTAAACAGGAATAGCACCATATTTTACAAAAGCCACATGTTGCTCGCGTATGCCCAAGATGTAAATATCTTTGGCCGAGGACTGCGGGATGTTACTGCGGCTTTTTCGAGCATTGAAAAGCAGTCGGCTGAAGTAGGTCTGGTGATAAACGAGGACAAAACCAAGTTATTTGTTTCAACGAACAAAGAGTCCACTCGTCTGGGACGCTGCGTGAATGTTGACAACTATAACTTTGAGGTGGTAGATGATTTTGTCTACCTTATAACATACTACATCGTTTAAGGATTAGTGACTTTCTTTTAACTGGAGGCGCACAGTGCTTTGGCCCATAGACATTGACACAACACCTTTAACTAGTTTTTTGTGTATCAAGAATATCAAAAATATTATGTTCTGCAAACTTTGGAAGAAATTTCAGGACCCACCGGGTACTTTGTACAGGGAGTATGAAAAAGCACGGCTGCGATTCGGCTCAAACTACGTACAATAAGGATATTCGTCAGAAAAATAAGTTTTGCAAAATTTGGTCAAAATTATTCAATCCAATAGGGTGTTATAGTTTGATTTAGTTTCAGAGCTCACTCTACCCTTTGTAGGGGAGATACCTGTAGGTTTGACACTTTTGGGTCCAACCTTAGAGATTTTTTTAATTTACACATGTAGAACTATAGGGGCTGATTTCGGTTATTTGTATGAGAGGTTCCAGAATAGGTGTGGCAAAATTCGTTTCTCAGCGATTTTGCCTACTGTTATAAGATAATTAAAGTAACAAAATTCAAGTATCCTGTAATTCGCAAATTATGGGAAGAAATACAAATTTTCAAAAAAAAGGTTATTTCGTATGGGAGGCACCAGAAGAGGTGTGGCAAATGTTTCAGTTTTCCAGGTATTTGTCTACTAACATATTAGAAAATAATTGAACTGACCAAATTCGGGGTGGGGCTAACCCATCCATTTACAGTCCCATTATTTCATTTTGGAAAGTATGAATACTGATAAATTTTCATAAAGATCAGCTCAGGGTTACTGCCCACGAGTTAACCAGCCAGCCTTCTAGTCTGCCAGCCAGACAAAAGCGACATGGTTCAATCGTCTTAAAAAGTCATGAAACTAATTTGGTCTTGAGATACGTGGATACGTCTAACACATCTCCTTTAATACGTTAACCTTTTTCTTGTATCATTATCCCTATCTAAGGGTGATGGTATACAAAGCTGGGGGTGTCAGAGCTTTCCAAGACGGGCGGCGGTGGTCTGGTAATGTTCATGATCCAGGTCATAAACGCTATGTGGATACAAGAAATTAAGCCCTATGGTTGGAATGTGAGTGCTCTGTGTCACAACCGCAGGGTGGTCGCCTCCGAGGTTCTTTGCACCCGCTTACCCGAGAGAACCTCTTTCTGTCTCTGCAAGGCGATAAGATGGTTGTTAAGGTGTACAGTGTACACCTTTACGAGTTCTTACGAGTACTACAGGCGGCCAATATATCTTCCTACCTACACTTCCTGGCAGAATAGGTAAGAAACCACCACTGCGGTGGTGCCACATAGTGGCTGTGGTTAAAAATAAAAGATACCCAAGTAAACTGAACGTTTGATGCTCGAGAAAAGTGGTGGTCCCAGCGCATTGATAATTGGATAGCACTAAACCTAAAACAAGAGTGTAACAGCGGTTGCAGGAACATTGTTAAATTTTTATAATATAAAAGACTATCCTATCAAGTTGGACAGCAATTTACTTAGTTTATGATTGAGTTACTGCCCTGAAGTGAAACCGAATGATTATTTTGAGGGCGCTTTGCTCCTGGCAGATGTTGGTGAAGGAAGGTATTGTGTCGGTGGTATACTGCGGTATACTAAAGATGGATGAGGGGCCGGCCGGTTGGGGAACTTCAGTTTCTAGCATTTGGCGGTGTGGATGTGCAGTTTTGACATTTCATTGCGTAATCGAATTAGATCTGAGCCTTAATAGCAGCATTGTAGTATGTCCTAGTGGGATTGAGCCTACCATCTGATCAGGTCAACAATACGATACTAGATGTAAAACACAATCGACATCTGCTCAATGTCATATGCTTACGAAAGCCGATCCAAGTGTATGCATCAACTTTAAGGGATCAGCTTTTATCCCATCGCATACAAGGTCCTGTTTAGTGTGGTATGTGAGAGACTAAAGCCCATCCTAGTGAACAAAATTGAACCTTATCAGTTGGGCTTTAGACCTGGTAAATCCACGTCTGACCAGTCCTGTTTGCTCATTACCCACTATCCACTGCGCGGATAGTTACACTATAACAAATCCTGGAGGAGACTCCAGAATTGCAGAGCGTCACTTTCTATATTTTTATGCTTAACTGTACCCGACAATCCGGTACTACAAATACCATTACATTCTACAACTGAGTTTGGTATCCTGGCGAAGCTTTGTGTGGGATGACATTGGTTTAATAACACAGTGCAAAGCTAATACGGGTTAGGGGTGAGTAATTTTAGGTGAGGGTGATGGTACTAGGACAGTATAGTTAAAACCCCAAAGAGTTTGGCGTTCTCTACAATTCTGCCGGAGAATGAAATAAGAAATCTTCCACGGTTCTTGAGTTATAGCTGAAAAACTAATTTAGGTTTCACTGCATTACTCTAATAAGAACGGCATGTTGTGATGGAGACATGTGCATAATTTCTACCATTCAGCCTGATATGGATTGTTGCCGTTTTTCCAAAGATCATACAATAAACGTTAATAGTCACTTATAGCGCTCACTACATTTACTTTATTTCGACACTTAGTGCAATTAACATAACTGTAGACACGTTTATCTCATCTCGTATTAATAATACCCGTGTGTCACAATTTCCCAACTAATGGCACACGAATAATTGACAGTGACATATTATGTATGATACGAATAACGATGATGATGATAACACAGCTCTTCGCAACAATCTATTTTTTCTGATTACTATCCACAACCTCCTTATGCTGAATGATTTTTTCAATTTGTGCTGGAATGAGAATCATCAGTTTACTACTGACCATGTCAGCAGGCAAAAGTGTCTTATGACCACATTAACTTAATGGGCTACATTTTGACTTTAAGACAAATCTACCGCCACAGTTGACATTCGGTGGTCTGCATCATATGCCCCCGTCAGTCAATGATGTGACTTTCGTTATGTGTGTGTGTGCGTGTGACAAACATGATGTTTCACTAAAGTAAATTTGCAAAATTTACTCTTGATTTTTGTGCCACGACCATTGTTACTTTCGAGTTTTGCGTTCAAATAAATAAAAAGCAGAAATCATCAACGTTAACGAGATGTCATTAGACGCTGGGCCTGGCTGGAAAGATTGACAAAGCCAAGAGAATTGTACTATTAGATAAATAGGCTATGAGTGAGTAAAGTTCAGTGCCTTCGCTTAAATTGTGTAAAATATTAAATGTATGAATCTGCTCGATTTATCTAGACTTTGACTGTCGGGGGGATGTCCTCTATACAGAATCACAAGTGATTTACACGAGTCTAGTTGTTGTACAGTCTTGGCAAAGAGAAGACGTTTGTTTTTGCTATTTCTTCATTGTTCAAGTTCATAAAGTGTTTATAATGTCACGCAAACGCATTAGGGAAATGAACGGGAAATTACAAATGATGCTTCATTTAAAACGGAAATAGTACAACTAAACTATTTATAATAAACACTACTATTCGCTCGCATCTAGTGCACATTCTTGCCTTCAGTTTCACCACCATACAAACTGTCCCTCTGCCTCGTCCGCCTCCTCGTCCTCTCCCACCAGCACTCGGATGTGTGAGTCTATAAAACTCACAGGAGGCAGCGACTGGGTATCCTGTGCGTAAGCACCGGAACTATAAGGGGGCACGGGCTAGCTAGAGAGCATTAACACTGGTGTGAGGAATTTATGAAACTATTATCTCACTAAATCGTTCATACGACCGCTGAGTTGGAAAAACAGGAACGCAAAAGGGTTTATGGAAACACATAAAGCATTTGCATAAATATTATGCTACGACTATTTACATGGTTGACATTCAAAGTGCGCGCCAGGAAGGACGTTTTATGAAGGACATGGTATAGATGCTGTACCACCAACTACGGGCCTTCAAAACACAGACGCGATTATTTATGAAATGTGGTGGTGGCTTTGTGGAATAGAATGTTAATTTGAAAATTAAGTGTAATTTTTATGATGGAAAAGATTCAAGTTTTATCGCTTGCAGCATTTCACCGTAACATTAGAGAAAACATTTTCAATGTAATAACATTAAATGAAACCATTGTCATAATAGGTAGTAGTAGTAATAAAAGGTACACAGCAATTTATTTTATCTTGGCAGCTTATTACAACGAAAATGCAATAAAACGAAACTTTAGCTGGCATAAGGATAAATTATACTTTGCATGTGAAAGGTATTTGGTGAATTTGTCGCAACTAGAGATGAAGTTATAACCGGGCGCTAGGATCGTAATATTATCAAATTTCTGGTCAAGCGACAAGGACATTATTTCTTAAATGACGCATAGTTTTCTCATTCTCTTGCTTGATCTGGTAGGAAATTCTAAACATAATTGTTAAGGTTCTAGTGTTTTTCTGTTAATTACACTAAGGAACATTTTTGGAGTCGTTGTCTGGGGGAGGGTGAGAAGTTCCAAGACAGGGTGAAGGTACTAGGCCAGTATAGTAAAAACTCCAATAGGGTTTGCATTCTCAGGCCATACTTTTTTTATGATCTTTTACATTTTTTGCTTTAATTTTTGGTCGGAGCACAACAATAAAATTGGCACGCTTCATAGTGCTTTGCCAACATACAGTGCTTTGCTACTTCCTATACAAAGTGCCCAGTGGGTCTTGAAATTTTATCAGACTATTGTATCCAAGTTAATGTATCAATTTGTTCCAAAGTTTTTAGAACATAATATATTAACTTTTGATATTCATGCATTAAGTTTTACCGAAATCAGACCAGTTCCTCCCATACAAGTGGTTGGATGGGCCTTGAAAATTTATCACACTATAACACCCTATTAGATTAAAAAATTTTGACCAAATTTTGCAAAACTTAATTTGTTGACTATTATTCTTATTTTACATAATTTAAGCAGAATCGAACCAGTCTTTTTGGTACTCCCCAGTGGGTCTTGAAATTTCAACAGACTACAAGTGGGCCTCTGCTATTCCATATATATTTCACAGAATTTTCTTACTGACCTAAGTACTATATAAACACTAATTTATATATGTGTAGCTGAACAAAGTGCTTTGAAAACGCTTCTTAATATAATATGTTGGGTTTAGTAATTAATGTAACTAATTTCAAGTAACTTTTAAACATGAAAGCTAACCACGGATGTTTTATTATTTTAAATCCTTATCTTAGGCTCTATGACGATAGTAAAAAGTTCATCAGCAAAGTCATATCTGTAGTAGCGGAAACTTTCTCCGCTTTTTGATCGTAAGTAAAAATTTCGTTTGAAGATTTATGCCATTATTACCGATTACTATATGTGTACTAAAATTTATGTTTTAAGCCATAAAAAAAACTCTCACACATGGCTTTTTTCCCACTGATCGAGAATACTGCCGAGTACTATATTTGTGTCAAACTGGTATTGAAATTTATTGAGATAATTTGGTCACCAAACGTTTGGCTTAACAACGTGATGGTCTCACGTGCTGTTACACCGTCGTCTTCGAACCATTTCTCCTCCGAATGAAAGTCAATTGACCTTCTACTGGCCCTAATTCTTCCACCAATTGGATCTTATACGGATGTACACTAGGGTGTCCCATTCAAAAAAAATTTTTGGGGATCATTCTTAGTTTGAATACTCATAAGCCTAAGAATTTTTGAGAATTTTTTCAGATTTTTCGAAGGTGGTTTAGAGGTTGCGCAAATTGATTTTTTACCAAAAATCTACCTTTTTGGGCTTTTTTTGAATTTTGCTTCAAAATTGGTAAAAAAAATAGATATTTCTTCAGCTTCAGAGTCAATATTATTAAAGAAAATTTTCCGATCTTTAATTTTATGTGCATAAATAATAAGTTTCGGCAATGATTTTGCACATTTTGACAATTTAATAACGGTTTTTCGTAAATTTTGAACAAATATGGAAAAGAATGCTCTATAACTTTTAAAATTTGTAAAAAGATTAAAAAAACTAATGATGCAGATGAATAGATTATTAAGTTTTAAATTAATTAGCAGAAAAAAATGAATTTTCTCTCACCGTTCTCGAGTTATACCCTTTTAAAGCTTTGTACGCATTGTATGAAATGTATAATACTATAAGGTGTGAACTAGGTTTGCATTGCTTTAAACTTTAAATAATTGGATTTAGAAAATTTTTTTTTATCAATGGATTCCCACCTTCCCTGAAGAGTGACGAAAATTTTAATTTTTGGGGATGTAATTTGATCCTCAATATTAAGGGCCTTAAACGCTGATCCAGCAACTAGTTCCATCATATGATGGCGGCATGCCAAAAATATGAGGTCTTTTTTTAATTTTTGGCGAAGTAAAACGCAAGCCCCAATCCGCCGTCCTGTATTGGAGCTGGTTGCGTCCGCACAAATAAATTGGACATTTTCTGTTACATTCCAAGATTTTAGGGTTTGAAATACTGCCTCGTCTTGGGCCTCTCCTGTTCCTGATGAAAGTGGTACTACTCCCAGAAGCTTGGAGTTTGAATTACCAGTTACACTAATGGATAACCGATCATTTTTATTCCTTTTGTTTCTTAAGTGAGGCATTATTTTTCCATCCCAATGTACTGTGTTATAATTAGCAATATGTCAAAAAAAAGTGCTTTTCCAATTTAAGGATATATGTACCAAATTATATGTACTGATTTGGGGATACATTCGGCTATCTGAAATGCTCATTAGGGTGACCCTCAATTACATGATATGTGAATTATAGGGTGTTCTTGTTGTCATTGATTTTTCAACTGATTACGAATTTTTTCCTGTAATTTTATTAATATCCGAAAAACTGGAGTTTTTTAATTTTTTACAATAAACTGGGTTAGTAGCCTTTCATTTAAGATGAATATTTCATTCGTACACTGAGAGAAAAAAAATTATTATAATAATAAGTGGTAAAGGTAGATTTACGACTTTTTCATTTAAAATGGCACAAAAACGGCTAAAGATTTTTGGCCAAATTTTTCTCTTTCTCGTTTAGAACCTTAAAATCTTAAATTCTACCAAGGCGCTTCGCAGTACAATGTTTCGTTTGGAAAAAAAATTGAAAAAACTTGAAGAAAAATGGAAAAAATCCAAAATTTTTAGCTTTTTTACCTTCCTCAACTCATAACGTCCAAACTAAGCTTTGTGTCGTGAAGCGCCTTGGTGGAATTTTAGATACTGAAGTTTTTTCGAAGTATGTGCAATTTTGGACAAAAATCTTTAGCCGTATTTGTGCCATTTAAAAAACAATTGACCCTCTTTCTTGCAAATTTCACAATTTCAATGAAAATTAAGGAAGTACTCGTTTATTATACTTGGTATAATGAGAAAGGTAAAGTCACTAGTACTCTTTGATACAACTCTACTTGGTTTACTCTTTGATACAACTCATGAAAATGCAAGGTGGAATGCTAGAGAACGAATGATAAGATTGGAAAATATAGAAAGAAATCAACAAATAAAAAAACGACGATCAGATAGTAAAATTCTGTTTCAAAATATAGATCAGATAGATGAACCTATTGAATTGTGTGACTTACTAACACAATTATCAGACATCGTCACATCGTTACAAAGTCACAGAATAAAAATTCTTAAAAAACAAATAAAAATTTTGAGAAGCAAACATTACAAATATCATGGAGAAAAAATATGGCAAACAAAAACTATTGATTTGGAGGCTGAACTAAAAGAAAAGTAAAAAAATTTACACTCCTATACTGAATTTTAACCATTTAAATAACAAAAAAAAATTTCTTTAAAAAAGCACTCAAAAATTTGCAGATTATATTTCTTTATAGAATTGAATAATGTAAAATAAAGAGTGCAATTTTTATTTGCCTATTTTTCAGTATTAAAACATCGTTGATGTATTTCACTTAAATATAAACATTTTACTATTATTGACCATTCTATAACCTGCAATCATTTCTTTTAAGCCAACGAAAATGGTTAAACTGTGTTATATTTTGAAATACAACTAATTTTTTAAAAAAAAGTCCGTCTACTTTTAAACACTTTAGTCTATATTTTTCGTACTTTACTCCCGATTTTTATCACTGATACCTCTGTGGACGCGTTCTGAGCTAAGCTTGTTTTATATTTCAAAAAATGTTGCAAAATGTTGCCGCAAGATGGTGCGATTTACATGTTTATTAAAAAAGTATAAAAATGTACCGTTATTTGAGATTTTTCACAGTTGACACATTCAACAAAAATTATGATCTAAGATTTTTAGACAAAATTGCAGAACATTGTCAAATGAAATTTTCAGGTTTTAAGGGTCAAATAAGCGATTACCGTGAGTAACCTATAAATAACGGTACTTTTGCAGAAAATCCAAGTTTGAAAAACTTGTGGAATAAAAATTGTTTCGGAGCCCCCAAAGAATCATATTCAACAATAAAAAAATTCTTTTTCGAAAAAAGGCGTTTTTGACATATTGCTAGTTATAATTTGAGGCAACAAACGATTTTTTAATTGAGTCTGCCATAATCAGCCGCTGCTTTTTACGTTCCCTCCAAATTGAACTCTTTGAGCATGCAGCTTTTGCGTTTTTTTGCAAAGTCATAATTTTATTTTATAAAATTTTTTTAATTGTATTGTGACTTGTTATCTCTAAACCTATAGACTATCTGCCAAAAATAGGGTTGCAGTTCCCCCAAATCCAATAAATCATGAATTTTAGTTCGAGACATATCAGTGTCACCTAGTGATAACGGCTTGTTGGCTACTTTTTTTGCTGTCCACAACTTGACAACACTTAAAACTAAGCTTTGACATACAATAAATACATTTTCAAATCTCATAATCTAAAGTTTACAACAAATCGGATGCCGAAATCTTATAGTACTACAAATTTCATACAATGGGTGCAAACCTTTAAAAGGGTATAACTGGAGAACGGCAAGAGAAAAGTATATTGTTTTTTTTGCTAATTTATTTAAAACTCCATAATCTTTTAAACTGCATCATTAGTTTTTTTAGTCTTCATACAAATTTTAAAAGTTGTAAAGCATTTTTTTCATATTTGCTGAAAATTTACGAAAAACTGTTATATAATGTAACAAAATGTGCAAAATCCCTGACGAAACTTATTACTTATGCACATAAAATTAAAGATCGGAAAATTTTCTTTAAGAAAATGTACTCAGAAGCGGAAAAATACCGATTTTTTTAGCAATTTTCAAGAACAATTCAATAAAAGTCATAAAAGCTCGATGTTTGTTACAAAATCGGTTACGCGACCTCTAAACCACTTCCGAAAAATCTCATAAAATTCTCAAAAATACTTTACCTTATGAGTATCCAAATTAGGAAAGATCTTCCGAGAAAATCCAAATTTTTATTTTTTTTTGGGACAACCTAATGTACACTATTAAGTAGTGCCAAAAACGCTCGTTACCAAACGCCAAGGAAGCTAAACATTACAAAGCTGTATACCACCGAGATAGCCAATGCCTACTCCAACCAACTCTCTCCATTACTTCGAACCAACCCCCTAATTCCTATGATCCCGACATCTACTGGCAGCATATTGCGAATTTTATGACCACTGCCCCAAAGACCGTAATGGGTTATGAAAAACAACGCTCAGACAAGCCCTGAAGAAAAGGATGCTGCATACAGGGCATAACAAAAGACAATTGCAACGCGTGCAGTGACGGAGCTTTATAATGAGAAAAAGTGAGAGACGACACGCCTCTTCAGGCGAAAATAAAACAGATTCAGGATATCGAAAATTTCAGTCTTGATCTATAGCGCAGAGTCTTAGGTAATGACACAAGCGGATAAATCTATTCGGGGAGTCTTAGAAAGAAAGATACTTCGCAATACAAATTTGGACCCATCATCGTTAATTTCGAATACCGTCATCGGATGAATCATGAGCTGTATGAGCAGTACAACGACATCGACGTAGTCAAGCGCGTTGAAATAGACCGAAAGCGCTGACATAGACACGTTGTACGAATGGACGAAAATGCTCCGGCTCAAAAATTCTGCGACAATAAAATCGATGGGGGGGCGCAGGTGTCGTAAGAAACTTCAATAGGTAGACAAAGTAAAGATCAATTATCTAAGCTTGGTGCGGCGTTCTATCTACAGAGTGCAAAAGCCCGAAGCGCTTGGAATTATTTTCTATGTGCGGCTACTTATAGAAAAATGTATATTTTTGCTGCCATTAAAGAAAAAGAAGAAGGTAAGCGTTAATTGGACGTTGATTTACGAAAAAAAAGCGGAAACGTTGTGCTGCCCCCAATAGTACATCCTATAGAAATTACTAAAATTTTAACGGTTTTTCTATATGTACCTAGACCGCTGGTATTATGACCTACAACAGTTTACACATGCAGGCAAATAAACATAAATAAGAAAATTTAATTTAAATTAAATTTCGGGTGATGGTATTTATCAGTCAGTTTACCTAACTGAAATTTCTGAACTGGTTCATATAAAGGCTGGTACGGAGTTCAATGTTTCGTACGAAATGTTGTCAAGTGTTATTACAACTAAAAAATGATTTTAACATCACTACAGGTAAGAAAATTTTAATTTCTAGAAAATGTACAACTTATGCATTAAATATGCAACACCCATCCTTCACCCCATTCACTACAACAATGTTATTTTAAATGTGTTCCATCTTAATAAATTTACCATAACATTTTCATAACTATCAAAATAACTACTTTAAAATGGCATAAATGAAATTCACAGAATTGTAATTGTAGCAATGTGATGAACATTTCAAAGAGTTAATAACATTTATTCTAAGTGATTCTTGAGAGGATTAAACTGAGTATAATTAAAAGTCAGTAAAGGGGTTTTTAAGAAGAAACTTACATGTTATTTTGTATCAGAATTATGCGTTACACAAACACCCACTCAAACCTACACAAGTGTACCACATTGCAACACTAGAGTTACTCATCCTGATTGCTTGCTTTGTAGCTTAGAAAAGTAATTACCTGACAGCCTCAAATGTGAGTCTTCTTAGCATTCATTCACATATTTGTTGTGTACATTTGGCAGAACATCTCCCATGGTATTTACGTATTTACATTGGGAGCGAGCACAAACACAGTATATGAAATTGATGCTTACAAAGGATCATTTCGTTCAAATATTAATACCCACTTAAACATTTTTAGTATATTTTAAATAATTTTAAAGGTTTTAGGGGATTATGTCTAAATTACATGCAAGCCAATAGGATTTTAGATGCAGACGCAAGTATGTAAATAAATGTTTCATGTATAACAATGTTAAGGGATTAATTGACTCATATGATAGTTGAGAGGATTGTAATAAAATGAACTGTTAGCTGTGATTTTAAAGCGAGTTAGAGTATGGTATTAACTAAGCTATGGTAAGGTATTTAAAAGAGTTTTTATGTGTTGAAAAATTTCAAAGGTATTGGATATCTTAGTGGATATAAAATAACTCTCAGTAAATTTCGTCGGTAAAATCTATTTATTGATATTGTATGTTTGACGAATAGCAATGAGCGAGAAGGCTGAGGCTGCAGACACCTGAACATAAAGGGACATCACATTTTACATGCAAATTAAAACAAAAAGAGCTTTTCGTAATACGGGTGCCGCAACAGTTCACAGTCGAACGCCACAGCTAACGTATAAGTAATCACAAAGCGGTGTTTGGCGATAAGAAAAATTTTATTTAAAAATAATAAAGAATTTTGTTTTTTTTTTTTTGTTGATCTGTAATGAATTATGATATTGTCATAGTTCGGTTTAAGATCAGTTCTATTGGCAATTATTTATTATTGCCAATTGGTTTTTATTCAAGAAATGTGAAATGTATTATGTTGGTAGCAGGTTAGGCGTATGGCGTAATTTCGACCTTAACCACAATGTCTCTTCAGCGCCCTTTGCTATGCCGTTGGGAAAAGTTCCCATTAGCTTTGAGATGCTCTCTTTCCTTAAGGTTTGTCATGATAGAGGAGAAGACACAGTAAAGGGCGTTGACGAAACATGTCGAAATGACGTCATACTGACAAAATTCAAATGTCCTACAGGGAGAAATATTAATTTTCATTAAATAGGTAATTTTGTATGGGAGGTACCGGAAGGGGTAGACCGATATAGTATATTTTCATTCATAGGTCAAATTTTATAATGCGTTTATCTTGCGCAAAATTTGACTGCATTTTGGGTACTTACAATATAAAGATACATATGTATACAAAACCACTAGGAAAACCCGGTGATTTGTGTGGCAGGTACCAGAAAGGGTATGGTAAAAGTTTCAGATTTCTAAGGATTAGTCATTCATTACAAGATTTATAAACATATTCTTCCAGTTATCCGTATATAAGTTATGGGAGAACAATTGATTTTTCAAAAATATGTAATTTTGTATTGGATGTACCAGAAGGGGTAAGCTAATATAGCCCGTATTCATTCCTATGTTGGGCATAACTTAACTAAATTCAGTGTACAATAAATAACCATGCAGAAAAATAACGGTGGAACAGGTCATTTGTTTGAGAGATACTAGAAGCTATATGTCAAATGTCTCGGTTTTGTAAACTTTTACTTACTGTTATAAGGTTATTAATCTGAATATGTTTAAATATCCTGCAGTTTTCCGTTTGGATGATATAAGTGAAATATAAATTTTTCAAAAAAAGTGGATGGAAGATACCAGAAGGGGCGCGACTAGACTTTCACTTTTATACTCTAAAACTTTGTCCTATTATAGCCTAACAAAATACAGAAATTGGGCACGATCGAGTGTCAAGTGTATTGATGTTATTATTCCATCTCCAAAGTGGGCAGAGGGGTACATTTGTATGATAGGTACCAGAAGGGGTGTGTCTAGACTTCCAATGTGTTTTAAAAACTTTATCCTGTTACAGCTTTACCAAATAAAGAATTTGGGTACGATCATGTTCGATTTATTGATATTATTACTATATCTCTATAGTGGGCGTAGAGGTACATTTGTATGGGAGCTACCAGAAGTTCGTGGCTAAACTTCCAATTTGTTCCCAAAACTTGATCCTGTTATAGCTGTACTAAGTACAGAATATGGGTACGATACGGTTGGGTGTATTGATATTATTACTCGATTTCTAAAATGGGCGGAATGATACATTTGTATGGGAGGTACCAGAAGGGGCGGGGCCATGTAGTCCTTTTGCAATTCCGTTAGCAGTTTTGGGAAAATATTAACTCGTGCAAAATTTCAAAACATTTGGTTCCGTCTTTCGAAAGTTATCGAGCGCACCAGCCGGACAGCCAGACAGACAGACGGACTTGTCTTAAAAAGTCATGAATCGAATTTGGTTCAAAGAAACCTAGGGTCTTAAGTGACTTTTTCTATGTAGGGTGAGGATATAAATATAAAACTTAAAAATTACACTTTGTTGATTATTACAGTAATAAATGTAAAGTTTCCAAGAAGTGCGGGTCAATGTTGCAATGGGATAACACAAGCTGAATGCAACATACTAACGTAATTAATTTTTTGCTTGAATAATTTCAAGCACTTCGGTATTCTGCGCTTCATAGATAGTTCGTCACACCAATTTTAGATAACAGCTCTTTCACTTGATCGTCCCCTCTTGGGCCGTCCATCGAGAGGGGACGGAGACCTTTCAAACTGGAGCATATTCATCCGTTCGTACAACAAGTTCCAGACAGAGTATTCGGTCTATTTGTGTCGATGTCGTTATATAGCCCATAGAGCTTATGGTTCATTCGACGACGGTCGCAGTATTTTTTTCTCAAAGACTTCCAGAATACAATGATCCGCTTGTGTTAGTACCCAGGATTCTGCGTCGTAGAGTACGACAGGCAGGATCAGTGTATGGTAGAGTTGGATCTTTGTTCTTCGAGAGAGGGCTTTATCATTAAAACGCTTGCTCTGCGCATAGTACCAGCGGTTTGCGATCAATACTCGTCTCTTGATTTAATGGCTGTCATTATTATTTTTGTTTATGGCGGAGCCGAGGTAACCAAAATCATCTACCACTTCAATATTTTAAATGACATATGGCCCAAACATGTCATATCAACCAAAAACCTTACTTCAAAATGGCATATCGCCCAAATGCAATGCGTGAGTAGATGGGCTGTAGATAAGACCCAACACAGTTTTTTGGGCGAAATGTGAGTTTTAAAAGGAATTACATTTCACAAATCTTATGAAGACGGAATTGCATTGCACCCCCGCCGCATACGACGTAGTCAGGCTCGCTGCTCTGCCTCTCTCTGGCATTATTAAAAGAAGAATGCAGTAAGGGCATGCACCATGTTCATAATTTTGAGCACAGTGAAATTTTTTTTACTATTTTTGGGGGTTGTGTCGTGTGTTGTTAACGGCTTGGGAAGTGTCATATTTCCCAAAATGAATATCTTATAGCCCAAAATCCCAATTTCTTGTTCAACAACAACTAACATTGTATATATTTTGGACCATATGTCATTTTCGGTTTTGGGCAAAATGTCGGTACGCCGTTATAGTTGTCAACGTTCACGCAGCGTCTCAAACGAGTAATCTCTTTGTTTGTTGAACAAATAACTTGGTTTTGTCCTAATTTATTAGCAGGCCGACTTCGACTGTTTTTCAATACTCGAAAAGGCCGCAGTAACTCCCGCAATCCAAGGCCAATGATATCTATATCATCGGCATATGCGAGCAGCATGTGCCTTTGGTTAAAGATGGTACCACCCCTGTTTACTGCTGCCTTCTGCATGATCATCTCCAGTATGATGTTAATGAGATCACATGACAGACTATCGCCTTTCCTAAGGTCTCGCATGGTAGAAAATGGCTCTATCAGATATTTGCCTATTTTGACTGAATACTTCGTGTCAGTCAGCTTCGCGGGGATACCAAACTCAGCCATATTATCCAACAATTTCTGTCGTATCGGACTGTCGAATACAGCTTTGTAAACGATAAACAGTTGGTAGGTGTCGATCTGCATTTCTTAGGTCTTCTCCAGGATTTGTCGTAGTGTAAGAATTTTGTCGGTCTTGGATTTACCAGTTATAAAGCCACACTGATAAGGTACAATCCGGTTCGCCAGAAGCGGCTTTAGTCCTTCAGATATCACAATCGACAGGACCTTGTAAGAGATGGGTAAAAGTCTGATCCCGCGATAGTTTGTACATACACTTGAATCGCCTTATTTAAGCACAGGACATAGAACACTCAGATTCCAATCATCGGACATGCATGCCTTTAGCCAAATCGTGTGTATGAACTGGTGCATGCACATTGCCAGCTTACTGCAGCCGGCAGTCCCACTACTCACGCATCTTTATTATTTTTAAGCCGGGCAATTGCCATGCTGATCTCGTTTTGGCTCGGTGGTGGACAATCTACTCCATCGTCGATGATTGGTGCGACTTCGTCACTTATGCTGCCTTCCGGAACGAGAAGAGATTGAAAGTGTTCCCTCCATATTTGCAGCACACTCTGAGTGTCCGTGACCATATTTCCGTCTCTGTCCTTACCGGTGGAGATCCCTGTTCCAAAACCTTTGCTTTTTACCTTTTGGTAGAACTTTTGGGCTTCACCTCTATCCCTGTAGTTTTCGATATTCTGGCACTTTCTTTTCTTCCACATACGCTTTTTCCGCCTGAACAGGGGTTTTTATCTCCCTCCTCTTCTCATTATAACGCTCCGTCACCGCACGCTTTGCCATTGGCTACAGTTTTGAATTGTATGCATTATTCATTTCCTAGACATTTCCTAACATTCATTATCGTACCGGGGCTTTTCTGAGCGTGGTTTTTCATATCCAAGTACGATCGTTGCGACAGCGGTCGTAGAATTCGCAATATGCTGCCACTGTGTGTCGGGAACGTCAGAACTGGGGGGTTTGTTTGAAGTGATTGAGAGAGTTGGTTGGAGGCTAGGCATTGGATATGTCGGTGATATGCAGCCTTATGATGTCTAGCTTCCTTTGCTTTTGGTTACGAGCGTTTTTAGCACTGCTTAATCGCGTGCGTACCTTGGCTGCAACTAGGTGGTGATCCGAATCACACGCACGTCCATAACGCTTGAGACATGCCTTCTATCAGTTACCTCGTGATGAATCTTGTTTCTTGTATTTTGATCAGGAGATATCCAAGGTGCCTAGTGGATATCTTTAAGCAGGAATATGGTTCCACTCTCTACCATGTTTGTTGGCGACGTGAACCTAACCTGTCTAAATCCGTTATCGGAGGTGTTGTTGTGTAAACTGAAGGTTCCGACTGCTAACCTAGAAACATCTTCCCTTCCGGTTTTAGTATTTAAATCTGCAGAACAAGTTTAATATCATGGGCAGGGCAGCGGTCATCTATTTCCTCCAGGCGCTCATATAATGAACCTTTAATGTCCTCGTCTTTGTCTTCTGGAGGGGCGTGTTTACATATCAGCTTGATGTAAAAATGTTTCGCCTTGATGCGAATAGTGGATAATCGGTCACTTACAGAGTTAAACCCGGAGACCAGATGTCAAAGAATCTTGACGACTATGAATCCACATCTAAATTCGTGTCTTTCTGTAAAAGTTGTCTCAGTTTTTTCGTCTTGTGTATCACCGTCTGTCCTTGTATTTGTAGAGGACATCCACTAGTTGGATAGAGGCCGCATATATGTAGAGAGTTCGCCCATTCCAGGTGCATATCCTTAAATCATGGTCCTTATAACGATTGCGGTGGTTTTCAAAATTTTATTTGGCAACTTTTGATATTTGCTACCACTAAACGGATGTTTACCATTGCTCGAGGAACACGTGATGTAAGCTGCTTGAAGACCTCTAAAGAGAGATTCTGATTATTACCAAGTGAATAAAGAGAATAAAGACACCCCATTTCCGATGGGAAATTATATACAAAAATTAAATTTCGATCACCTGACTTTAATGTCCTTAAGAAATTTAAATTTTTAAAACAACTTCGGAATAAAGATAAGTAATTCCTACAATACATTGGATAAGTTAATAATTTCAACGTAGAAAATATATTTTGTCTTTTACATACCGAGCAGCCAGTAAAAGTTATATTTGTGTGATAAAACTCTTCAATTTGTTTCGATTGAATTTGTTCATAGCCAGCTGGTCTTAAAGATGTTCCTTTTACACACATTTCGCAGGCAATTAATTTTACCAACGCTGGCTTTATATACATACTTATATTGTATTACTTCTACTGCTACTCCCACATTCTCATCTTAGCGGATTCCTTTGCTGTTCCATTGTGCTTTTGTCTGCTGTTGCTACCTGATACAGATATTGTCTTCATGCTGTCTGTTATTGCAGGAGATCAATACATTTTCTTAGCTTAATTCAATATAATCGCTACAAATTGATTGTTAATAGTTGAAATTGACATTTACACCCTCTCTATTTCACTCACTCACTCCCTCTCTTTCTCTCTCTGTTTCTCGTTGATCCCTGAAGCCCGCCAAAGCTAATCCAATGGCCTGACTGCAACACTGATAACATTTACCTTACACTCACACGTCAACCATGAATAGTTGAGCATCGACTAAAAACAGTTGAGCATCGAGTTGTGGCAGCAGCAGCAGCTGTACCACGATGCTCGTGGTTGGTCGGAAGGGCTGAGGAGTTTGCGAATGTTTTAGTTTGACGGTGGGTTGGAGACAAACTAAAATATATTTGTATTTATAGCAATGGCTTATTGCAGAAGAGCTATTTAAGCTTTTTTGATTTATATTTAATTTTCTGTTAGACAAAAAATAAAAAAAAGCTGAACGGAAACGGAAATCCAAAGCATCAAATCCCTATTTGTAGTCGTATCCATTACATATGTGAGTGAGTGCATGTTCGTGATAGTCCACATGTGCGTATGTGTATGTGTAACCCTGTGATTGCGTGCGTGCACGCTTCAATGTGATGTATTGGCAGCTAGAGAGTCGTATAATAGTTAATGCCAATCCCTTCTAGCTCTAATCGCATTGAAGGCTAAACTGTCATTGATTCTCGAAGAAAAATTAAGTCCCCTGACAAAGGGATAATGACATATGGCTAAATAAGAATTTATTTATGGAGCTTCGATTAATGCGTAATATTTTGTAGTTAAACAGATGGGGCGGGGAGTTAGGACATTAACTTTAGTTGGTAGATTTTAAACTATTAGAGTTTAATAGTTTGCGTAACGTAAAGTTTACTTCCAAAGCTGACTTACACCTCAAAAAGCAGCAGAATTTTCAATTTCGGTCCTACTAAAAATTAATTTAAACACAATTTGCTGCAAAACTTTACACAAATGTTAAGGGTACTGTAAAGAGGATCATTTTTTTAGGGACTTTAGTCATTGGGAAACAACAAGATCCTTATGCTAATGAAATTCATACTTGTATGTTTACGAATGTTATTCGTCATCATTAAATAAAATTGTGGAAAACTTTTCTAAACCAATGGAAGGGACCAAGGTCTTTGACCTGGAACACATAGGACTAATTGAAATTTAGTTTGTATAAATTGGGAAAATTTTAAACATTCATATTACACAATTCACGATGCAAATTCAAAATTATAGAAAAATTTGGAAATTATGGAAAAATTTTCCAAGAGATGTGAATATTTATTTGTAAAAGTTGGAGTAAAGCTCATTATATGTGTTTTGTAAGACTTTAATCGCGATCACAATCTGTACTTATGGAAAAATTAACAGTTGAAGTTGCAGCTAAAATTATAGATCAAACTTTTTTGCTTCTACAAGGGCCTTTGCACTTTCTACGTCATTGTAACTTTGTCCATAATATCAGTTTGTTATCACCGGTAAAGTTTTAAAACTTACCAAAATTTAAATTCAAATTTCACTTTTTATTATTAAACCCTATTACTAAAAAATCCTTTAGTTCGTATTAGGAGCATAGGGCCTTTAGTATTTTCTAGATAGACTCCTTCCAATTCAAAAAATTTTCCAAATCAAAATTTCGAAATTATTTCTAAATCTTTTCCAGAAATTTCAAATTCGTAGGAGCGTGGCCACATCCGATGTCTGAAAATTTTTCACATTTTCTCCAATCGGAGTTTATCTTCGTCAATAAATTCGAATGGTGGGTCAGGAGGAAAATTTTCATCCATTCGTACGTGTCTAAGCCAGCGCATTCGCGTTTGACTACTTCGATGTCGTTGTACAACTCATTCATCTAGTGGTTCATTTGAATACTCTCGAAGACTCCCAGAATAGATTGATCCGTTTGTGTCATTACCAAGAATTTTGGGCTGTAGAGCAAGATAGGAAGGATAAGAGTCTAGTAGATTTCGATCTTTGTTCTTCGAGAGAACGCTTTGTCATTAAATCGCTTGCTTAGCGCATAGTAGCAGCAGTTTTTGATCAATAATCGTCTCTTGATTTCCTGGCTAGTATTATTATTTTTGTTTATGGCGGAGCTAATGTAGACAAAATCATCTCCCACTTCAAAGTTATAGTTGTCAACCAACGTTCATGCAGCGTCCCACCCGAGTAAACTTTTTGTTAGTTGAAACAAATAAATTTAATTTTTCCTTATTAATCACCAGACCCACTTCTGTCGACTGCATCTCAATGCTCGAAAAGACCGCAGTAAAATCCTGCAATCCATGGCCAATTAAATCTATATACGAGCAGCATACACGAGCAGCATGTGACTTTTGTTAAAGATGGTACCTCCTGTTTACTGCAGCTTTCTGTATGATCATTTCCTTTACCATGTTATGAGGAGATCGCATGACAGACTATCGCCTTGTCTACAGCATTGGTAGAAAATAGCTCACTCAGAGTTTTCCATATTTTCACTAATGATTTCGTATTAGCTTCGCGGGGATACCAAAATCAGCCATAGCATCTAACAATTTCTGTCGTATTAGACTGTTGAATGCGGCTTTGTAATCGATGAACAAATGGTAGGTGTCGATCTGCATTTCTTTGGATCTTCTTCAGGATTTGTCGCAGTGTGAATATCTGGTCGGTCGTGGATTTACCAGTTCTATAGCCACACTCATCAGGTCGAACCAGGTTTGCTAGGATGGGCTTAAGTCTTTCACATTACACACTAGACAGGATCTTGTATGCGATCAGTAAAAGGCTTATTCCGCGATAGTTGGTACACACAATTGGATTGCCTTCCTTAAGCACAGGACATAGAACACTCAGCTTCCAATCATCGGGCATGTACTCCCTGAGCCAAATCGTGTTTATGAGCTGGTGCATGCATGTTACAAGCTCATCGCCGCAGGCTTTTAAAAGCTCTGCCGGCAGTCCATCGGCTCCCGCAGCTTTATTATTTTTAAGCCGTGAAATTGTCGTGCTGATGTCGTTTTGGCTCTGTGCTGGACAGTCTACTCCATCGTCGATGATTGGTGTGATTTCGTCACTTATGCTGCCATCGGG
The DNA here is from genome assembly GCA_964034835.1 of Muscina levida. NCBI lineage: Eukaryota > Metazoa > Arthropoda > Insecta > Diptera > Muscidae > Muscina > Muscina levida. The sequence goes on along the minus strand of OZ035880.1, from coordinate 131,716,646 downwards.
AACGAGTAGAGACCGAAAGTGTTCCCTCCATATTTGCAGCACACTCTGAGTGTCCGTGACCGTCTCTGTCCTTACAGGTGGGGATTCCAGTTCCAAATCCTTTGCTTTTAACCCTATGTTCTATCAAACCTTCGGGACTCACCTCTATCCCTGTAGTTTTCGATATCCTGGCTCTCTATTTTTTTCCCCAGATGCCTTTTCCGCCTGAACAGGCGTTTATCTCCCTCCTTTTCTCATTATAACGCTCCGTCACCGCACGCGTCGCCATTGGCTGCAATTTTGCCTTGTATGCAGCATCCATTTCCTTAGACATTTCGCGACATTCATCATCGTACCAGGGCTTGTCTGAGCGTGGTTTTTCATAACCCAGTACGGTTGTTGAGGCAGTGGTCATAGAATTCGCAATATGCTGCCACTGTGTCTGGGGCACATTATAACTAAGGCGATGTGTCTGGAGTAATTGAGAGAGTTGGTTGGAATAGGCATTGGCTATCTCGGTGGTATGCAGCTTTGTGATGTTTAGCTTCATTTGCGTGTGATTACGAGTGTTTTTAGCTCTACTTAATCGTGTGCGTACCTTAGGTGCAACTAGGTGGTGATCCGACTCAATATTTGCAACGCCATCACACGCACGTCCATAACGCTGGAGACATAAACTTACTTAATTTCCCTTTGCATCCCATGAATGAGGTATGGGATAGCTTCTCGCGTTGTTGTGAATTAACACGCTTTCTATTTTATATTCACAACTAACGGCACCTACTTGTTTATCGACGAATTCGAACGTCACTGTTTGAGAAGCTCTTACTAGACATGCCGATTGACTCGACACTTATACTGCGAAGTTGCTGTCAACAACATTCGAGGGGAGCCGACAGTAAAAGAACAATTTTTTTTTTTAAGATGACTGGAACAAATTTTTGAACCTGCGATCTCACGCATGCCACTGCCGGTCCTATGCCACGCTGGAGACATGCCTTCTATTAATTACTACGCGATCAATCTGGTTTCTTGTATTTTGATAGGGAGACATCCAGGTTGCCTTGTAGATATCTTTATGCGTGAATCTGGTTCCACTCACAACTTGCCGCAAAGCTAAAAAGTCTAAATCCGTGGTCGGAAGTATTGTTGTATAGACTGAATTTTCTGGCGGCTCAACCAAGAGCACCTTTCCTTCCTATTTCAGCATTAAAATCTCCCAGCGCAATTATAATAGCATAGGCAAATCAGCGGTTATATATTTCATCCATGAGCTCATAAAATGCATCTTCAATGTCGTCGTATTTGTTTTGCGTCGGGGCGTGTACACAAATCAGCGTAATGTAAAAATATTTCACCCGGATGCGAATAGTGGCAATTCGGTCATTTACAGGGTTAAACCGCTAGACCTGATGTCGAAGTCTCCTGCCGACTACGAAACCACATCCAAATACGTGTCCTTATGCATGGCAGCTATAAAAGAGATCACAGTTCTTTCGTCGTGTGCATCCCTGTTGCGTTCATCTCATTTCCCGTATGCCGGTCAGTCTTGCATTTGTCGAGGACATCCGCCTATTGGCTAGAGGCACAATCACTGGTCCTTATAACGTTTTCTTAGGGATGTCAAAGCCACTAAGAGAGCTTTTGTGTTGAGCTTTAGTAAATTCTGTTGGTTGGGGGGCAACCATTTAGGTTACCCAACCTTGCGGCTCCCGACATTTGGTACCATTGAAACATCAGCTCAGGGGCCAATCTGACTGATGCTATATCTTGCCTTGATAACATTGTTTTTTATCTCTTGCCCTATTTGTCGAGTCAATCGGCATGTCTAGTAAAAGCTTCTCAAACAGTGATAATTCACAATAATGCGAGAAGCTATCCCATACCTCTTTCAGGGAAATTAAGTTTTTTTTTAAGTAAGTAGATTTTCAGTGCTTCCGATGTGTTGCTTTTGTAACTCATTAATATGTCTGGGCCGACCGTGGTATAATGCTTAGAACACCCCACTATCGCGCAGGAAACCGGCGATCTTTCTTTCATGGTGGTCGCCTCGATGTTGTAGACAATTGTCATGTCTAGTCAAAGCTTCTCAAACATCTTACCTTCGTATTCGTCTTTAAACTCTAGGTCCCGCTGTGTGAGTAGAAGCGTATTAACCACTGAAATGCGACAAGCTCCCCTATATCTCATTTATATGATGTAAAGGAGTAATAAGTTTAACTTAAGTTGTATGTAAATATGATTTCCCTTAAACCCCTAATCTGCTACACGAAAAACTCTTTCCGACAAAAAACACACAGATCCTTGAACAATTTAGTAGCATCACATTGGAGCACTTGTGCATGCTTAAATAAAATTTCTAAAACCGTAACCCTTACGTGTGGTGGTGTGAACCCCATAACGTATTCATATTACAAATTAAGTACTTCATCAATATCTCCCTACTCTACAGCTCAGCTTAAAGTTTTATGGCATTGCAACTTTTCTCTTCAAACATTGTGTGAATTAGAAAACTAATTGCTGCAAATTTTTTTTTAATCTTGTTTTATTTTTGTAAATCCATAAATTATACGACACACAAACATTAATTACCCCACCAGAAAGTTTGATGGTAGTTCAGCAAACTATAGAAACAAATGCATTAGCTAGTCATTCACGTGTAAATGATTTACATCGACGTATCCTGTGGGGGTGGGATGGCATCCATTAAATGTTGTTTTCTAATTTCTAGCCATGACAAAAGCGAAAGCTAAAACAACGTAATGCTGAGAAACTTACAACAAGCTCAATTCGATGAAAGCACTAACACTGTGGGTGGGGTTTGGAACGCGGTCGAACAGAGCGCGTAGACAGTTTAGTGACTTATTAATGACTACTTAACCAGAACATGAACGAGTGGAGAACAACGGACAAACCAAGGAACGCAGTGAATAGATGTTAGTTGTGGTCCCAAGTTTTACAGGGCGGTTGTTGGGTGTCAGTGTGTGTGTGTGCGTTTCATTGTCTTTTCCCGGACGAAAAGTGTTAAACGTGAATTCCCCGAGCGCATATTCCCCTATACGTGTACGCCACTCTCCAACTATCCGCCCCCCAGTAGTGTCAGCCCAAGATGAAATATAACAATTTACCGTTCAGGGGACAAAGACTATGAATCATTTTGTTGGAAATTACTTTTACGTGTTAGATTTTTAATGTTCGAATAATGTACGTACATGAGTTTTTCTATTTGCCCGCGCTATCAAATGTCTCCAAGATACCACCTTCTAGCTACCACGGTGTGTGTGTGCGTGTGTGTGTTTGTGGAGCATTAGTTACTGGTTGCGGTAATGGTTGAATTGTTGGTGGGTTGGTTGCCTTTTCGCATTCCTTAGCTGTATGCTTGGAAAGCTACGAATGAGAGCCTTCAGATGCTGTCATTGTTGTTGCCGTTGTTGTTGTTGCTGTATGGGAGAAATGGTTCCCGTTAGTTGTATTCATGAATTTGGGTGCAGAGGGTTAACAAACTTAGTTGAATCTTGAAAAATTATCCTGAAATGCCGCACCTATTGATGGTCGTATTGATTTGTTGACTTACAGTGATGAGTTGTAAAGTAGCACTACTTTGAATTCTGGGACCGGCCAAGTCATGATGGTTAGAACACGCGACTACCATGCGGGAAATAACGGGTTCGATTCCCGCCTCCAGTCATCTACATTTTTCTTTCACTGGCGGCCACCTCGATGTTGTTGACAGCAACGACCCAGTATAGTGTCGAATATTCGACGCTCGCAATCATCTATAACCTAGTAGGTGCCGTTAGTTCTGAGACTAAAAATAGAAATCAAGTTAATTCACAACAACGCGAGAAGCTATCCCTTATCACATTCATGGCGTGTAAAGGGAAATTAAGTTTTTTTAGTACTTTGAATTTCACCAAATAAGAAATGAATTTGAAAACATAACTGGATGTGAAAAAATTATGTGTGCCGCGTTTCCTTGCTTAGGATTCTAACTTGCAATTATGTAACGAGTTCAGAATAATTGAGATGATTCGTCGTTACAAGTTAAAATAATATGGTACTTTGAATACCGAAAATCAAATTACACTGCTCAAAATTAAATGTTTTCGACTAAAAGTCTACCTTTTGCCGAGATCGAAATTATGAGTGCCGCGTTCCCTCACTTGCTGCCATACAATGTTGTAATAAAATGCAACACCAAATGAATTTATGGAGTTAACTAGATTAACATGTTATGACAATTCTCAGTGTCAACCTAAACAAGGTTATCTTACACAATACAACATTTTTCAGCTCATTTATTTGGGACTCATTTCTGTTAACTGCACGTTAAAGTAGCCCCAAAAAGAAGAAGTTTTGCATCATTCGTTTCGTCAAGTTACATGCCATAATAATTTAATATCGATTTGAAGTTAGTAAGTATCGTATAAGGGTATTTGTCATGTTTAAGGATCTTTTGTTATATGGGGCTACTTTCACGTGCAGTTGAGTCCCATAATCATGTGTTGTACTTTGTTATGAAGTCATACGACCATCAATACTCTCTCTGTCCTGTGCTATACAAACGCTCCCGACTGCACAGCAGCACAACCTGCGTTGATGACGGTGCTGATAGTGATGATGGTAATGGTATCGGGCCACCACATAATTAATGAGTGTCTTTTTAATGTCATTAATTTTGATGTTGTTGTGGTCGTTTATTCATGGCACAACAGTGTTCAACCGTAGCTTATGGCATCTGCCTATGATTTTCTTGTAGACATTCTACTTAATGTACCTTAGGTTCAGACTCGTGGTTCGGGGGCTGTGGTTCTCCTAATCATATTTAAATAACGGTAGGTAGGTAGGTAGCGGTAGTTGATGCCAACTTCTCTACTTTCCTTTTGTTCTTCGAGTCAAAGAGAGATAAAACGTTAATTTTTATGAAGTACAAATTAAATCTTAAAGAATGTTATAAGAAAATTAAATAATTATTATTAGAGTTAAAATTAATGTGTAGTCCAATGGAGGAAGTTGATCTATAAGACCAACTATAATGACAAAGGAGGGACCAGCGGATTGAGGAAGATTGAGTACTGTACCTGATAATTGTTATAGCTTTTTGGTTGTATGTAGTGCGATTTGATGAACAGGATTTTTTGGGTGTTGGGGTGTGTGTGGGAGGATATTAATAACTCGTAATTGATTTTGTATTCAAAATCTGTTTAACTGTCACTTAGGTTGCTGGATTGCCCTAAGGACAGCAGTTAAAATCTCTAAAGCCACTAAAACTACAATGAAAGCATTTGATTCGTTAATATTATTATTCATAGGAAGATATTGTATACAACACTTAATTAACTAGGTTTCTTTACAGGCAAGATAAACAAATATTGCTGTGGGGATACAGTGAGTGCAAAATAATGATTCAAAAGTGTCCCTAGTAACTAATTTTTTTTGTAAAAGTTCTGCATATTTGTGATTACTTTTTTCAATGCGGACAGAAAACAATGACCGATTGCAATGAATTTCTTGCTGATTCATGTTAAATGGGTAAATTTCATTACCATTGAAATTTCATTATAATTGTTTTTGATAATAGCCAAGGCAAAAATTTCATTATCGGTAGTTCAATAGTATGTATTGTTATTTTTCAATCATTGTTGTTTGCAACAATTGTAACAAACTCGCTCAAATTGTTAAAACAAGGCTAGGAACAATAGGTCACACAAGTTCTTTGTGGACGCAAAATTATTGTTTGAATGAATGGCAGCGTTTTGTAGTGACTAGCGATAACAGGATTGCCAAAGTATGATATCTTTGACAGATCCCGCGTAGTTGTTATAGCAGGTACCGTGTTGGTATCAATGCAACGTTGTTTCTTATCAATAATAGCGCAGATAGTGAGCGACGAACATTGATGGTTGGGATAGGCACTGGCTATGATAACACGAAACAGAAAAAGTAACAAACGGAACTCCACAAATGCAACGTCCGGACTCTTTATAGAGACGTTGTGACTATCCTACTGACGAAAGTTCTGAAAATGAGAGATAAGATGAACGGGACAGGGATACCTATTACAGCTGCCATGCTGTAAAGTACGAATTTGAATGTGGATTTGTAATTGGCCAGAGACTCAGACACCTTTTCCGGCGGTTTAATCCTGTAAGTGATCATTTGTGGTTTTAACGCAGATTTGTGCACATGCCTTGACCGAAGATACCGAAGATATAAGAGTGTCTAGGGGAAACATACAACACGCTTTCTATTATTAGATTTACAACTAACGGCATCTACTTTTTTATCGACAAATGCGAACGTCACTGTTTGAGAAGCTCTTATTAGACATGTCGATTGACTCGACACTAATACTGCGAAGTTGCTGTCGACAACATTCGAGGGGAGCCGACAAGGAAAGAAAATTTTTTTCTTTTAATATGATTGGAGCCAGGATTTGAACCTGCGATCTCTCGCATGGTAGTCGCGTGTTCTAACCACTATGCCACGGCCGGTCCCAGGTTTAATTAGGGTGAAATAAAAATAAAAATTAAAAAATAAAATTGCCGTCGGACTCAAAACTACACAATAGCCCAAATGTAGCCCTTAATTGATCATGAATAACGATATGTTCCTCGTTTCGATCGGATATCATATGAATAAATACTGAATACAGCATAATAAATACTATTTCGGGGGTCGTAGGGAGCACGGGTGAACGCATCGGCGTACCGACATTTCGCCCAAAAAGGAAAATGACATATGGCCCAAGAAATTAAGGCTTTGGGCAGTATGACATGTATTTTGGGCAATAAGACTTTTCCCAAGCTATTAGCGATGCATGACACATCCATATTTAGCGATTTCGCACATGGCATGTATGTATGTATGTATGTATATACAACGTATGAGTTATATTTATTAATAATTATTATATAATAATTATAATTTTAACAATCATACGAACTTCGTGCAAATATTGTGGATTAATGGTTTAATAATAATGAAAATTTTTAGATGATTTCATTCGTTAAAATCTGTCCAACTAAATTTTTTTGCATGGATATATTAATATAAATTATTTATTTAAGCCATGGCTACAATTCAACTGAAGAATGATTACAGAAATCATCAATAGTTGTTGAGTGACTGATGAAAAACTAACCGAAAACATCTATATAAGTAAAAATATAAAAGGTTATGAAAAGTTTAACCTGAGAATTCGAAATCCTTTGCGCTATGTCAGCTGACTTTCGGAATAGTCGTTTATCTGTCGGTTCCTTTGTGTGGATCTAAAAATAAAATCGTATTAACTCACTCGAACGCTAGAATCTCTCCGATATTACATTCATGATATGTAAGAGAAAATATATCGTTACATATGCAATTTGGATCAATTTCGCCCTGAAAATTGCACAATTTCCAAGACAAACAGTTAAAATACATATACTGCACACAAAAACCTAACATGTTCACGTTCCTTTTTAACACTTTGGCCCTTATGATAGCTTTCGGCAAACCATCTCCTTTCGTCTTTCGGTCTAATTGATATGACAGACGTTATGTTTAATAACCCTTAAAATTGTACAACATTGTTTTTGTTCTCTTTGTTGTTTTCACTTTCATTCTTTTGGCATTTCTATTTCCTGTGTTACTGCTGCTGTTGTTATGTGTGTGTGAGTGCGTGCGTGTGTGTGCAGTTCAGTATGTAACTTAAAAAAATATAAATCTTTCATGCTCATGCCAGTGACACAAACATTTTTTCATGCCACTAGTGGATATCACAGCATTTCAACTCATCGCATATCCCTTTACATTGGCTGAGCACACAACATAAGCGTTAACAACAACAGTTGGCATTCACCTTCATAGACTATCGAGTGCGAATTGTTCCTACTAACCGAGTGATGAGAGCGACAGTAAGCAATAGAAGAAGCTACAATAGAAGTTACGACATCACACAATGGATTCGACGCCATTGAATGAGTTATGATGGCAACAAAACTTGAATTTATACACGTATCACACACTCACACGTACTACACACATTCATGAAAGAGGAAACACATACGCAAACAAACAATGGTAACTGAGTCAATGGCTATTTTGAGTCAAGTGAAGTCTTGAACATTTTTACGGCATATCAGGCGAGATAAATAATAATGGCCGAAGCACACACACCTGTCAACTGGTTGAAATATTCAATTTTCGTAGAGTGAGACACGAGTTCTTAGCTGCATGACATAAAAAGAATAAGATTTTACACTGGCCAGCAGGGATATAAATAGCAATGTAGTATTGGAGATTGTGTATATAAATAAATAAAGGGAACATTTTCACTAAAAATTCCTTGGCATCATATGGGTATCGTAACAAATGGCCCTGTACATGTGGAGCGAAGAAGAATACATCAATATAAATAAACTGTTAAAATGTTTTCAAATATAACATACTAGCTGACCCGGCAAACGTTGTTCTGCCATACAACTTCGGACCAGGCAAACATCGTCTCGATCCTAAGGTAACGCCTACATATAAGCTCCAGGGTAATAGTAAAACGCAGATAGCTCAAGTTTTAATGTGATTTATTTGAATTTAATCGAAATCAGTGAAGAGCGATCTGATAAACAATGTTTTCCGATCTGTTTTTTCGGCGTAATGAAGACGGTTGGCCAACACGCACACAGGCAACGTACAGCTGACCTTGGGAAAATTCGAGATTGCCAATCGAATGTCAATCGAATGGGGAGTTAAATTCGGTTGAATTTGGAAGGGAAGATCGGTTAGAATAATAGAAATTCGTGGGATAAGGACTTTCTCTCTTTTGAATTTGTTCTTGATGAACGTCGCTTTAATCACATTGATCATCAGTTTCTTGACGGACAACCGCGTACCATTGCATAATTTCGGATGATTCAGATTCCGCAACATGCTTATGATCGATCCCACCTTCAGCTGTAAATTACGCGGCGGAATTCCTGGCACATCTGGGGAGTTAAAAAATTCGGTCGGATAGTTGGTCGCCTCATTTTCGTTGGTCGCGCTGTCAACGGATTTTTATTAATGCAGTTCTCCATCGATTCTACTTTGAATAATAACATTCAAGCTATCGACGTCCTTATTCTTCAATGCTAGTATGGCCCGATCACTAATCCAATCTAGATTTTTATAATTTTGTGTAATGCCGAGGAAAACTTTAGTGATGAGTTCCTCCTTCGACGATGTAAACTCGCAAAAATTTGCTGGGCACGCCTTCATACAGTTGAAACATCAACAGGAGTTTGACCATTACCAAGCGCCAGTTGCTGTCTTTAAAATTCAGTAGTCGATGGGTCATTTTGCAACATGACTCTCATGTTCGTAGTCAATTTCAACTTCATGACATGCAGCCACAAAGACGACGATTTCAGGTATGCATTAATTTCATAAGCAGCAGTAGATTTTGGGATGACGGGAAGCGTTTGACGAAAATCTCCGGGCAGCAATAACATAGCCCCACCATATCGTCTCGAATCACCTCAAAAATCCTTCATCAGAAGTTAATTTCAAGATCGAAATTCGATGTTGTCGTGCGAATTCTGTGCAAAATTTCGTCAGCCATCTCGTCCTTGTATTTATCCTACAATGTGCTCGGCTTCGGCAGATGATACGTGGCTATGATGATCGCAAACAATGTACTAATTTGATTCGCTGGAGCAGAAACAGTTGCCTCGGTGAGCTTGAGTTCCAATGCATATCGTTTTCGAGCAAATGCAAACGTTGGCGAGCTTCTCGATATGTGGCGAGTGAATAAAACGAATAAAATTGAGACGCTCCGTTTTGACCATGACGTACATGTCAATGTAGTAATGTTGAAATAACCGTCGATATCTTAACAGATGATTGTCAACATCTTGCCGAATCATCAATCGATACGCATAAAAATTCATTGAGCTAACCATTTCATTAGTTTCTCCTGAAATACGAATTCTAACTTAAATGGAAAATGAAAAAGAAGTAATGACTTGTAAACAATCCTTTCATTCTATTGACTAACATTGGGGTGATAGCCATCCTTTCCACGGCAGAACATAAACGGTTATTGAAGTAGATCATATGACCGATGAGTCTCGTACACGGGCGTCAGTTATCTACCATCCAGACGCTTGAGAACAATATCGCGTGATTCCCCATTCTTCCCAACAATCACCACTCCGACTTCATTTATGGTGGGAGCATTGAATTGACTTGCATGGCATCCAGAGGGTCTTTTGGCAGCTCTGATAATGATTTTGTGATGGTCAAAATGCATTGTATTCAATGCAGATTTGAACAATTGGACCAATGCGTTATGCTCATGCAGAAGATATTGAAATTGTTTGCGTTGAATCTTTTAACATAATCAATTTCACAATAATCCGAAATTTTCAAAGCATCATAACACATTGTCCACCTTTACGTCGACTGAAATAATTTAATCAAGGTATACAATGCAAAATTTCGTCGAAAATCCAACTTTTTCTAGTTTTTTTTCTGAGTTTTCCACCAAGAATTTTTTTATTATCTCAAATTTTTGACTTTTTTCGTAATTTTTAACAAAAGTTTTCTATTTTTCCATTCGAAAAGTCAATACAATTGCACAAAAAATTTTAAAAAAAAATTCAATTTGAGATTTTTATCAAATCAAGCGATACAATGCGCAATTTTGAAGAAAAAATCAAGTTTTTCCGGAATTTTTTGAGTTTTCCACCAAGAATTTTTCTATTTTTCCATTCGCAAAGTCATTTGGGATTAACTTTTCGAAATTTTTCACAGTAACATCGTCCAAATTTATTAAATCATACGATAAAATGAAAAGTTTCGTGAAAAAAAAATTTTTTTGTTATATTTTTCCGGAATTTTCCGAGTTTTTTAGCAAAAATTTTCTATTTTTCTATTCGAAAAGCCATTCTGTAACAATTGCACACAAAATTCCATACAAAAAAGCAATTTTCGATTTTTCGAATTTCCCGACTTTTCCGGAGGATTTTCCCAAAATTTTCTTTTACATAAACCTGCTCCTGGAAATTACGAAGAAATGAAAAAAAATTTCTGCAAAATCGGCCCAGCCGTTCTCAATTGATGAATTACTATACATTTTTGCCACCATTTTTATATATATAGATTTTGTTGCTGTATTCAATTTGTAGTTCAGTAATATGCAGTGAAGTTTAAATGGTAAAGAATTTGTCACCTGTGGTTTAAAATTCACACACACCTAAAATCTGGGTTTTCCATGTAACACTCGCTTTAAAGGAAATTGGTTAAAAGAATATCATTTGGAAATGAACAGAACAAAAAAATATTCAAAATCAAATTATAATTTTTAAATTGGTTACACTTAATTTTACTAGATGTTGGCTGTTATGTATTTCACTCATGACCATTGGTTATGTGTTTAATTTCTTCCGGATATCATTCACTTAGCCTGACTTACAGATATAATAGAACAACAACTATCTAAATGTTTCTCCTTTTTGCCTACTTGTTCTCATCTTTAGCATTTTACAATGCCAACACTTGCACACATTCTCTAAATGTCTCATACACATATCACTGATGACATGTGTCAACTTCATCTCTAACAAGAAACTATTTGCTGGAAAATGGTAGACAACAACAGCAATAAATTGCTCTCGTTAGAAAATCATACGAATGCAAGCGCTCACAGGCACACATTTGGAGAGCAGAGTGACAGTGTTTAGCTATCAAGTGCATATAGCTAGATTTGTACAGGATAGTATAATTGTCGTTTAAGAATAACTTGACTTTGAGGATTTACTTGTTTTTTAAAGATTTCTATTTTTTTAAATCTTTTATAACTCGAATCAAATAGAAGGGAGTTGGACTCTATACTCTGTAGAGTCTAAAGCATTGACCGAGTAACGCGAATGTCCTTAAAATTTATGCATTTATACCAAAGAAAAACAAAACTTTGGTAAAAAAAAACGCGCATGAATAGGATCTTGCAGTCATATATGCGCTAGTTCGATGATAATCTCCCACAGCGATATAATAACGGGAAAAACTTTACACACTCTCTTTATCCCATAACTAAACCATACTACTAGTTGCTATGCCAGATATTAAAGTGTCCTAGGTGATTTTAATGCCTGCCTAGGAAGAGGAGATGTTCTTGGATCACAGGTGAGAAAATTCAACTTATACCGCAACACCTCTCAAAACGAATTGAGACTGCTTAATTTCGAGTCGTCCAGAAACATAGCAGTTAGTGTAACCAAAAATATACGAGAATATCTATGACAATCTGGATATCGCCTTTGCCAAAAGACAAGGAACCAAATTGATCACTAAGTAAACGATGGAAGTTATGTAGCAAACGTCATGGACGTGTGTTTGATACATGGTGACGATATAGACTCGTATGCTTGCAACCGAATACACTGAAAGCTATACATCGCAAAGTTACGAACCCCCGAGAAAGCGACAGAATATTCCAAATAATTCCACCAATTACTGCAAATAAACGAGTTAAATCCAACATTTCCGACACACAGGGGCAACATATTGCTCATTTCCGCAAAGACAGTACTTAAGTATAAACAAGTACATACATTTCAGACAGGTAAACTCACTGACAATTACCCTTAACCTATGTATGATATTGTCTAATTCTCGAGTTATTCAAATTGTGTGTCAAATGGTTCCGTTTTCTAGGGTTTTGCTTGCCAAATTTAAATATCCTGCAGTTCGCCATTTGGATATTATGATTGAAATATTAAGTTGTGGTTGGTACCAGAAGGTATCAGCCGATGTAGTCCATATTTATCTCTGATTCAAACATTAAAAAGCGAACATCCTCCGCCAAATGTGACTGAATTCAGTGCACAAACGAAAAAGATATATAAATATGTAAATTTATGGCGGTGAATTCAGTTATTTGTGCCGAAAGGTACCAGAGGAATTGTGGTAAACGTTTCGGTTTTCTAAGAATTTAACTAATATTACAAAAAAATTTAACTGACCAAATTCAAATAGCCTCCAGTTGTCCGTTTGGAAGCTATGGAAAAAATAATAATTTCCCAAAAAAAAGTTAATTTTTTATGGGAGGTACCACAAGGCGTCAGCCGATATAGACCATATTCAATCCAGAGTCAAATATCGTACCGTATAACACTGCGGTCTGTGACCAGATTTAAATATCTGTCCTTACTAGTGACAATCCCTGCTGCAAACCCTTCACTTGTTTCACTAATCTCTCTCTTTTTTCACTAATCTTTAAACTCTGTCTTTAACATCTGCCTTTCTGTCTGTTTTATCATCTCCTTCTATTATTTTTTCACTGCAAGTTTTACTGTTGGCTGCAGTGCCTTGCAACAATGTTTATCATACTATAGCTACGCACACACGGTTGCCAGATATTACAATGTTTGTATGGCAACGTTTTCAGAAAAACCATTGCCATTACATTGTAAACAACAATATTGTCAGACATCCGACAATCGTGTAAACACAATATGTTGGCATTATCAAATTATTATAAGATAATTGTCAAACACTTTTAATTTGCAGATGTGCGAAGTTTATGCATCGGATAAAAACACCATTGCCAGAGATATTATTATATTTGCAACACTATCCATGTCAGTACATAGCTGGTACATTGGCAGATCTGATAACATTGTAAGATCTGACAACCGTCTATACATAGCCTATTACTTGTCTAAACTTGGTTATTATACCATCAACCTTAGGGATGATGGTATATATCATTTGATACGAGAAAGTGTAACGCATTAAAGGGGCAATTTAGACCATAAGTATCTTAAAACCAAATTCGTTTCAGGACTTTTTAAGACGATTGAGCTATGTCCCTTTGTCTGGATGGCTGGTTAGCAGGATAGCTCGAGTAAATCTTAACTGGTCAGATGATGTAACACATTAAGGTATTGGTCTTTTTAAATGAAAAGCACACCACTTAGCCTACTTGTAAACACAAAATTGTATTTTATCAGAAGTTTACATTCTGCGCACAATTTTGTTACCAACAATACAAAAAAACTTTCGAAAATCGATCAAGAATTGCGGCCTAAAATTTCAAATGTCCAAAATAACTTTTTTTCCCCACTGTGCGCCGGCATAGTTTTGTAATGGCGGCGGCGATGAGCTGGCAACGGACATGCACCAGCCCATGCCCGATAATTGGAATCTGAGCGTATTGTGGTATCAGGTTTTACGCATCGCATCCAATGTCCTATCTAGTGTGATATGTAAATAACTAAAGCTCATCCTAGCGAACATGATTGAACCTTATTAGTATGGCTCCACGACTAACCATATATATATTCACACACTATTCACACTCAGTGGAAGCGGCGTAGACAACCAATCCAAAGGTGCCGAGTTCGATTCCCGACCGGGGTACTGGCCAAATTAACATCGATGAAAAATTACAATTCAAATACTTTCGAGTTCTCCAGCCAACAAAACTCATCCCAGATGCTTCCACTACAAAAATTCAGATTGCGCAAGGACAAAGGAAAATAATTTATCATCTTCGCAAATAAATCAACAAAACCAGCTGGAGCCATCTTTGGTGAAACTTGGCGATTAAAACTCACAACAACAACACCTAATAATCCTTGACACAAACCTTGTTGCCAACAAAGGACCGAAACAAAGTTGCCAAAAATGATCGTATGATAATCGGATAATATGCCCGATCGAGTGCTGATAAATAGAAAATCGGTATAAAGAATTATCTCCCCAGCTACTCCACCAGCTGTTACAACATTAACAACTCCGATACGACAGAAAGTGTTACCTACTATGGCTGGTTTTGGCATTTCTGCAAATCTACTATGCCTTTGTAGGATGACACAGACCGACACGAAGTTTTCAGTGAAGATAAGCAAAAATCTTACTGACTATTTTCAAACAAGCGAGACTTCAGATAGGTGAGCTCTTTGACATTCTAATGAAGATGATCATGCAAAAATCTGCTGTAAACACGGCTGGTACCATCTTTAATAAAACTCGTATGCTCTGATATCGATATTATTGGCCGAAGACTGCCTGGCGTTACTGTGGCCATCTCAAACATCTCATTACCGAGGACTAAATACCGTACTTAAAAAACTTAATATCCCGTTGAATTAACACGCTTCCTATTTTTAGATTTACCTACCGGCACCTACTTCTTTTTCGACGAATGTGAACGTCACGGTTTGATAAACTTTTACTAGACATACCGATTGACTCGACAACTGCGAAGTTGCAAGCAATGAAATCGAACTAGCCTTAGATCAATGAAACGTAGATAACTGAGCCAGGGATCGGGCTTAGGTCATCCGTATGATAACTATCATTATGGTTATAATAGTAAACCAATTAAATTTAAATTATTGTCACTAATTGGTAAACGCTGGCGACGAGCATGGTGAGCGGTTTCATCAGGGCATATCCAACATGTTTTAGTGGTACCAAAGCCAGGAAAGTGCGAAAATGTTATCTGACTACTGTTAAAACTCCAAACTACTTTATTATGTTATAATTACACTATGCAACAAATGACGACTTTTTGAAAAATACAAAAACGGGATAGTATAGGTTCGATTCTACTATCGAAGGGTAATAAAACCCTATACTCAGTTTGGCGAGATTGGTGACCAATTTTTTTTTATGGACCCCTAAAGATTCTCAAAATCAGTGAGCCCCTCGAAAAAAAGTGTCATCAGTTTTTGTCCAACAGCTTACTCCCACTTCGTGGTAGCGCTAAACTATATTCGGCAATAATGTAGCTGGGAGTTTTGTGCACTAACTTTATTAACAAATTATGTCAAAAAGGTTGGTTATTCCTGCACTTTTTCAAAAAAAATTGAAGAAGAAATTATTATTTTTTCACTTTTTTGAGCATTACTTTGAGGGAGCCCCAATTTTTCACAAACAATGTTCGCCAAAATTGTAGCCATAGTGAAGTTAAACAACTGTCGTGAACATATCAATACAATCTGAACGTGTCTAGGCAACCTAAATAGCTCATAAAGTCCACTATGATACCGGTTTTTCGTAGCTTTACGCACATATAACCCAGTAACCTGGTTGAATATCAACCGATTTTAATTTTCTCAGCGGATTTAGAAAGAAGAGACTGCGGCCTTTCTAACGATATTTATAGTTATATTGATAACTTGTCATATCTGTCTGTATTTTTCCTCGAAATTTCAAACATTTGTGACATTTTCACTATTTTTTAAGTTTGAGGAAGTTTGTAGCCACTATTTTATAAGAACGCCCTAATGTTTACTATTTGATTCAGAAAGTGCATGCTTTCACGAGTTAAACGCATATTTGTTTGTAAAAATCTGTTAACAAATAGTTATGTTATTCATGTTTTCCGAGGTTCGCAACTTTCATATCCTATACTAAAATAAAAGAGTTGAAGAAGAAGCATTGTTTTGGTGTTGTTGTTAATTACTTCAACTTTGATTTTAGCATTGGATATGAAAGTTGCGTCCCTCGGAAAACATGAATAACTTAACTATTTGTGAACCGATTTTTACAAACACATATGCGTTTAACTCGTGAAAGCATGCACTTTCTGAATCAAATAGTAAACATTAGGGTGTCCTTATAAAATAGGGGCTACAAACTTCATCAAACTTAAAAATAGTAAAAAAAATTACAAAAGTTTGAAATTTCGAGGCAAAAAACAAACAGATATGACAAGTTACCAATATAAATATATATATGGTTGCAAAGGCCGCAGTCTCTTTTTTCTAAATCCTCTGAGAAATTTAAAATCGGTTGATATTCAACCACGTTACTGGCTTATAAGTGCGTAAAGGTTCGAAAAACCGGTATCAACGTGGACTTTATGAGATATTTAGGTTGCCTAGACACGTTCAGATTGTATTGATATGTTCACGAAAGTTGTTAAACTTCACTATGGCTACAATCTTGGCGAACAGTGTTAGAGAAAAATTTGGACTCCCTAAAAATAATGCTCAAAAAAGTGAAAAAATAATAAATTCTTCTTCAATTTTTTTTTTTAAAAAGGGCAGGAATAACCAACTTTTTTGACATAATTTGTTAATAAAGTTAGTGCGCAAAACTCCCAGCTACATTATTGCCGAATATAGTTTAGCGCTACCACCAAGTGGTAGTAAGCTGTTGGACAAAAACTGATGACTACTTTTTCATGGGGCTCACTAATTTTGAGAATCTTTAGGGGCCAATAAAAAAAAAAAGTGGTCACCAATTTAGCCAAACTGAGTATAGGGTTTTATTACCCTTCGATAGTAGAATCGAACCTATACGGTCACGTTCTTGTATTTTTTTCACTGTTGCACTGTGTTATCACCGGCCTCGTGAGTCTATGGGATGCCTAGATGAACTTTTAATTTTGAAAAAAATTTATTTATAGTTGAAAATGGTTGGTAAAAGGTATTTGATTGTTTGCATAACCACCACTCTATAGCCTCCATAAGTTATCATGCGATTGTTAGACCCAATTTGGGGTAATATTTTTGACTCCCAAATATGCAAACTTTGTCTTCAATTTAATTTATACTACAACACAATAAATTAATATTAATCCCTTCATAGTTTTACATAAACAATAGAAAAAAAGAACTGGCTGCCTATAAGTCTTTAAATTTCAATGGCAAATCCTTACAATGTGCATGAGAAAATCTCTAACTTTATCCTGCAATGCGAATGTGGTTAAAGGAGAACAGAAGTGGTTTTCTGGTAAATTGTCTTCCACTTTGCGTTCAAGCGTTTCGCACACAGTGGGAATAGTTTAAACACTCCACAACTCTTGTCTGGGCGCTAATACAATGGTAATACCTTTGTCCACGTGTGGTGGGATCCTGTGGGCTTAGCACTGGTGGGGTGGGGGACAAGGAGCTCAGTGGTGTGTGTGTGAGTGCGCATATGCACGTATATGTTGTACAAACACCGAAGCAGTTCTCGTACTTAATGCTTAAGTGCTCTTGTATGAACAGCAGAAAAAAAGGTCAGTTTTAAGAAGCTCTAAGTGATTTTATTCATCATTTCCCAGAAAAGGCACATGGTAGACCATAATAGAGAAATTCTACGGATAGAACGACGAGAAACACCAACAACAACAACAGTAGTAGCAGTAGCATCTATAGCAAAGCATTCAGGACGCCACAAGGGAGCTCAAGGTGCATGTAACGCGGGGGGAAAAGGGATACGTGATTGTATGGCCTCAGGTGAATTTTGAAGTGTTAATTTAAGGCTATGAATATGTGAAATAAAAACCCCTTAAAATGGTACTTCACATACATACAAACATAGACACACACACAAAACAACCATTGTGCTGGTCGAGCATTGACCAAGTTATAATGGAATTTAACATTACCTATGCTAATAACTTTTTTTTGTTGTTGTGGGCAAATATGAGTTTCGTAGACAGATATGAAATTTAAGCATTCTTATAAATAAATATATAGAGTTTAAAAGTTGCCTTATAAACTCTAGAGGGTTGAGAAATGTTTTGGTAGTGCATTGAAAAAATACTTAATGTAAAGTAAAGCTCATAAAATATATTTTAAGGTAATATACGGGGAAAGGAAATTTGTTGCACAATATTAAATTTACTATGTTATTACTAAAAATCTTAAATATTAATGCATTTAAGTCTACAAACTATTAAGGTTCTCTCGACTTAAAAATTGCGACATCTACTACAACTGTCGTAGGGAATAGACTGCATTTGGATGTGGAATTCAACAAAGACTTGTCTCGCGGCCTAATCCTGATCAAATAGTCCTTATCAAACCAAAATATTTGTACATCACGCTGATTTGAGAACATGCATAGATGGAAGATAAAGACGATGAGATTAAAGATGTTATTTACGAGTGCCTAGTGGAAACATACGACCGCTTCCCTGGCCACGACATTAAATTTGGCCTAGCATATGTTAATGCCAAAATAGGAAGGGAAGATGTTCTTGGAAGGAACATGATGGTACTCAGTGGAACCAGATTTCAGCATAAAGATATGTACAAGGCAGTTTGGCTAGCCCACGATCGAAACACCAAAAATCACATTGATCATGTGGTAAACTATGGAAGGTATGCATCTAGTGCAATGGACGTGCTCGTGATTCATGGTGCCAACTTTGGGTCGAACCTAACGCAATGTAAGCTGGACATCGCAAAGCTGCAAACGCCAGAGATAGCCACTGCCTACTTCAAACAGCCCTCCTTACTACTATTTCTGACGTTCTTGTTACACAGTGGCAGCATGAAGCGCATTCCATGAAAACCGCCTCAACAACCGCCCTTAGATGTGGGAACGGCTCAGAAAGGAACTTGAGGAACAGGACGTAGCTAACAGGGGAATGCTTCAGCCAATTCTAACCCGGACTGGGAACGACACATTTAAACGCAAAATATGTCAGATGAAGGAACGGGAGAACGAGGTTGCAGAGAGGTACAGCATTAGCAATGGAGCCCGAAAATTCTACCAGAAATAAAAGCAAAAGGCTACGGTAATGGGCTCCCCTCCTGTATGGACAAGGATGGACATCTTGTTACATATACTCAGAATGTGCTGCATATATGGAGAGAAGACTTCCATAAATTACAGGTTGCGAAGGCAGCGCACGTGAAGGTATCAAGCCAATTGTCTAAGACAGCTTAGATTTCCCACCACCAAGCCTAACGGAGGTATGACGAGAAGTAGCGCGGACTTCCGGCAGGGCTCTTTAATTCCGGTGGCGATAGCTTAACGACCATGATTGGAGTCAAAGCGTGTTGTGTTCTGTACTAAAACAATGCGATTCAAGTGTGTTCTCCAACTTCCGCAGGATTAGCCTTTTACCAGTTCGATGCAGCAGAAATTACTCGAAGCCATGGCTGAGTTTGGTATTTTAGCGAAGCTGATACGCCTCTGCGGAATGACGATGAAAGACACGACGTCTTCAGTGAAGATTGGAAAGGACCTTACGGATCTAATTTATACCAGAGGAGGCCTAAAACAAGACGACAGCCTACAGTGTGACCTCATCAACTTAGTGATAAGACTATATTGAGCAAAGCTGCAGTAAACACGAGTGGCATGATACTCAACATATGGCAAATACTACTTGCGTGTGCTGATGATGTAAAAATAATCGACCGAAAACTGCGGAATGTGACTGTAGACTTCTCAAGTATAAAGAAGAAATTAGCGAAAATGGGTCTTACGGTGAATGGTAACAAAACGAAGTTATAAGTTTCAACGAACAAGACGTATAAAAAGTTGTTGAGCGTAAACCAACATTAAAAAAATAAAATTAAAATATAAGCAGATAATTTTGTCTCACAAAAAGACACAAAATACTCCAATTGAGTGACTGTTCGTACAAAAACAACAAAAAATGAGTAATAAATCTCGTCGGAGTGTAAAGAATGATAAAATTGGTTGTGGTCAGTGCAAATTGCAAGTTTTGGACAATGACGCATCAATTCAGTGTGATAGTTGTGAGAGAATTTTTCATGCTCAATGCACGAAGATGGACAAAAGAGAATTTGAAAATCTTCTCAAAGATCACTCTCTGGACTTTAATTGTCACATTTGTGTAAACAAACCATCATATGAAAATGACCTATCAGAAATAAAGGAAAAAGTAAATCAGCTGGACGAAATAAACAAAGCCATCAAATATATGTCATCGCAATATGATGAGATTTTGAAGGGTGTCAAAACAAACAAGAAAAAAATAGAGAAATTAGAAAAAGAAAACAAAACACTAAAAGAAGAAATTGTGAACCTAAAATCGTCTGTGAAATATTTAAGTGATGCAAAGGTCCAAAATGATTGTATCATCAGAGGTGTTAAATCAACTGAACCTGCTGTTAAAGTAGTTGTGGACATCGCAACTAAAATTAAATCTGGCATTTCTGAAAGCCATATTGAAGATGCTTATTTTATTGGTGGAAATAAGCAGAATAATAAAACTAAATCCATCGTTGTAAAGTTTTCAAACCAAAAAGACAAAAAGATGTTTATGGAACAAAAAGTAAACCTGAAGGAAGATGCAGACATGAAAAATATTTACATAAATGATTTTCTTTCAAAAGAAACTCTTGAACTATTTAATTATGCCAAATCCGTTAAGAACGTTGGTTTCAAGTTTGTTTTTTGTAAGGGTAATACGGTTTTGGCAAAGAAAAATGAAAATGCTCGTGCAGTTTGGATAAAAAACAAAGAAGATGTGGATAAACTGTTATTAAACTCAGCAATTGGTGGATCTGGAAGAAGCCGTAATCGACTTATTTTACCTGAGGATGACAGTTCTAATGATGAAGATGCTGAAGAGAATTCCTTCATGTCCCCTAACTAAATGATAATTACGGAATACAATAAACGAATTATCTTATTATTATTTTTTAATGAACAATCAATATTTTTCAAATTTAAAATCGTTTAATGAGTGCATTAGTAAATATACATATGATTTTATAAACATTTTATCAATAAATATAAGAAGTGTTTCTTCAATATCAAAATTTAATAAATTTAAATATGAATTAAGTAAATTTTCAAAGTTACCTGATATTCTAGCAATTCAAGAAACATGGTTTAGTGAGAGTTGCTCTCAACTGTATAACATTCCAGGTTATGAAGCGATACATTGCTGTAGAAGTGACGGTTTTGGTGGAACTTCAATTTATGTTTCAAAGAAATTAAAATATGAAGTAATAATGAAAGAAAGCTCTAATTTTCTTGATTTAATAACTATTTTGATACCCGAAGTGAAATCAAATAATAAACCTTTAAAGCTTACAAGCATCTATAGATCTCAAAAATGCAATTATCAGTTATTTTTTAATAAAATAGAAAATTTAATGGGTATGTTTGAAACTGAAGCGTGTATGTTTGTTGGTGATTTTAACATTAACATGAATTTTAACAATTCACAATCTACATCATTAAAAAACTTATTTTATGAATATGATATGTTTTCACATCATAATTTTGTCACAAGACCAATAAGTGGAACATCGATAGATGGTGTGTTTGGAAACATTAGAGAAGGTGTTGTAGTACATTGTATTGAGAATACTCTCACTGATCATAATTTTTTATGCTCTATTTTGCAAACTAATACTTCTTTAAATAAGAATGATATTACTATTTTAAGAAGAATCAATTACGAAAAGTTAGGGAAATATATTGATCGAAATATTAAACTTAATATTAACACAAATGACGCATCGGATCAATGTGAGATATTAGTTAAAGGTTTAAAAGAAGCAATTTCCTTTAGTTCTGAACTGAAAAGCGTTCATAATGAAGTTAATCATGAGTTAAAACCATGGATGACTTAAGGATTACTTAACATTATAAAATTAAAAAATAAATTGTTACAGAAAAAAAGGAAAGATAGGAACAATGAGGTTTTATTAAATCAGATTAAACGAATTAGTAAAATTATAAAATATGCAAAAATGTACTTAATAAATTCATATTATCAAGACTATATAACATCGTGTGAAGGTAACATTAAGAAAGTTTGGCAATTTTTAAATAAGCAATTGGGAAGGATATCTGTAAAACCTCGTCAGTTAACTGACAAATATGGAGAGAAACTATTGTCTGATAGGGAAACGGCGGAGGCGTATAATAATTTCTTTTATGAAGTGGTACAAAATATATGCACTAGCATTGTGGTAAATACTGATGACGACATTAATAATTTAAGAACGTTATCAAGCAGTGAAAATACTTTTAGTCTTCAAAAAGTGAGTACTACCAATGTTCAATCCATATTGAAAAGTATGCCAAAATGTAAAGGATCTGGGCATGATGAAATAACAATAAAAGTACTATTAATACGTGAACATTTCATATCAATATTATTAACCAGAATATTTAACAGTATAGTAGAAACTTCAACTTATCCCGACATTTTGAAGATTCACAAAATAATGCCTATACCGAAGTGTAATGATGGGAGAAGTATTACTATGTACCGACCAATTTCGCTTTTGTCAAATATAAGCAAAATTTTTGAAAAACTTATATTTAATCAGATAACTACCTACCTTGAAAATAATAATATAATATTTTGTAGACAATATGGTTTTCGGAAGGGTTATGGGACAGAAGTTGCGGTAATTAATGTAGTTAATGAAATATGCGATGGACTTGATAAAGGTTTCAGCGGAGTAGGAGGTGTATTTTTTGACTTAAGCAAAGCTTTCGACCTCGTTGATCACAAAATTTTATTAAAAAAGTTAGAATTTATTGGCATTCAAGAATCAACTCTTAAGCTATTGGAAGATTATTTAAACAGAAGAAAGCAATATGTGAAATTTGGAGAAAGTAACAGTAATTTTAAACCAGTAAAATGTGGAGTTCCACAAGGAAGTGTGCTTGGGCCGTTGCTTTTTCAAATATATATCAATGATTTAAAAAATATAAACTTTTTTGGAAAAATGTTCATGTTTGCTGATGATATATGCATTTTATATAATTATAAGCATCCGATGGTTCTAAAAACGCAAATTGAATATGATGCTTCAATATTGTTTGAATATGTCCGGCTTAATAAACTAAGCATAAACGCTGATAAAACCAAGTTTGTTCGATTTCGACCATATCTATTACAGAGAGAACCGGAGATGACAGTGTGTATAGATGGTGAATTAGTAACAGAATCACAGTCAGTGAAATATCTTGGTATTAATTTTTCCTACAACCTTTCCTGGAACATACATATTGAAATATTAAAATCAAAAATTTCGTCAGCTACTGGAATTCTAAGAAAATTCAAGTCAAAACTGTCCACTGAAACCAAACTTCGACTCTATTATGCTTTAATTCATTGTCATTTTGTATACATACCAATAGTATATGCATGTAAAGACAGTATCGCTCTGAAATCCTTACAAGCAGCACAAAATAGAGCATTAAAGATTGTTTATAATTTGCCAATGGACTTTCCTACTACAGGACTATTTAAAAATTATGCAAAAGGTGTACTACCAATAAAAGGAATATATAAACAAAATCTCTTGTCATTTATGTTTAAAGCCACTAGCCAAAACAGTCATGCTTTTGTGACATTTCGTCAACATTTCGAACAATCCCAAACAAACACTCGACATCGTTTAAATTTGATACCTTCAAGATGTAGACTTGAACTAACTAAACAAAGAATTGAGCATGCGGGACCTCACGAGTTCAATGAATTGCCTCATGATCTTAAACAAATTGCCAGAATATCAGTATTCAAATCCAAACTAAAATCTTATTTACTTGGAAAATTAGAAACGCTTTTATGATTGTAAATTTCATTCTTAATGATTTAATTATATTTAATTTGAAATATAAATACTTATAGATTAAATACTTAATTTTATTTTTATATCATTATTGTTACCATTTTATATCATTATTTATTACGTTTCATACAATTGTAAATTTTTTGCCAGCTAGTCTCTATAAAAGCCTATAAGGCGCAGAGACAATTATAAATATTGTGAACAAATAATTTTTGAAATAAAGTAATAAAAAAAAAAAAAAAAAAAAAAAGGATATTCACTCTGATTCCACTCATCGGGCATAAATTTATTTCATCACATCGTGTTTATAAGCTGTTGTTATTGACAAATTGCTGTTCATAGCCGTAATTTTGCCGTACTGACCTAGCTTTGGGTAGTCGGTAAAAAATCTAATATAATAAATTATAAATATACAAATTAAAAACATTGACCTCGACATATTAAAAGAAAAATAAGAATATTTATGAAGAAAGGTGCCATAGTTCCAAGAATAACTCTATTGGCAAAATATACAAACTTGTTGTTGCGGTTAAGACATAAACTGTACAAAGATGGGGGTACAAAATTAGCAAGTTGTTGCTATATCTTCTATCCGTGTATATCCATAACCATTTAATAAATACTCAGAATGGATGCCATGAAGGTAAATATAAAGTCACTCAAATAAATCTTAATGTTGTTGCCAATTTCGTTATCCTCAACAAATAATGCGTACATTTGTACATTTAAAAGTATACAAAAACGTCCTTCAGAGAATGGTATTTTGTTAGCTAACTTATAGACATCATATAAATATGTCTTTTAAAATTAATTGCAATCGCATTTTCCTCACTTTCGTTAAATTTTTTTAAAATTTTGTGCTATAAATTGTCTCCGTCTCACTCAACACTTTCTCTGCCCAACATGTAAAGTTTACGCATAACATAGTCGATTGAATGGAATCCCACCATTTGCTTCTGTAAACACTTGGAATATTTGAACCATATACTTTAATATTCAATAGTATTTTACCTGACAGACACTATTCATTGGCTGAGCCGATGCCACCCGTGTGTTGCGGGACCATATAGATGGGTTGAACAAATAACAAAGCATTTTAAATTCACTGCATGACCATGAGACTTACGAATATCTTCTCGGGGGAAATTATAACAAATGTTATTCTCTTTATTTTTATGCGATGAAATCAAAATTATGGTGAAACACTAGCACATCAGTAAGGGCGGCAGTGTCCTGTGTCAGTTACAATTTACAGTGTTTCGAATTGAGTTATGCTTAAGAGAACGTTGACTAAAAATGTCGGTCTAAGATCAATCGATTTGATTTAAATAAAATTTAAGAACAGTTTTTTCTTTGAACAATTATTACTTAGAAGAAAATATCGCATATAAGAAAGAAATTTCGTGTATTATTTGAGTTTCTTATTTCTACTATCATTTTTTACCAAACGACGCATGAGTAATATTACTGTAACGAGGATTTTATATTAATCATACGTATTTCGTTCCAATATCATGGATTTATGGTTTAAAAATAATGAAAACTTTAGATTTCTTTCGATAAAATATGTCCAACTTTATTTAATTATTCTCCTGAAGAATGATATGAAGTTCCATTCCATTTGCTATTAAAAATTAAAAACTAAGTCCAAAATTAAAACCTCTCAGTTACTTTGACAATACTGCAGGAAAGTGACATCGTGTTGTTTTGGAAAAAAACATAATATACATAGACGTTGTGCCACTTTAAGGTGCGACATAATGTTCATAGAACTTATTGTCCTGATCGGTGTGGCTTTTGTCTATTACATATTACAAGATAAATTAACTGACCAAATTTAAATACCCTTCAGTTGTTGTCCACAAATTGGTAATTTTGTATGCGATGTGGCAGAAAGGATCAACCGATATAGTTTAATTGTCGTATGCGTACATCCTACGCAAAATATAACTGAATTCGGTGCACTTAAAAAAAGATATATATATAAAACTATGAGGTTGAATTCGGTCATTGGTATGGGACGTACCAGAACGCAAGTGGCTAAAGTTTCGATTTTCCAAGGGGTGGCTGCTATTTAAAGGTAGTTAAGCTGACAATATATAAACTTGATCCAGCTGTCTGTTTGGAAATTAAGTCAGAGATATGATTTTTCCCATAATAGGCAATTTCTTACGCAAAATATGTCTGAATTCAGTGTACTTATAAAAAGATATGCATGTAGAACTATGGGGAAATTTCAATCATTTTTATAGGAGGTACCAGAAAGGGTGTGTCAAATGGTTCGATTTTCATAGATTTTGCTTGCTATGGCAAGACAAATAAATTGACCAAATTTAAATATACTCCAGTTGTATGTTTGGAGGTTGTGGGAGAAATATTAAATTTATAAAAATAGGTCATTTAGGGAGCGGCAAAATTAATCATAGAGATAAGGTATGTTTTATTTGAGTTATCCTGTCAACCAGCCAACCGGCCAGACAGACATGGCTCAATCGTATATATCTCATGTCTCATTTTAAATTTAAGTAAATCTATATATATAAAAATGGTGGCAAAAATGTATAGTAATTCATCAATTGAGAATGGCTGGGCCGATTTTGCTCGTTCGTAATTGCCAGGAGAAGGTTTATGTGAAAGAAAATTTTTGGGAAAATCCTCCGGAAAAGTCGGGAAATTGGAAAAATCGAAAATTGATTTTTTTGTATGGAATTTTGTGTGCAATTGTTTCGAAAAACTTTTCAAATGGAAAAATAAAAATTAAAATTTTTAAAAATTCCGGAACAATTATTTTTTTTTTCGATGAAATATTGCTTATTATCGTATGATTTGATCATTTTGGACGATGTAAAAAACAAGGAAAATTCCGGAAAAACTCGAAAAATTTGAATTTTTTCAGGAAAATTTTGCATTGTATCGCTGGATTTGATGAAAATTGAAAATTGCTTTTTTGTATGGAATTTTGTGTGCAATTATTATGAATGGCTTTTCGAGTGGAAGATAAAAAATTTTGTTGAAAATTTCGGAAAATACCGCAAATATTTTATTTTTTTTTTCGACAAAATTTTGCTTATTATCGTATGTTTTCATAATTTTGGATGATGTTAATGTCAAAAATTTGGGAATTTCGTTCCAAAATGACTTCTCTTTGATTTGTGAAATCTATATACATATATAAAAATGGTGTGAAATATGTAAAGTAATTCATCAATTGAGAACGGCAGGACCGTTTTATTTCATTAGTTCGTAATTGCCGGAAGGAGGTTTATGTGAAAGAGAGTTTTGGGAAAATCTTTCGGAAAAGTCGGGAAATTGGAAAAATCAAAAATTGTTGTTTTGTGTGGAATTTTGTGTGCAATTGTTACAGATTGACTTTTCAAATAGAAAAAGAAAATTTTTGTTGAAAAAAAAGCTCGGAAAATTCCTGAAAAACTTGGATTTTTTCTAAAAAATTTTGCATTGTATCGCTCGATTTGATAAAAATCGCATATTGAAAGTTTATTTAAATTGTTTTGTAGTGACGTTTCGAATGGAAAAATAGTTAATTTTTGTTGAAAATTACGGGAAAATTCCAAAAATTTGAATTTTTTCGCCGAAATTTCACATTTTATCGTATGATTGATAATTTTGGACGAAGTTAATGTGAAAAATTTCGGATAATAGAAAAATTCTTGGTGAAAAACAGAAAATTCTGAAAAAACTCGAAAAAGTTGGATTATTAACAAAATTTGCATTGTATAGCTTGATTTAATGATTTCAGTTGACATTCAGATGGAAAATTCGTTATGATGCTTGGACAATCTCGGATTTATGTTAAAATATATTATGCTAAAAGATTAAATGCGAAATGATCGAACAATTTTAAAATCTTCTGCATGAACATAACGCATTGGTCCGATTGTTCAAAAACCTCTGGATGCCATGAAAGACAATTCAATGCTCCCACTATAAGTGAAGTCACAGTGGTTGGGAAGAATGTGGAATCAGGTGATATTGTTTTTAAGCGTCGGGATGGTGAACAACTGAGGCACGCGTACGAGACTTATCGGTCATATGATGCACTTCAATACGAGGAGAGGACGGCTATCACCTCATTTTAAATATGTTAAATAAAATTTAAGTTTCGAAATCGTATTTCAGGAGAAGAAACGACTAAAATGGTTTGCTCAATGAATTTTAATGCTTATCGAATAATGATTCGGCAAGATGTCGACAATCATCTATTAAGATATCGCCGGTTATTTCAACAGTACTGTATGTACGTCAAGGTTGAAACGGAGCACCTCAATTTTATTCGTTTCAATCAGTCGCCACATTTCGAGAAGCTCGCCAAAGTTTGCATTTACTCGAAAACGATACTCTAGCGAATCAAATTCGTTCATTGTTTGCGATCATCATTGCCACGTGTCGTCTGCCGAACCCGAGCGCATTGTGGGACAAATACAAGGACGAGATGGCTGAAGACATTATGCACAGAGTTTGCATGACAACATCGAATTTCGATCTTGAAACTAACTTCTGATCAAAATTAACTCCTGCGTGCTCATGTGCTCATGCGGCAGTCAACTGTCGAAATTGGGAATCTAGCGTCAAATCGTTCGATGCACGATGCATTCAATAGCGAATTGCAACAAGATCAAGACTTTGATCGAAATGAGCCGACTGAAATATTCCTTACATATGTGTGAAGGTTGTTGACGATGGAACGGGAGGCATTTACTTTATCGATGCTACCGGTGGGACAGGCAAGACATTAGCCATTTCTTTGATTCTGGTAACAATTCGGTCAATATCGCAAATTGCGTTAGCTGTTGCATCCTCTGGTACTGCTCCCACTTTGTTGAAGGCGGTCGCACTGCACTTTGCGCTTTGAAGCTGCCATTGTATCTTCTCACGGTTGACAGAATGCAAAATAATCATTTGGGATGAATGCACGATGGAGCATAAACGAGCTTTGGAGGCAGTTGACCGAACGATAAAGGATTTACGAGGAGATTCGAGACGATTTGGTGGGGCTATGATATTGCCGCTTGGAGATTTTCGTCAAGCGAATTCAACTCCCCATTCGATTGGCTTTTGCGATGACAATCAATAAATTGCAAGGCCAGTCGTTGAAAGTTTGTGGGATCAATCTCGAATTTCCACGAATTTCCCTGAATCATTTGGGATGAATGCACGATGGAGCATAAACGGGCTTTGGAGGCAGTTGACCGAACGATAAAGGATTTACAATGTGATTCGAGACGATTTGGTGGGGCTATGATATTGCTGCTTGGAGATTTTCGTCAAGCGAATTCAACTCCCCATTCGATTGGCTTTTGCGATGACAATCAAAAAATCGCAAGGCCAATCATTGAAAATTTGTGGGATCAACCTCGAATTTCCCTGAATCATTTGGGATGAATGCACGATGGAGCATAAACGGGCTTTGGAGGCAGTTGACCGAACGATAAAAGATTTACAATGTGATTCGAGACGATTTGGTGGGGCTATGATATTGCTGCTTGGAGATTTTCGTCAAGCGAATTCAACTCCCGATTCGATTGGCTTTTGCGATGACAATCAAAAAATCGCAAGGCCAATCATTGAAAATTTTCCCGAATTTCGCTAAATTTCACAAGTCTGCTGTACGTTGCCTGTTCGCATGTTGGCAAACCGTCTTCATTGTTTGCTTTTACGCCGGAAAACAAACCGAAGAACATTGATTATCAGATCGCTCTTTCGATTAAATTAAAATAAATCACATTTAAACTTGAACTATCTGTGTTTTGCTATTACCCTGGAACTTATATGACGAAGTTTTACGAGACGAAGTTTGTCGAGTCCAAAGTTGTATGGCAGAACAACGTTTGCCGGGTCAGCTAGTAGAACCATAAATATAAATTTTCTAAATAAGTCCACCCAAATGTCGTATTTATATTTTCTCATGACACAGTGCCAATCTGGGGGGTCAGGAAATTTCTAGTGAGGGTAAATTTACTAAAGGGTGGTTAAATTTTAAGGGCCGATGTTGATTTTGAATA
This sequence comes from Muscina levida, assembly GCA_964034835.1. NCBI lineage: Eukaryota > Metazoa > Arthropoda > Insecta > Diptera > Muscidae > Muscina > Muscina levida. Next base: position 131,686,378 of record OZ035880.1, on the reverse strand, counting down.
AAGCACAAATTATTTAGGAAATTATTGCCGCGACCTCGGCGGCACACTTCCATCCGATGGTCCAAATTTTCGATGGCGCTGAGGCATAATTGAGGTTCCGAATTATCTCATTCTTTAGCTCTTGAATTATTGCAGGCTTATCGACGTACACTTTTTTTCAAATAACCCCAAAGAAAGAAGTCCAACAGTGTCAAATCACATGATCTTGGCGGCTAATTAACATCGACATTTTCATTTGAACGCCCATTTTCATAATAAGCCTGAATCATTTTAACGCTTATCTTGGTTGTGTATCTTTCCATGGCTTAAATTGAGAAATGTCAAATGAAATGCAGAAAAGAACTTGACGTTTAGGTGTGGTTCACATTCAACATCGGCTCTTACAATCAAACCACCCTTTAGTTGAGCATATTAAAGCTCCCAAAGGGTTTTGCGAATTTTTTTTAATCTTGATGTTTGCTCGCTTATTTTATCAGTTATAACTCAAGAAGAAGATTTCTTATTTCATTCTTCAGCAGAATATAGCTAAGACCTAAATAATTAATTCATATTTATATATCCACATAAATAATATTCAAGTTGGACTAACTTCATTGAATGAAATCTTAACAAAAAATTTCACTTATCGCCTTGATAATTTGTTCGTAAATTTTCCTAAATAACTTTTTATTTCTGGCCATATATAGGCTGTCTCATCTGTAATAAGTAGAAAACTGATCATATTGTTATGATATTGAATAACGACCCTGACCAAAGTACTGAACTGTACCGAGTTCGACATGCAAACTCGCTACATATGGACAATTCAATATTCACATACGTGGCAGGTCGTACGTTTTAATCAGATGAAAAACTAAATATTTTTATTACTTCTTTTTATTTTGTAACACTTAAGAAGCTCTATATTTAGTAAAAAGACGAAATCCTCTGAACTGATGGTCCTAAAAAATTAGCAAATAAAGAGTGTGACGTTACGTGACAAAAATAGAAGTAATTTTTTTCTTCTTTCGGATTTTTTTGATAAAATCATTTTTAATATGATTTGGAATATTATAAATTTGTTTTAAAATTTGCTGAACTTAAAAAACTTTTTTTTAATAAATTTGTACAACCTATTTTTTGAAATGTGACGTGACGTCGCGTGATGTGACATAACTTTCTTTTTTGATAAATTATGACGATATTATTTTCAAAAAAGTTTTTTTTTCGTCATTCGAATATATTTGTTAAATAACGTAGTGCAACAGTCAATTTGAGCGGTGGGAATTTCCAATTCAGGTAGGAGGTACTAGGTAAGTAGAATAGTAAAACTCCCAAAGGGTTTGGCGTTCTCTACAATTCTGCTGAGGTATTAACTCAGAAATAATCAATGGTTTTTGAGTTATAATGTGATTCTGCCGTTTGACTAAACAAATATAAATTCTGAATTTCAAATCTGTTTCTACCACAAATGTATAGTGTGAATATGGATGCAGTAACTCTTATCGTTAAGATCTGATGATCGAACGAGCAAACGATTTTACATACATAATAGCTTTCCCGGCTCGCGTTGCTCCACCGCTGCTTACGATAAATCTTCTGAGACCAAAAGCAATACAGTTCAAATATTACAAATTTATTTTTTTATACGTGTACCTTTAGCGGCTTGGTCTTATCTGTAAGATTAATATTCACACACAATTTTTATGATTGTACCTTTAGCCGTTTTGACCGAACGATGGTAAATTTGTTTCCCTTTTTATATCTTCTATCTTTCATGACCTTAAAATTGTCGCGATTCTAGTTTCAGCTGATCGTCTGGGAGTTAGTACTAGTTCTATACCTTATCAGTCTTCCTACCCCTAAAAGTAAGAAATTCGGAAAATCCCTTCATATTTCACAACCATAACTATAAACTTATTATTAATCCTAATTTTCGTTATTGTACCATTAGGAGTTTGTTCTTGGCCATAGTGCTTGTTTTATTCCTTTTACAAATTTACCCCTTAAAGTAGAAATTTCGAATAAGAAACCATGGGAGTATCTCTTTAAAACTGTATGAATGATCGACTATAGATTTAGCAGTTTGGTCTGGATGGTAAAAGTTTAAAAGTACGAATTTCGAAAAATCCCATCGTATCGCACAACTATGCCACGCCCCTACTTTAATTATTTTTTCATATGGCCTATGATAGAACCTTTATGGACAGTGCGGCACTGTGCTAATTTCATTGCAACCGGTCTATTCATTTGGCCTTTATTATGATTTTTTAAAAAATGGAGTGGCACCCGTCCTCTTCCCACAAAAAATAAATTGTTAATGGTTTACGTCATAAAAGGAAGATACATTCCAAATTTCATTAATTTGCCGATTGAGCTGGGAAATGATCAGTCAGTCCCCAAGCCTTTACATATGAGTACATAGATTAATATAGATGTAAAAGTTATCATTTTCGTGCCATTAATATTAATGTAGCTTGTAAAAATCATATTACTCATATGTAAAATAAAACATATTTTCTCACCGACTACAGCGCTAACTGTTCATAATTATCCAAATTTATTTTCCGAAATTTTCGTTTAGCAATTACTAACATACACAAAGGAGGAGTTATCCAATTTAATACAACCGTTTTGACAATTTTAAGCTTTTGAACAAACCACGATTCATTTTTATACATAATAGTAAACAAACACATGTTTTAAGTAGAACTCAGCAACACAACGCACTCTTAAATGAACTAACTTTCTGAATAAGCATTCAAGTAGATTTAAATCAAGACTTAATACCGATATACTATACCGCTACTGCTGCCTAGCAGCTTTTCTGGAAATAACAATATGACATGATTTTAAATAATCTTATGACCCAAAACACTGTGCTATGATAATGGCATATTTCTCCCATTCTCCCAGATCAATCAATGAATGTGTACAAATAAAAAGTGGACGAAATTTTAAATTGAATCTATATTACAATGAAGGTGTGTTTTTTTCAGCTTGTGTGTGGTATCACAGTCGATTTACTTAGATCGTAGAAAAATCAAATCAACGAGTGCTTATGAACTTATACAGTAGTGGCAATTGACTAACGCCTGTGGGGTTATACATAAAATATAAATTACCAATATCGATTGTCTACGTGTGCGTTTTTTGTGGCTAGAATATGTGAAATATTAAAGAGTAACATTGGAATACCATGATATTGAATGTGGCAAACATTACTTTTTATACTATATTTAAAAATAATTTTTTAGGTTAAAAAAACTTACCCTCATGCTGTAGAAATATTTGACTATAACCAGCTAAGGTTAGTCTCTGCAAACTGAAAAGAAACAGAAAGAATTTTTTGTAATTGATGGATAAGATTTTAGAATAGGTAAGTTACATTTAAATTGTGTAGCAGTTTATACATCGATAAGTGGAGGCTTCGAAACTAAATTAAAACATAGAGTGCATGAGTTTTTGAAGAGTTCTAAGTTGGTATTTGGTCTGGTTGAATACAATACACAATGGGTAATCAAATTGTCTTAACTTCTTCATAATTTATATTTTCTGATACAAAAACGTCGTTTTGTCGTTTCTTCATGTTATTTCCCTTAATTGCCCAGAGGGGTAAAATACTAGATCGGAACTAGTAAAGTACTAGCTCTTTATAGGACAGTGAACTAGTTTACCCTTCATACAAACAACTGTCTAATTGAAGACGTAGTTGTTCTAGGCTTGAGGATAATTGTCCTTTTTGTACTAGTGTTAACTGAAAACTCCATTTTTAATTCCTCTCATGGTATTTTAAAATTAATTTGTATGTGTTCTTCTCTTCATGCAACCACTTTTGAAATTTAAATAAACTTTAAGGCATTGTTTATTATTTTTTAAGTGCGTCTGTACTCATATGTCTCTGCATATCATTTGAAATTTAAATGAACTTTAAAATACTATGAATGTATGTATTGTAACTATTTTTTTTTGTTTTCTTTTAAATCTCTACATTGAACTGATAAATTGACATCTAAACCAATCATGTGAACTTGCATGAGTATCAAATAGACTAGTAGTGTACTGAATGCTTTGGTATCAAAGTTCATCCATGTAGTCTATTTATTTTGTTGTTCTCCTCGTATATAACTATGTACATAGAATTGAATACAAGACATTGTGTTCACCTAATGATATTTTTTCTATTTTGCATACAATTTGTCGTTAGATGCTGAGTCACAACATATGTATACATGCATGTGTTTCTCTCTACTTGAACCTTTTAGTGTGCAGACAACACAACCATTCAAGTGTTATATCGATATGCTAGAAGATTTGAAATTTTGTGATTTATATTTGACATTTGCAATCTCTTAGGCGAATATGTGATAGGGACAATTTGTACAACTTTGACAAAAATGTGAAATGGGTCATGTGAAAAGGTTCGCAATCCAGAGTGCAATAGAATTTTATGCATCAGAAAAAAGTGAAGAGATTTCAGAAAATTGTTTGTTTTTCATATGGTGTAAATTGCAATTAAAATAAATGCAAATGAGCGATGACATTGCTTTATGAGACCGGCAGTTCGGTATCAGTGCTGCATAAGTCAATAAACGAGCTAAAGTCAAAAATTGCTTTCCAAAAAGCAAAAAATTATACCTGCCAATAGAAGTTCTCGATTTGTTAACTAAATCGGCATTAATTTTTTTAAAAATTGTTATCAATTTGTAACTTCAGCCCCATTTAGCCTATGCTTATATACTTATCATTACATGTGTAGTAACAAATTATTACTCAATTAGCTACTACTCATACCTTATTAATTTTTATAGTCTTCCATTGACGTTAAACCTAATACTATCGATAAACGGTCAATTATAACATGATTTTACATTAGCCCACGTTATTCAGCTGCGAACGTTATTTATAAACATACTTTGTACACCAACGAATTCTCCGACCATAACCCATTCTACAACATTTCATAGCAACACTTATAGTTATTTACTTGTACTCTTTATCCTTCCATCCCTTAATTTCCTATGTGGTCATAAATCATCCACAACGATTAGCTAAATAGTTTACGGAAAGGATTATGAATAATAATTCCAAGTATTTGTGATACCAGAAGGTGTAAATCAGAAAGTGGAAGTTGTGGAAATTTGATACACATCAATAGTGTAAACGTAAATATTCGTTCATGGGAGAGAAAGGAATTAAGTAAATCAATTCCAACGAAATGTGAATGGGGGTTGGCTTGAGTGTAGAGTAAAATGCTAAAAGAGAATAATTATTATTTATGACGGAAATCTGATGAAAAAGTTAATCGATGTAAAGGTTATTACCTATAAGCGAAATGTTGAGAATTTAATATTTCTGGTTAAAACGGTAGAGATTTATTTTAATTTAAATATAAATCAATATGACATTTGATAATTTTTTTTTAGTATAAAATTATATTAAAATTATATTATAGATATGTATTACACTGGGAATCTTATAGTAATCCTATCATTGAATTTGGACAAGATATGGATGAAGATCAAATATTTGATATCTTTTAAAGCTGCAATGCAGATATACACGAATTTGGATGTGGATTCATAGTCGGCAATGGACTTGGTCTTGCGGTTTACACCTGATTTGTGTACACGCCCAGGCGGAACAAACCAAAACAAACGCGAAAGAAGCAAGACATCACAATGCTGCATACAACCGAGATAACCAATGCCTACTCCAACCGACTCTCTTTATTAATACCAACAAACGCCCCTAATTCTGATGTTCCCGACACTCAGTGTCAGCATGTTGCGAATTCTATGACCACTGCCACAACGACCGTACTGGGTTATGAAAAACCACACTCTCACAAGCCCATAACATAAGGAATATCGCGTATTGTCTGAGGAAATGGATGTTGCACACAAGACAAAACTGCAGCCTATGGCAACGATGTAATGAGAAGGGGAGGGAGATGAATTCCTCTTCAGGATATCGAAAAGTGCTGGGATAGAGATGAAGTTCAAAAGTTCTGTTAAATAGTGAAAAGCATACGTTTTGGAACAAGAATTTCCACCTGTAAGGACATAGATGGAAATCAAGGCAAAGACATGCAGAGTATGTTGCAAATATGGAGGGAACACTTTCGTACTCTGCTCATTCCCGAAGGCAGCACATGAGCTACGATGAGTTGGCAATGTGCATGTACCAGTTAAGAAACACGATTTGGCTCGAGGAATGCATGCCCGATAATTGGAATCTGAGTGTTCTATGGTCTCTGTTAAGAAAGGCGATCCAAGTGTGTGTACCAAATATCAGACCTGGTAAATTCATCGATCAGATATTCACACTATGACAAATCCTAGAGAAGATTTAAGAAATGCAGATCGACATGAGTTTGCGGGATGACACTGACTGGCACGAAGTCTGAAGTGGTGCTATTAGACGAGGCTTTAGACAAGGGTAAAGATAGTCTGTCATGCGGTTTCAGTAACTTTATAATGTAGATTAACATGAAGTAGCCCTTGCAGTAACCAGGTTTGGTACCATCTTTAACAAAAGTCACAAGCTACTCGCTTATGCCGGAGCCAAAGATATCATTGACCATGGGATGCCGGATGTTACTGCGACCTTTTGGAGCATTACGATGCAATCAAGTGTGTGAATTGTGTAAAGGGCAGAAGTGGGTCTGGTGATAAATGAGGACAGCACCAAGTTATTTGTTTCAACACACAAGAGTTTGGAACAATGCGTGATCATTGACAGCTAAAACTTTGAATTGGTAGATGATTTTGTCTACCATGACTCCGCCGTAAACACAAATAATAATGTCACTCTGGAAATCAAGAGACGAATATTGATCGCAAACTGCTGCTGCTAGGCGCTCAACAAGCGATTTGATGACATAGCTAACCTCGACGAACAAATATCCAACTATACTAGAAACAGATCCTACTTGTCTTGATCTACAGCGCAGAATCCTGGATAATGACACAAGCGGATCAATCTTATCTGGGGGAGGAAAAATACTTCGCATAATATTTGGAAACCATGAACTGTATCAGCTGTATAACGACATCGTCGTAGTCAAGCGCGTTCAAATAGACCGAATGCGCTGGCTTGGACCCTTTGTACGAATGGATTAAAATGCTCCAGCTCGAAAAGTCTTCGGCAATATAACCGATGGGTGGCATAAGAGGGGGGCGACCAAAACATAGTTAAATGGAAACGCTTTAAATTGCTACGTGCGGCTACTGATGGATGAGTTTCTGTTGCTAGTGCCAAATACGAAGAAGAAGGATAATCTACAAACGTAGCAGGTGTCATCCTCATCTTGATCATAAAAATTTCAGAGAATACGAAATTACCAATGAATTGGAATAACTCACACATTTAAGTTGGTTTTCAAGACATAATGTTCTAATTTCATATTTACCTTTCATTGGGGACACATTCGATATACCATACCCCAAGTTGGAACCTTTAGAATGGATCCAACTTAGTTTTAGCAAAAAATGTATAATATCTGCAATTACTACTACTTACATAATTGCCCGTTACACCCCATGAATGAGGTTTGGGATAGCTTCACGCATTGTTGTGAATTTATTATTTATTTTATTTTTGTTTTGATTCACAACTTACGGCACCTACTTAATTATCGACGAATACGAACGTCACTGTTTGAGAAGATTTTACTAGACATGCCGATTGATTCGCCAATTATACTGTGAAGTTGCTGACGACAACATTAAGGGTCCGGCAATGAAAGAAAAAGTTATTTTTTTAGATGACAGGAGCCAGGAGTTGAACCCGGGATCTCCCGCATGGTAGTCGCGTGTTCATGTTCACCATCATGCCTCGGCCGGTCCTTGCAATTATATTATATTAATTTGGATTCATTGGCACGTGATTAGAACACGCCACTATCATGCGGGAGATCCGTGATTCCATTTCCGTGTCCAGTCATCTACATTTTTCTTTCACTCCCGGCCCCCTTGATATTGTAGACAGCAACTTCACAGTATAGTGTCAAGTCAATCGGCATGTCTTGTAAAAGCTTCTCACACAGTGACGTTCGCATTGCTCGATAAACAAGTAGGCGCCATTTGTTGTAAATATAAAATAAAAAGCGTATAATTCACAACAACGCGTGCAATATTCCAGTTTTTCTATTTTCTTTACAAATGAATATAAAATTTTTATAAGTGTTTATCCATATCATTAATATTTATTTATTGATGTAATAATAATGATGTAAGTTATTAATGTAAATTTGGATTGGCTTTTATTTATTTATTTTATCTAAATCCAAATTTAACAAATGTCTCCTTATTCTCTTACATTGAATATATTACATTTTTACATAGAACATGGTATCGATTCTGTGGAAACGTTTAATTACCTTTTCGTCGTCATATCTAATTACAGCGCTGTTCGCACCAGTTCACAAAGTAATTCGTGTTTTCGTTGTAAGTGATTATAAAAATAGTTGTTGCTCTCTAAACAGAGGATTTTCCGCAGCAGCATTATTTATCAGCTTTATTATCACATAACACATGCATCATTACATATTCATAACCTGTAAACCTATTTGGTTGATATGATTGACAAGCGTGTAAATAGAGACATCATCATATTCTTGAAGTTGTGTTTATGTGTGTAATTACAGGCGTGCGTATGCGTTACTCTTACATGTGGGTGATAGACAAACGTACATGATTAACCAACATAAACACAATTATGGATGATATTGGAAGAAAATCTTGTGTCAGGATTATAGAATTTTTGTATCGAAAGCTTAGCTCTGACAATACATGTGATACTATAACATTCGGCATATTGACAAAAAATCCACTAATGTGACCTCCATACATCTGAAAAAAATTACATATATCAGAAAATAAATTGTTAGTATTCAAAAGAAGATCCAGGAAATGCAGATCGACATCTAATATTTGTTTATCGATTACAAACATTCGATGGTCAGATACTACAGAAACTATAAAATGTTATGGCTGAGTTTAGTGTCTCCGCAAAGCTAATACGACCACCAAGCGAGGCTTTGGACAAACTGATAGTCCTTTTAACATTATAAAGGATATAATCATGCGGAAGTCTGCAGTAATCAGTATCTTAACATCTTAAATAATATTCACTTGCATATAGCGAATGCCGATGATATATATATCATTAGCCGAGGACTGCGGGATGTTCCTGCGGCCTATTCAAGCATTGAGAAGTAGTCTGCAGATGTGGACCCGGTGATAAAAAAAACCCAAAATTAAGTTTTTTATTCAACGTACAAAGAGTATACTCGTCTACTGAAGAATGCATTTCTGTTACTGCTGCCAAAAAAGAAGAAGATAGTAGCAGTTGCTTTAAGTACCCTGTACCGTAGAATGTGGTTGCCGGTTTACAAATAGTAGGGGACAGATACAATTGGAATCAATTTCGAGAATGAAATTGGTCTTGAAGGATCAATAATCGATCTCATGTTCTTGAGTAGCCAGATGACCCGAAACTAAAAAAATAAAAACTGCCCATTTTTTTGGGGTTGTTCTTCTGTCTATCCTCGTGATTGCAGCCATCATTTAAGAGCTATCGAGTTGAAATTTGGTATGCTAATCCAGCCCTCTAAGCAGAGGTAGACAAAAACTACTTCCATCTCCCATACAAACTCCCCCTTTTCGAGAGTATCTGTTTGTCTCTCAACCCGCTAACAACCGTAGTTTAACCGAAATCGAGCTGAAATTTGGTATGCAACCTTCAGCCCTTTTAACCCATTAGTTACCATATGGTAACGTCGACAGCGTTAGATGTTGCACGCAATAAAATAAACATAGGAATAAATGTCAAGAATTTTTTTTTTTGATTTCATCAAAGCATGCTGTGATCTTTCATTCTTGATTTACCGCTATGCGATCAGACATCAGTAGCGAGCGTGGGGAATCATTTAAAATAGGTGGTTTTCACATTTGCGCAAAACAGCAATATGGATGGATATAAAAAGTCACTCCATATTAAGAATATTTTTTGGTTGCTTAAAGACTGATACATTAAAGACTTTTAGTTTTTGTTATTTGAGAAAAATATAAAATATCATAAAAACATATTGCACTAAATTTTTTGTACTTGCTTCTTTTTATTTACCTGTTTTAAAGCTGTTACCATATGGTCACAGTCGGCATAACACTAGTAAAAATTGATATTTTTTTGAAATTTTTCGTCTTACTTTTTTTTATGTAAAATTCGTTTTTTAACTAATTTATATGTAGTACTGACAAAATCTTTAAAAAATTCCCATTATTTCGTTCTCGTCATTAAAGGGTTAAGCGGAGGGTTTGTTCTACAATGAGAAAGATCGGACAGAAACTACTTCAACATCCCATACAAACTCTTCCTCTTTGGAGGGTGTCCGTTTGTCTCTCCCACGGTTACAATCGTAGTTTAAACGATATCGAGCTGAAATTTGGTATGCAACTTTCTGCCCTCTTAGCGGAGGTTAAGTTCTACTGTGTGCGAGATCGTACAGAAACTACTTCCTCCTCCCATACAAAGACTCCCGTTTATGGAGGTTAAGAAATATATCTAATATTCTCAGTTAATATTAACAATTCAAGCTAAATAATAGGAAATTACTGACGAACAAATGAGAAAGTTTCAGTCGGGTGAAGCGACTTAGATATACCCTCACCCTCATTAAAAACTTAAAATTTTCTTAACAAAATTCGGAATTTGGGCACAATCGCGTTAAGTGTGCTGATATTATTTCATCATTTCTAGTGTGGGCGGAATGGTGCATTTGTATGGGAGATACCAGAAGGGTCGTGGCGAGACTTCCAGTTTTTTCTCCAAAACTTTATACTGCTGTAGCATTACGCGTTGGGCGTTTTAATATTATTACTCGATTTCAAAAGTGGGCGAAATGGAATGTACCATAAGGGGCGTGGCTGGACTTTCAATTTTCCTCCGAAAGTTTATCCTGTTATATCTTAACAAAATACAAAATTTGGGAACGATCGTGTCGGGTGCATTAATAATTCTTCTCGCTTTCTAAATTGGGCGGAATGGCACATTTGTAAGGGATGTACCATAAGGGGCGTGGCTGGAATTCCAATTTTTTCGCCGAAAGTTTATCCTATTATAGCTTAACAAAATACAGAAATTGAGCACTATCGCGTTGTATGTATTGATATTATTACTCGATTTCTAAAGTGTGGGGAGTGGTACATGTGTATGGGAGGTACCAGAAGGGGCGTGTCTGGACTTCCAATTATCTCCGCAAAACTTTATCTTGTTATAATTTAACAAAGTACAGAATTTGAACACGGTCGCGTTGTGTGTATTGGTATTATTACTCGAGTTCTAAATTGGGCGGAATGGTACATTTGTGTAGAGGGTACCAGAAGAGGCGTGGCTAGACTTCCAGTTTGCTCAACAAAAATGTATCCTGCTACAATTTTACTAAATACGGAATTTGGGAACGATCGAGTTGGATATCATGATTTTATTACTTGATTTCTAAAGTGAGCGGAATGGTACATTTGTGTGGGAGGTACCAAAAAAGGAGTGGCCATGCAGCCCATTTCCAATACCGTAAGTAGTTTTGGGGAAATTTTAACCAATGCAAAGATTTAAAACAATTGGTTTCGTTATTCGAAAGTTAGCCGGACGGACAGACAGACGGACACAAAAAGAAACAAAGGGTCTAAACTGACTCCTTCCTCCTACCCGTTGAGTGAGTGTTTAAAAATGGATGTTATCAGCTAAAACTAATATCCACCTTTCATACAAACTTTCCTTTTGTGAGGTGCACAATTTAATAAAATATAGTTGTGTGCAAATAACTGTTTAATGACAATTTTTGCAAATATTTACTAGTTTTTATCTATTTAAAAAAAAATAAACACTATGCTTTCTAAACTCGATAAACTTGCACGATCAAGTCTATCTTGCTCGTTACATCACTTCTAGTCCTGGTAAAACTCCCGGCAATTATTGAAATAATGTTCTTAATGCATTCTTAATCTTTTCCTTAATTCCAAATCAGTACTGGACTATGGTGTTGCCTAGTAAAATCCCTAATGCTATTTATGAGAGTCATAGCTGTAAATGAGCATAATAATCGTACAAAATCATAGATATAAATATACATCTTTATCCACAAGTATACGCATATATATGCCTAATAAAATGGCGTATGACATTAATAAATAAATTTTCTTTGAGTCACGTTCACGTTCTTTTACTTTTTTTACTATGTTGCTGATGTTTTCGCTATGTTGCTTATACTGTTGTTGTTACATTTATTGTATTTGTTGCTGATATTATATCAGCAGTTCTTTAACACCCCTGTCACCCGCTACTTTATTAGTAAGAATAGGAAATATTTATATATCAACAAGTATTAGCACCTATTTGCAAATAGTATCAATATAATAGACAGATAAAAGATATCATGCTGTTTTATTAACAAGGCCAATAATATATGTACATATCGATAATTATCAATAATTCTGCATATGTATTTGCACACATAAACACATACTTTATTCTAAAAATAGACTTATCTCATCTGTATATGTGCTACTTATAAAAGTAACTGTAACACATAGCTACTTATTGCTAATGGGCGACAATCTATTCTTAACGAACCGTCAAATACGACGACGACGACGAACATCTTTAGAACTGACAAAAATCATCATGGTGTTATCAGTAAAGGAATAAATCTCTTACGTAATGGTACTTATTACTCTTAAAGATAAATTGAAGTGGCCCTTCTAGTGGAAGCTAATACGTTCATATAAGTAGACAAACTGAAGTGTCTACTGGCGGATAAATGGTCATTCAACTGCACATCGAAGAATGATAAACGAAAACAAGAAAGGACAAGCAAATGAAAACTGTAGTACGGCAAAGAGTATAGGAATACATATAACATACGGTAGATGTCTTAAGTAGCTGCCATTGTAAATCTAATGACATATTGTCAAAATAATTTCTAAGCACTAGCGTAATAGAAGTCAACAAAATATTGAGTAAAAACTGTTAAGAGGGTGGAGTATGTTGTTTATCAAGAGTACATGAAACTGATATGAAGCAATATACAGAGTTTGTTAAAAACTATTCAGAACGTACGTATGCGACGCAAGGGTCTAGATCGTATTTATGTTGACTGGCCCTGTAACGTGTTTATCATCATCTTTATTTTCAAGACTTCCTATGTAACAAAGTATCGATAACCATGTACTGTAGTGTGAAGATATAGAGCGAATAAAGTATAAGCTAGGCCAATACCCTTCTCGATGTTATCGGCAGCCACTTCGCAGTATAACATAGTGTTGAGTCAATCGGAATTTCTAGTAAAAGCTTCTCAAACATGACGTTCGCATTGGTATATAAACAAGTAGTTACCGTATTGTGAGCTTAAAAATATAAAGCGTGTTAGTTCACAATAACGCAAGAAGCTATACCATACCACATGCATTGGTGTTGGTCAAAATTATTTTTTTTGGTCCCTACAAAACGAAACGTTAAAACACAGCCAAAGTTTTTGTATAATTTATTTTTTTACGACAGCACTTACATTCTACTAGGCCACTATAAAGGCCCGGATCTAATTCTTCTATCCAAAAGGATGTTCAAATTGTTTATATTTCTTTTGTGAGGGTACCATATTGACTGACAAGAACAAGCTCAAGTCTTGAACTGCGTCCTATTTGGCCCCCACTCCTAATTATTTGCTACTTTAAGTTACATTTACAAGTACATGCACTTGTTGTTTTAATCAAATCCATCCGCTAGGAACCGAGGTTTCCCATCCGGCCGGCCTACATCTGACATCTCTCGAGTTAATCCACTCTGGGATAGAACTTCAAAATATACAGACTTGTATCCCTTCCATTACCTTCGGCGAGTGAATTAACCCTCCCTCAGGCTAGCTTCCATCGGCACCAGCATTCCTTCCACTACCATCAGCGAGTGAGTTAACACTCCGTCAGGCTAGTTTCCAACAATACCTTTTTCTCACATGTATTTCCTAAGAAATACAACCATTTTACCAGCAGGACAAATACAAACATATAAATTTTGAGATTGGTCATGATTTGATATCTGCTTGTAGCTCAAAGAAGATATATAAAATGATATCCTCCTCTTGCATATTAGAACTGTCACCGTCTCAAAGTACATACTTTACTGCGGTATTATGTACACACTTGTTAAATGTTCGAAATCTATCTAAAATTCTTAGTTATGTTTTCGACCAAGATGGTGTTTGATGCACAGTGAACATCAAACTCTTTGTCTACTCGCGAAATTTTGAGTTTTAACCAACAACCACCACGAGGCACAGAACACTGTTCCATACCCATTCGGTGGGTAAGTAGCTTTTACGCTACTTAGGGCTCCCGACCGCCCGTGGTACCATCTTTAGACTCCTTGGTCGGAGCTCGTAAAGATGTACATCCCTACTACCTCTTTTCGCCACCGCAGAGCCAGAAAGAGGTCCACTGGTGGTTCTCTCAGGTCCGTGGGGGCGATACTCCCCAAAGGTCTCCGAAGAAACCGCCTTGCGGGATGTAGAGCAAGACTGGTAGGATCAGTGTCTGGTAGATTTGGGTCTTTATTCGTTGAGAAAAGACTTTGTAATTTAATCGCGTGCTTAGCGCATAGTAGCAGCGGTTTGCAATCAATATAAGTCTCCTTATTTCCAGGCTTATATTATTATTTTTGTTTACGGCGGAGCCAAGGTAGACAAAATCATCTACCACATCAAAGTTATAGATGCTAAGGTTTACGCAGCGTCCCAAACGAGCGAACTCTTTGTTCGTTGAAACAAATAACTTGGTTTTGCCCTTACTTCTGCCGACTGCTTCTCAATGCTTGTAAAGGCCGCAGTAACATCCCACAGACCTCGGCCAATGAGCAGCATATGATTTTTGTTAAAGTGGTACCAGTCGTGATTACTGCAGCCTTTCCCATGATCATCTCCATTATAATGTTAAAGAGAGCGCATGGCAGACTATCGTCTTTTCTAAAGCTTTGCTTGGTAGAGTATGGCTCTGTCAGATTTTTCGCTTTTTCACTGAAGACTTCATGTCAGTCAGTACTATACCGCCACGCCGCATCAGCTTCGCGGGCATACCAAACTCAGCCACAGTTTCCAATCATTTCTATTTCGAATTGGACTGTGGAATGCAGCTTTGTAATCGCTAAACAGATAGTACGTGTCGATCTGCATTTCTTGAGTCTTCTCCAGGATTTTTCGTAATGTGAATATCTGATCGGTCATGTATTTACCAGGTCTCAGTTAAATATAAAATTTTGTAGTAAATTGATATTACTACTCGATTTCTAAAGTGGGTAGAGTGATAAATTTGTATGAGATGTACCAAAAGGGGCGTGGCTAGACTTCCAATTTGTTCTTCAAAGCTTTATCCTATTATAACTTTACTGAATACAGAATTTGGGCACGCTCGCGATGCACAGTGGATCCGCTTGTATGGAGGCGCGGCCAAAAATACTTCTAATGGTAGTACAGAGCTGAAATGTTCAGGAGGGCTCTTAAAAACTATTTAAGCCAGTACAGGAATTCCAATGAGGTGAACTGACTGATAAATACCCTCACCCTATGTACGACATTGTTTTACTCTCGAGTTAATGAAATTGAAAAAGAAATTACTTATGTAGCGTAAACGATCGGGAATAGGACTCTCGGTCGTATGGCCAGAAGTTTGCAGACATGTAGCAAAACTAACAACAGTTATAAAAAGTTAAATTCAATATCTCTTACAAAAATGATATGTATCTAAAACCGTCTGAAGCTAATATTTCGGTTTTACGAGGTTTTGCGTCGGATTACAAGGTAATCCAACTGACCACATTCAAGTATACTCCAGTTTTTCGTTTAAATGTTATGAGAGAAATATTAATTTTCCCAAAAATATGTTGGTAATTTTGTATAAGACATCCCAGAAGCGGTAGAGCAACATAGTCCGTATTCATCCCTAAGTTTACCTTGGAAAAAATTTGACTGAAAAAAAATATGCTTATGGGAATATTACGTTGAATTAGGTTTTATATACAATGAGGTGGCATAAGGGGCGCGGCAAAAGTTCCGATTTTCTGTAGTTTTACCTAGTTTTATTAGATTATTAGTCCGCCAAAGTTCATGATCATGTAGTGTTTCGTTTGGAAGTAATGGAAGAAATATCCATAAATAGGTAAGTTTGCATGGGAGGTACCAGAAAGGGTGGGGCAATTCTGCTTATTTACAATAACGTAACTTCATTTTGGAAAATATTAAAACTGGTATATTTTCATAAAGATCAGTTTAGGTTTACTCAAATTATCATCCCCATCAGTTATCCTTCCATCCAGCAAGCCAACCGGCCAGCCAGCCGATACGACGGAAATGGGACAACCGTCTTAAAAAATCTTTAAACAAATTTGGTTTTAGGATAATTTGGGTCGAGATAATTAGGGTCGTTACACATTCTCACTTATGAAATTATACTTACCCTCTTACCTAATTTTGAGGATTTAATAAGAAGGCGGTTTAGTATATTAAAAACTACACGCACATCCGCAAATTTCCGCAACAAACTTTAACACTTTTATTACCTTAAGACTACGACAAATACAATGGAAAAGACACCTAAAGGGGGATCTGGAAGGAACACAACTAAAACTCTAAATAATCATAATGAAGACGCACAAAATATGATCAAACAAATACGTTACCTAAAACATTAATTTGACAAGAATTACAAAAAAAGTTAGTTTTTATAAATTTGTTGAGATTAAATAAATACTTTTAATTTTAAAATCCATTAAAAATAATTAAATTTTTTAGACTTATGCAATGAGCAATCCGTTTTGAAGTGCACTCTTGTTTTAAATTATTCGAACAACGTAAAAAAGCGCGAACAAATGTTCATGATTAAATTCTATTTTTAAAAAGTCCCGTTAGATTTTCAGAAGAATCCGGTTTACCATTATGAAGATTGGACATTTAAGAGATAATTTGTTTACATTTTATTTTAATACTTTGTGATTAGTTTTTGGATTTTTGGCCTATGGGCGGAACCACTGTGCGATGGGCCTATTAATAATATTAATTGATTTCTAAAATGGGTGGAGTCATACATTTGTATGGTAGGTACCACAAGGGGCGTGGCTAGACTTCCAGATCTTCTCTCCAAAACTTTATTCTGCTACAACTTTACTAAATACAGAATGTAGGCACGATCGCGTTGATTGTGTTAATAATATTAATCGATTTCTAAAGGGGGTGGTACCAGATGGGTATGACAAATGGGGAGTAGCTAGATTTCCAATTTATTCTCGAAAACGTTATCCTGCTATAGCTTTACTAAACAGAGAATTAGAAGACGATCGCGTTGGGTGTCTTGATATTATATCTCGATTTCTAAAGTGGGAAGAATGATATACTTGTATGGGAGGTACCAGAAGGGGCGTGACATTATACTCGTGCAAAGTTTCATAAGATTTGGTTGCGTCTTCCTAAAGTTATCGTGCGTACCAGCCGGACAGCCTGACAGACAGACGGACTTGGCTCCAACGACTTAAAAAGTCATGAATCGAATTTGGTTCATAGAAAAATAGAGTGACTTCTTCTATGTGTTACACTTTTGGGTCGTATCAAATTATATATACCCTACCGTACCGTAGGGTAAGGGTATAGAAATCCATCGCCAGAACCGTCTGTCTGAACGTGCCTTTAGCCTTTCACATATAATACTACATAAGACCTACTCTGCGATAGGCAGAGGGCTGATCCTGCTATAGTCGGCTTTCGTAAGCAAACGAAATATAACACTCAGAGGCCAATCATCGGACTTGCATTCCTTAGATCAAGTCGTGTTTATTAGATGGCGCATGCACATTGCCAGATCATCGCAGCCGTCTTTTATCCTCCGGCAGTCCATCGGCTCCTGCCGCTTTGTTGTTTTTAAGCCGTGCTATTGTTGTGCTGGTATCGTTTTGGCTCGTTGGTGGACAATCTATTTCCTCGTCGATGATTGGCATGATTGCGTCACTAATGCTGCCTTCGGGAATGAGCAGAGTATGCAAATGTTCCCTCCATTTATGCAGCACAATCTGCACGTCCCTGACCGGATTTCCATCTCTGTCCTTAGAGGTAAGTATTCATTTTCAAAAACCTTTACTTTCTACCTTTAGGTAGAACTTTCGTGCTTTATCTTGATCCCTGTAAATTTCGATATCCTGGCTCTCTGTTTTCTTCCACAGAAGAGGGGTTTCATTTCCCTCCTCTTCTTATTATAACGCTCTATCACAGCACGCGTTGGCATTGGCTGCAGTTTTTCTCTATATGCAGCATCGTTTTCCTTATACATTTCGTATAAGGATGTGTAGAATGCAACTCTTATGTCCTCGTCCTTGTGTTCAGTCGGTGAGAGCACACAAATCGGAGTAGTGTAAAAATATTTAGCCTTGAGGCGACTAGTGGATATTCAGTCACCTACAAAGTTAATCCACGAGATCAGATATCAAAGTCTCTTGCCAACTATGAATCCACGTCCAAATTCATGTCTTTCTGCATGTCAGCTGTAAAAGATGTCACAGTTCTTTTGTCCCGCCATTAAATTTCCTCTATGGCGGTTATGTCAGTCTTGTATATGTCGAGGACATCCGCCAGTAGGATAAAGGCACCATTTCTGTAGTGAGTCAAACATTCCATTTCTATTGCTTTGATTAACAACTTTCTTTTTCAGTGCAATTAAACCACTCATAAATAGCTGCTATGTTAGCGACATCTGAGACAGCTATATTAAATGTATATATAATCTCCAATGCTGTCGCTGCTTGCTAACAATCTTGTATGTTATATCATCTACTGATAAATAATGATATACATTAATATGATTACGATTAAAAACAAACAAAACGTATAGACTGATTACAAATGTATCTCATTTATTTTCACAGACTCTCTTTGGTAAACAAAGACAGCTTTTGTTAAACAATGAATTTTAAAAAGAATTAATTTTCTGCCATTGGCTGCAATAACAATTGGCTTATATGGCCAATTGGATCGTTAGCTTTAAAATTACATTTATTTTAAGATAAATAATGCGTTTAAAGTTAACCTAAATAAACAGGACGATAACAAGACAATTGGATTAAATGGTTAATTTGAAAGTTAATTTTTAAATAATATAAAATTTATGCCCTTGCGATATAACCTTGAACTTTAAATCTTTTGTCTAACCTTTTCAAGGATTTACATTAATGATGGCTGATGCAGAATTTTAGTAGCGGCTATTAATCTTCATTGGAAAGCAGGTCAGTGAAGAATGTGCTCAATATTAAACACACTTTTCCAATTTTATGTTACTTTTGCCAAACTCATTTGTCATTTGTGACCATCATATTTAGGTTAAATAGAAAATGTTTAAACTAAGGCCTCGTAGTGAAAGAGAAAACAAAAAATAAAAAACAGAAAAATTAAAAATATAAATAAACTGAAACTTATTCATGTGTTTTCAACCATGAACCCGGCGTTTACTATGCACATTGGAAGGACTATTTGAAAGGGTTTGTGTAAAAATCATTTAAATGGGCTTAGGTTTCATCAAGAACTCAAAATACAAAGTGAAAGCTGTAGTAATTAAAAATACAAATCTCGCCTTAGTTACTGTGTGTGTGCAACAGTTGAAGTTATGCCACGAACTGTTGACAGCAATGCCAGTGTTTTTAATTTTTTTATATGTATATGTAGCGTTGCCGACGCTACCCGACTGAGGGTGTAATGTCAACCTTCAATCCAATGGAAATTGTTGTGTTGACACAGACATAAGAGTAATTTCATTTAAAACTGAACATCTTAATACAATATTAATTTGGTGGCATAGTTTTCGATTAAGTACATTAGAAGATTGGATGGAGGGAAATATTACTTATTTACTTAGCTGGTACTTCTATGCAATCCCAGTGGATTATATACCGCACGTAGAAAAATATTATAAGCGCCTCGATCTTCTGCGCTTCTTCTCCAGTTAGTCTCACCGAGTTCTGTAAGGTTCTCAGTAGCCTGGTCTTTCCAACGGAGTTTTGGTCGCCCTCTTCTGCGCCGTCCATCGAGTTCATTGTCGAAGACTTTTCGAGCTGGAGCATTTTCGTCTATGCGTACAACATGACCTAGCCAACGCAACCGTTGCACCTTAATGCGTTTGACCACGTTAATGTCAGTGTACAGCTCGTACAGCTCATGATTCATACGACGCCGATACTCTCCGTTAACGATGATGGGCCCATATATTTTACGGAGTATTTTTCTCTCGAATACCGCCAGAACCGATTCATCCGCTTGTGTCATAACCCAGGATTCTGAGCCATACATTAGGACAGGTAGAACCAGTATCTGGTATAGCTGGCGTTTTGTTCGTCGAGAGAGGCCTCTGTCATTGAATCGCTTGATTAGTCCGTAGTAGCATTTATTTGCAAGCAGGATTCTTCTCCGGATTTCTAGGCTGACATTATTTTCTTTGTTGATGGCGGAGCCTAGGTAGACAAAATTATCTACCACCTCGAAATTATAGTTGTCAACGTTCACGCAGTTTCCCAAACGAGTAGATTCTTTGTTCGTTGAAACTAATAACTTCGTTTTGTCCTCGTTCACCGTTAGGCCCATTTTCGCTGATTCCTTCTGAATACCTGAGAAGGCTGCAGTTACATCCCGCAGTTTTCGACCGATGATGTCTACGTCATCAGCGTACGCGAGTAGCATGTGGCTTTTGTTGAATATAGTGCCACTCGTGTTTACTGCAGCTTTTCTCATTATCATCTCCATCACAATGTTGAAGAGATCGCACGATAGGCCGTCGCCTTGTTTTAGGCCTCGTCTGGTATATAATGGCTCCGTAAGGTCGTTGCCAATCTTCACTGAAGACTTCGTGTCAGTCAGCGTCATTCCGCAAAGACGTATCAGCTTCGCTGGAATACCAAACTCAGCCATGGCTTCAAGTAATTTCTGCCGTATCGGGCTGTCGAAGGCAGCTTTATAGTCGACAAAAAGATGGTACGTGTCGATCTGTTTCTCTTGGGTCTTTTTCACGAAGTGTGAAAATCTGGTCAGTTGTTGATTTTCCAGGTCTAAAGCCACACTGATAATGCCCGATCAGGTTGGATAACACTGGCTTTAGTCTTTCACATAGCACACTAGACAGGACCTTATATGCGATGGGTAAAAGGCTGATCCCACGGTAGTTGGAGCACACACTTGGATCACCTTTTTTCAGCACAGGACATAATAGGCTTACATTCCAATCGTCGGTCATGCACTCTTTAAGCCAAACCGTGCGCAGGAGCTGGTGCATGCTCGTTATCAGCTCCTCGCCACTGGACTTGAGAACTCTGCGGGCAGACCGTCGGCACCGGTTGCTTTGTCGTTTTTCAGCCGCGATATTGCTCTTCTTACCTCGGCTAGGCTTGGTGGTAGGCAATCTTAGCCGTCGTCGCCAATTGGCGTGATAACTTCAAGTGCGCTGCCTTCTGGAACCAGCAGTTGCTGGAAGTATGCTTTCCATACGTGCAGCACACTCTGCGTATCCGTGACCAGATTTCCATCACTGTCCTTACAGGTGGGGACTCCATTACCGTATCCATTTGCTCTTACTTTCTGGTAAAATTTTCGGTTGTTGTTGGTTGGTTGTTGCGGCGATTGCCATGGAATACGCAATATGCTGCCACTGTGTATCGGGAACGTCAGAAGTAGAGGCGTTGTGTCGTAGAAGTTGGGAGAGCTGGTTGGAGTAGGCAGTAGCTATCTCTGGGGTTTGCAGCTTCGCGATGTCCAGCTTTCTTTGTGTTTGGCTACGTGCGTTTTTCGCTCTGCTCAATCTTGTGCGCATCTTGGCTGCAACCAGGTAATAATCCGAGCCAATATTAGCACCACGGATCACACGCACGTCCATGACACTAGATGCATGCCTGCCATCAATTACCACATGATCAATTTGATTTTTGGTGTTTTGATCGGGGGATAGCCAAGTTGCCTTGTTGATATCTTTGTGCTGGAATCTGGTTCCACTCACTACCATGTTCCTTCCCGCTGCGACGCTAACCAGCATTAACCCGTTGTCTGACGTGTTCTGAATATGCACCTGGAATGTCCGAACTTTCCACTCTGAAATTGGCGGATGTCCTTGACAAATATAAGGCTGACATCACCGCCGTAAAGACAATGCGATGCACACTACATAAGAGCTAAGACATCTTTTACAGCTGCCATACAGAAAGACACGAATTTATATGTGGATTATTAGTGGACAAGCAACATCCACATCTTACCTCTCGGTTTAACACTGTAAGTGGTCGAATTGCCACTATCATTAATCAAATATTGCTGCATTTCGCTGAATTATATACCAACTCTCTCAATTAATGCAAACAAACGCCTCTAATTCTGATGTCCCAGCACACAGTGGCAGTATGTTGCGAGTTCAATGGCCACTGCCGCAATGACCATACTGGCTTATGAAAAACCACGCTCAATAAAGCCCTGATACGATGAGGAGTATCGGTTATTGTCTGAGGCAATGAATGCTGCATACAAAGCAAAACTATAGCCAATGGTAATGAGTAGTGTGGTGGAGCGATATATTAGTAAGTGGAGAGACAAAAGACTTCCCATCAGTCGGAAATAGCGTCTAAGAAAGGAATGACGCAGCCAGGATATCGGAAGTTACAGGGATAGAGGTAAAACTCGTAACTTATACCATGAGTTAAAAACAAAGGTTTTAAAACAGGAATGTAAGGACAGAGATGAAAATCTGGTCAAGGGCACGCAGAGTGTGCTGCATATGTGAATGAACAATTTTCGAGCTCTTCTCGTTCCCGAAGGCAGCATAAGTAACGAAATCATGTCAATCATCGACGATGGAGTAGTAGAGATCTGCACGGCAATTGCACAGCTCAAAAAATAATAAACGGGGAAGTACTACCGTTACTTCATGCATGCATCAGCTTTGCATATCCTTTGCTTAAGAAAGGCGTCAACGTGTGTGCACCAACTACCGCAGGGTTAGCCGTTCTCTCATCGCAAATAACCTATGTGAATGATTAAAGCCCATTATAGCAAAACTAATTAGACCTTATCAGTGTGGTTTTAGATCCGGCAAAGCCACAATTGACTAAGGTATTCACACTACGAAAAATCCTGGAAAAGACCCAAATAATGCAGATCGACAACTAACATCTGTTTATCGATTGTAAAGCTACATTCGTCAGTGTGATACAAGAAATTATTAGATGCTATGGCTGAGTTTGGTACCCCGCGAAGCTGCTACGACTTTGCAGGATGACACTGACTGGCACGAAGTCTTCACTGATAGAGCCTTGTTCTACCAAACGAGGTTTTAGACAAGGCGCTAATCCGTCATGCGATCTCTTTGACACCGTAATGGAAATGATAATTTGGAAGGCTGCAGTAAACACGATTGGTGCCATATTAAATAAAAGTCACATACTGCTCACGTATGGCGATGACATAGATATCATTGACCGTGGACTGCGGAATGTTACCGCCGCCTCCTCGAGCATTGAGAAGCAGTCGGCAGAAGTGTGTCTGGTGATAAATTTGGTTAAAACCAAGTTATTTGTTTCAACGATCATAGAGTCTATTCGTTTGGGACGGTGTGTGAGAACAGTAACATTGAAGTGGTACATGATTTTGTCTACCTTAGCTTCATCGTTAACAAAAATTATATTGTTAGCCTGGAAATCAAGAGACGGGTATTGACCGCAAACCGCCTGCTAAGGCTCTCTCTCAACGAACGAAGATCCAACTCGATCAGACACTGATCCTACCTGTCTTGGTTTACAGCGCAGAACCGTGTTTAATGATTTGGGAGTCTCGATAGAAAAATACTTCGCAAAATATTAGGACCCATCATCGATAACGGCGAGTATGGTCGCCGAAGGAACCATAAGCTGAAGAGCTGAATAACGACATCTACATAGTCAAGCGCGTTCAAATAGACTAAATGAACTGGCGACGATGAAAATGTTCCAGCTCGAGTAGTCTTCGGAAACAAACTCGATGAGTGACGCAAGAGTGGGTAAACAAAACTTCGTTGAGTGGACCAGCTGAAAGAGTTGTTATCCAAGCTTGGTGTGAAGACGAACTATCTACGGAGCGACAAAGATGAAGCGCTTGGAATTATTTTCTACGTGCGGCTACTGGTGGATGCATTTTTTGTTGCTGCTGGCAACACCAAAGTAAGATATTTAGCATCTGGTACAGTTGAATCTTTTTTTGCCGAGAGAGCGCTTTGCCATTTAATCGTTTGCTTAGCGCCTAGTAGCAGCGGTGATCTTGTTTTCAGGCTGACATATTTTTTTTCACACATATAAATAACTATGTTTTATACTCGTTTATCACCAGACCCGCCTTTATCGATTGTATTTCAATGTTTGAAATAGTTGCAGTAACATTGCGCAGTTCTAGTTGTATTTTAGGTTATAAATTGTACAGGTTGATTAATGTCTTTCACTCAAATAAATTTACACCACTATGTAAGTTAAAAAATATTAGAAAAATCAATCAATCAATCCTGTGTAATTGTGTCCGATGGACACATGCATACGCAAGGGCTTGTGTGTGTATTATGCAGGCATGTTGTGCGCTTCGAGGATGCTTTCTTCGCACCGTTGGAAAAAGTTCTCATTAACTTTGAGATGCTTTCTTCCCTTAAGGTTTGTGATGATAGAGGAGAAGGCACAGCAAAGGGCGCTGACGAGACATTGTCATACGCCTAACCTGCTGTCAACATAATACATTTCACACTCATGAATAAAAACCTATTGGCAATAATAAATAATTGCCAATAGAACTGATCTTAAACCGAACTATGACAATATCATAATTCATTGCAGGTCAACAAAAAACAAAATCAAGAACAACAAAAATCAATATATTTCAGTATATATGTATATTCCTTTGTAGGCAGTGCATACATATCGACAAAACCGATTACGTTATCCAAACTTACTTACTTACTTACTTAATTTCCCTTTGCACCCCATGAATTAGGTATTCAAACTGCCAAAGTCAAAAACCAAATTTGTTACCAATAATATTGGATATGGTTTTATAGTCCAACGAATAGGTGTTCGAATTAATGCACAAATTTGTTCATTCATCATTTGGAATCAGTATGAAGTAAAATAAAGGTGAAATCTGTAACCACGTGGAGCTCTGTAAAAGGCTTGAAATGCAATCTATCCTAACATATCCATGTCAACCATGTGATGTCAGCACATGTAGTACTACACTCCAATAAAAGCTAATAATACTAACTTGTCATTTGGCATTAGTCCCCCCTCATTCTATCTGATTATAGAAATTCGCTTAAAATCACTGCATATGTGTGTCTCTCTCCACCGCATCCCATTCATGTCCTGCAAATTTAATTTATTTAGATTTTTACAATATGTTGCCAATCTCTAACTTTTAACATAGCACATATGTGTGCGTGTGTTTAACGAAATTGCTCATAATTTCAAATCAGTGCAGTGCACATCGCCATTAACACGATAATTATATATATTTCACGAATAGTGTTAGAATTTGCATATTTGCATGACAAATTTGTTGACACGCATTTGTTCGTATTTACACTGAAATCGAACTATTTATCTACACCAACTAATTAGCGATATTCTCGTCGTGTTGTTGGATTTTGTTCATTACCTTAAATGTAATTATTATGCAAATTTTTATGTATTCACCATTTAATTAGAAGCTAAAAAGGAATACATATACATACATGCAAGTCAATGCTGCGCAACATCTCACGTTGCATATTAATAACATTTGCGTAGACTTTCTTACATGCAATTATCATTAATATTCCATTAATCTTCGGCAAATGACAACAGAGTTGTGCATAATAAGTGAGGATGTATTAAACTGTATGCATTTAGTATGAGTAGACTAAGTACATTATTGCGAGAGGATGCGAGTGAAAGTTTAGTGTAGCGACTAGAGTGTATAAATGAGAAGGATAACTTTGGATAACACATTTAATCAGATGATCAGATGCGGTGGCTTCATAAGCCACATACCTTAAACAATAATTATTATTTTAGTCACTCACATTTGAAAGCTCCAACCAGCTTTCAATATAACTACAAAATAGGATCGAATTAAAAAAATACAAAGAAAAGTAAAGACAAGCAATTCTCAAAATGTTAACAGCCCCTGAAACTTTATAAAATCATTGAAGAAACTATGCCTCTATCCACTACCACCATACAGGCAATACCATGGACATTGCAGAAATGCACATGACGTAATAAATGTTACATCGTTTCCAGCTGCCATGCAAAAAGATACGAATTTAGATGTGGATTCATTGCTAGAACGAGACTTAGACATTTAGTATTAACGTTATAGAGGTCCGAATTTTTATACATTGCGGATTTGCTTACAAGTATCTACGAAACACAAAAACAAGGACTGTAAGTATAAATTTTAGAAGCGCCTTCAGACTGGTTACCTTCACGTCGGCAAGAAATCTGGTACTTAATGAGATATCAGATATCAACAGACTATATGGATATCTCTTGAACCAAAGTCTAGAAGGAATTGAATATGTGAAAAGCAATGAAATAAATGCTTTAAACGTTATGGACGTGCGTGTAAAGCGAGGTTGAAATAAAGACTCTGATCTGCACCTAGTTGCAAAAAAAACGGACGCACGAGTTTAAGCAGTGCAAATAATGCTCTTTTTTTAACATTTCCACAAATAAATCTAAACATCACAATGCTATATACCCCCGAGATAGCAAATGCCTATTCCAACCCGCTCTCTCATATGATTACTGTCGTAACGACCGCACTTGGGTATGAAAACACTCAGTCTTGATTGGATAAACCAGTACAGAAATTTCAGTCAGATAAACTGACTGATATATACCATCACCCACTATAAGATATTGTTTAAGTCTTGAGTTATTGAAATTAACCGATTTGTAATTAAAACCAGTTGAAAGTTTCAGTCGGGCAACCCGACTTACATATACCCTTACCCTCAGTAAAACAAATACTTTTCTATTATATTGATATTATTACTCGATTTCTAAAGTGGGCGGAGTGGTACATTTGTATGGGAGGTACGATAAGGGGTATGTCTAGGCTTCTAGATTTATTCTCCATAACCTTATCCTGTTATAGCTTTACTAAATACAGAATTTGGGCACGATTGCGTTGGGTGTATTGATATTATTACTACATCCCTAAAGTGGGCGGAAAGGTACATTTTTATGGGAGGTACCATAAGGGCCGTGTCTAGACTTCCAAATTTTTTTCCAAAACTTTGTCCTATTATAACATAACAAAATTTAGAATTTGGGCACGATCGTGTCGAGTGTATTGATATTATTACCCTATTTCTAAAGTGGGCGGAGTGGTACATTTGTATGGGAGGTACCAGAAGGGGCGTGTCTAGACTTCCAGATATTTTTCTCCAAAACGTTATCCTGCTTGAACTTTACCAAATACATAATTTGGGCACGATCGCGTTAGTCTTTTAATAATATTAATAGATTTCTAAAGTGGGCGGTACCAGATGTGTATGGGAGGTACCAGATGGGGCGTGGAGAGACTTACAATTTTTTTCTTCAAAACTTTATCCTGTTATAGCTTTACTAAAAATAGAATTTGGGTACGATCACGTTTGATTTATTGATATTATTCCTTCATCTCCATAGTGGACGGAAAGGTAGATTTGTATGGGAGGTACCAGAGGGGGCGTGGCTAGACTTTCAAATTTGTTTCCAAGCTTTATCCTGTTATAGCTTTACCAAATACAGAATTTATGTACGATCCCGTTGGGTGTATTGATATTATTACTCGATTTTTAAAGTGGGCGGAATGATGTATTTGTATGGAAGGTACCAGAAGGGGCGGGGCCATGTAGCCCATTGGCAACACCGTAAGTAGTTTTGAGGAAATAATAACTCGTTCAAAATTTCGAAACATTTGGTTACGTCTTTCGAAAGTTATCGTGCGAACCAGCCGGACAGCCAGACAGACAGACATACGGAAATGGCTCAAACGACTTAAAAAGTCATGAATCGAATTTGGTTCAAAGAAACCTAGGGTCTAAAGTGACTCCTTCTATGTGTTACACTTTTGCGTCGTATCAAATGATATATACCCTCATCCCTAAGGGTGATGGTATAAAAAGCGAAAAAAGTGAAGCCCGAAAAATTTCACCAATAGGTAAAATTCAACATTTTTTGGTCAGAGATTCCCCCCAGTAAGGACATAGGCTAATATCCTGAGGATATATATATGACCGCTGCCCTCCCCATGACATTTAAATTGTTCTGGGAGATTTTAATGCTAAAATAGGAAGGGAAGATGATCTTGGTAGCAGTCACAAAATGCAGTCTACACAAAAACACCTACGATAACGGACTGAGACTTATTAGCTTCGCGTCGGCAAGAAACATGGTAGTGAGTGGAACCAGATTCCCGCATAAAGGTATCCATAAAACAACCTGGATCCCTAATCAAAAGACAAGAAACCAGATTGATAACCTACCTAGTTGCAACCAAGGAATGCAAACAATAAGGTAGTGTTAAAAACGTTCATAACCAAACTCAAAGAAAAGTAGAATTTACAAAGCTGCGTACTACCGATATAGCCAATGCCTACTGCAACCAACTCTTTAAATTACTTCAAACAAACTTCCCTAGTTCTGATGTTCCTGACGCACAGTGGCAGCATATTGAGAATTTTATGACCACTGCATCATCGACCGTACTGGGTTATGAAAAACCACGCTCAGACAATCCCTGATACGATGATGAATTTTGCGAAATATCTAAGGAAATGGATGCTGCATACAGAGCAAACCTGTAGCCAATGGCAACGCGTGCGGTAACGGGTCTAAATAGTGAGATAAAGAGAAAGATAAAACGAATCTTCAGGCGGAAAAATCGTCTATGGATAAAAAGACAGAATCAGGATATCGAAAAGTACAGGATAGAGGTGGAGCCCTAAAATTCTACCATAGACTGACGGCGGAGCTTTTTAGAGCCAGCTGTGATGAGCTGGCAACGTAAATCCACCAGCTTTTATACCCGATTTTGACCGATGCATGCCTAATAATAGTGACCGTAGTGAGTGTAAAAACTACCGTGGAGTTAGCCTTTTACCGATTGTGTTTAAGGTTCTCTCTAGCATACTGTCTGAACATATGAAGCCAAATGGGGAAAACCTGATAGGACCTTGTCAGTGCGGCTTTAGACCAGGCACATCCACGACGGATCAGATATTTACCCTACGGCAGATTCTGCAGTAAACCCATAAGAAGAAAATCGACACTTACCACCTCTATGTCGATTACAAAGCTGCTTCGATGGTCCCATCAGGCATCGACTATACGAAGCCTTGTCTGAGTTCGGTATACATACGAATACAAAGTCCTCTATTCACATTGGCAAGGATCTATCTGCTCCATTCGATACGACGAGAGGTCTTAGACGGGGTGATGGTTTGTCATGCATACTGTGGTCGAATGGTGCGAGAGGTAACAGCTGTTTTCTCATCCGTTGAAAGGGAGTTAGCAAAATAGATTTGGAAGTGAATGAGGACAAGACAAAGTCAATGATATCACCGAACAAAGTGTTCACCCGTTGGGGATGCAGCGTGAACGTTGAAAACTATTGCTTTAAGGTAGTGGACTGCGGGATGTTACTGCGACCTTATCGAGCACTGAGAAGCAGTCGTCGGATGTGGGTATGGTCATAAAGAGGACAAAAAAAGTTATATATTGTATGTGTGAACGTTGGGATGGTAGATCAATATGGGTTGGCTCTGCCTATAACAAAACTAATATCGTCAGCCTGGAAATCGCATACATGGTCTTGTCCAGTGTGCTATGCAAAACATTAAAGATCATATTAACTAAACTGATTGAACTTTATCAGTGGGTGGAGAAAATATTAAAAGTTAAAATTTTTGGAAAACATTTTAGTTAACTTTCCAAAAAGTATGTGATTTAGTATGGGAGGCACTATGTTGGCCATTAACAATCCCACTACTTCATTGTGAAAAAATTTATTCTGCACACCAGCCAGACAGACGGACATAGCTTAATCGTCTTAAAAAGTCCTGGTCTTATAAAACTTGGGGTCTAAAACGTCTTCTTTAATGCGTTACACGTTATCTCGCATCAAATGATATATACACACATCCCTAAGGCTGGGAGTATAACAATCAATAATTAGTTAAAGCGAACTTTATATTGGGTTAAATACAAATTGAAGCGATATGAAGCATATGTAGAACGTTTTTAAATATGTTTCGTTGTTTGTCATTGCAGATCATTTAACTGCTACCCTCGTATCAATATATGTCACATAGATTAGTTTATATGGATAAGCAAGGGTATAGCTGATATGAATAAACACAAATCCCCAGTCAAGTCACTGCAAGAAGCCGCAAATTTTTGCGCTACCAGATCTTTCTAATTAAGTTCCCAGCCTAGGGATTTGCAACACACCAATTTCTTAAAACATCTAAAAACCATAATTTACACAATATGTTCCCAAGACATCCCCAGTCGCATTAGTAAGTTGAAGAACATTGTGCATAAAGTTTAAAACAAACGAAAACCAAATATGCAAAAAAAAGGTTTTTTTAAAAAACAGGGACCCTTTAATGCAGAAACGGCATATGAATTTACCGCAGTCGTCATTTAAATGAAATTTAAGCGAACGATGTTTTTTCGCTTCCCTATTAAAATTCCAGCCCAATGGCTGACCCCTCGCAATGTACTTTAGAATGGCTATTGCAAAATACACTACACAACTTTGCAGTGGTCGTAAATAAAATTATATAACAAATTAATTTCATAGTATGGCAGCCAGATTAGATACGAATGATGCCACATAAAGATTAAATAAGAAGTCTCATAAAATATGATATTATCCAGAACGTGTAAATTATTGAATATTTGACAATTTGATTGGTCAGGTGTAGAATCATGCATATGAATTAAATAATTCGTTACATATTAAATGGTCGATAAAATTTAAAATAATTCAAAATGCTATAATTTTAGTTGACAACATTGTCATAAATTTATTATAGTTCATGTTTAAGAAACTTACGAATATTACTCATCCTGAAACCAGATAAAAACCGTTCGCTTGTTTGCACCCCGCAATCAATTTAAGCCACTTTCACATACATTCTGTCCATTTTAATAATAACTAGTCTATTCTCTCGACACATGATTAATGACTGTAAACTTGTAAGCGTAACATATAAATCTCCCTGCTTTTTTAATTAAAACTACAACTTTCTTTTGGTCCGCCTCCAGCGACGTCTCCTTACCCCCTATCGCAACAATCATTACAGATCTCATTAATCCCTTGTGAGTTGAAAGTGACTTTATTAAATCAACTAAAAAGGAAACCGCTTAATTAAACCATTCGTAGTATTGTACAAAATTAATAACAAGTTTTCTTTTGAAAATATAGCAACAACAACAACAAATAAGCTGGT
Source organism: Muscina levida (assembly GCA_964034835.1). Taxonomy (NCBI): domain Eukaryota; kingdom Metazoa; phylum Arthropoda; class Insecta; order Diptera; family Muscidae; genus Muscina; species Muscina levida. Next base: position 131,654,843 of record OZ035880.1, on the reverse strand, counting down.
TATTATATAAAGCGCTCAAAACATTATGAAAGCAATTCTTTGCGTATTAAAGTTTATGTTGATCCCCTATCAACCAAAATATATCATGCAACTAAAAAACAAGAACAAATCTTACAAACAAATTTAGCAGACGAACAAACCTCGCAGTGGTATAAAGTAAGATACATGTAAAACTTCAAAAATCTCTCCACAACTTTAAATCACTTCATTTTGAAATGTTGTATCGTACGTATGTGTGTGTATATAAAGCCACATGTATGCAAAGTATACATACACATATATATGTATATCGATACGAGGGATGGGAAAAAAAATAATGTACATGATGGAAAACCTAATCTAATGTGAAACAGATTAAGGAAGTTTGAAAAAAAAATAATCAACAAAAAAGGTACGCTACCGATTAAGCAGTGCTAAAAACGCTCGTAACCAAACGCAAAGAAAGCTAGCAATCACAAAGCTGCATACCACCGAAATAATCAATGCCTACTCTCTGAATTACTTCCTCAATTACTACGAACCCCTATAACTGACGTTCCGGACAACCAATGGTAGCGTATTGCGAATTCTATGACCACTGCCGCAACGACCATACTGGGTTATGAAAAACCACGCTCAGACAAGCCCTGGTACGATGATGAATGTCTCGAATGTCTGAAGAAAAGCATGTTGCATACATGGCAAAACTGCAGCCAATGGCAACGCGTGCATTGACGGAATGAGCAGAGGAGGGAGCAGACACGCCTTTTCAGGCGGAAAAAGCGTCTAAGGATAAAAAGAGAGAGCCAGAATATCGAAAACTACAGGGATAGAGGTGAAGCCTGAAAGTTGTACCAAAATGTAAAAAAGCTAAGGTTTTGGACCAGGGATCCCCACCTGTAAGGTCAGAGACGGAAATTTGGTCACTGACATTCAGAATGTGCTGCAAATATGGAGGGAACATTTTCAATCTCTACTCGTTCCCGAAGGCAGCATAAGTGACGAAATCACACCAATCATCGAAGAAGCTGGGCGAGCCGATGGACTACCGACAGAGCTTTTTAAAGCCGGCGGCGCTGAGCTGGCAAAATGCATGCGCCAGATCATCAACACGATTTGGCTTAAGGAATGCATGCATGCTGATTGGAATCTGAGTGTTCTATATCCTGTGCTTAAGAAAGGCGATCCAAGTGCGTATACGAATTATCGCAGAATCAGCCTTTTACCTGTCGTATACAAGGTCCTGTCTAGTGTGTTATGTGAAACACTAAAGCTCATTTTAGTGAACCTGATTGGACCTTATCAGTACGGCTTTAGAATTGGTAAATCCACAACCGACCAGATATTCACAATACGACAAATCCTGGAGAAGTACCAAGAAATTCAGATCTACACCTACCATCTGTTTATCGACTACATAGCTGCATTCGACTGTCCGAGACGACAGACACATTTAGATGCTATGGCTGAGTTTGGTATCCCCGTGAAGCTGATACGACTTTGCGAGATGACACTGTCTGACACGAAGTCTTCAGTGAAAATATGCACAAATTTAACAGAGCCAATATTCCACCAAGCGAGGCTTCAGACAAGGCGATATCAGACGTGCAATCCCTTTAACATCAAAATGAAGATGATCATGCGGAAGGCAGCAGTAAACACGACTGGCACATGTAGCTCGCATATGCCAGTGATATAGATATCATTGGCAGAGGACTGCGGGATGTTAATCCAGCCTTTTCGAGCATTGAGAAACAAACGGGTGAACGTAGACAACAATAACTTTGAAGTGGTAGATGATTTTGTCTACCTCGGCTACGCCATAAACAAAAATAATAATGTCAGCCTGAAATCAAGAGATCGTATTGAAGCCCTCTCTCGAAGAACGAAGATCCTATTCTACCAGACACTGATCCTACCTGTCTTGATCTACAGCGCAGAATCCTGGGTAATGACGCAGGCAGTTCAATATATGCTGGGAGTTTTCGAGAGAAAAATCCTTCGCAAAATATTTGGGCCCATCATCGTTAACGGCGAGTACCGTCGTCGAATGAATCATAAGCTGTATGAGCTGTACAACGACATAGACGTAGTCAAGCGCTTTCAAATAGACCAAATGCGCTCCAATATACGTGTTTTTCTGGGGTAAAAGTAATATCCTCGCCGAAGGTTCAAAGCTATCTAATCTCCTTGAGTTTTGTTTAACCAAAAGGATTGTTTGATGCACATGGGTAATGCGGGACTGATCGTATTAATTTAATTTTACCCCACAAGTGGATCCTAAACCAAACGGCCAGGCAATCAGCAAAGATGCTTTGGGCTTACCTGGTCTCGCATAGCACCAGTTTTATTCCTTGGTCGGAGTTTGTAAGTACATACGCCCCTACTACCGCTTTTCTGTGCCGCTTGGCCTGAAAAGCTGACCACCGATAAGGTAGGCTCATTGTTTTTTAGCAGGGTAATTGTCATATTTATTCTTGGCTCGATGGTGGATAATCTACTCCGCGTGTCCGTAACTAGATTTCATTACTCTCTTTAAATGTGGGGATTCCGGTTCCATCACCTTTATATTGTATCTTTTGAAAATACTTGTTGGCTTCATCTCTTGCATACGTGTAAACCACTTTGAGAAAGGTTTGAGTAAGCCGGTCGTCTCTGGAGGAGATAGTGAGACATTCGACGGTTACCCTCACATGGGTTCCAGAACATGGGAACATATATGGTCACCAAAGGTCGAAAACATTGGCTGGGGCCACCACCACCGTAAACTCGGGCGAAGTTTACGATCACAGTTGTGATCCTCTCATAAAGGGTAAACAGCTAATTGCGGAAAAACTCAAACTTATTGCTAAGAAAATATGGGAAAAAGAACTCACTTGCACTGCGACCAAACAAATTTCGCCTACCATATATATACAGAGAACACGATTTGCGCTGTCTAGAGTCCATCTGACGAACATCATAGGACACTGGCCGGTAAGTAAACACGCTAAGAGGTTGAAACTTCTCTATAACGATTTTTGTAGGAGCTGTAATGATGACGATGAAAAGGAAACCACGGAGCCTCTTTTGTGTTACTGCCTTGCTTGTGGTAACCAGTTTTGGTCATCGGACACCATCGGACAATACCAGTCTATCCAGATATACGGAAGAGCATCCGAAAGTTAACATGGTTTTATTGTTAGTCTCATTCTCCGGGATCTTGAGTTTAATGACGAATTCAAGTGCCAGCTGTTTGAGTAACTTTTACTAGACATGTCGATTGACTCCCACCTCACCTCTTTATATCGTTCCCTCTAAAAACTCGTAACCTTTGACATTCGCATATAGTCCCCGGCATTATATAGCATAATTATGTCACTGTTTGACAGCAACGTCGGAATTAGGGACGTTTGTTAAGAGAGTTGATTATAATAGGCATTGGCTATCTCAGGGCACAATATCGAAGTTGATTTGCAGTATAAACGATGAAAGACAATGGTTTTTGGTAAAGGAGAAGGTGCTCTTCGACCACCACAACACACTACCGCAAAAATGTATAATCGCCAATGGCAAATATATATGAATTGGCCTACGAACTTCTAACCCATCCAAAACAACCTGAAGAAATGACTCAATGATCTTTACACCCCATGAATGAGCTAAGTTAAAAACACCTGTTTTAAGAACGTTGAAAATAATTGTACTCGAGAGAAGACATGTTAATCAATAAGCGACATTTTTTGCTTAAAAAATCCTTTATTAAAAAACTTAGTTACTTATCAAACCTCTGTCGTAGTTAAACCACTCTCGTAGCTAAGGCGTTACGGGTTATATTCAAGTATTTCTTAACCGAGAACAAGATTTGTTGAAAGCAAATCCGATCAAATAGTACGAAAGTAGAGGGGAATGTCTTTATACTTCTACAAGATTGAAGGTAAGGATCATTGGCTTACCTCCCACATGAGCAGAATCAATTAACCTATCAGTTCACTTCTATTGCGAATGACAACATTCCTTATAAAGCAATCACTTCTAAACCAACCCTCGTCCTGTACAACTATGTGTCGTTCATATAGTTGAAACAAGCAACCAAGGAGCTATCCGGTTTGTTCCTTCATTCATTCATTGTAAATTAAGAATATTACTCAAACTTATGTGCATGTCTGTATGTGAGTGTTGTACAGTTAAGTTGAGGTTTTCCTAACAGCAAAACTTTGCCCAGAATAAATGTGTACTATACATACAAAACAACAATACACCACACACACACAGATACAAACGCACACACAAACATACCGATACATGGATGCATACTTTCACATAGGTTTCAACATCTGAAGGGGTTATCATAAGGGAAACTTTTTGTTATTTGTTCTGAACTTTTTTTTGTTGTTGCCTTCCATTTCTTAATGTGAACACATCCATCCATCACTTTATCACAGTAGTTTTCAAACTACTCTCACTGCTGCGAACGTAAAGGCAAAGCACCACATGAGAAACTGCTGTAGTACCTAGAAAGGGACTAGAAAAGAAGTGGCTGCTGCAATGGAATGAACAAGAACAAAAATGAAGAGCACGAAACAAACTTAACATTCATACATATGTTTGAAGGATGTCTAACAATGGAATGCAAAAAAAAAAAAACTTTTGCGATTTTTTCTTCTTCTTCCCATATGAACAGCCTTTGTGTGCCGCGTTACTCTTGCTCTCGGTTAAAGTTTTCCGTATAGGAATTGCTCTTTTGTGGTTTTCGATGGCACACAAACTAACTTTAAGATAGTAACGATTAGGGTGAGCGGCATAACAATATTTTGCCAAGATTTCATACAAAACGAACAAAAAGAATAAACTGAAGAAGAAGAAAAAACTACAAGTTTATTGACAAAGTTTATTTAAATGTCATCATCACATCCTATTGAGGAAGATATATGATTTGTTGTTACAAAGTCGCTAAAGGTACTAAAGAAAATAAAGCAATTCAAATTTGTCGTGTTGTTGTTGGATATTGTTTGTTGTCTGTAAGGCTATAAAAGTAACAATTGTCCTTGAAGATTTTACAAATTGCTTTGAGAAATCTTTGAAAATTATTTCATTGCTTCAATGATAACAGCCTTCAGCCTCTTGTTTGCAATCTTGTTTGAAATCTCAGTGATAAATGATTATTTAATGGGAACGCTGACATATGATAGGAAGTCATCATGTTGTTAATATTGTTGGGCGATATTAAATGAATATCGATTTAAGACTTAATTGGCGAAGATAATAACCGAACTGATAAAATAAAGAAATTAATGGCGAGGAGGATTAAAAACGTGAAAAAATCAATGGTTTTCTGCCTCAAAAGGTTATAAAAAACGAGAATTATTTTGCTTAAGATTGCAAATTATTTACAATATATTTGCATCAATAAAAATGGCACAGTGCTGCCTTTATTGGTTATTCCACATTAACCGCCATGTCACATACATACATATGACGACTACAGATGACTGTGTCATCAAATTCATTCATCAGTTCGAAATCGATTAAAATGTTCACGCACGATAAGTAATGTTAGCTGTTTTTTTGTTGTTTTTTCCACGATACTGAACAAAAATGTCAACTAACCAACTGCAGATAAGAAATCAGAAAGGATCAAGGATTCTGTGTGACACAAAGGCCATCAGCATCAACAGCAACGTCAGCGTCAAAAAAAGAAGCCACAAAATGAGAACAACCTAAGCTCTGTCGTTGGTTTCGTTGTGCAGCAGCACAATAAAGAAAATATTTTTATTGAAAAATATCGGAAACACGCATTTTGACACAAACATTCGCACAACACAAAAAAGCTCTAAAAGCTGGTTGTATGACATTTAGTTGCTTTGTTGTTATTGTTTATTTTTTTTGTTCTGCTATTTTCTCTACTTCTTTGTACAAAAGGATTCAAACAAAGGAAAAAATGTGTTGCATTGCACAAAATGGAAAACCGTAAAGCTAAACAACTTTTTATGAACAAAATGAAAATAGCAGCGGGGGAGGAAGGAGAGATAGAGACGAAACATTTTGTTTGATATCACTTCCTTAGTAACATTTTGGTATTATGTCTCATTTTCGGGACGAGGGAGGATCAGGTACATTAAAAAAGGCCGCAAATGGTCATCATGTGATTAATATTGAGGGCCGTGAACTGAAAGAGTTTAAATTAAGGTCAGTTTATGGACAAGCAAATTGGTTTGTGGTTCCTATATTTTGGTTTTTGAGCTATTGGCAAGGGATTAAGTAGGCAAAAAAAACGTAAATAAACAAACTCAAAGTAAAATATATATCGCCACATTGAATACTCTCATTTAGGCCACAAATAGTTACTTAAGTTAACTTCCCTTTACACCCCATGAATGGGGTATGGGATGCTTCTCGCGTTGTAGTGAATAAACACGCCTTCTATTTTTAGATTCACAACAAACGGCACCTACTTGTTTATCGACGAATGCGAACGGCACTGTTTTGAGAAGCTTTTACTGGACATGCCGGTTGTCTCGACACTTATACTGCGAAGTTGCTGTCGGCAACATCGAGGATGCCGGCAATGAGAGAAAAATGTGGATGACTGGAGCCGGGAATAAAACCCGGAATCTCGCGCATGCTAGTCGCGTGTTCTAACCATTATGCCACGGCCGGTCCCATTAGGCTACAAATACTTCCTTACAATTATCTGAATTACTATGATGCAAGGAAATCATCGCGACTAAATCGTGATCTAGCGGACATGGCGCGACTTAATCTGTGCGACTACCATCCTGCTTATCTGCACATATTCCAGTTATGACAAATTCCGGACATTCCTTACGAGAAATGAGGTGCCAATTGTAAATCATACCGGTTTTCTACATACAAAAGTTCTGGAACTAGGACCAGTTCATGGACTCCAGATTACCCCCGACAGACGGTTTATGTACCGGAATAACCCGAAATATTCAGCCAAGGGCTGTCAACTCCAGCAACAACTATACAATTTTTACCAATGGGGTATTGTTGCTCCGTATCCTTTTGGTCTGTGCCGGAATCGAAATCAATACCGGACCACAGGTTGCCAGAATCGGTTGCATAATTTGTCCATCCAATAAAGGTGGAACGCATGTTCTGCTGGTGTCACCTTAAGAACTGCTCTGGGCTCAACCATCATAGGGAGTGGTCAAAGACTTTCGGCGCCCCAAGCTGCCAACAACAGAGACGAAATACAACGGCATCGTTGACATCTTCATCGTCATTATATGTCATATGTCTATATTCCGCCAGTAGCCATGTGTTGTTGTTGTAACAGCTTGTGGTATCTGGGGTGATAATTCTTTCTACCGATTTTCAATTTATCGGCACTCGATCGGGCATAAAATCCGATTATCATACGATCATTGTTCGCAACTCTGTTTCGTTCCTTTGTAGATAACAAGGTTTGTGTCAAGAATTGTTAGGTGTTGTTGTTGTGAGTTTTAACCGCCAATTCCACCAAAGATGGCGCCAGCTGGCTTGTTGATTTATATGTAATGTTGACAAATCATTTTCCTTTTTCCTTGATCCTTGAGTAATCTTGATTTTTGTAGTGGAAGCATGTAGGATGAGTTTTGTTGGCTGGAGGACTCGAAAGTATTTGAAAAGTAATTTTTCATCGATATTGATTTGGCCAGTGCCGGGAATCGAACACCGCACAGTGGCATTTCAGCGGAAAAAATAGGGGTTTTCAACTTTCCAATATTAAAATTTTAATGATACGGTTTTGTAAAGAAGTATTTGGATAAGAAAAACTCAACAAGGTTTTTTATGAAAAGTGAAATTTTGTAGTTAAAAAAACTAACAGAAGTCAACGGAAATTTATTCAATGAAATTAGATTAAAATTATTGTCCAAATAAATAACTTTTTGTGTGTGTACGTTTATATCTATGGCTTTTGTTTTATTTTTCTTTTATTAAAAAAAAATTATTGAAATTGAAAAGGTAAACTAATTATTATAATTTATCAAAAATTATACAAAAAAATATCAACTTTTCACTTTTTGATGAAAAAAACTTAATGTGCTTTGCCTTGCTTAGCCCCCTAACTATAAAAAAATTAAAGGTCCGAGTCTGTACTTTCAATTAAGAAAAAAAAAATAACCGCCAAATAACGTCCCTTTTAGTAACATCGGTTTTAATGCATGCATTTGTGCGATATTTTCAGTGTATTTGAAGGCTAATATGTTTCGCGGAGGGTTGTTGGGGATATTCTCTTCTTTTGAATGGAGACAACACATGTTTAACTTTTGAATAAAAACTTACATTTTCAACTTATATGAAATTTTCATATGATTCTAGACAGGCAAGAAAAACACTTAAAATCTACAACTTTCAATGGGCGTTAAATCTAAAGTAGGCGTGGTAACGCCAATATGTTAATTTTTTTCATAAGGAGAACTCAATTATGAAGTGTCCCGAATTTCGAGACCCTTGGTCCCAAATTACAAATTTTGGCAAGTGCAGTTATATGAGAGGTGGGTGTGGCAGTAGGCGGTTTTCCAAGATTTTTTCAAAATTTCTTAATTTAGCCCAGAGAAGTGTTTCTGCAAAATTTTATTGCTGTACGACTACTCCTATCTTTTTTTTTCAAAAAATGTATGGGGCGGTGCCACTGTGCACCGTACCTTCTGATTGCTAGTCTACGTCGCTTCCACTGAGCTATTGAAGGCCACCATAGCCATGTGTCCATCAGGCTACTGTCACGATATCAGGACCCTTATAGACGGTGATATGTGTCTGCTTCTTTGGGTACTTTAACGCGCACCATAAGCTCTGGCACTCTTGTTTAGAGAAAGACCAGAGAGGCGCGTCACTGGCGGAACAAATTGATGAATACATCTTTTGCACCCTGAATGAGGATGCCCTAACACGGATTTTGGGTACTACGACAGCTTTCCAGACATAACAATTGCGAGCCCTGGCCTGATAAACTACGCAAGATAAAGAGCCGTAGTTTCACTGGTATTAAACCACTTACCCATTATCGTTTGTCTAGATCGACCAAACGATTTCATCGTCTCTGAGCGCTGAACCTACACCTAGCAGAAAAACGCAGACTGGCACGGCTTCAGAGAATTTACCGATCGCTTTTCCAATCATCTCCTACCAACATCTACCAAGCAGAGAGGAAATTCCGCCATACAGTCCGTTTTATCCCTGCGGGACCACTATCTGTAGTGCGGCCTCACCTCCCCGCAGAGGCAGCGAGGCTAGCGAATGAGCGCGATGACACCCAAAGAGCAAACCCTGACGACCCACGTATTGTCAAGCTGAACCTTGATATCAGCAGGTTGGTAAATGAGGACAAGCAGAGAAAATGGATAGATCACATGAGAAACTTCAACCTGAGTTTAGGCGTGGGTAAGCTGTGGTCCACAGTTCGGTCTCTCTTTAAAACGACGGAAAAGAATGACAGGGTCGAGATTAAGTTTGCCGATACCGCCATTTCGGACCCAGTTCGCGTGCATTTTGCCGGCTGTTTAGTAAGCACCCAAAGAAAGACAAGGCGAAACCAACTGTTGTTCGCAAACTTAAAGGTTCAGAGGCCATCAATGCAGCCAAACCATCCAAGGCGATTGAACCCGACGGCAAATCCATGCTGATGCTAAAAAAACCTTGGCGAACGGGGAGTCAGGTACCTGACAATGGTTTTCAGTCTGTCTATGAGTAGGCTTATAATACCAGAAGCCTGGTAAAAGGGTAAAGTCGTCCCTATATTCAAGCCAGGAAGGACGAGACAGAGGGACAATCCTACCGGCCGATTTCAGTCCTGTCATCGAGAAGACTCTAGATGTACTCCTCATACCCTAGCTGTCTAGCCACCTAATTGCAGCTCACCACCAGCATGGATTCCGCAAAATGCATAGTACCACCACTGCATTAACTGCCATAACCACTAAGATCTCACAGGGCTTGAATCAGCAGAGGCCTTATAAAGGACACTCCTAGTTGCACTGGACTTGTCGAAAGCCTTCGATATAGTCAGCCACACCGCACTGTTCCAGGACATCCTGCTGTCCACTATTCCCAATAATTTGAAGAGATGGAGTGTAAGCTATCTAAGTGGTCGTAAATTGTTCGTGGAGTTTAGAGACAAGTGCTCAAAGCCCCGTAGTGTTAAACAAGGCGTACCACAGGCCGGCGTTCTACCCCCCTTTCATTTAATTTATACCTCTCTAAACTCCCCTCACCTCTACAAGGTGTGGAATTGATATCCTACGTGGACGACTGTAAAATTGTGGTGACCAGAATTACACAATTTCTTCACCGGACGAAACCTGAAACTGTCATCAGCGAAGACGTCAGCAACAATCTTCACTGCCTGGACAAAGGAGGTAAATCTAAATTTAGACGTCGTAGTCGATGGCTTGCAAAAGAACTACCCAAAAGTTTTAGAGGTCACCTTTGAAAGCTTGTTTACCTACTCAGCTCACGCCACTGCAATTACGCACAAACAGCGAAGTAGGAACAAGGTCCACAAAGAGCTAGCCGGCAGCACTTAGGGAATGGACAAAGAAACCTTGTTGGCTACCTACAAAAGCAATAAGTCAGTGGTTAACTATGCTGCTCCAGTGTGGTCTCCTTCGCTGTGTGATACCCAGTGGGGAAATATCCAAAAAATGCAATCCTAAGGACTGTAACGGACTGCATGCAGATAACCTCGGAACACCATCTACATGAGGAAACGAAGGTACTTCCAGTCAAGGAACATAATGTTGAGCAAACACTTCCTCCTGGAATGTCAGCGGAGGAGTCATCCCAACTTTAATATCACACAGTTGGATGTTCCCCCGAGGCATGCCAGAAAGAGCCTTCGAGTATACGAAAAGAACATACGCAACTATGTACAGAATCCCTTGGCGCGTACATCGCAGCAGCTGCTTAAAACGACTTTCATAGAGACGCTGTCAATACCGCGGTTTCAGGTTACCGCATGAATATCGTTCTTGGAGGTCGTCCACCCCCTGAAGTTGAAACAAAGAATAGCCTACACCAAAAAAGACTAGAGTGGCCCTGGCACAACCAAGATCGGGTGAAGCAACAGGCTCAATGCCTACTCGTCCCGCATAGACAGTGACGTCCCTAATGTATGGCCAGCATGTGGTCAGGGTCCTGAAGGCTTTCAGAAGACTCTCAGAAGAGATAAATGCGCATGTGTCATTAGAAAGTTTCTAGTACAGGTGATTTTTTGTTAGTCGATTCAGAGATTTCTTCGTGGATAGTAGCAGCGGTTTGCGATCAATGCTTGTCTTTTGATTTATAGGCTGACATTATTATTTTTATTTAGGTCGGATCCTAGGTAGACAATATTACCTACCACTTCAATGTTATAGTTGTCAACGTTCACGCAGCGTCTCAAACGAATAGACTCTTTGTGCGTTGAGAGCAACAAGTTGGTTTTGTCCTCATTTATCAGCAGACCCCCTTTGATAAGCCGATGGGTCGTCTCCAGGATTTTTGACACAGGGACTATGGTCATGCTAAAATTCTGGACATAACCAATGTAAGGTGTCACACGGATTGCTCTATACCAGAACCTGTTTTCGATTCGGGTTTTATTAGACAACATCCTGGACAGTATGACATTATGATAACAACCTACACCTTGGGAAAATGTGATCCTAAATTATTGTCATGGACGGATCCAAATTAAGAGATTGAGCAGGCAGTAGAATATATTGGGTGGTGTTGAAATTGCAATTGTTGATTAGGCTACCGTATCACTATAGCATAGTTCAGGCCGAAATAGCGGATTTACTTTTTACTTATTGATAGTAAAGCGGTTATCAGATCCCTGTAGAACGTGTACACTACTTCGAGAAATGTTCGAGAATGCCGGTAGTCCCTGAAAGAGATAGCGATACATTCGTCAAATACCCTCACATGGGTTTCAGTACATATGATCATGTACTTCCGACGAAGTTTACGGTCACATTGGTGTTCCTCTCACAAGGCAGAAATAGCTAACTGCGGGAAAACTGAACCTTATTACAAAAAAAAGATGGGTTACAAAACCCAATTAAACAGCGACCAAACAGATTGATATACAAAAAGGACCGGTGTGGCATGATGGTTAGAACACGCGACTACCATGCGGGAGATCCTAGGTTCAACTCCTGGCTCCAGTCATCTAACAAATAAAAAAATTTCTTTCATATCCGGCCCCTTCGATGTTGTCGTCAGCAATTTCGCAGTATTAGTGTCGAGTCAATCGGCATGTCTAGTAAAAGCTTCTCAAACAGTGACGTTCGCATTCGTCGATAAACAAGTAGGTGCCGTTAGTTGTGAATCTAAAAATAGAAAGCGTGTTAGTTCACAACAACGCGAGAAGCTATCCCATACTTCATTCATTGGGTCTAAAAGGGAAATTAAGAAGAAGAATATACAGGACACGATTGGAATGCACTAAGCCTTTCTAGAGTAATAACTGGTCACTGGCCGTTTGGCAAACACACCAAGAAGTTAAATTTTCCCTACAACGATTTCTATAGAAGCAGCAACGACGAGGAAGAAGAGGAGACCACGAAACATCTTGTATGTCACTGCCCTGCTTTAGTTGACCTGGTGTATAAAAAGTTTGGCCATCGGACATTTACGGACAATACCCAACATACCCACCTTTATCAGAGCAACCTAATAGTTTGTGGCGACGTTGACCAATTAGAGTAGGAACAAACGGTATCACATCGGGACATATACTAGGACCGATGTGAGCTATGCTAAAGTCGGCTGCTAAATTAATCCAACCTAATCGCCGGGAAACCAAAGCATAACACCTTATAGTTTCTTTTGTATTAAACTGTCGAATACAGCTTTGTTGTCGATAATCAGATGGTACGAGACGACCTGCATTTTTTGGGTTTTCTTTAGGATTTGTTGCAGTGTTATCAGTTTCAGTTTGACCCATATCACACTCGACAGGACCTTGAATGATATGGGATAATGTCTGTAGATGGAACGTACACTTCAATCGCCTTTCTTAAGACCAGGACATAGAACACTCACATTTCACTCATCGGTTGTGTTTATGAGCTAGTGCATGTGCATTAGACCGGGTCGGTCCCCATACAAATTTTTTTTTTCTCGAAAGTCGAGGGCAAATATTAAAGATCTCCTCGAGACAACTTCAAAAAAAAATTTTTTTTCTTCCCCCACCCCCCGGAAAAACAGCCAAAATCGTTTTTTTATCATTGCTTTTTTGTTTGTAGCTCAATCGTAACATACAAGGCATCGGTGTATAGGTTTCGACGAGTACTACATTTGTCCTATAGATGTCGCTGACAAACGACATCATCTTGTAATGATGGTCTCATTTAGAGCGATTTCTACCCCTAAAATTTAAAATTATTTTTTCCTAGGATTAAAGCCCTTTAAAAAACAATAACATTTTGCTTTGGAAGTATACAGTTATATTCAAAAACATAGAAGTTACGTATGATAACATGTATTTACAGCATTAACAAAAACATTTTGTTATGTTGTTTGCATTATTATCGCAAATTATTGCATACTTTATAGCGCTGACGGAAAATTTGTATAAAAATGATTCCATACTTTGTAGCTTAAATTGTTGTATAAGTCTTAACGACATCGAAAAAAATTTAAATATTTTCTTGAGGTAATTCATTTTTAATATAGTTACCGGCGAAATATAATTTTTATTACAAATAACATCCCAAAAAGAGCAAAGATATGTATGTAATTACAGAAAATATTGGCTCAAGTTCCGTTCACGACTTTCTAATTTTGCAAAAAAATTTCATATTGATTAGTCATCCCAAGCGCTGATTCACTTACATTTCGCACAAATGTTCAGTGTTGCAAATTTCATGGGAAGAATACAGTTGCAAATTTATGTCTATATTTTATTATTAATACTTCAATTGTGGAGCAGGTATCTTTATAATTTCGTTTCTTGAATATAGGTGACACTAAATACCTTTAATCGCATGTTTGAAAACACTGTTTGCGCTAAAAAGTATGCAATAACTTGTATTTCATTTTTTTCGATATCGCTAAGAAGTATGCAATAATTTTCTGTAATAATGCAAGCAACAGGAAAAAATATTAGTGTTGATGCGGTAAATACATGTTTCCATACATAACTTTTCTGTTTTTGAATAAAACTGTATACTTCCAAAGTAAAATATTTTTGGTTTTTAAAGGGATTTAATCCTAGGAAAAAATATTTTTAAATTTTAGGGGTAGAAATCGCTCTAAATGAGGCCATCATTACAAGATGATGTCGTATGTCAGCGACATCTATAGGACAAATGTAGTACTCATCGAGACCTATACATCGATGTCTTGTATGTTACGATTGAGCCACAAACAAAAAAGCAGTGACAAAAAAACGATTTTGGCTGTTTTTCCGGGGGGTGGGGGAGGAAAAAAAATTTTTTTTTGAAGTTGTCTCGAGGAGATCTTTAATATTTGCCCCCGACTTTGGAAATTTTTTTTGGTGACCCGGTCTAATGTGCATTACCAACTTATTGAAACTGGTCTTGTAAAGCTCTGCTATCAATACATCGGCACACGCATCTTTATTGCTTTTGAGCCATGGGATTGCCATGCTGATCCCGTCTCGGCTCGGTGGTGGACAATCTATAAACTCTAACATCGATGATTGGCGTGATTTCACTTTTGCTGTCTTCGGGGACGAGCAGAGTACAAGAAGGTGCTTCATATTTGCAGCACACTCTGAATGGACCTGAATCATATCTGTCCTTGCAATAGGGAATCCCGGTTCCAAAATCTTTGCTTATGACCATTTGGAAAAAAAAATCGTGCTACAACTGTATCCTTGTACTTGGTGACATCCTAGCGCTCTCTTTTCTTCAATAGACGGTCTTTCCTCCTGAAAAGATGTTTCATCTTCCTCTTTTCTCATTAAATCTCTAAGTCACCGTACGCGTTACCATTGTTTGCAGATTTGCCTCTTATGCAGCATCCACTTCCTCTGACAAGACGGGACGTTCCTCATCGTACCAGGGCCCACTAGTTGCTATATACAAATTTGAGTCAACTACAGATAGCTAATGCAAAATTTATAATAAAGTTTTGGTCATCTTGTATTGGTCATTTTCGCCAAATTTTTCACACCACCCCGCATTGCAAAGCTTGTGAAAAAAAAAAACGAAAATGCCATAATTTTAACAGTTGTAGCAATCGCAACAGTAGTTACACAGAGTACATAGTTATGCCATCGTAAGTTGCTTTTTTTCTTATCTTCTGTGGTGCAATCTCAGTAATACTCTGTCACTTACAATAGGTTTTCTTATCGCGACACCCTACACCGTCACCACAAAATGCCACCATGCGCCAAAGGATATTATTTTCTTTGGTTTTTCTTCTCTTGTTGCTATTGTTGCAGATGTCCATCCTCACTGATAAACATTTCATTATCATTATTTTTTCAACACAGGAAGTATTAAGACTTTCAACTGTAAGAGTCTCAAAGAATGGCCACCATTAAAAATGACCTAAAGAATTCGGAAAAGGTTAGGGCATTTATAAAGTTGGACACAGCATATAAAATTCAATTAAACCGAATATAGTGTTTCCAGTCGGGTACTTTTTTTGTTTCGTGGTGTGCCTCCTTTTTTAGTGTGCAGCTTAGGATTTTTCCTTCAACTTTGGGGAATTTGTTATTTTGTTGGAATTTTTCCATTATCCTTTCTTTAAGTCGGTATTCTTAGTATGTTCATGTACCACGATCTGCTGTGTCCTTAGAGCATTTCGTGGTGAAAAGCAAAATGTAATATGCTGCTATTGTTGTTGTTGTTGGTTGTGGTCCATTGATTTCAATTTAATAATTTCATATTTTGTTATGGTCATTGTTTATGCTCTGATGTGCGCTTAGGACATTTTTGTACTTTGGCGGCAAGCGAGAAAAATTTATGTGTTTGTGTTTTTTCTGTGTGTTTGTAACACTGAAAAGCAATATTGACCGTGGAGAATGTATAAGATGAAACCTGAAAGGGTTACTGTTAAATAAAAACACTGCCGTGGAATAAAAATGGTACCAAAAAAGATATGCTTTTAACATTTTTGGAAATATAAAATAACTAGTGGGCCCGGCAATGCTTCGCTATTGCATATCAACTTGTAATATATTTCACATTTCTTGCTATCCTAAATGCTATATAAACGCTAATTAATATATTTGTAGGTCTACAAAGTACTTTGAAAACGGTACTTAAGCTCGACAATAATATGTTACGTTTATTAACTTATGTAACTAATTTCAAGTAAATCCTTAACATGGAAGTTAACTAATTAAGTTTTATTGTTTTAAATGCTTAATATCGTAGGCTTTATGACGATAGTAGAAAGTTCATCAGCAAAATCATATCTACCATATCTATATGTAGGGCGAAAAACCACATCTTTCTCAAATCGGACATTGTGCTAAAGTTCAAAGTTCAAAATTAAATTTTTATTTTTTTCTGTAGTAGCGGGAACCTTCTGTGCTCAAATGACATTTTTGTCATGTCTTCTCCGCCTAATGAAATAAATAAATAAAAATTTCCAGCAAGATAGCACGACAGACGGACATAGCTGAATCAATTAAAAAAGTCCTGAAACGAATTTGGTCTTAAGATATTGGGGCCCAACACGTCTCCGTTAAACGTTACACCTCTTTCGTATCAAATTATATACATCTGTATATGTGTTCCGTCCTTCCTATGGTGTTTACACTCACTTCTATATTCACACTTATCAAAGGAATATAATAATAACTGCCTACAACAGTTCTGCACAAAAAATCGATGTATTTTTTCCAGCACCTTTGATCATATATCAAAGGAATAGCAAATTATAATGAATTCAGCGTCGTGTATGCAATAGTTGTATGCACTTATAAGCTGGCCACAGACACTCATCCACAGTGAATATAATTATAATTATAATTATGCTCATGATATTTCTAGGATATATATAAAAGGACTATAAATTCACTTTAAATTAATTTTAAACTATTATTGAAAACATTTAACATTCGTAGTCAAGTCAAATGACAGTATCACCGTTAACAAATTAAATTTTACATATTGAATTCTATTTCCAACGAATAAATGCACAGCGATATTTTCACAATATCACAGAAATCTACGGAAACTGATATCATGTGGCCTACAGTCAAATGGCTGCAATAGACACTAATTGTAAATATGACTACTTTTTAATATAAAATGCTCCACGTCCCACAATATTTATGTTGTTATAACTGACATATTTTGTATTTTAATAAAAACATTTGCAACGGTTTGTTTGATTAAAAAGGGAATAAAGTTTTAAAATATTCAGTAGCGGGAGCTAGTTTTTGTCTAAACCAATATGCATCAGCATATATTAGAGTGACTTGTTTGTTGAGAAAATCTATTTTAGATAAACCGCAAGTGGTACTTAAAGAATACCTAAAAAAATTATTTTTATATTGTATCTTATAAATGAGATATGAGAGACCATTTGAATAAGTAAACACGCAGCTAGTTTTGGACTCACAAAATGAGGCTTTACTGTTTAACAACAATTCAAAACGTTAGATTTTTCTGAGTATGTCCAAGATATGTTTGCATAATATTTCCATACCCAATATTAACTGTTGCCATACCAACCTTCACCATTAAAACCAATAATATATTTGAATTTGAACAAAAAAAAAACTTTCCAACGTGTCATTCTATTTGGAACATATGCATCCCAATGTTTATGCATTTCTATTTGTCAGCACCCGAAATTAATAAATATATGTATATTTGTTTCGCTGTGAATATGTATTGGGCATTTCACATCCGATTACAATTTCGTTTAGTTTGTATGTAGTTGTTTTATACCCCCCACAGTCATATATAAATGAATGTTAGATGTTTGTATGTATGTGTGTATACTAATATTATTGGGAAAATCTACCACAACTATAGATTCGAATTCGCTGTTATTATTACTGTTGTCATCGGCGTGAATTGTAATAATAATCTTACAAAAACGAGGATGATTCTGTAGTAGACAAACTAAAACATGTTCGAACCTAATTGCATTCGTCAGTAATATTAAAATACATATGCGTTGGGCTGTATAGAAAATAAGGATATTTACTGTATGTAGAGGATATATGAATGTTGGGATTTGAATACAAATGGTAAAAGGTAAAATGTTCTTGTTTTTTGGGTTAGATGATCTGATACGATAAGGCTTAAAGATACTTCAGTATAGGATGAAAATTTAATATATATTTAATTTTTTTCTATGGTACACAGAACTTCATTTCGTAGCCAGGCCAGCGTTCATATGTTTATTCAATTTACTAAATTTTTTTTCTTTTTCTGCTATATGTTTTTTGTATCGTAACAGGTTATTAAAGGGTCTTGCCATAGCAAAAATCTTTCTAAATAGTGTTGTTGGCCGCTATTCGTTTTAACCGTTATAGTTTGATACGCCCAATGATTTCTATTTACTTTCTTACTTAAGTGCCTATTACAACTTACGAACGTGGTTCATAAATTATACGCCTGAATTATGAAAGTCCTACCAGATGGTGGCACGTCGCCAACCACTTGGTCCTTCCAACGAAGCTTGGGTTTCCCTGCTCTGCACTTCAAACACCTTTCTTGCTGGAGCATTTACATCCATCCTTGCAACATGTCCCAGCCGTCGTAGTCGTTGAATTTTGACTCTTTTAGCTACGTCGATGTCGTGGTAAAGCTCAAACAGCTCATGGTTCATCCGATGGCGAAACTCGCCGTCGAAACAGATAGGTCCATATATTTTTCGGAGTACTTATCTCTCAAATACTCCCAGGTTTTGTATGTCCGTTGTCGTAAGCACCCACGATTCGGCAGCATTCAACAGAACGAGTACAATTAACACCTAGTATAGCTGTTTCTTCGTATCTCGAGATAAGGTCGTGTTACTAAAGTGCTTGATTTTTTGGCTTGATTTCTTATTGACGGATGATCCGAGGTAAGTAAATGCATTCACTACCTCAAAGCAATAATTGCCAACTTTCTCAGTGCGTCCCTATCGAGACGACTCTTTGCTCGTCGAAATCATTATTTTTGTTTGTTCTCATTGACCGCTAAAGCCATTTTTACTGACACTTTTCCAGTGATGAGAAAACTGCAGTAACAACCCGCAAATTTCGACCAATGATGTCTATATTACAGACATAGGCTAGTGGCATGTGGCTCTTGTGGCATATGGTGTCAGACATGTTGACACCAGCCTTTGTCATCGTTTTGAATGGTGTGATTCTTACCAATCTAAACCGAGGATTTGGTGTTTTCCAAGTTACATCTGCAAAGTCGATTTAGCTTTGCAGGAATACCAAACTCAGACATGGCTTCATATAACGTATTCCTTATAGTAGAGCCGAAGGCAGCTTTGTAGTCGCCAAAGAGGTGGTAGGTATTGATATTCTTTTCATGAGTTTTTTCCTGGATTTGTATTAAAGTGAATATTTTATCCGTCATGGATTTACCAGGTCTAAAGCCGAACTGATAGGGTTCAATTAGTTTTTCTACAATTGGCATTAGACGTTCACACAACAGGTAGTTTATTTATACACTCTCTACGATCTCCTTTCTTGTGTATGGGACATAACAGACTGAGACTCCAATCCCCGGGCATGCTCTCCTGTAGCTAGATGTTTTCCATGAGCTGATGCATGATCCTAATTAGCTCCTCCCAACCTGCTTTAAACAATACAGCAGGAAGACCATCGGCTCCAGCCGCTTTGTTATATTTAAGGCGGAATATTGCCACACGTATCTAGCTCTGGCACGGAGGTGCACAGTTAATACCATTGTCATGGATTGGTGCGGGTTCTTCTGGAGTGGTGTCCGTATACCGTATATTGCTGAAATGTTCTCTCCATATCTTAAGAACGTTATCCGGGTCCGTCATTAGCTGGCCATCGCTGTCCTTGTAGGAGGACAACCGTGCTCCACGCATTCTTGCCTTTGCTCTCTGGTAGAATTTTCGGGCTTCCCCTTTTCATCGGAGCAACTCAGTGCACTCATCCTGTCTCTTCCTCAGCTCCTTCTGCAGTTTTGCCCTGTATGCAGCACGTCTCTCTCCTGGCATTGCGACATTCATCGTCGTAATATTATCAGGGGTTGGAGCATTCCGTAGCAGTTGAGTTAGGTGGTTGGAGTAGGCATACGCTACCTCTGTGATGCGCAGTTTACCGATGTTCAGCTTTCGTTGAGCCCGGTTACGTATGTTTGTCGCCATGCTTAGCTTTGTACGTACCTTAACTGTGGTAAGGTAGTGATCGAAGTCAATGTTCGCACCCGTGATCACTCGTACGTCCAGAACACACGATGCGTGCCATCCATCGACTACCACGTGATCTATCTGATTTCTCGTCAATTGATCTGGAGATAATATGGAGATAATATTATTAATATTTTTATGGTCAAATATAGTGCTGCTAACTATCATATTTCTTGCCACAGAGAAATCAATTAGTCTAATGCCATTGTACGACGTTTCGATGTGCAGACTGAATTTTCCAACGGTAGGCTCAAATGCGGACTATTTGATGAAATCGCATAGTACAATTTTGATGTCATGGCTCGGGCTACGGTCATACACATTATCTAGGCTCTCTTAGAACTAGTCTCTGCCCTCATCGCTTTTCTCCTCTGTCGGAGCATGGGCACATACATATAAGGGTTATGTGGAAAAACCATGTCTTGACTCCTGTCGTAAGCTTTCATGCGGGAGCTCCCGTGTGCTGTCCATCGGATTTGCTGTAAAGCCTTTTATTCTTCGAGGACTCGCCCAGTTGGATAGATGCATATTCTCAAATCATGGTCCTTATTTCGTCTACGGTGGTCGTCAACATTTTGGGGGTGGGGTCCGTTTTATTATTTTCTTACTTCTTTTCATTGCAATAATTCAAACGTCGGTGACGGGTTTCAAACCCAACGCACCACCAATGATTCTTAATTTATAGAAATATGTATATCTATTATACTTTCATGCCCAACTTTAATAGTTCTTTACTATTTCTGGTAAATGAGATTTTATGCATTTGATCAAACTAAACTGTTTCCAGCTCATCAACATCACACAGATGGTCAATGCATCTCCATGCTACAATGTTCATTATGAATGTGTGTGTGTCTCTCTCTCTCTAATCTGCAGCATAAGTTGAAATTTCCTTTTAGCCTCTAAGACATAGCAGCAGTTGACGCAATGTATGTCATTAACCATTATTCAAATAAATTCCCTAACGTGTCCTTTCAGTTCGGCCCCTCTTAGTTTTGTCAGCATTATTTATGCCAGTCCCCGATGTGAAATTCATACCACCAATACCTTTGTAATTGTACTTGAGCCAGTGTTTACACAAGTACAAACTAACAAGTGTAGAATGTAATGCAAGCATGCATGCATGTGGTGGCATACACACACTCACGCATATGTAAAACATTTACAAATATACATCTATACACGATGGCTGTGCGCATAAATTTCTGCATTCGAATGCACATATACATAATCTAATGTGCATACATAGCCGCATATATAAATGCATTTCTGTCTAACACAAAATAGCCAGAATCATGTAAATGTTATGATTACTTTGAGCATTTACTAATAATTACTCGCATACGTAAAACGCCAGACCCACAAAATGTACTGACAAATCGCATCGTGTAGCAGCGATCGTCTGTGCATATGTATGCAAATATTTTTAGACAGCTATGGCCCCATGAGCGGCAGAAGTTGTGTGCGCGTAAAATTAATTTCATTTTGATTATTTAATAATAATCACCAAAGCTACAGCATGGAAAATTAGTGGGGACAATGGTGGTGGTGAAAAAAAGCTAATGACGAATTTGTAGTTCAAAGGATAATTATTATTTTATAATTAAGGCCACACACAAGAGCTGTAGAGAACTACACCATATAATGGCTCAATTAGATGACCAATGCAAGGGCAATCAACTCAATGGGTTTAGAAATAATGCAAAGAGGGCAAATACGGGTGGCGTTCCATAGGATTTTCTATAAAACTTACAAGTATCAAATTACCTACAATCTGAAAAAAAAACAATATTTTCTTATTGACATCTACCAAAAACAATAACAAATAGTTGGATACATTTTAAATGTAAGAAAATATTACTAACCTCTTGTTTGAACTTAACAATCGGCGTTGCTGTAGTCTGAAAGGAAATAAAAAATATAATAAAATGTTACTTTAAAAAGGCATTTTAAAAATACAATATGATAAACAGAATTAGCTATCTAAAGTGAATAATTTTTGGCACATCTTACATTACAATTCCTTTAAATGATAACTATGGCTCAAAATTTCGTCAAAATCTATAAAAAAAAGGTCAACATTCTTACTTACTTACTTAGCTTGCACTTCTTTGCAATCCCATTGGATTATATACCGCACGTAAAAAAATATTATAAGCGCCTCGATCTTCTGCGCTTCGTCTCCAGTTAGTTACACCGAGACTTTTCGAACTGGAGCATTTTCGTCCATGCGTACAACATGACCTAGCCAACGCAACGGCTGCACCTTAATGCGTCTGACTACGTCAATGTCAGAGAACAGCTCGTACTGCTCACGATTCATACGACGCCGATACTCTCCGTTAACAATGATGGGACCATATATTTTAGTATTTTTCTTATTTAATGATATTCAGTATTTATTTAGTATTTTTCTCTCTAATACTGCCAGAACCGATTCATCCGCTTGTGTCATAACCCAGAATTCTGAACCGTACATCAAGGCAGGTAGAACCAGTATCTAGTATAGCTGGATTTTTGTTCGTCGAGAAAGGGCTCTGTCATTGAATCGCTATTTTCGGGCCTCACCTCTATCCCTGTATCGCTCTATGTCCTCGTCCTACCGTTCATTCATTTGACGTTGTTTACGCTTAAATAGCTGTCTCGCCAGTTTTACTGCCTCCTTGCGCCGTTCCCTAACAGCCCGGGTTACAATTGGCTGCAGCGTTGCCCTATAAGCAGCATCCTGCTCCTCAGACGCTATACGACATTCTTCATCGTATCAGGATTCGTCTGAGCGCCGTTTTTCATATCCTACCACTGTTGTTGCGGCGGTTGCCATGGAATGCGCAATATGCTGCTACTGTGTATCGGGAACGTCAGAAAAAGAAGTAGGCAGTGGCTATCTCTGGGGTTTGCAGCTTCGCGATGTCCAGCTTTCTTTGTGTTTGGTTACGTGCGTTACGATAGCCAAGTTGCCTTGTGGAATTTTTTGTACTGGAATCTGGATCCACTTACTACCATGTTCCTTCTCGCTGCGAAGCTAACCAGCCTAAACCCGTTGTCTGACGTGTCGGTGTGCACGTTGAATTTACTGATCGATGGACCAAGAACATCTTCCCTTCCTATTTTTGCATTAAAGTCTTCCACAACAATTTTAATGTCGTGGCCAGAGCAACGGTCGTATGTTTCCTCTAAGCGCTCGTTAAATGCATCTTTAATCTCATCGTCTTTATCTTCCGTCGGGGCATGAGCACAAAGCAGCGTGATGTAGAAATATTTCGCCTTGATGCGGATTGCGGCTATTCGATCACTAACAAGATTAAATCGCGAGACAAGATGTCTGAGTCTCTGGCCAACTAAAAATCCACATCCAAGTTCATGCTTTTCGGCTTGACAGCTGTAATATATGTCGCAATTTTTACGTCACGAGCATTCTTGTCCTGTCCATCTCATTTTCTGGATGGCGGTGATGTCAGCCTTATATTTTTTGAGGACATCCGCCAGTCGGATAGTGGCACCTTCTCTATAGAGAGTCTGGACGCTCCAGGTGCATATCCTTAAATCATGGTCCTTATTTTGTTTGCGGGGGTCGTCAACATTTGGGGGATTCCGTTTGTTACTTTTTCTTTGTCGCGTTTTCATAGCCAGTAAAGGACCTGAAGGCGGGTGGCTAGCCCAACCATCAGGGTTCGTCGCTCACTATCAGCCGCTGTTCATTCATTATATCTTCAAAATGGAAACGAATTCAATACATCCATAGATGTCCTTAATCAATGCGTATATCTTAATTGGGTCAAAAACAAACAAAGAATTCAGGGACTTCTCTTATACCCTGAAAATATCCTTTATCTTAAAATATATTCCGAAAATCACATTTGGATAAAATCGGCAGAAGAACTGTAAGGCTTCCCTCATATGCTTGGGATATAAGTTTCATAGGAGGCAAACCAATCAGATATATTCTGTCTATGTTCCAACCCAAGTTTTGGCTCTTATTTCCTAAAGAATTAAAGAATCTTCATTAAAACCTGGAATCGCTGACACGTGTAATATTAAAACACATCTATACAAGGTTTTATTTGATTTCAGGTAGACTTCTTGTAAACTTTACATTACTTTATTGGCAACCAGTGTATGGCTTTATATTGTAACTAATTGCAGGGTACTTTATTTTCCTGAGAAAATCTCTCCGATTTGTATGTCCTTAAATCTACTTGCTCAACATTTATCGACGGTTTCGGTAAAATTTAAGATGGAAGCAAATTAATACATTTCTTACGCTATGTACAACGCTACAGTCTTTCTAGCAGTCATTCACAATATATCCCTGCATGTCTGGTGGTGTCGATGGACCACAGTTAAACTACCTGCCACATTACTCTCAACATTGGTACTTACTTGAATGAACCTATAGTAAGCGAACGCCGAACAACCGAGTAAAAAAATGTCCCATTCGATTGGGAAATAACAGCATATGACTTTTTTACCAAACACGGCTGTGCAATAACACCATACTTGATTTCCTGTCAATGTGGAAATAACGCCTTACCATTGCAACTAAGTAATTACACAGTGCAACAGTGAAAAAATACAAGAACTTGACTTGAACTTGACAGTATAATTAAAACCTATACACTGTCTGACGAGATTGTTGACCAATTTTTTTAATGGACCTCAAAAGATTATGAAAATCAGTGATCCCTTCGAAAAAAATTGTCATCAGTTTTTGTCCTACAGCTTTTGTAGCTTTTGTCCTAAATTTTATTCGGCAATAATGTAGCTGGGCGTGTTGCGCACAAATTTTATTAACTGCTTATGCCAAAAACTTATCCTGTAAATGTAAACAACTTTCGTGAACATATCAATACAATCTAAACGAGTCCTGTCACCAAAAATCTCATAAAGTCCACTATGAGACGGTTTTTCGTACCTTTATGCACTTATAAGTTAGTAACGTGGTTGCATATCATCCGATTTTAAGTTTCTCAGCGGATTTGGAAAGCAGAGACTGTGGTCTTTATATATAAAGTTATATTGAAAACTTGTTATATCTGTCTGTTTTTGCTTCGTAATCGCAAACTTTTTTTGAATTTTTCACTATTTTCGAAGTTTGGAAAAGTTTTTAGCCACTATTTTATAAGGATACCCAATGTTTGCTATTTTATTCTGTAAGTCTATGCTTTCATGAGTAAAACGCATACTGGTTTGTAAAAATCGGCTAACAAATGGTTAAGTTTTTCATGTTCTTCGAGGGACACAATGTTTATATCCTATACTCTGTCCAATTGGCTGATGTCCTTGACAAATACAAGGCTGACATCACCGGCGTACAGGATATGTCATCGACGGGCAGGAATGCACAATAAAAGAACTAAAAAACTTAATTTCCCTTAACAGCCCATGAATGACGTATGGGATAGCTTCTCGCGTTGTTGTGAATTAACATGCTTTCTATTTTTAGATTCACAACTAACGGCATCTACTTGTTTATCGACGAATGCAAACGTCACTGTTTGAGAAGCTCTTACTAGACACGCCGATTGAATCGACACTAATACTGCGAAGTTGCTGTCGACATCATTCGAGGGGAGCCGACAATGAAAGCAAATGTTTATTTTTTTTTTTTTGAAGATGACTGGAGCCAGGAGTTCAACTTTCGATCTCCCGCATGGTAGTCGCGTGTTCTAATCACTATGCCATGGCCGGTCCAACAATAAAAGAACTGTGACATCTTTTACAGATGCCATAGCACGAATTTGGATGTGGAATCATTGTCAGAATGAGACTTCGAAATCTTATCTCGCGGTCTAACCCTGTGTGACCGAATAGCCACTATCTACTAAAATAAATAAATATTTTTACTTTACGTTGAATTGTGTACATGCCACGACGGAAAACAAATATGACAACATTAAATGCATTCTATAAGGGCTGGAGAATATCTATGACCGCTGTCCTGCCCATGGCAGTAAAAGATTTAAATGCTTTAAACCTTAGGTAGGTTAGCTTTAAGTTTGCCAGAAACAAGATTACGAGTTGGACCAGATTCCTCCATAAAGATATCTACAAGGGAATCCCCTAATGAAAAGACAAGAAACCAGATTGATCACGTGGTAATCAATGGAAGGCATATGTCCAGCGTGCGATGCGCGGCGCAAATATTTACTCAAATCATCACCTAGATGCCGCCAGGGTAAGCAACGTATTACTAATATTAAGTATATTCGGTTGAAATATTAATCATACGCACTTCATACATATATTATGAAATTATGGTTGTAATAATAAAAATTTTTAGAAGATTTCATCCTATAAATTGTCGAACATGATTTTTTACATGGATAAATTAATATAAATTACACTATGTGACAGTCATTTGGAACATGCGGAATGACATAGTGCATTCTGTAGGTCTTGTCGAGTACAACATGACCCTGAATACCAAAGTTTCCTAACACACCTTGACTGGGAATTTATCAACCCCCAGAAAATGTTTCACAGTGTAATCTATTGATTTTTCATCGTAAAACAGCCTTTGTCTTAACTTATGTTTTTCTATTATTAAGGACATTTTTTTCTTTAGCATAGTTAAATATATTATATGATGGATAAATCTATCTATAACAGTACGCGAATCACATAAGCCATTTATCACAATCATTTTTATTAATGTAAGAACTTAAAATAGTAATAGTAGGCTGAGTAACATACCCATGGACTACAACTCTCTTAAGTCAAATCAACAGCCAAATATGCGCCATCCAAAGAAGTTTCTGAATCAAAAACCACATAAAAGAATCTTAAAATAATTGTGTGATCCACGTATATTCTTAGGTATGCTTTTAATGATCTTGACATCTCAATCCGAATGATAAATTCGTTTTTTGGTTAACTTTTTATGTGCTCCGTAAAATAAAATAATATCAACACAATTTGTTTATTTGAAGCTGTCGTTTGACTGCCGCCTGTCATGATTTCTTTTAACCAATTACTAAAGTTTGACAAGTTGTTTCGCCTTCCCTCCTTTGTTTTATTTTGAACAGGACATTCGGCATTGCAATTTCGTATTGAAGCGTAAAATAAATAACAATACTTCTTTTTATAATACTAACAACTCGTGACTCATGACATTGCCGTCATTAAACAATATGTTTGAAAACAACAACAACAAAAAACACCCAAAAAGGAAATACAATAAATTATAAAAAATTGGGGATGTCCCAATGTAATGAAACAAAAAAGGTTTTTAAACAAAACCACTAAAAATATTCACATTTTTTACGTGCAAAATGACACACGCGTTTACAATGACAAGGGACCAAGTTGTTTGTGCTACAGCGAATCCCCAGCCATGGTTAAAGGTCCTGAGGGCGTAGTACTAAACGATGAGAATTTGCATTGTTAGAGAGATAATAAAAGAACAGCAATTTTCAAGAGATCATTGCTTAGTATTATTTATAGGCTATGCTAAGAAATTACCATGACAATAAATCTTTATGGGATCGACGTGTGGTCTAGACGGGAGTACGTTATTCTAATATTCTGTGACTGAAATGCATTAATTATGTTCGTTTCTTATGTGTATTTGTTAGGGAAATTTTTATATCTGCATATCCTGACTGTTATGGTATTTTATTTGGTAGTATAGTATGATTTAACTCAAGGTTACCTCTAGTGCATTAAAAGATAGCTCAACGATTAGCAGCACCGGCAATAGAGAGCTAAAACATATCTTTAATAATAAGACGGAAGTACCTTAGTACTGGAAAGTTCCCATTATTTCGTATACGTAAATATGGTGTTCATAGCATTGACGATTTGACGAAGGATGTCCTGTCAGAATAATATAAATTATTAAATAATAAACATATAATTCTATGAATTGCGGTTTTACTATAGATGTAACCCATTGCCCCATAATAAAATCCTTTTTTATATTAAATTAAAATTCATCCTTGAATACCATATAATATAAAGTTTGCCATTAATTATAAAAATTTTGTTCACACAAGAGTTTGCTTTCGCTTTGGTTGAACTTTTCTTGATTTTGTTTAGCTAGTGTGATATATAATTTAACTTGCACAGATTTAATCCACAGTGTCTGTCCAATACTCTACTATTGTGGCCATTCTGCGATGAGTTGTGTAAAAACTTTTTACACGGAAAACAATAACAAAGTCAGGGGGCGGCAACAAAAGCCGATGTTATAATTTTTGTGTTTTGATTTTTACCACATGCACGCACACACACACACACATACCATAGAATATATTGGCAGCTGATGTTGTCAAACCGACAAACCAAAGTTTTGCCTTTCACCAGCCATTGGTTAAGTTGTTATGTGCCATCCATGTTTGTATGTAGGTATTGTATGTGTGTGTATTTTTGTCAACGGTTGTGTTCTTGTTGATGTTGTTGTTGTTCTTTCTGCTGATGTCACTTAAATGTAAATTGTTTAAAATTAGTTACGGTTTGTTGTACAAATAATTCATGTAATATGCAAATTTGTTGTAACACGCGCCCGTACGAATGACAACACAGCCGCACACACAATTTAATACACAATCAAATCCATGTAACAAGTGTTGGACAAAAAAGAAAAATCAACTAATAAAACAGCTGATGCACAAAAACATTGTGAAATCCTTCCCATCCCCGGTCCCAAAAATGAGTTGCAACAATTTTGAAAAAGTAGGTGATATCTTTAAAATTAAACGATAGCCTATTGACTACTATAGCTCAGGGAGGTTCAATGTTATATTGTGACTATTGAATTCGTGGGACAGTGGTACAATAATGTTATTTAATTTTGTAGTTAGAATCAATTCGCAATAATGTGAGAAGCTTTGCTATATTTCTTTCATGGGGTTTAAAGGGAAAGTAAGTAAGTCTGTCAATCAGTAAGATATGTGAGTAGAATTTTCAAGACCTTTTTTGAACACTCCAACATTATACCCGCGGACGAAATCGGTATAAAATATGCGTATTTAAAGTGGAGATTAAGTTAATTACTAAAATCCGTTTCAAAGATTGCGGAAATTCAGGAAAGACACCAAAAACGTTCACCACCGAAGTGTTATTATCCAGCAGAGGTTTAAAAATTATCTTTCTTAAAAATGATCCTTTAACTAATTTACTTAACTTAGCTGGTACTACCTTGCAATTGTATATTTTGTTTATATGCTGCACGTAAAATAGTATTATATACACCTTGATCTCCTTCTTCTCCAATTCGTATCACCAAGTTCCGCATGGATTTCAGTTCTCAAGGTTTTTACGTAGTTTGAGTTGCACTATTCTACGCCCTCCATCGAGTTCATTGTCGAAGATTTTTCAAGCTGGACCATTTACGTCCATGCGTACAACATAACCTAGCCAACGCAGTCACTGCACCTTAATGCGTCTGACTTCGTCAATATCGGAATATGGAACATACAGCTCATGATTCTTACGATGTCTCTTCATTAACGATGACTGGACCATAATTTACGGAGTATTTAGCCCTCGAATGGGACCGGCCGTGACGTAGTGGTTAGACCATGCAGGAGACCCGTGATTCGATTCCCGGCTGCAGTCATCTACATTTTACTTTCATTGCCGGCCCTCGATGTTGTCGCAGTATAAGTGTCGAGTTAATCGGCATGTCTAGTAAAACCTTCTCAAACAGTGACGTTCGCATTCGTCGATATACAAGTAGGTGCCGTTTGTTGTGAATCTAAAATAAAAAGCGTGTTAATTCACAACAATGTGAAGCATCCCATACCTCATTCATGGGCTGTGAAGGGAAATTAAGTAAGTAAGTAAGTATTTAGCTCTCGAATACTGCCAGAAGCGATTCATCCGCTTGTGTCATAATCCAGGATTCTGAACCGTACATCAAGACAGGTAAATCCATTATAGCAGGATTTTCGTTGGTCGAGAGAGGGATCTGCCATTAAATCGCTTGCTTAGTCCATAATAGCATCAATTAGCAAGCAGCACTCTTTTATGGATTTCGAGGCTGATGCTATATGTTTTGAATAATGGCATAGCCTAGCTACCATTTCTAAATTATAGTTGTCATCGTTCAACGCTGCGTCCCAAACGATTTGATTATTCACGCGTTGAAACCACTGATACTTTCATACTTAGACTCATTTGAATCCTTTTGTTTACCTAAGAAGGCTGCAGTAACATCCAGCAGCTTAAACAAATTATGATAAATGATGCAGCGTCTCAAACGAGTAGATTCTTTGTTCATTGAAACTTATAACTTCGTTTTTTCCACGTTCTTCGTTTGGCTCATTCTTGCTGATTCCTTGAGAAGGCTGTAGTCACATTCAGCAGTTTTCGGCCGATGATGACGACATCACCAGCATACGCAAGAAGCATGTTGCTTTTGTTGAATAACGTGCAACTCGTATTTACTGCAACTTTCCTCATTATCATCTTCATTACTGCGTTGAAGAAGTCACACAATAGCCTTTCGCCTTTTCTTAGGCCTCGTCTAGTACAAAATGGCTACGTAAGGTCCTTGACAATCTTTATTGAATACTTCGTATCACTCAGCGTTATTCTGCAAATGCTTATCAGCTTCGCAGGAATGACAAAACACGCCATGGCTTCGAGCCATTTCTGCAGCATCGGGCTGACGAAGGTATCTTTCCTAGGATTTGCCGTTTTTTGAATATCTGGTCAGTTTTTGATTAAGCAGGTCGAAAGACACACTAATAAGGTCTAATCGGATGGGATAACACTGTTTTTATTCTTTTACAATGGGTGAAAGGCTAATAGAAGTTGGAGCACACTTGGATCACTTTATTTTAGCACAGATCTTAATACGCTTAGATTCCAATTAACGGGCATGCACTCGTTAATCCAAACCATGCGTAGGAGATGATGCATGCTAGTTATCAGTTCATGGCCAGCGTAGTTGTTGTTGTAGTAACAGCTGGAGGAAGTAGTAGGGGAGATAATTCTTTATACAGATTTTTAATTTTCAGCACTCCATCAGTCATGTAATCCGATTATCATACGATCATTGTTAGCAACTCTGTTTCGTTCCTATGTAGATACAATCTACTAGATAGGTTTGTGTAAAGGGATTGTAAGATGTTGTTTTAACCGCCACATTCCTCTAAAAATGGCGCCAGCTAGTTTGTTGATTTATTTTGCGATGTTGATAAATGTTGCTTTGTTATTTTCCAGCCGCGATATTGCTTATCTTTCCTCGGTTTGACAATCTAAGCCATAGTCGACAATTAAAGTAAAACTTTCAAGTGCACATTCTTCCGGAAACAGAAATTGCTAGAAGTGTTCACTCCATATATGCAGCACACTCAGTGTATATGTAATTAGATTTCAATCTTTGTCCTTACAGAAGGAGAGCCCAGAGTATTGAAACATTTGAGTCTTACCTTTTGATAGAATTTTCGAGCTTCAACTATATCCCTGTACCTCTCCATATGCGCTGCCTTCCAGAACTAGCAATCGGTGGAAATAAACTTAAAAATAAAACTTAATTTCTATTTACACTCCATGAATAAGGTATGGAATGCTTCCGGCGTTGTTGTGAATTAACTATTTTAGATTTACAACAAACTCGACACTTATAATGCGAAGTTGCTGTCGACAACTTTGAGGGGGCCTGTAATGAAAGAACAATTTTGAAGACTGGAGCCGGGAATCGAACCATGGATCTCCCGCATGGTAGTCGCGTATTCTAACAACTATGCCACGGCCGGTCCCTAACGATGGAAGTGCTCTTTCCATATACGCAGCACACTTTGCGTATCTGTAACCGGATTTCCATTCTTGTCCTTGCAGTCGGGGGGCCCAGTACCATACTATTGAACTCTTACCTTTTTCAGGTTGCACCTCTATCCCTGAATCTCTCTAGATCCTCGTTTTCCCGTTCCTTCACCTGAAGTTTTTTCGCTAATCTAATTGCCTAGCCTATTTTACTATCCCCTTGTGCCGTTCCCTAACAGCCCGTGTTACAATTGGCTGTAGCGTTGACCTGTAAGCAGTATCCGGTTGCTCAGACGCTAGGGCGACATTCTACATCGTACCAGTAGTTGTCTGAGCGCCATTTAACATATCCAAGCTGTGTATCGGGAAGAAGAGGTGTTGTATTGTAGTAGTTGGTAGAGCTGGTTGGAGTATGCCAGGACTATCTCTGGTGTTTGCAGCTTTGCGATGCCCAGCTTTCTTTGTGAGTGATTACGTAAGTTATTCGATCTGCACAATCTTGTGCATACCTTAGTTGCAACTAGCCACTAGCCAATTTGAGCACCAAAATGCCACTATTTGGCGGTGATATCAGACGTTTTCGAGGTTATCTGTAGATCGGATAGTGTCACCTTCTCTATAGAATGTCCGAACGTTTCAGGTGTATATCCTTGAATCATGGTCCTTATAAAGTATGCGGTAGCCGTCAACATTTTAGGGGGGGTTCCATTTGTTGCCCTTTCTTCTTTGTGTTTTCACAGCCCGTGTAGGACCTAAAGGCGGATGGCCATCCCAACCATTAGGATCCGTCGCTCACTGTCAGCATTGTCAGCAGTTGCTCGTGTTAGAAAGGTATCTCGAAACAACGTTGCCCAGGTGCCACCGGCTTAGAATGCAATTTCCCCAACGTCAGCTTTCAACTGGCTTTCTAACAGATGCAACAAAACATTTTGTATACCTTGCATAAAACGTTCAAAAGGGCGCGTATTCCAAATTAAAAAAAAACACATGACATGAGAGGAAATGGAGAACAATCAATAAAGGGGATGGCACCTATAGAATTAATCTGGGGTTGTCTTTAGTGGAAAGAATAGTAACGGGTGATAGTAGGCAAACGTGATATGGTTTTAGGGCATACAATTCTTCTTTTTTTATAAAAGTACTTTCTTACCCGGCAGTCTTCATCCTGCTTCCAAATTCATAGATATATATTCTACGAACTGTCACACGTTATTAACGAAAAAGGCCGTGTTTTCATAAAAACTCGGTTTCACCGACTCAAAAACCTCAAAGTAGTTATGGTCAGATCTCAAGCTCAAAACATCTCATTCTTTGTGTTTCTGGCAACAAAGAAATTGATACTCTTAGTTCGGGGTAAAACAATAAACAAATAATAACAATAATGGATATTGAGGCTAATGAGATAAACAAGATATTATGTTGAAAATAATTTAGCTGAGTGTATTTAATAGTTATTACCGATAACATTAACAACTATGGCTTTTATAATTTTTTATTACCAAACAAACCTTTTCCATTAGACAGATTACAGTACATTAAATTATAAGGATCTTATATGAATTTACCAAAATCTTATATGTAAAATTGCACAATTAAATTTATAACTGCTATGTATATGATGAATTAATATGGAATTACATTTTGCCAAACAAGCAACGCAATGTGTGTTTGCAATGTTTTAAACATACTTACGAACACATGGGCTATGGAATAAAAATCTCGTTATGTAGCTACTGGATATTTCAGGCGGCAAATTTGCATGGTCTATTTGTAATCCATTAACCATGATAAATACGCAAATAAACGCAACTAAGAGTCCACCAGTACTAGTAGTTGTATGTGGTAAAAGCAGCAGCAGCAACATTAATAAAGGAGAATTTTTTATTTAATCATAAATCATTTATAATCCCATTTAAAGCAATAAGTGTAACGAAAAACTACGTAATCCGTATATACAACAAATTAAATCTGTATCAAAATTTGTTAATGCATTCACAAAGAATATTTGCGTTCGCCTCATGCAACATTAATGAGTTGCAACTTTGTCAATAGTACACAAAATCTCGTTGTGGGAATTTGGTGGGGGGGAAGGTAGGTGGTGAGAGCGAAATTACTTAACACGATACAGAAATACCAACACATTTTTTTTGTTCGCTTGCACATACATACATAACACGGTAAATATTTATTGTTTTTTTTTATTATTTTGCCACAGTGTTATTAAAAAATTCCATCATCCCTCCGTAGACGGGAGCAACTTGTGCGTATGTGCTTGTAAATCACTTGGTTATTTTCATATAATTAAAATGCTTCATTTCATAAAACCGTATGAATCTGTTGGGAAAGTTCGCGTTACGTTCGGGCAAAGCCATACAAGCGTACGTTGTAATAAACATACAAATTTATAACGGTCAAAAAATAACTGCCTGAAAATATACCAAAATCGTCGCTGGGGAGGGGGAAGTTGTTTTTAAACAACACCATAAAGCGTCATCTGAGTGAGTCCCTAATGCAGTATTAAACTTAATATAATTAACTTGTTTATATCCACTACATTAAGGTATTAAGTAAATAAGGAATGCCGTTAAGAAGAGCAGGCAATTTGTTAAGTATTTTGTGTGTGATTCGTGGTGGAAACGTTAGTGTCTGCTTGACGCAAATGGTTTTTCTAGTAATTGGCTTTATATTTCTTTTTAAAATTAGTGTACGGTGCTTTAATGTTTTTGAATTTTCAAGGAACTTAAATTTGATTTAAATTTTAAGACGGGATATGAAAAGGCGATAACTGCATCAGCGATTTATTCCAAATTATTGGATATAGAACAGTGAAATTTGGTCAGAAACCTTAAGGAGCACGTGTGCAACAAAACTATTTTCAAATTGATAAATGTTTGTCGTATAAAAGGGTAAAATAAGGAATGTGTACTCCAGCGTTCCTCAATAAGAATGCGTGATTGTTGAAATCGAATCAGGTTTTTCTGAAGTTATGACCAAAATATATGTGAAACCAGTGGGTCTAAAAATATTTGATTTTTTTTAAATCTAACGTCACTTCACAGTGTTCCTCAACTGGTTAAAGGTTTACCTAAAATAACGACAACAAAATGAAACATTTTATTTGAGATATTATTTGGGGAAAAGTTGATACATTCTAAAGCTAGCCTACAGTAGCTATTTTTTGGCATCAGTCCGATTGACGCACTTCTTTCTAGATTACCACTAACTTAACCATTTGTTAACCGATTTTTATAAGCAACTATGCGGTTTACTTATGAAAGTGAACACTTTCTGAATAAAATAGTAAATTTTATAATATTATAAATTAGTGGCTACAAACTTCTTCAAACTTAACATATAGTGAAAAGATCAAAACAGTTTGCAATTTTAAGGCAATTCCAGACAGATATGCCAAGTTATCAATATAATTATATATATCGTTGAAAAGGCTGCAGGGTTTTTTTTTCCTAGACACGTTCAGATTGTATTGATATGTTCACAAAAGCTTTTCAACTTTACTGTGGCTACAATTTTGAAGAACATTGTTTGTGAAAAATTTGAATACCCTTAAAGTGATGCTGAAAAAAGTATTTTTTTTTCGAAAAAGGGCAGAAATATGTAAAATTTTTGGCATAAGTTGTTAATAAAATTTGTACCCTAAATTCCCATCTACATTATTGCCGAATATAGTTTAGCGATATCACGCTACTACCCTTTGATAGTAGAATCGAACCTATATTGTCGTTCTTGTATTTTACAAAAAGTCTTCATTTTTTTATAATGTTATAGGTAGGGCACCGGCCATGGCGTAGTGGGTAGAATACGCGACTACCATGCGGGAGATCAGTGGTTCGATTCCCGGCTCCAGTCATCTACATTTTTCATTCGTTGCCGGCCCCCACGATAAACAAATATGTGCCGTTTGTTGTGAATCTAAAATAGGAAGCGTGTTAATTCACAACTACGCGAGAAGCCATCCCATACCTTATTCATGGGGTGTAAAGGGAAATTAAGTTAAGTAAGTAAGTTATAGGTAAACTTTTACCAGTTGAGAATAGCTGTGAAGTGGATTATTTAAAAAAAAAAAATCAAACACAAGTTTTTGGTCATAACTTCAAAAAAATATCTACTTCGATTTTAATAATCACGGATTCTCATTATGGGGTAGTAAGGGCTGAAACCTCATTCGCCGTTTTTGTCGTCATTTAAGGTAAAACTTAAACCAGTTGACACGCCCAAGAAACTAGGATCGAGAGAGGTGACTTATTATTATTAGAACACGAAGAAGATGAAACACATGCAACCCCATATATTGACGACGCCGCAAACTTTCTAAGATAAGGGTGGCAGCGAAAATTCAACTTTGGATTTTCGGTGATGCCAGATCCCAATATTGTGGCTACAGAACAAAATGGGACAACTTTCATCCATGCCCCAAAGAGGTCAAAGGTCAAATAGTAGTACACATCAAATGAAGATTAATTTGTATTTGTTTATTTGCATATTTTGGCACAGTATCTGAAGGACTGTTTTTTCAATCGCCTTGGATACATTTGACAGCAAAGTTTGTAAACCAACAAAAAAATTGGCGGTATGGGATCAGTGGGCGTGGTATAAAACATGAAAATTTCAAAGGCAGTATCTCTTGAACTATAAGAGGTATACCCAACATTTTTGGTATGTGTTGTGGGTACAGTATGAATTACAGGCAGTTGGGCACTTTTAAATTTCCGTCCTACACTAGTGACATGGTGCATCAATCCAATTATTCTCGATGTCCTCGTCAAATACAAGGCTGACTTCACCGCTATTAAGTAAATGCGATCCCTGTGCATACGCAAATGACTTTCTTACTTACTTAATTTCCCTTTACACCCCATGAATGAGGTTTGGGTTGGCTTCTCGCGTAGTTGTGAATTAACACGCTTCCTATTTTTAGATTCACAACTAACGGCATCTACTTGTTTATCGACGAATGCAAACGTCACTGTTTGAGAAGCTCTTACTAGACACGCCGATTGACTCGACACTAATACTGCGAAGTTACTGTTGACAACATTTGAGGGGAGCCGACAATGAAAGAAAAATGTATTTATTTTTTTCTTCTTAAGATGACTGGAGCCAAGAGTTGAACCTGTGATCTCCCGCATGGTAGTCTCGTGTTCTAACCACTATGAAATGGACGGTCCCACGACAAATGAACTGTTACAATTTTTACAGCTGCCATGAGGAAAGACACGAATTTGGATGTGGGTTCATAGTAGGCATGGGACTTCGACACGTTGTCGCGTGGTCTAACCCTGTAAGTGACTGAACATTCACTATTCGCATTAAGGCGTAATATTTTTACATCACGATGATTTGTGTACACGTCCCGACGGAAAACAAATACGAGGACATTTAAGATGCATTACATGAGCGTCTGAAGGAAATATGTAATATACACATAATATATTCAGATTGGTAAGCTTCGCGTCGCAAAGAAACATGGTTGTGATTGGAACCAGAGTCCCTACTCAAGAGACAAACAACCATATTGATCACGTGGTAATCGATGGAAGGCCTGTCTCAAGCGTTATCGACATGCGTTGACTCGCATCAAAACCTAGTTGCAGCCAAGGTAAGTACGCGATTAAGTAGTACTAAAAACGCTCCATCCCTAACCTGCATACCACCAATGCCTGCTGCAACTACGCTCAGACAAGCCCTGGTATGATGATACAACTTTGCGGGATGACACTGATCAACAGGAGATCTTCCGTGAAAATAGGCAAAAATCTGTCAGAGCCATGTTTTTACCAAACGAGGCTTTAGACAACCTGATAGTCTGTCATACGATCTCCTTATTCTGGAAGTTTTCGAGAGAAAAGTACTTCGAAAAATATTTGGACCCATCTTCGTTAACAGCGATTGCCGTCGTCGAATGAACCATGAGCTGTATGAGCTGTATAATGACATCGACGTAGTCAAGTACGTTTAGGCTTAGCTGACTAGTGGTGGATGTTTTTCTGTTGCTGTTGTTAAACACAAATTGTAACTAACATAATAAAGTGTCATTGATTAAAACTTTTTTATTGTTTAATTTTTGTCAACAGCGCGTGATTTGTGTCATGCTGTCATATTAATTTTAGGAAGGCTTTTCTTGCAAAAGTTTTTCGTGCACTTTGCACATCCTGTGAACCGGGCCCAATATTTCCATACGTGATACACGACCAAAAAGACCACACTCATCCTGTAGCGAGAAGAATATTGTGGTTGTATCTAAAAGTGTGATTATAGACCGTAACCAATAGATTCAACGTTGGTCGCAGCATCTTGCCATATCGAATGCAACATCTAGACAAAAGTTTTTGGTTTTAAGCCTTGCAAGATCCAACTTGTTCATGAATCAAAGTCGTTCAACTTCAATCTACGATTTTATTATACACAATGGACTCTGCATAAGCACAATGAATATTTCTGGCCGAATTTTGTTAAGTGGCGAGGTACGGCATGTATTTACGCTATGAGCAACCATGAGAACACCCCGAGATTCTAATGTTGTAAAGTCCCATTTGTAAGTCATTTTCTGATGTTTCTCAATGCTGGGACAAGTGATCGACAGTTGAAGCTTTCGAATAGACCACCTACGACATAGTTGGTGCTAACATTTGAATAAAATTATACTATAAAAACTATATTTCCCTTTACACCCCATGAATGAGGTATGGGATAGCTTCTCGCTTGTTGTGAATTAACACTCTCTATTTTAGATTCACAACTAACGGCACCTACTTGCTTATCGACAAATGCGAACATCACTGTTAGAAGCTTTTTACTAGACATGCCGATTGCCTTGACACTTATACTTCAAAAAAATGTAGAAGACTGGAGCCAGGAGTCGAACCCAGTATCTCGCGCATGGTAGTCGCGAGTTCTAAAATCTATGCCACAACCGGTCCACGAGTCCCAGCATATCGTCATATTTGGACGTGCTGGACCAAGTTGTTGATGGTTTTTGAGTATGTTGTTTTTGTTGAGTATTTCTTTCTCTCAAAAACTTCCACCTCGTGTCATTACCTAGGATTCTATGTGAGACCATTGTCTGCTATAGTTGGATCTTAGTTCATCAAGCGAAGGCCTTGGCATGATAGCAATGGTTTGCGATCAGTGGTTGTCTCGTGATTTCCAGTGCTCGTCAAATTATCCACCACTTCAAAGTTATAGTTTCCAACGTTCACGCAGCATTCCAAACTAGTTGATTCCTCGTTTGTTGCATTGATTCCTTGTTCGGGTTTGTTCTGATTTATCAACAGACCCACCTCTGTCGA
This sequence comes from Muscina levida, assembly GCA_964034835.1. Classification (NCBI taxonomy): domain Eukaryota; kingdom Metazoa; phylum Arthropoda; class Insecta; order Diptera; family Muscidae; genus Muscina; species Muscina levida. The sequence continues at coordinate 131,615,556 of OZ035880.1, read as the reverse complement.
ATGGTTCTCAAAGTTTGCAAAAGCCGCAGTAATAACCTGCGGTCCTCGGAAGTTACCAAAGCGTTTACCGCTGCTTTTCCCATGATCATATTAATTACGATGTTAATTGCCTACCGATAAATTTTTGCATATTTTCACTATAAAATTATCTTCTAAATAAAAATTTTAATTTTTGTTTGCAACACTTGATAACACTGTGGCTACACACAAAATATACGGGGGTTCTCATGTAGCGTTTCTGTTAGACTGGTCAAGTAATGTTTTTATAGCAGAAAAAGTGAAATGACGATATTCCTAAAAGTTCTAAAATTCATAAGTATTCTCTTTGTAAACCGATATTCAAAAGCTTACATCTGTACATCTGTATATTTTTTTCCTTCACATTTGTATCACTGCGTAGTTTTTGCCGAACCGCTTTCTGTGAACTTTCGATAATCACATCCACCCTAACGTGATAAAAACAAAAGCATGCTACTACTATTGGCATAACACCTAGCCATACAGAGACCCTTCAGCGCACTATATTACTGTTCGAATATACTCGAGCATAATATGATTTATTGCAATGTACACTGTTCCACTTATTCTATTTTTTCCCCACCTTCAGTTTCCGCTTACATTGGCAAGTCGAGTTAGAACAAATAGTCTGCTCGTATAACATCAAAACCAATAGACCAACAATAACATTAAAAACCTCAAGCGCCATATTTCTCATTTATAAACAACGGGGTATTTATAAACACTACGCACACACGCACTTACTCACCGACACCATCAGTCTCATGTGCCATATAATGCAAACATATGTTTGAGAAGGATATGAAAAACAAAATTTCGCAAAAACCCCAACCAACCATCCAACCCATCAACATGTAGCTAACGAACGAAGCAATTCACCAAAAACCGTCATCCGGCCAATTGGTGCATGTGATGATATGATCTGTGAGTGTGATTTTTGTTTGCATGTAATAAAGGATCTACATAAATGTAAGAAGGGAACTTGCAATAAGGCAGGTCAATATTTTATAACAAAGGGACAGGCGCAAAAATGAGACAGAGGCAACCCATCAAAGACAAGACCTATCACCGCTGTACTACTTATCCGATTTTAAAAATGCATACACTAGTAGGATGATACGTTATCACTGAGTGATAAAGGCTATACATACGGCTGTAGCATCGTGAGCCGGGAAAGTTAGTCTCCAATAATTTTCAAGCAGTATTTCAAGTTCTGATTTCTACCCCATAGAAAGCTCAACGAATTCTGACTTTGTCACAATTCATGTGTTTTTTGTATTCAATGTCGGATGATGTAGATTTTCTGCATTTCTGACAACCTTAACGCAAACCACTTTCTATGCCAACATACGCGGAAACGGTATACTACATATATACTGTATATCGCAAGTTACTCTTGCTGTTGCTTATGTGGTTCATCTTTGAACACGGACCATTAGGTCTCCATGCCTCGGTACTGTGGATCCTTGTCGTGATTTAGGCGGGGCGATGGTGTAGTTTTGAGTGGTTGCGCTGGTGTCGGCAGTGTTTGCCAAATAAATTTCATGTTAATTTATTGCAATAAACTTCAAATATCATAAATAGACAAGGCATTCTCCCTAACACATGTTGTTAGTTAGGCCATCTTAGCCATTCGCACATATACACACCATATTGACTAGAGGGGATCCAACACATACATACATACATATGAACATGTGTTTATTTGCGTGTAAATTCGCATGATATTCTGTAAAGTGTTATAATCAGATTTTCGCTGTCAATTTAGTTGAAGACCAAAGAGTTATGATAACAAGCAAACAAATAAAGAATCAATTAGGATTGTAATGGCTGGATATGAAATCGAAAATTAGTTATGATACAGCAAATTTACCATGCATCAAAATGCTGGGTAGTTTAAGGTATATGGTTTATGTTCATGTTAATATTTAAGCATCATAGTAGACAAATACTTGCGGAAGTGGAATAAGCAATCCAATTTTTTAGAAGCTTTTACATTAGACATATTGAGTGCTGGAAGTCAAGTATTTTTTTTATCATAAATACTCTGCATGTTAATAATATGACATTGATTTTGTTAAAATAAATTTGCTATTTACTACAATATTGTCGAGCACAGGTTAATGTTAAAAAAATTTTAAAATAATTTCGAAAAATTTTTCAGAATGACCGCACAAATCCCTTGCAATCTATATATACAAAAGACTTGGGAGACTGACCGATCAAACCCCAGCCCAAACTGATCAATTTTGAACTTTGAAATTTGAAATGTAGGTTCCTTTTATGACGTAGTAGAGCAGATGGGAATTTTGAAAATTCGGACAGTATGGGGGTAAAAACGGCGTGGCACCACCCAATACGGCTGCATCTTATAGGTTCGAATTCGAAATTTTGTACTTATATCCATGCGGGAGCTCCCAGGTTCAACTCGTGCCTCTTCTTCTTCTTCTTTAATGGCAGCAACAATAGAAATTTATCTATCAGTATTGATTTATCTATCAATAGAAATTTATCTACCATTGGAGTTTTGATCGCCCCCTCCTGCGCCGCCCATCGAGTTTATTTCAGAAGACTTTTCGAGCCGGAGCGTTTTCGTCCATTCGTACAACGTGTCTAAGCCAGCGTCGTCGGTCTAGTTGAATGCGCTTGACTATGTCGATGTCGTTGTACAGCTCATACAGCTCATGATTCATTCGACGACGGTACTCGCCGTTAATGATGATGGGTCCAAATATTTTGCGGAGTATTTTTCTCTCGAAGACTCCCATTGATCCGCTTGTGTCATTACTTAGGATTCTGCACTGTAGAACAAGACAGGTAAGATCAAAGTCTGGTAGAGCTGGATCTTTGTTCTTCGAGAAAGCGCTTTGTCGTTGAATCGCTTGCTTAGCGCATAGTAGCAGCGGTTTGCGATTAATACTCGTCTTTTGATTTCCAGGCTCACATTATTAATTTTGTTTAATATAACCACTTCAAAGTTATAGTTGTCACCGTTTTCACGCAGCGTCCCACTCTTTGTTCGTTGAAACAATCCTCGGTTATCACCAGACCCACTTCAGCCGACTGCTTTTCAATACTCGAAAAAGCCGCAGTACATCTCGCAATACACGTCCAATAAAATCTTTATCATCAGCATACGCGAGCAACATGTGACTTTTGTTGAAGATGGTACTATTTTTGTTTACTGTAGCCTTCCACATGATCATCTCCATTACGATGTTAAAGAGATCGCAGGACAGACTATCGCCTTGTCTAAAGCCTCGCTTGATAGAAAATGGCTCTGTCAGATTTTTGCCAACTTTCACTGAAGACTTCGTGTCAGTCAGTGTCATCCCGCAAAGTCGAATTAGCTTCGCGGAAATACCAAACTGAGTCATAGCATCCAACAAATTCTGTGCTTATCGGACTGTCGAATGCAGCTTTGTAATCGACGAACAGATAGTAGGTGTCAATCATTTCTTGGGTTTCCTCCAGGATTTGTCGTAGTGTGAATATCTGGTCGGTCGTGGATTTACCTGGTCTAAAGCCACACTGATAAGGTCCAAGCAGGTTCGCCAGAATGGGCTTTAGTCTTTCACATAACACACTAGACAGGACCTTGTATGCGATGGGTAAAAGACTAATCCCGCGATAGTTGGTAAAAACATTTAAATCGCCTCTCTTAAGTACGGGACATAAAGCACGATTCCAATTATCGGGCATGCATTCCAGTAGCCAAATCGTGTTTCTAAGCTGGTACAATCACTTTGCCAGCTCATCGTCGCCTGCCTTAAAACCTCTGCCGGTAGTCCATCGGCTCACGGAGCTTTATTGTTTTGAAGACGTGCAATTGCTATGCTGATGTCGTTTTTGCTCGGTGGTTGAGAATCTACTCCATTGTGGATGATTGGCGTGATTTCGTCACTTATGCTGTTTTCAGGAACGACTAGAGATTGAAAGTGTTCTCTCTATATTTGCAGCACACTCTGAGTGTCCGTGACCAGATTTCCGTCTCCGTCCTTACAGGTGGGGATCCCTGTTCCGAAGTCTTTTTTACCTTGTAGTAAAACTTTCGTGCTTCACCTCTATCACTATTGTTGTTGTTGTAACAGCTGGTGGAAGTAGCTGAGGTGATAATTCTTTTTACCGATTTTCAATTTATCGGCACTCGATCAGACGCGTTTTATCGCACGCGTTGCCATTGACAAAAGTTTTGCCCAGTATGCAGCATTCTTATTCTCAGACATTGCCCGAAATTCCTCATGGTCTTGTCTTAGCGTGGTTTTTCATAACCCAGTACAGACGTTGCGTAGGTTGCCATAGATTTCTTAATATGCTGCCCCTGTGTTTCGGGAGCATCAGAATTGGGGGGATTTGTTCGAAGTAATTGAGAGAGTTGGTTGGCTTAGGTATTGGCTATATCGGTGGTATGCAGTTTTGCGATGTTTGGCTTCCGTCGCATTTTTAGCCAATCTTAATCGTGTGCGTTCCTTGGTTGCAACTAGGTGGAGATCCGAGTAAATATTTGAAACGCGCATCATACGCACGTCCATAAAGCTTGAGACATGGCTTCCATTTATTTCCACGTGATCGATCTGGTTTCTTGTATTTTGAAGTACAGACGCACAGTGGGGAAAAAAAAGTTTTTTTGGACATTTGAAATTTTAGGCCGCAATTCTTGACCGATTTTCAAAATTCTTTTTTTGTATTATTGGAAACAAAATTGTGCACAGAATGTACGTTTTTTTTCTTCCGAATTCCTTACCGTTATTTTTTTGTCAAATAAAATTTGTCAAAGTCGATGAAAAAATAATTTTTGACTTTAGTGTCAAATATTTTTTGGGTTACGTGTCCTAAAAATTTCAAACTGACCTTAATTAATGTGAACATATGTTACGAATTAAACTCAATGAAAACATAAGACAAAAAAAATTTTTTGGCTCAACTGCAAGTAAATATCTGGAGGCAGTATTTTCACACTTTAACTCGGTGTCCTGCTCATAATAATTATCCGATTAGAACAAAACTTAATTTACAACCTGAAAAAGTTTTAGGAAAGTCGTATGTAAAAAATAACCCGAATCGGTGAAGGTCGCCATGCAATTTTTTTGCATATGTACCAAAAAAATGCAGTTTTAAACTTCTGACAAAATAAAACTTTATGTTTACATGTAGGCAAAGTAGTGTGCTTTTCATTTAAAAAGACCAATACCATAATACGTTACATCATCTGTCAAAATTTGGAAATTTGTTAAATGCATATACAAAATTAAATAATATTTGCAATATATAGGGCTTAAAATCGCAATATGAACATTTCATATGTATAAGTAGGCTTAATTATGTATGCTTTATGATATTTTGATCCATAAATAAAAATAAGAGAGTGTAACTAAAATTTTTCCAATTTCCTCAGGAAATATATCGATTTTTGGGTTAACTTTAGTATTGAAATCTAAAAAGTGCTTAAGCGTTTTTTAGGATTCCTTTTTTTGACAGACGATGTAACATATTAAGATATTGGTCCTTTTAAATGAAAAGCACACTACTTAGCCTACTTGTAAACATAAAGTTTTATTTTGTCAGAAGTTTAAAGCTGCATTATTTTGGTGCATATGCAAAAAAATTGCATGACGACCTTCACCGATTTGGGTTATTTTTTACAGACGACTTTTTTAAAACTTTTCCAGGTTGTAAATTAAGTTTTGTTCTAATCAGATAATTATTATGAGCAGGACACCGAGTTAAAGTGTGAAAATAGTGCCTCCAAATATTTACTTGCAGTTGAGCCAAAAAAAAATTTTTGTCTTATGTTTTCATTGAGTTTAATTCCTAACATATGTTCACATTAATTAAGGTCAGTTTGAAATTTTTAGGACACGTAACCCAAAAAATATTTGACATTAAAGTCAAAAATTATTTGTTCATCGACTTTGACAAATTTTAAAAAAATAACGGTAAGTAATTTGGAACAAAAAAAACGTACATTCTGTGCACAATTTTGTTTCCAATAATACAAAAAAAGATTTTAGAAAATCGGTCAAGAATTGCGGCCTAAAAATTCAAATGTCCAAAAAAACTTTTTTTTCCCCACTGTGAGACGTTGCGGCAGTTGCCATAGATTTCTTAATATGCTGCCCCTGTGTTTCGGGAGCATCAGAATTGGGGGGATTTGTTCAAAGTAATTGAGAGAGTTGGTTGGCTTAGGTATTGGCTATATCGGTGGTATGCAGTTTTGCGATGTTTAGCTTCCGTCGCATTTTTAGCCAATCTTTATCGTGTGCGTTCCTTGGCTGCAACTAGGTGGTGATCCGAGTCAATATTTGCAACGCGCATCATACGCACGTCCATAAAGCTTGAGACATGGCTTCCATTTATTTCCACGTGATCGATCTGGTTTCTTGTATTTTGATCATGGGATATTCGGGTTGCCTGGTGGATATCTGAGGGAGTCTCATACCATGTTTCTTGCCGACGCGACCAGTCTGAATGCGTTATCGGAGGTGTTGTTGCTGTGTAGGCTGAACCAAGAGCATCTCCCCTTCCTATTGTAGCATTAAAATCTCCAAGAACTATTTTAATGTCATTTTAATGTATTATAGAATGCAACTTTAATGCCTTCGTCTTTGTCTTCCATTAAGGTGTGTACACAAATCAGCGTGCTGTAGAAATATTTCACCTTGATTCGAATAGTGGCTAATCGGTCACTGATAGGGTTCAACCGCGAGACCAGACGTCGAAGTTTCTTGCCGACTGAGAATCCATATTCTAATTCGTGTCTTCAGTAACTTCTGTTGCCTAGGGAGTATGTGGTATGTTGTTTAACTTAGCGCCTTCTCACATTTGCTTACACTGAATAATTGTTCAGTTGCAACAAATCTTGTCCGGGGAACTCGTGATCTTTCAAAATACTTATATTAGAAAATCACAGGGACAGTAAAAATTACACACCATAACCTGACAATGAATTTGTGTTGCACAGGCTCTTTGTTCTATACTACTCGCGCAGGGGTTAAATAGGACCTCATACCGACAATGTGCTAACATCTGGTCCAGAGCATAACGTTGAGTGATTTCGTATAGTTTAGCTTAAAAAGTTCAATACTTCTCATCTTTTTACAAACATCGTTAGCATTTTTCCCAAAAAAAGACAAGACGTCGAACTAATAATGCATTTGATAGATGATTAAACAAAAATATCCATGCTTGCATACAACAAAGTCTTATATCTTACGCAGCTACAAGTATTTAATAATTCGCAAGAATTTGCAATAATAAGGACTTTAGCAACTATAACTACAACAATGGACAAGCGTGCAAATGTACATATACGCACTCGTGTACTACAACAAAAGTCCCCCACAGCCCCCGCACTTGACGAGTACACTTATGCGCTGTATATGCAAGCATCTAACGCTTGCATCACATAGCTGAGAACCGCTGACATTGTTCTTTTGCATTGTTCGTCATCATTATGCTGTTGACGTTCTTGGTGTTGTTGCACGAAAATATGCATTTCATAATCCTTCAAGTTAGCTATCTGCATCTTTGCAACGACGTACATGCCCTTCGGTGGATAAGAAACAAAAGATGGAAAGCCATCTATGGAATAATGAATGAAAGCAAGGATAGTCAGTCAGTCAGTCAGTCATTGCTGTGGCAGGGTAGGCAGGCATGCAGGCAGAGCTGGGCTGGCTGCTGAAGGAGCCTGGGAGGGTGGCAGTCTATTCCAGCTGTGTTTCGCTTGAATGCTGTGTAAATGACGCAATCAAAATGCCAAGATCCAGCAAACATGGAAAAATGGAATATTTTGAAACAATTTTGCGTACTAAAACCAGTAGTGTACAAAAAAAGAACACACGCACACACACAACTCAACGGAGGACGTCGAATGCTCTACAACCAAGCAATGCAACAAGGTAAAGAAGAAGGCTACACTAGGTATAGTGAGTGTAGTTGTGAAATGTGCTGCATTAACTAACATACACTTCTTATGCTTAGGTACGTGTATAGGTAGCAAAAGCAGTATTCTCATAATGAAACAATTCTGAACTTTAAAAAAAATGTGTTGTTTTGCAATTTGCTAACATTAAATTCCAATTTTGTAAGTAGAGCACTTGGAATAATTGCCAACTGTCAACTTTTTTAATTAGCAACTTAATAAATTGTTGGTGATTAGCTGCAGTAAGTGGTGTGAAATTAGAATTGATAAAAATTCAGAGTTTCGTTACAAAATATCTAACTTGATGGATTTTGCAAAATTTGTGAAATTGGTTGCGTTGGCAGTTGGCTGTATGAAATATTATCATCTACGAACTTTGGCCTCTAAAACCACCGTTGTTCGAAATCGTCGTTAAACTATAGGTCCCGTTTGTGTAAGCTTTTTATCACACTCAAATGCTGGATGCTGGCCAATATCTTAACCGTAGGAGTTTGTAGTATACAACTTTAAAGGGACGGCCGACCATATAAATGTAGTTGGCTGTCATAGGGACCCACGTGACCTGCATGATGGTCGTATGTTCCTACCGTAATAACAGGATCTGGCGTCTTAGATCTAAAAAACTGGTTAACTTGATAAAAAAAATTATGACTCATAGACATCAAACAATAAGACTAAGGAACATTTTTAAATTTTAGTAGTCTGATCGTAATTTACTGGGGAATAAATAGGGCATCTCAGAACAGAAGTTATTGAGGCTCAACTTAAAGGCTCTTTTAGAGGCCTTGGCAGCCCCAAGAAACTAGGATCGAGAGCGGTGATCTTATAAGGCTGACATCACCACCATACAGGAAATGTGATGCACGGGACAGTAAGTGACCGAATAGCCTCTGCCCGGATCAAGTCGAAATATTTTACTTCACGCTGATTTGTGCGACAATATATTCGGAATGGTTAACTTTGCGTCGACAATAAACATGGTAGTGATATTCACGCATAAAGATGACTGGCAAGGCAACCTGGATATTCCCTGGTCAAAAGACAAGAAACCAATTTGATCATGTGGTAATCAAAGGAAGGTCTCAAGCATTAGAAACGTGCTTGTGATGTGCGGCGCCAATCTTGACTCGGATCACCATCACCAAAATGAAGGGAAGCTAGACATCACAAAGCTGCATACTACTAACATTGTCAACGCCTAATCTAAGGATGTGACTTCTGATGTGACCGACACCTACGCTCAGAAAAGCCCTGGTACGATGAGAAATGTCTGCAGAGAAGGATGTTGCATACAGGCAAGACTTCAGTTAAAGGCAAGGCGTACAGCGACGGAGCATTATAATGAGAAGAGAAGGGATATAAAACGCTTATTCAGGCGGAAAAAGCGTCTAAGGAAAAAAAAACAGTAAGAAAGTTTTAGTAGGGCAAACCGACTTACATATACCCTCACCCTCAGTAAAACAAAAAATATTCCTATTATATTGATATTATTACTCGATTTCTAAAGCGGGCGGAGTGGTACATTTGTATGGGATGTACCAGAAGGGGTGTGTCTAGACTTCCAGATTTCTTCTCCAAAACTTTATCCTGTTATAGCTTTACTAAATACAGAATTTGGACACGATCGTGTTGGGTGTATTAATATTATTACTCCATCTCTAAAGTGGGCGGGAAGGTACATTTGTATGGGAGGTATCTTAAGGGGCGTCGCTAGATTCCAATTTTTTTCTCCAAAACTCCAAAACTTTATCCTGCTTGAACTTTACTAAATACAGAATTTGGGCACGATCGCGTTAGGTCTATTAATAATATTTCTATTTCGATTTCTAAAGTGGGCGGTACCAGATGTGTATGGGAGGTACCAGATGGGGCGTGGCTAGACTTCTAGTTTTTTTTTCTCAAAAACTGCTATAGATTTACTAAATGAAGAATTTGGGTACGATCCCGTTGGGTGTATTGATAGTATTACTCGATTTCTAAAGTAGGCGGAATGATGTATTTGTATGGGAGGTACTAGAAGGGGCGGGGCCATGTAGGGCATTTGCAATACCGTAAGTAGTTTTGGTGAAATATAAATATGTGCAAAATTTCAAAATATTTGGTTGCGTCTTTCGAAAGTTAGCGTGCGCACCAGCCGGACAGACAGACAGACGGACATGGCTCAAACGACTTAAAAAGTCATGAATCGAATTTGGTTCAAAGAAACCTAGGTGACTTCTTCTATGTGTAACACTTTCAGGTCGTATCAAAAAAGACATCGAAAATTACAAGAATAGAGGTGAAGACGGAAATTTCTTCCAAAACGTAAAAAATAAAGGCTTTGGACCAGGGAACCCCACATGTAAGGACGGAGACGAAAATCTGGTCACTGACACTCAGAATGTGCTGCATATAAGTAGGGAACACTTTGTTCTCTGCTCGTTCCCGAAGGAAGTATGAGTGACGAAATCACGTCACTCATCGCCGATGGAGTAAACATTCCACCACCGAGCCAAAACAAGAACAGCAAGGCAGTTGCACGGCTTAAAAGTAATAAAGCTGTTGGAGTCAATGGACTGTCGGCAGAGCTTTTCAAAGCCGGCGGCGATGAGCTGGCAACGTGTATTTACTAGCTGATAAACACGATTTGGCTCAAGGAATCCATGCCCGATGATTGGAATCTGAGTGCTCCATGTCCTGTGCTTCAGAAAGGCGATCCAAATGTGCACCAGCTATCGCGGGATCGGTCTTTTACCCATCGCTTATAAGGTCCCGTATCTTGTGTAATGCGAAAGACTAAAGCACATCCTAGAGAATCTGATTGAATTGTATCAGTGTGGCTGTAGTTTTGGTAAATTCACACTAAAGGTATTTACAATACGACAAATCCTGGAGAAGACCCAAGAAATGCACATCGACGTCTACCACTTTTTTATCGACTACAAAGCTGCATTCGACAGTCCGATACGACAGTAATTATTGGAAGCTTTGGTATTTTCGCGAAGCTGATTCGACTTTGAGGGATGACACTGACTGACACGAAGCCTTCCGTGGAAATAGGTAAAAATCTGACAGAGCCGATTCTACCTAGCAAGACTTTGGACAAGGCAATAGTCTATCAAGCGTTCTCTTTAACATCGTAATGAAGATGATCATGCAGAAGGCTGCAGTAAACACGACTATTATTAATAACTCACATGCTGATCACGTATGCCGATAAAATAGCTGTTAATGACTGAGGAATGCGAGGTGTTACTGCGGCCTTTTCATGTTTTGATAAAAGGTCGGAAGAAGTGGATCTGATGATAAATGAGGACAAAACTAAGCTATTTGTTTCAACAAACAATGAATCTACTCGTTTGGGGCGCTGCATGAACGTTGACAACTATAAGTATAACCTTGAAGCAGTAGATGATTTTTTTCTGCCTTGGTTCCGCCTTAAACAAAAATGATAATGTCAGCTGGGAAATCAAGATATGAGTATTTACCGTAAACCTCTGATCATATGCACTAAGCAAGCGATTGAATGACAAAGACCTCTCTCGATGTACAACGATTTAACTATGACAGACACTGGTCCTACCTGTCTTGCTCTACATCGCAGAATCCTGGGTAATGATACTTCACAAAATATTTGGGCCCATCATCCCATACGGCGAGTACCGTCGTCGAATGGGCCATGAGCTGTATAACAACATCGACGCGCATGACTAGCGTTGAAATAGACCGAATGCGCTGGTTTTGACACGTTGTGCCAATGGATGAAAATGCTCCAGCTAGAAAAGCCTTTGACGCCTTATGCTCCAATATGAGTTAGAGGAACACGTATATATATATATATAAAAAAGCCTTCAGCAATAAACTTGATGGGCTACACAGAAAGAGACCAACAACATTTTGATGGATAAAGATCTGTTAAAGATCGTTAACGGCGAGTACCTTCGTCGAATGAATCATGAGCTGTATGAGCTGTACAACGACATCAACGTAGTGAAGCGCGTTCAAATAGAGCAATCCGTTGTATGAATGGATGAAAACGCTCCGGCTCGAAAAGTGTTCAGCAATAAACTCGATGGGCGATGCAGGAGAGGGCAACCAAAACACCGATGGATGGACCAGGTGAAAGAGCTGTTAACTTAGCTTGGTGTGACGAACTATCTACGGAGCGCAAAAGACCTAAGCGCTGCTGACAAATAGTAATATGAAGAGCATAGAATTGTTTTGTAGCAATAGCAAAAATTTTACATTTAATCAATGAAAGATAAGAGCAATTACTTATGTTAAAAAGTACTATTACTAAAAACAAAATTACTTAAATTGCATTTTACATTTGTTTGGAAATTATATCAAAAATACGAAATGCATTGCATTTCTAACTATCGATATAGAATTGAGTGTGTGTGTGTGTGGTCACCAATAATAGCCAATCATATTTGTGTTCTTTTAAGGCATTGAGTCAATGTATTGTGTATTTGTCTTCAATTGTATTATACTTTTGTATATTTAATTACATTTTCGAATATTTTTGGCATATTAGAACTTTCCATTACCATTGATGTCTTTGTTCTAGTCTTTGCGAAAGTTAAAAATGCTATTGTTCTAATGAATTGTTGCATAACTGAATGTTCATTTATGGTTTTAATTTAAATACATATCTAGCTTTACATACAATTACTTCAAGATGTCATGACCACAAAGGATGACAATATAAATGCATTAAAATGGGGAAATTTTAAGATAAAACTATAAAGACAATGATATAGAAATTAAGAATAAATTTGCACATGTTAACAACAAAAATATGCTGCAGTGGCCTTAATGGGACTGTAAAACTATACGACGGAAGTATGCTAGCTTTAAGTCAGGTAAAACATTAAGTTGCACATGTTTGTCTACCGTGGAGGTATTAAGAGTAATATAGGCTTAAAGAGAAGTTAATAGAAATTGGTTTTCAGTACAAACATGTAGGTCTAGTACCTTAATATGCTGTTAAATAGCTAGATTGTAAAATCTATGTACAAAAACCGGGCAATTTTCACTCTTACCTCGCAGTAACATAGTTGTCTATGCTGTGAAGACTTATACATGTTTATTACTGTATTTAACTTGCCATTTGTGCTATCTTACTCGCAAGCAGCTTACAGTAAAATAAAACTTGTTGAAGCCACTACTTAGTGAGAAAGAAAGAGAGAGAGAATTGCTTGGAATATTTAAAGTATTTAATGTGCTAATGAGATTTGCATTGTAGGGTCTTGCTGCCAAGAGTCCTTGTACGTAATAGTTTATAAATTTTAATATGAAAAAAAAAATGTTTAATTAAACGCAACTACATAAGTCTTGTTAGCACAGCTACTAACAAGCGCACATAGATGATGAACAACATCAATATTTATTTATTTATTCGTTTACTCTTTCGGTCTTAGGATTCTTTCGGTTTGCTCAAGATATAAAATTCATAACATAACTCTATTTTAATTTATTTCCCCATTTTTTGTTCGTTCGCCTTTTCTTTGGATATTTGAAAGAAACGCAATATTGGATTTAGTGAAGAAGCTGTGCGCGAAAACCATCGAATGAGGGGTGTAATTTTGGAAAACGCCTGTGATATTTTTGTGGTTGAAAATTGATGCTGGTTATATCATAAGAAATGGTTTCACAGTATTGTATTGTATTTTACTCGGAAGTACGCATGAATGTCACGTGTTCTAACCATCGTGCGACGGTCAGCTCAACTCTTTCAAATACTGCAATCAAAGCCATTTCAATTGCAATTACGTTATAAGCGGAGTTTTCGGCGAGCTTGATAACATGCTAGATTTCGAAGTAAGTAACGATGTCAGTAGGTGCCATTTTGATAACATTGTAATCGAAGTTATAATGACTGGACGATGTTTTGTACAATACACACGCATGACATTCTGAGTACTTTTATCGCTCGCTTACAATGTCATACTGATGTTATGGATTACAAAATAGGTACTTCGTTTCATTTACCACCGGAAGGAGCAGAAGAAGGGGAGAGAGAGACAAAACGCCTCTTCAAACAAAAATTGCGTCTTTAAAGGATAAGAGAGAGATTGAAGATATCGAAAAGTTGAGGATGGAGATGAATTCCGAAAGTTCTATCAAAAAAGGCAAAGGTTTTGGAATAGGGCAGATATGGAAATCTGACCACGCACACGTAGAGTGTGCTGCAAAAATGGAGGGATATATTTTGTACTCCCTTCGTTACAGAAGGCAGCGCAAGCTACGAAATCACACCAATTATCGATGAATCAGTAGATTATTCATCACTAAGTCCAAACGAGGTCAGCACTTCAATTCCACAAAAACGATGGACTGCCCACAGAAGTTTTTCAGGTCGGCAATGATGATCTGGTAACATGCATGCGTGTTCATAAACACGATTTGGCTAAAGAAATTCATGCCCGATGAGTAGAATAGTGCGTTATATGAAAGACTAAATAGAGACCATCGTAATTAACTTGATTGGACCCCATCAGTGTTTAGAAGTGCAAAACCCACGATCAACTAAATGTACACACTACGAATAATCCTGAAGAAGACCAAATAAATGCAGATCGATAATTAGTATTTTACATTCCACTGCGGAGTTTGAAATCGCTGCGCAGCTGACACGACTCTTGATCAAGTCTTTACTGAAGATAAGCTCAAATCTTACTGATTAATTTTCTACCAAGCGAGGCTCAATACTGGGTGATAGTCTGTCATGTATCTTTGAACATGTTTATGGAATTTATCATGCGGAAAAACTTCAGCACGATTGGTACCGTATTCCATAATAGTCATATGATGCTCGGATACGCCGATGATATAGATATAGTAGGCAAGATCACTGGAATGTTACTGCGCTCTTTCCAAATATTGAGAAACAGTCGGCAGAAGGGGGCCTGGAGATTATTTGTTTCAACGATCTGAATAAGAGAGTTGTTTGGCACGCTGCTTAAACGCAGCTAGTACTATTCACGCGTTAATACCACAATATCATTTCCACCACCCATTTTGGATTAATTTCGTTAACGTCGAGTCGTATAAACATATAGCTGTATCAGCTGTATAATGACATCGACGATAATAATGGATGAAAACTCTCCAACACGAAGAAAAAAATCGTTGGATGGATGAGCCAGAATAAAGAGCTGCTATCATAACATGGTGTAGTGAACTATCTTCTTACATACTTCCTTAAGTGACCCATTACAACTTACGACCGTGGTTCATAAATTTGAGGTATAAAGTATTAAAGAGTTCCAAACGCTTCGGTCTCTGCTTGTGTTCTCCAGTTAGTCCTACCAGATGGTGGCACGTCACCAACTACTTGGTCCTTCAAACAAAGTTTGGATCTCCCTGCTCTTCGCCTTCAAACACCTTTCTCTCTGGAGAATTTACATCCATCCTAGCAACATGTCCCAGCCATCATTGGATTTTGACTCTTTTAGCTACGTCGATGCCGTGGTAAATCTCATATAGCTCATGGTTCATCCGATGGCGAAACTCACCGTCGACACAGATAGGTCTATATATATTTCGGAGTACTTTTCTGCCCGAATACTACCAAGTTTTGTATATCCGTTGTCGTAAGCACTCACGATTCGGCAGCATACAACAGTACGGGTAAAATTAACACCTGGTACAGCTGTTTCTTCGTATCTCGAGATAAGGTAGTGTTACTAAAGTACTGCCGAAGTCCGTAAAAACATCAATTAGCGATTTCTTAACTGATACTATTTTTCTTGTTGACGGAAGATCCGAGGTAAGTAAATTCATTTCCTACCTCAAAACAATAATTTTCAATGTTGACGGTGCATCTTCATCGAGAGGACTCTTTGTTCGTTGAAATCATTATTTTTGTTTTGTCCTCGTTGACCGCTAAACCCATTTTTCCGACTCCTTTTCCAATGATGAGAAAACTGCAGTAACATCCCGCAGATGTCTAGATCAGAGGCATAGGATAGTGGCATGTGGCTCTTGCAGAATATGGTGCCAGACATGTTGACACCAGTTTTCTCATCACATTCTCTCTAAATATATTAAATAGTGTACAGGACAAGATACCGCCCTGCCTGAGACGTCTTTTCGTGTTAAATGGCTCAAAGTGATCCTTACCAATCTTAACCGAAGATTTGGTATTTTCCAAGGTACATCTGAAAAGTCGAATCAGCTTTTCAGGAATACCAAACTCAGACTTGGCCTCATATAGCCTATTCCATATCGGAGAGTAGAAGGCAGCTTTGTAGTCGACAAAGAGGTGGTAGGTGTCGATCTGATTTTTATTAGGTTTTTCCAGGGTTTGTCGTAAGGTGAATATTTGAATCGTCGTAGATTTTCCAGGTCTAAAGCCGCACTGATATGGTCCAATTAGTTTTTCTACAATTGGTTTAGACGTCCATACAAAATGCACGAAAGGACCTTGTCCGCAATTGGTGATATGCTTATTCCAAAGTAGTTCTTACACTCACTACGATCTCCTTTCTTGTATATGGGACATAACAGACTAAGACTCCAATCCCCTTCTCTAGCCAAATGTTCTCCATGAGGTGATGCATGCTTCTTATCAGCTCTTCCCCACCTGCCTTAAAGGGAGACCATCGGCTCCAGCCGCTTTGTTATTTTTAAAGTGGAAGATTGCCACACGTATCTTGCTCCGGCTCGGAGGTGGACAGTTAAAACCATCGGCATGGATTGGTGCGGTGTCTTCCGGAGTGGTGTCCGTATCCAGTAGATTTCTGAAATGATCTCTCCATATCTTCAGAACGTTATCCGGGTCCGTCACTAGCTTGCCATCGCTGTCCAGGAGGGCAACCCTGTTGCACGCATTCTTGCCTTAACTCTCTGGTAGAATTTTCGGGCTTCCCCTCTACTTCGGAGCAACTCTGTGCACTCATCCTGTCTCTTCTTCAGCAGCTTCTTTTTCCGTTTAAAAAGATGAGTTGCCTCTCGTCTCTTTTGCATGTGCCGTTCACGAACACCTCGCGTTGCCATTGGCTGCAGTTTCGCCCTGTATGCAGCATCCGTCTCTCTCGTGGCATTGCGACATTTATCGTCGTACCAGGCATCATCTTAAGACGGCTTTTAGTACCGAAGTACGCTGCTCGCAGTCCGTTCTATGGAGTCGGCTATATATTGTCACTGCGAGGTTATATTATCAGGGGTTGGAACATTCCGTAGCAATGGAGTTAGGGGTTAGGCGTCCTCTAATTATGTGGTCCGCAGTTTACGAATGTCCAGCTTTCGTTGTGCCTTGTGTGTAACTAAACTGCAGTAAGGTAGTGCTCTGAGTCAACGTTTGAACGCCTGATCACTCGTATGTCCAGAACAGTCGATGCTTGCCTTCCATCGACTACCACGTGATGTAACTAATTCCTCATCAATAGATCTGGAGATAACGATGTTGCCTTATGAATATTTCTATGGTAAAATCTAGTGATGCTAACTACCATTGAACGATTGTCCTTTAATAAAAACAACCGTTCCGGATGAGTAGTTGTAAATTACTGATTTTATTTCTGAATAATATGAACTTACTTGCTAACATTGAAAATAAATCTTAACTAACCTAACCTAACGATAGACAGAGAGAGAAAAGAAAGAATGAGCGGCCACACAAGCGCAGTATGAGTGCACACACGAGGCCGCACAATCGCCTTATTAGCATGAAAAATTCCACACCATAAACACCCTGACTCTGTGTGTATGGTTTCCCTTATCTCCTGATGCATGCAGACGACGATTCATTTATTTGTGTCAATAAGGGAAAACCACACATTACAAAATATAAAACACATGTTCAAATTTGAACATTCTGCAAGGGGCGATAATACTATAGACATATATACTTGATATTACTAAGAGAAAATAGACTGTAGGTAAAAAAAATTGTAATATAAACATTGTTGTTATAAAACTAAAATATCATTTAAAACTATGTTCAAATCTGAACATTCTGCGAAGGGCGAAAATCTTATGAAATTATAATTCCTTATTATTATATACTTTTACATGTATACTCTTACTTTAAGTGGACTGTATTGAAGATAAAACTTCCAACGCTTTTTGAACACCCAGATGACTTCTCGCTTGGGCATCCATTTATATGGTTCAGCTTCATTTTCTTCCTCTTCTATTGCTGGATTTTTAGTGGGTGCTTCCTCTTTGTTTAAGGGATCTGTCTTATTTCCTTGCATCCCGTTGCTTCCTTCCTTCTTGTCAGACTCTGATTTTGTTCTCTTCATGGCCTCCTTACGTTTCTTGGCATTATTCTCATCTTCCTTGTGGTGCAAATTGGATTGCTGTATTCTTCCGCTGTCCTCAGTTTCCTCTTCGTGATGTTCACTGGCATGGGCGTCATTTAATAGTTCCTCGAAGTCGTCATTCATTTCTTTGTTTTTTACTCTAACAGAATCGACTCTCGTGAATATATTCAAATCGATTTCACGCATTTCCTCGTCACCATTGCCATCGGAATTCGAATCTTCTTTTTGTGACGCTTCCAACAAGTCTGGACCAACTTAGCATTCTCAATTTTAAATGTGATATTTTCTTCTTTGAATATTAACAGTTTTCGCTCTAGATTCTCATTAAGCATTTGAATGGTTTGATTATCTTCTTAGAGTGTTTCAACTTTATGTTGTGCTGCGAAGAGCGACGACGTTTGATTACTCAAACGATTCTGCACATCCTCATTCAGCTTTGTCAACGACAAGACCATTGATTCTGCTGCCAGCTTTAGAGATTGCTCATGCCGCAACTGCTCTTTCAGCGATGATTCCAATTCCTCTTTAAGGCGCAGTTGATTGTAAACACCTTCTAACTTTTCCTGATTGGATTTGTTGCATTGTTGTTCGTTTCGCAGCATAGCCTCTGTATTAGCTAATTTGTTATCGGTCACAGTGCTAGCATATTTCAATCTTTCATATTCGTCTTTTAGAGTTTGTAGTTCAATTTGAACAGCCGTCCTTTGTTCTTCCTCTTCAATCAACTGGCTTTTTAATTGTTTGTTTTCCACATCCAAATTATAGCATTTATTGTACAACCGGATGTTATTACATATACGGTCCATCAGTTCTTTTTTCGTTTTCTCCAATATACGACTTTCCATATATAAATCATTTTTCAAATCTGCTATCTCCAGTTTCATTTCATCGACTTTGGCATCTTCTTTATTCTTTAATGAAGCATTTGGCCAAGTTTCCAGATTTTGATGTTCTTTCATTACATCCTTCCTTAAGGCCATCTGCGCGGTATATTTTATTTCCTCAAAGGTGTGTTCCGCTTCTTCGTCTACCAGATTTTCTTCGCATAGTCTATCGTATGCCATCGAAATCTGTTGTAAACATTGTTGAATTCCCACTTTATCGTCTGATTCAATCGTTTGCAGACAATCAATTATTCTCGCTGCTTTCCGAAAGAATATTTTTCGTAGAAATTCCATTTCAGAATTAGCCGATGACTCCTTTGTTTGCGGCATTTTGTTTTCCGGGACTAACCTACAACTCTGTTGTTTGTGGCGTCCTTGTATTTACGCTTTATTTTTTAGGATTAACCTACAACTCTTTTGTTTGTGGCATCCGTAAATACAAGCTTGTAGTACTTTATTGGCTCAGGATTTACCGACAACTCTTTCGTTTGTGGCATCCGTTTGTACATGTACTTAAATAATCTTCGTTCGCGTTCGCCTTAAGCCTCTTACCTCTGGTGGGGGAAAACTTAAGGGAATCCGGCTCGAAGGACCAAATGAACGATTGTCCTTTAATAAAAACAACCGTTCCGGATGAGTAGTTGTAAATTACTGATTTTATTTCTGAATAATATGAACTTACTTGCTAACATTGAAAATAAATCTTAACTAACCTAACCTAACGATAGACAGAGAGAGAAAAGAAAGAATAAGCGGCCACACAAGCGCAGTATGAGTGCACACACGAGGCCGCACAATCGCCTTATCAGCATGAAAAATTCCACACCATAAACACCCTGACTCTGTGTGTATGGTTTCCCTTATCTCCTGATGCATGCAGACGACGATTCATTTATTTGTGTCAATAAGGGAAAATCACACATTACAAAATATAAAACACATGTTCAAATTTGAACAACCATATTTCTTGCCGCGGAGAAATCAACCAGTCTGATGCCATTGTTCGACGTTCTGTGTGCAGACTGAATTTTTCGATGGTAGGCTCAAATACGGTTTCCCTGCCTATTTTAGCATTAAAATCGCCTAGTACAATTTAAATGTCATCGCTCGGGCTACAGTCATATACATATTTAGGCTCTCGTAGGACTATCCTTTGTCCTCATCCCTTTTCTCTTTTGTCGGAGCATGGACACATATGAGTGTTACGTGAAAAAACTTTGTCTTGACCCTTATGGTTGATATTCGTTCACACACCGGGTTGAACCGTAAGACTAGGTGTCATAATCTCTTGCCAACCACAAATCCACTTTGTAACTCGTTGCACGTCTTCATGCGCGTGCACCCGTGTCCCGTTTACCGGATGTCCTGTAATGCGGTTATGTCAGCCTTGTATTCGTCGAGGACTTCCGCCAGTTGGATGGAGGCACCTGGTGTATACAGTGTTCTAACATTCCAGGTGCATATCCTCAAATCATGGTCCTGAATTCGTTTCTGCCAATTGGATGGAGGTACCTGGTCTATACAGTGTTCTAACATTCTAGTTGAAAATCCTCAAATCATGGTCCTTTTATTCTTTTCTTACTGCTTTTCATTGCCATAGTTGCCATGTTAAACCGATCAGAACCTTTACCTCGCATCACACTCCAGATAGTGATATACTATCTACCTTACTCAAAAACTAATGATCTACGAATACTTTACTACGTGCCGCAACTAATGTATGACCTTCTGATATTTCTTCAGATAAAGAAGAATGCAGCGCTAACTGTGTTGCTTGGTGGTTCATCAGGTCTACATATCAGACAGTTTTCTGGAAGTTTAATGTCAAGATTATGAAAGTAACAAGATTTTTCGTGCGGTTATTCCAAGGCGAATATGTAAAATCGGCGGCTATTCCGGTCCTATTGGTCCGTATTCCGGAACGTAAAGATGTCTAATAATAATGACGTATATTTGATACGATGTGCTCTGAACTTCTTGAAAAACTGTGGGGATACGGGAATTCAATTAGTTGTGCGTTGAACATATGATGTACCATTATGCCATTAGCTACCAGAATTCCCATTAATGGCCCTTCTTTCACCCCAAACAAATGTACGCTAACACAAAAACCCTTCATCGTAACTTGCGTTGAGTTTTCCATAATCACCTCCTCAAAAAGGATACGGAGGCGGACACAAGTGACGGGGCGTTTGATGTGGGTGGGCGTGCAAACATTTAGTTAAATATTTAAATGAAATGTTAATGTTGTTGTTTATGTGCCACTGGCTGTTGAATTACATTAACGCTTTTAACGTTTTCGCTTGCTGCCAAACTGAAAAAAAAGAGTTCTACTATTTGCTTAAGAATAAAATTTCATTCATTTGCATTAAATACTTCAATTTGACCGCCATTAGCAAAGAAAGGGAAGGAATAAAAAAGAATGAATGGAATCCCCAGGAAAGAAAGATATTTATCGCGCACCATACCAAAAAAACAAAAAGCTATGAGTATGGTGGGTGGACGCGGCGCCAATCTACATTAATCAAATAAAATGACAATTAAAGTAAAATACATAAATGCTACTAGACCCTTCCGCTGGATCCGCCAAACAACAGACAAGAAAGCTAACAAAGTTTTTGGGTGAATATTAAAAGAAAATATTCTTCTAGGGGGAGGACGTAGGAAGGGTAACAATGAATAAACAATTGACAAGGGGCAGAGATGGTGGTAGGTCAAAACAATAATTTCGAAAACGTTGTGATTGATTATAGCTGAGGTGGGGGCAAAACGAATACAAGTCAAGGTATGTTATTAAAAAAAGTGTGACACCATAGATGTGTCGATAATGTGGAAAATGGAAAATACTGGAAGCATGGAACATCTTGTTTCCCTTATCTTAATTTAGCGTGACAAAAAGTGACCCATAACGCCTCGAGTAAGGCTGCGTTGCGGTATAAGCTGTTCGGCATAATATGTATAAAAGGTAAATTTTATCAGTATTATTTCAGCAGCTAAACTTAAATAGAAAAACAATCCTCCTCAGTTGCTGTCAACTGCTTGCATTGATAGACGGGTTAAAGGCATGAGGTGTTAGCAATTTTTGTAAAATT
The DNA here is from genome assembly GCA_964034835.1 of Muscina levida. Classification (NCBI taxonomy): domain Eukaryota; kingdom Metazoa; phylum Arthropoda; class Insecta; order Diptera; family Muscidae; genus Muscina; species Muscina levida. The sequence continues at coordinate 131,593,388 of OZ035880.1, read as the reverse complement.
AACTGTTTTTTGTTAACTGTCCTATATTTGCTTCTCAATAAAGTTGCCTTCGAAATTCCTCCCCTCTGCTAACCTTACAAATTTCTTCTCGCTCACTCTGAGACTTATTTCTCACAGGTAATCTTGCGAAATCTCTAAACCAAATTCACAAACGAATAAAAATCAATATTCATATACTACTTGACATATACACACACTAGCATTATGTAGATATGTGTACATTCTTCCATTCCATCTGAGTGAAAGTAAATGTAAAACAATTGTTAAAGTACTTGTTATGTTTTCTCTTTATTGAAAACGCAGTCTTTAGCTAAACCTTTCATGCTTTTACGCTACAGCTTCACGTACTGGGTATGCGTTTTCCTCGCCCCATCTACCATCCGCCATCATCGTTAAGGATTTTGTTTTCAATCCTATTCCCACATATTTATTCCAAATACTGAAAGAAAATCGTTTAGAATCACTAGTACACACAAAAAGCTTCGTGTAGTGGGGGTTAACGCAAGCAGAATCCACTTCAAACAGTTACCTTGTGCACGGATACAAGCGATGACGCGAGCACCAAGTAAAATCGAAGGGTTTCTGGTACTTTCCCTTGTGCCTGCCACTAGGGTCTTTTTGTTTTCTCCTTTTGCAGCTACCTATTTTACATTCGGTTAATACACTCATATGCGCGCAGACGGAGAAAATATTTAAAACAAGTTATGCTCAGGGGTATATTAACAAGCGTTTCGCGTAACGCAAAACTTAATATGCAAACTCTCTTTGGTACAAAACAGAAAAAAAAATGCTTTTAATGGAAGATTTTCTTAAGGTCTCACTAGTAATATGTATGGGGATTTATGTTCGAGTGCTTAAACAGTGTTTTAAACGTAAGGTTTCTGTGAAAATTTTTTTGTTTACTCGTAGTTTAGTCGTGCACCATAGGGGGTGCACCACTTATGCATATGTCTGGCAATAAATAAACGTATTCCGAACAAAAACATAGGGAACTTGATGCAGATTATATGAAACCTGAAATCCTTAAAGAGTTTAAAAGAGTTGAAAGTTTGGAAATGGTCACTAATACATTATGTGCGAAAGTTAAAAACTAGAAGTTTAAGTACTTGTTGGTCCTGCCAAACCGACCACTTTCGGTTTTATAACTTTTTGCTAAAATTTAATATGAAAACACAAAGAAAAGAAAACCCAAGAAACCTTCCCCTACTTTCCCTTATTGTTGACAACCTCACAAACGTCCAGCTGATAAATACGATTTGCTATATGTCCTGTGCTTAAGAAAGAAGATCCAAATGTGTGAGCCAATTATTGCGGTATCAGTGTTTTACCCATCTCATACAAGGACCTGGCGAGTGTGTTAGCGGATTGACTAAAGCCCATCTAAAAAAATCTGATTCCACCGTACAATGTGGCCTTGATCCTGGTAAATCCACGGCCGAGCAGATATTCACACTATGACAAATCCTGGAGACGACCCAAACTATCGACAGCTACCATCTGTTTACCGATTACAAAGCTATGTTATGGCTAAAAATCTGACTGAGTCATTTACCAAGCGAAGCTTTAGACAAAGCGATGTTATCTCATGCGATCTCTTTAACATCACAATGGAGATGATTATGCGGAAGGCTGCAGTAAACTTGCCTGGTATTATCTTTAATAAAAGTCGCATTATGCTCGCAAATACCGAGGACATATATATCATTGGCCGAGGACTGCTAGATGATACTGCTGCCTTTTCAAGCATTGAGTAGCAGTCTAGTGTGTGTTTTATGTGAAAAACAGAAGTGGGTCTGGTGATAAATAAAGACAAACCCAAGTCATTTGTTTCAACAAACAAAGAGTCTACTCGTTTGGGACGATGCTTGAACGTTGACAACTATAACGATGAAGTGGTAGATGATTTTGTCTGTGTTGGTTCCGCCTTTAACAAAAATAATAATATCAGCCAGGAAGTTAAGAGAAGAGTATTGATTGCCAACCGCTGCCACTATGCGGTTAGAAGGCGATTTAAGACAAAACCCGCTCTCCGCAGAGTTCTGGGTAATGACAAAAGCGGATCAATCTATACTGGGAGTCTTCAAAACAAAAATACTTCTATATAGTATTTTATATTTTAGTTCGACCCATTAAAGTTAACGACGAGTACCGTCGTCGAACAAACTATATGACCTGTATAACGACATCCACGTTATAGACCGAATGAGTTTTCTTGGACACGTTACACGATTGAAAATCCTTTAGCTCGAAAAGTCTACGCCAATAAACAATACGGGCGGCGCAGGAAAGGGCGACAAAAAAATTGTGGAGCAGGTGAAAGAGCTGTTATCTAAGCTTGGTATGGCGATCTATCTAATTTAAGGAGCGCAAACGACCGAAGCGCTTGGAATTATTTTCTACGTGCGCCTACTGATGTATGAGTTTCTGTTGCTCCTGTCAAATAAGAGGAAGACTAAGGGTCAACAGGCAGAAAAGGGGATAAACTGGTTCCATCACTCATGCCAATTGTCTACACCAACAACTCTTTCGCTCTTAATCACTAGACTGTAAAAAGAATTCAAAATAGCTTCAGGTTTCACCATTCAGTTGTCAGACAAAGGAACCGTATTGTTGTAATAGGGCTTTTGAGGCCTAAAGTACTAAAGAATTCCACACGCTTCGGTCTTCTGCGTGAGTTCTTCAGTTAATCCTACCAGATGGTGGCACGTCGCCTACCACTTGGTCCTTCCAACGGAGTTTGGGTCTCCCTGCTCTGCGTCGTCCTTCAGGTTCGCCTTCAAACACCTTTCTCGCTGGAGCATTTACATCCATTCTGGAAACATATCCCAGCCATCGTAGTCGTTGGATACGTGGTAAAGCTCATACAGCTTATGGTTCATCCGATGGCGAAACTCGCCGTCGACACAGATAGGTTCACATATTTTTCGAAGTACTTTTCTCTCGAATACTCCCAGGTTTTGTATGTCCGTTGTCGTAAGTACCCATGACTCGGCAGCATACAAAAGAACGGGTAAGATTAGCACCCGGTAAAGCTGCTTCTTAGTATTCCGAGATATGGTGGTGTTACTAAAGTGCTGCTGAAGTTTGTAGAAACATCTATTGGCGACGGAAGATCCGAGGTAGGTAAATTCATCTACTACCTCAAAACAATAATTTTCAACGTTGTCGAAATCATTATTTTTGTTTTGTCCTCGTTGACCGTTAAACCCATTTTTGCCGACTCTTATTTAAGTGCGAAATTAAAAACGATGACAGTTTCAAAACGATCCGACCGCTTGGGATTAGTCGCATGTATGCATACCGGTACATAAAACCGTCTGCGCACTGTTCGAAAGACGTAAGTCAATTGATAAATTTAACGAAACCCGATCGAAAGCAAAAATCAATGGCCTGTGACATGAAAAATAAATGAGTCATATTTTTAAAAAAGACTTGGGTCTTAGTGCTTCCTAACGACGTACAGGACATTTGTTGGCTGCAGCTTTAAATAAAATAGAACAAGAAAATGCAAACGATTCTAGGCGAAGCACGCTGATAGCTTGCACAGAAATACCTTGTTTACACATGACAAATTTTGCAGGAAAAATATGATAAGGAAAATGATGAGGTGTATGTTCGGTGATTTTGAATAAGTCATCATCCAGCATCAGTTACAGTATGATGGGGAATCCTGTGATGGGGTCTTTTTTTGCAGTTTTTTGAATAAGGGGTCAAAACGTAGAGAAATATTTACAAAGAAACAATTGTTTAACTTGTTGTAAAGCTATTTAATTATTACCTATTCCAAAACCAGCCGTGGACTTTCTAGATAGTTTCGGCGTCGAGTCAAAAGGCTAAAATGACAAAAACCTATGTGAAAAATTGCCCCTTTACAAGCCCCGCTTTAAACCCAATGGAATACAAATGATGGACAGTTTGGAGGACATGGTCTCTCACAAATTATATTGATTTCCTTAAGACAGCTTTGATCCGAGCTGCAGCCAATTTTCCAATGGGCGCAGTGCGTGCTGCAGTTAATGATTGACAAGTAGGTCTTAAGGCGTGCGTGAATGACAGAGGCGAACAATTAGATTGAATAGTAGCTTTTTGTATAAAATATATATATAGCTTTAAGTGTCCATATTATTTATGGCAACAATAAATTAGCTGTTCCCTAATGTCAGCAATGCTGACATATATGTTAATGCACTTAAAAAATAAATGTGCAAACCCATAGCCAGCAGGCAGCGTGGCCGAGCGGTCTAAGGCGCTGGTTTTAGGCACCAGTCCGAAAGGGCGTGGGTTCGAATCCCACCGCTGTCAGTTTTTTTCCTAAATTATTTTTTTTCTGTTCTAGTACTCGTAATATTTACGTTATAAATATTTCTGAGATTCGTAATTAAAATTTACTCAATATGGACTATATGAGCTGACCCTTCTGGCACCAAAATGACCTATTAATGTTTTTTTACAACATTTAAATAAACTATGGTTACTGCTTGAGATATACCGGAGTATAGAGGATTATTTCAAAAATTTGCTTATTTAACAAAGTAAGCCAGTTATTTTGAAATAGCAATTACAGTGAATTGTAATTGTAAACTTTTCATGAATTCCTGCAAAGTTTTGGTACTTTTCAATTATGTTTCTGTACACATCCATATTTTGATGGCAATTCCCGAAGTACTCAAATATTTATATATATTTCGTTCCTCCTTCCACAACGGAATTTCGTAGAATGTCGTCGTTTTCAATAAAATGCAATTCCCACTTCCCCCTTCCACTAAAATCATTTCGATCAAATGCATTCAATTTTATTACGCACTCACGAAATTTGTGTATACACTTAGTGAATGCCAAATAAACATTGCTGCATTTCGTTTTTATTTTGTAATATTATTATTATTATTTTGTTTTCCATCAATCACTTAGGAATTAACATAAAAAATCCATAAACTTATTTTATAGTTCGAGACACAAAATTGACCAGAGCAAAATTGAAAACAAAGAGAAAAAATCGATTATCTACAGCAAATATAGAATCGAATGAATGAACGAACACGAGTGCATCACAAGCATAAAACTTAAAAATAAATTGTGATTTTAAACATTTCAAATGCATTTGGTCACCGTCAGCCGCCCACTTCGACGTCAGAATAATCCACAACCCCATGTTGCCCCTCGCGCACAAGCAACTACGACTGGGTCGGCTGAGAGAATTGAGTTTTGAGGCAAAAGTGTTTTCATCCGGTTTTTTTCACACGACAGCAAATGCGGAAAATATATTTATTAAAAATTAAAATGCATAAAATATAAATGTGAAAAAAATGGAAAACAAAAAACAAAAAAACAACAAACCAAAACATTCGGCCCAAAAAAATGAATGCTGTCAAAGCAATAAGTAGTGGCGGAAACATGTATGCAATGTATATATTTGAGAAAGAATATTGTGTGTACAGGGTTGAAGCTGTAGTGGATGTTATGCTACTATGTATATATTTTTATCGGCAGTATCAGTTTCAAAAAGTTTAACACACTATGAAAGTTTAGTAAAAAAAATGCAAGTGCCTTTTCTGGATTTGAAAATTTTAATCGCAAAACTCATTAGCCGCTGCCGAAATGGTTATATTATCCTCCATCTGATCTGGGTAACATAAGGCTGGGTGTTCCGTTTGTAACAGTTATAAATGTTCCTTCTCGTTATAAGATGTACGTTTATAATATTCTCAGTAGATCTTACAATGATCGTCCGTCAGCCTTTCCAAGACAAAATACGATAGAGGTAAAATCGTTTGAGCCAGGATACAGAAATGTTGTAGGTGCGTGTACGTTCCAATTGGTTTCATTGCTCTTCGAAACAGATTGTTGACAGTTTTTCTACGAAATTTTGCATACATGTAGTCGCTTGTTACTCAATTTCAAAATAAAGAAATAGGTTCTTTTGAAATATTGATGCTGCTCTATACAGCACAACATTTACACACTGGCAGTACGATTTCGAAGTTTATGTTCTAAAAACTACTCCCACCTCCCATACAAACTCCCACTTTCTGAGGGTATCCGTCTGTCTGCCTCAGCGATTGCAACCTTAGTTTAGACGAGCTGAAGTTTGGTATTCTAAGATGAGCAAGATTCAGATAAAAACTACTCCCACCTCCCTTAAAAACTCCTCCTGTTTTTTGGGTGTCTGTCTGTCCTTTTCCCGCGATTACAGCCGTACTTCGAGCTAAAATTTGGTTTGTAAGCTTCTATCCCCCAGTTCCCATACAAATTCGATCTTTTTGTGGTATTTGTTTATCTTCCCAGCGTTTACAGACTACTTTAAGAGATATCGAACTGAAATTTGGTACAAACTTCCCATTTTTGGCGGTGTCCGTCTGTCTCTGTGCTGTACTTTAATAGATATGGAACTAAAATTTGATGCAGATATTTTTGCGGTGTCCATCTGGCTCTCGCCGTGATTACAGCCGTAGTTTAAGAGGTTTCAAGCTTATATTTGGTATGCAACTAGCTAGCCTCTAAGCGAATGTAAATTTCTATGATGAGTAAGATCTGACAAAAACTACTCCTATTTCCCATACAAACTCCACCCTTATGGGGGTATACGTCTGTCTGTTCCAGCGATTACAGCCTTAGTCTTAGAATTATCGAGCTGAAATTTGGTATGCAAGTTGCTATTCTCTAAGCAAATGAGAAGTTTTAAGAAGAGCTAGATCAAACAAAAACTATTGCCATTTCCAATACAGACTCCCCTTTTTAGGAGTGTTCGTCTGTCTGTCCCTGCGATTTATTATGCAATCTTCTATCCACTAAGCGGAGGTTAAGGTCTAAGATAAGTAAGATTGGACGAGAATTACTCCCAGATTCCCTACAAACTTACCCATTTTTGCGTGTTAAAACATTTATTAAAATACTCAAGCTTATTTACACAATTGAAGATTAGTATTCGACACTTCAGTAGTAAACAAAAAAACAATACTGATAAAACTAAATGTGAAGGGTAAAATTAACATCCAAATTTCATACAAAATCTCCTTTTATGCGGTACAAAATTAAATATAATATAGTTGTAGTGCAAATTTCACAAACGGTAAGGGTATTCCGAAGATTATTACTTTACTAGTTTTACTTTACTTGAATGATAACAAAAAGTAAGGTAAGCAGCAGTAACTTAAGGTGGGACGTGGGGGGCGTACCGACAAAACGGATGATTATTAGTTAAATTATATCCTGAATTCCAATATCACCCTCATGTTTTCCCATCACCCACCTATTTTCCAAACTACACACATTAACCTTGAACCTATTTTTTGGGCGAGAAGCCCCCCATACAAAATAATGCCTAGAAATTTTGAATGAAGTACTCTGTCATGAATGAGCGAAGTCGAGCACAAATTGGGTGTGGTCGATGCTGTGGAAGTGAAACCCAAAGGGTTTTTTCTTAATTTATATCATAAGTCAAATGACATGGGAAGAATTGCATTTTTTCCTAATAAGGTCTGCCAAAACTTACTTCTAAACAGATATTTGCAAACTGATATCTGAAAGAAATAGACAACGAAGCAACTACAGCGAACTTTATTAAGGGCATATCAACCCCAGTATCAAGTAGTTCTTCCCTAGGCAATCAACCAAGCTCTCTATATCTGTACAACTCTTCAGCTATTAAGTTACTAAAATTTATCAATTTTGGAGATTATAACACTCTGACAATAATTATGCTTTATTAAATTAAGTTATACACAAAATTTAGTATTTGTTTTCAAATTAATGATTCATGTAATTGATGATTATTATAATTTGTAATAGAATGCTATAATTTGCTTGAAATTTTTACCTGTTCCATTTAAATTCCAACTAAAGTTGCACATCTGAAAATACACACAAATAAAAAAATTAAATTAGCTTTTTTATCAATCAAGCTTGATACAAAAACAACTTTTATACTTGGTATTTGATTAATCAAACCCACATATCGATTTGATATTTAGGCATTTTCTGTCCGATTTTGATTTTGTTTATTAATATGATTTTCCATCTAAAATCTAATAAAATTGCTTCATGTTTAGTATTTGTAATTATTGGGAGAATTATGACATAACAACAACAACAACAAACTGAATATGTTCTATTAAATCGAAGTGTATATCCAGTATATCCACTACCATCTAAAACTATGGGTGAGGACAGACACACCACTACAGATTCGTAGAGAGGATTGCGGCAAATATTCAATATTTGTGGTGTAGAGGTTGGAATAATTGGATATTCGCCAGACTGAATGCCACTGTTTCGTTTCGTTTTATTTTAGTTTTTTCTCGTTGCTGGTGTCATTATAATGGAAAGTGTGAAAACAATTTGAAGTGATTTGTTGGCGTTAGATTTTAATTAAAATATTGCACCAAAGAAATGTGCAAATGCTGAAGATTTAGCTAAGGGGGAGTATTTGAGAGGTGTTAGAAATTGTCGGAGGTCTCAAATGAGAGCAATAATATACACCTAACATTAATTTTAAAATTATGTGGGTTGTATAGGTCTCGTTCAAACCAATAAATAACTAAAATACATTGAAGACATATTAGCCCAAAAGTAATAGTGTCTTCGCACCACAATCTGAACGTTCTACAGAAAAGGTGGTGCATTTAAGAAATATCGAAACAGTCACACAATCATTTGCTTATTTGAAATTTTTTGCAAATTAATGGTTGGATTGCTGTCTCCACTTATCTACCTCGGACCCCTCCGATGTTGTCCACAGCAAATTCGCAGAACAGTTTATGTTGTTTTATATTTTCCATATTTTTATAAGTAATTTCTAGGATATCAATTGAATAATTATCTGCTTAGAATTTTTAAAAAATTTTAAACTATTGACATATTAATCTATGAACTTAAAATCTCCGTACTGCTGCATTGCACATTAATCACCTCTGTGCAACGTAATAACATAATAGTTTTCCTGCCACTTTTCCAACGCCATCAAAGCTTAAAGTCTAATTCCAAATCTAATCTAACAAAATGTATCCGGACAATCGCTTAATCTTTGTGTAACCACACTTAGCTTAAGCGTCGCAATGAAAAACTTAAACTTAAAAACAATTATTCGAATCTATTTCCTTTTCCTCTTCTGGCACAGCAACTTTCATTGTAAGGTCGCCCACATTCCATTTCACGTCGTATGATCGTGGGCACACCATCATTGGTGTTGGGGGGTAAATACAACAACGAAGTAGTCGCCGTAGTACACCCAAAAATGTCAAGAATACAACCGCTGTTGCGGTGACCACAAATACAATGTATATTATTTGTCATTACCGTTCAATTGACACGAACAAAGACATGGTAGTATCGAGAAGTGAAAGCAGCATGCAACAACATCGGATGTAAGAGCCAAAAGGATATGTAAGCAGGAAACGTATTATTTTATGTCGTTTTTTTTCTGCGCTGTACCTTCGATGCTCTACGATGTTTACATTTAAAAATGTAATGTTGTGGTTGTTGTTGTTGTTACTGTTGCAACGAACGGAAGCATCAGCATTTATTTTCACAGTTTGACATCATTGACACATTTGTAATGCGAGGGGATGCATGGAGTTAATATAGATTTTATTTAGTTTGTGTTATAGTAATATTTATGGACTAAATTTTGAACTAGTTAACAAAATACCGGGATTTAATCCTGAGATATTTGCTATAATCCGCCACTCGTTCCGTTTAAAGTACGGCGTATCTACAAACATACTATTACAGCCATAGTTTAAGAGACATCGAGCTGAAATTTGGAATGCTAGCTTCTATTCTCAAAGCGGAATTTAAGATCTAAGATGAGCAAGATTGGTTTAAACCTACTCTTACCTCCTATACATGATGCCCCTTGTTGGGTTTCTGTCGATGCGATTACAGTCGTAGGTTAAAATCTATGGAGCTAAAAGTTTGTATGCGAGCTTCAATTCTCTAATTGGAGCTTGAGTTCTAAGATGAGCATGATCGGACGAAACTACCTCCATCACCCAAACACCCACCGACTTTTTTGGGGTTTGTGTCTGTCTAACCCTGCGTTTACAGACGTAGTTAAGAGGCAATCGAGCTCAAATTTTTATTCAAGCTTCAATTCTTTAATTGGAGCTTTAGTTCTAAAATGAGCAAGATCGGTCAAAAACCATCACCAACGCCCAAACACCCACTTTTTTTAAAGTGTGCATCTGTCTATCCCCGCGATAATAGCCATAGTTTATGAGATATCGAGCTGAAATTTAGAAAGTTAGCTTCTATTCTACAAGCGGATATCAGATCTTAGATGAGCAAGATCGGTCGAAACCTACTCCCACCTCCCATACAAAACTGCCCCTTTCTGGGGTTCTCTCCCTGCGCTTACAGGCGTAGTTTAGAGGCAATCGAGCAAAAATTTGGCATGCATGCTTCTATCCTCTAAGTAAAACTTGAGTTCTAAGGTGAGCAAGATCGGACAGAAATATTCTCACCCCCATACAACCTTCCCCTTTTGGCGGGTGTCCGTCTATCTGTCCCCGCTATTACAGCTTAGTTGGAGAAATATCAAGCTAAAATTTAATGTGAGGGTTATATCCTCTAAGCGGAGGTTAGAGTCTAAGACAGCAAGATCGGACAAAAACTACTCTCATACAAAATTCTGGTTCAATCCCTGCGCTTACAGACGTAGTTAAGGGGCTATTGAGTAAAAATTTATGTATGCATGCTTCTATCCTCTAAGGGAAACTTGAGTTCTAAGGTGAGCAAGATCGGACAGAAATATTCTCACCTCCCATACAACCTTCCCCTTTTGGCGAGTGTCCGTCTATCTGTCCCCGCAAATACAGCATATTAAAGAAATATCGAACATAAACTTGATATGCAATCTTATATCCTCTAAGCGGAGGTTAATATTTAAGATGAGCAAGATCGGTCAAAAACTAATCCCACCTCGTATACAAATTGTCTCTTTTTGGGGTTCTATCCTTTCGATTACAGCCAAAGTTAATAATAATAATAATAGTTAATAATTACCTTTCTAAATTTCGCGATGGAGCCTGTCGAAGTACTTTTTATAAACCTTAGTTCATATTATGCATTCTTGAGACTACAAAATAAGACTGACAATAGCTTAAAATTTAGTGTGTTCCAATCAAATTAAAAGATCTACTATGAATATTCACTAGTCGTTTAGTTAAGCTTTTGATGTTACACTCACTCACCCACTTCTACACTCTTCCACACCCATCGCAGTCAATTGCCATGGCAGCCATGTCATTTGCCATTGGGCGAATCACTAGTAGTTTTATTATGTGGTACACTTACCTAGTAACACTTGTAGTCCCATTGATCCTTTGGCAATTGCACAGTTGCAAGTTGTGCACCATTAAGCCCTTTAGTCTTTTTGTTTTCTGTTACCAATCACAATTTGCACTTTGTGGTTTCCAGAGACCACATACTGTTTAACACCATTACCATCACCTCCGCCAGCCCGTTTTCACTTACCACCATCAACGCTCACCATCGCCACATTGACGTTTCTTCTCCATCTGCGGCACACAAAGAGGTGAAGAAGTGATAAACATATGGCAAATGCATCCTTTCAAGTATGAGTGTGTAAGTGTGTGTGTGTGTAAAGGAGTACAGGACTATACCACATATATGCAGAACAAGTAATAAATCATCATTTATTTATAAAATTAAGTGCAAACAGCACAAGTTTTTGTTGCTGTTCTCCGGTATTGTTGGCATAAGTCGAATATGTTGCAATACTTAGGCGGTGATAAGTAAGTTCGATCTGATGATGTGACTGCTTTTTGGTATTTTTTTTTTCTGGACATATTGGGAAACCGTAATGGAAATTGGTAAGCCTAAATGCAAGGAATGAAGAATATGGAACCCATTTGCTGCCTTCAATTTGTGTTTTTTTTTTTTTACAAATTTTATTGTTCAATAAATCACAAAAATACAATGTGATTTAATGCAGAATGGAGTGCATTTGGTTTTATTAAGAAAAGTTTCATGAGCATAATTTGAATGCTGAAAGCAGTTTTGCAGTGTTAAAGGTTTTTATTTTAAAAATTTCAAGAACAAATATTTTCGTATATGATAATTCCAAATAAAATCGACTTAAAAATTAAACTTTGATCCTCTTCTGGATCAATTCATCAATTCTGGAAATTGATCCCCTTTGATTTCGATCAAATTGCACACATGTATTATCGTGGCTTTTGCCGTACCAGTGGCGTCAATACTCCCCACTGTTCATGTTTTATAGCTGTCGAAGGTTGGTCATCTGCATAATTTTTGTGAATAGTATAACTTTTCATGTTAGAATGACGTTTTAACGCGATGTCAGATTAAAACGATCACGGTATCGACTGATAGGTTTCCACTTCCGTCCTTGAATATCCTGGATAAATAATAATGTTGTAACAGCTGGTTGAAGTAGCTGGGGTGATAATTATCTACACCGAATTTCAATTTGTCGGCCCTCGATCGGGCATATAATCCGATTATTATACGACCATCGCAACTCTATTTCGCTCCTTTGTAGATAATAACGTTTGTGTCAAGGATTGTTTGGTGTTGTTGTTGTCAGTTTAAATCGCCAAATTCCACCAAAGATAGCGCCAGCTGGTTTTGCTGATTTATTTGAGATGTTGATGAATCATTTTCCTTTTTCTTTGGTCCTTGCGCAATCTGGATTTTTTTAGTGGAAGCATCTAGGATGGCAGGTTTTGAACCGATATCACACGCATGATAGTATCGTGTTCTATCCATTATGCCATTTTTATTTTGAATATTCTCAAAACTTAGCTCTGACAGAAAACTTGTTAAGTTACCCAACTAATAAATAAATTTAAAGCTTTGCAATGCAAACATAACAAAAATATATAGTGATACAGAATGATCTGTGAGATTTAAACTTCTGAACTCAAAAACTGCTCAAACAATTCTCCCCTTTTTGCTACTCTTTGCCAAATCTTCTTCTTTGGCAGTAAGAACAGAATAATTCGCTCGTAGAAATTAACTCCAATTCGGTCTCTTGCTATCCGTAGATAGTTCTCCATAAAAAGTTAATATAACACTCCGTCGAATGACACAATTAACGATGATGGGTCCAAATAGTTTCGGAAGTATTTTCCTCTGGAAGACTCACAAAATAGAATATGATAATTCCCATCCGGAAAATTCGTATCTCTGTCCCAGGAATACCAAACTCAGGCATAGCATCTAATAGTTGCTGCCGTATCGGACTATCGAATGCAGTTTGTGATCTGTAAATAGATGGTAAGTTTCATTTCATAGGCCTTCTCTAGAATGTCTCGTAGTGTGAATACAATACCTGGTCGGTCGAAGATTTATCAGGTCAAGCCGCAATGATAAAATCCAATCAGTTTTGCTAAGATGGACTTTAGTCTACCAGTCGATAATATACTCGACAGGACCTTGTATGCGTTGGGTAAAAGGCTAATCCCGCGATAGTTGGTACACACACTTAGATCGCCTTTCTTAAGCACGGGACGTAGGACACTCAGATTCCAATCATCAGGCATGCACTCCCTAAGCCAAATCGTGTTTATAAGCTGGTGCATGCATGTTATCAGTTCATCGCCGCCGGCTTTAAAAAGCTCTGCCGGCAGTCCATCGGCCCCGCAGCTTTATTACTTTTAACCCTAGACGGGTAATCTTCGTCGATTCGACGAACACTGTTGCTTTTTTGTCTAATATCTCTCTTATTTTTCACAATATTCTATTGCCTTTTGCAATAGCGTTAGTTTGTGATGTTTTTTTCAAGCTATGCTGGCATATGATAGCATAAGTTAAGCGTAATTTTTAAATTTTTGCAATACAAAAAAACTCGCGTCGTCGGAACGACGAAGGTTACCTTTTGTGTGACTTTTTGCTCTTGCAAAAAAGTGACCAAATCAAAAAATATTTCGATTTTTTAAATTAAAATATTTAAAATATCGGAATTACCAGATGATTTGATTGAAAATTGTGAAAATGTTCCTGAAGACTCCAATTGCGATTCAATGATTGAAGAGCAAATTGAAAAATATGTCGAGGAAGATGTATTTTTGCATGAGGAGGAGTACGACTGCGATGACCATATTATACCAGATTCGGGTGATGAAAATAATCGTAAGCCACTAAATTTGTTCCAAAATTATTAATAATGTGTAAAAAAAACAGTTCGTAGAAACAAAAAAAATTTTTGGTCCACTAAAATAAAATTATTTAAGGCGTGGAATAAATATATTGCATCAAAGGTGAGAACCGACTAGTGAAGCAATTGACCGAACTAACTCCTTATCGTACTTCTAACAATTCGAATGCGATGATATTTCGTACGAAATTATAAATAAAAAGAATGTTGAAATTGAGAATCCCGTTCAACGATACGAGTTTTTGAATAAATAAATTCTGGCCTTTTTGATCCTCTTTAATCAATAATAGAAGAAAAAAAAATCTGAAAACAACTATTTATGAAATTGTCGAATGTTGGAAATGAGAAAGAAGAACAAAAAAAACGCTAATTTTGTAAAAATTGTTCTTGCGCGAAAAGAAAAATGCAAAAGATTTTTTGTTATACCTGTATGTGGGAGGCACAAATTCTAACTTGTGCCTACTATACAAAAAAATAATTTTTCGAAGTGTTTTTTGTTTTAATTGATGAAATTATGTGTATTTTCAACTTTTTGGCACAAGTTGAGATGCCATGTCTATTTTATAGTATACTAAAGAACTATTTAAATACTAGTATATACTTGAGACCAAAAAAAATGGGCTGAAAAGAGACAAGCTCGAAAATAAACCGAATAGCTTTTAAAATATATATACTTTTTGTGTTTTCTTCTTCGATAGAGTCTATAATTGATAAAATATGATGTTTCGGACTGGTACGCTGGATTTTTTGCTAAGAATTTCCAAGTGAAATAGGACTTCGTCGATTCGACGAAGATTACCCTTAGTGTGTGTAAAATATGATTACCCTTCTAGGGTTAAGCCGTGCAATTGCCGTGCTGGTCTCGTTTTTGCCTCGGTGGTGGCCAGTCTACTCCATCGTCGATGATTGGCGTGATTTCTTCACATATGCTGCCTTCGGGAACGACTAGAGACCGAAAGTGTTCCCTCCATATTTGCAGCACACTCTGAGTGTCCGTGACCAGATTTCCGTCTATGTCCTTACAGGTGGTGGTAGCCCTGTTCTAAAACCTTTACTTTTTACCTTTTGGTAGAACTTTCGGGCCCCACTTCTATCCCTGTAGTTTTCGATATCCTGGCTCTCTCTTTTCTTCCACAGACGCTTTTTGCGCCTGAAGAGGTGTTTCATCTCCCTCCTTTTCTCTTTATAACGCTCCGTCACCGCACGCGTCGCCACTGGCTGCAGTTTTGCATTGTAAGCAGCATCCATTTCCTCAGACATTTCGCGACATTCATCATCATACCAGGGCTTGTCTGAGGGTGGTTTTTTAAAACCAAGTACAGTCGTTGCGGCAGTGGTCATAGAATTCGCAATATGCTGTGTGTGTAAGGAACATCAGAACTAGGGGGGTTTGTTTGGAGTAATTGAGAGAGTTGGTTGGAGTAGGCATTGGCTATCTCAGTGGTATGTAGCTTTGTGATGTCTAGCTTCCTTTGCGTTTGATAACCAGCATTTTTAGCACTACTAAATCGTGTGCGTACCTTGGATGCAACTAGGTGTTAATCCGAGTCAATATTTACACCGCGCTTCACACGCACGTCCATTACGCTTGAGACATACCTTCCATCAATTACCACGTGATCAATCAGATTTCTTGTATTTTGATCGGGATATATCCAGGTTGCCTTGTGGATATCTTTATGCGGAGTCTGGTTCCACTCACAACCATGTTTCTTGTCGACGCGAAACTAACCAGTCTAAATCCGTTATCGTAGGTGTTGTGGTGTAGACTGAACTTTCCGAACAAGAGCATCTTCCCTTCCTATTTTAGCATTAATCTCCCAAAACAATTTAAATGTCATGTGCAGGGCAGCGGTCATATATCTCCTCCAGGCGCTAACAGAATGCATATTAATTGTCTTTGTCTTTGCATTCCGTCGGCGGTTGTACACAAATCGGCGTGATGTAAAAATATTTCCTGGCTATTCGATCACTAACAGTGTTAAACCACGAGACTAGATGTTGAGGCCTCTCGCCGACTACAAATCCGCCAATTGAATAGAGGCACCATCTCTGTAGAGAGTTCGGACATTCCAGGTGCGTATCCTTATATCATGGTTGTCATAACATTTGCTGGTGTCGTCAACATTTGGAGAATTCTTGTTTTTTCATTTATTTGTGTTTTTATAATGCTTTTTATTTAAGGACAATGGCTTATTACACCATTACGCTCGATCCTAGTTTCTTGGGGCTGCCAATGCCACTACCGGAGCTGCAGTAATCCCCCACACTCCTTACATACTTACTAATAGTATTAAAATGAGTTGTTTGTGAGTTTATTAGTTTCTTTGTTTGTAAATTGGGGGTAATCTTCTAAACTACTCAACCGATTTGAAAAATTCGAAAAATTTGAAAAATTTGCAGTAGAATGGTGCGTTATCACTGAGTGATACGGGCTATATTTTATTTAAAAAAACAATACGCATCCTCGTGTAAGGAGCGGTGGCACAACGCGTGCCGGGAAAGCGCATGGAAAACATAAATAAGTTTAATATATGCCTTTTATAAAAATCGGGCGATATTGCTAACATACACTTAAATTATTTCCCTGAACATGCCATCAATGAGATATGGGAGAGCTTCTTCATTTGAGTGGTTTTCACGCTTCTATTTATAGACTCATACAACGGGACCTACAGTTTAACGTTGGGTTTCACGCTTCCATTTAAAGACTCATACAATGGGACCTACAGTTTAACGTCGAATCCGCTGTCAGCTGTTTAATAAGCTTTATGTAGACATGCCGATTGACTCGCCATTGCATTCAAAGGGGTACCGATCAACGAAATGTGGATGACTGTGACAGGGATCGAACCCTGGTCTCATGCATGATAGCCGCGTGTTTTAACCATCATACCATGGTCGGCTCTGAAATCCTCTTTAACGCATATTTTCACATATTTACACGTTTAAATTCATAGCGACTTACGGTCGAACTATAAATTGCTACCATATTGTAGCGCTCTCACCAGTGCCTGTGCAATACATGGTTGACACAATGATGACGTTGACAAAACAGAGTAGAAAGAAAAAAAACTATGTGCGTATATAACTCATTTATGGCAATGTTTTGAAAAATTCCATTCATTTTATTCACACCCATTGATTGGCACTTACGACATTTACTATGAACAAATAGTAATAAAACTAAGAACTAAATATGAAAAGTAACACATTTGTCACAAGAATGTGCAAGTGCTTTTTATATATTAATAATACAAAAACAGAAACACGGAACGGAAAAGATATTAGCATGTAAACATTAATGGTTGTTGGGTTACCACTAAGAGCACCTAACTACAGCAAATGTCGTTTAGTTTGAAATTAAAAAATGTTGTCAATCAATGTTCGAGTCAATAGGAAATTTTCTATAGATATAGTTTAGTTAGCTATAGATAATAGCAATGGGAAACCTGAATATCACGGGAAGTATTCCAATGAAAAATTACCAGGAGTATACAAATAATGTAAAATATATGTTTTTATAAATATTTGAAATAGGTAAAGTGGATATGACGGAAAGTGTTCCAATGAAAAAATACCATGAGTATACAACTAATGCCAAATATAAGTATTTTATTTTTCCAATGTGTTTTTGTTTGTTTTTGCCTCTACAACGTCTAAAGGGCTGAGCTGATTTAAATGATGTTTGATAAAAAATTAGTGTTCTATCTGGAAACTACCGTAGGCTATATATTTTTGAGTTTTTAATCTAGAACGGTGGAACAGTGCCAAATGGGACAGTTAGCCCTAAAGAGATAACTTTTCAAACACAGATAATTCTCAGCTCTACAGATATGAATATGCACATCTAATATTTCTTATCGATTAGTAGGGGGGTTAAGCGTGACAACTGTGTATGGAGGTCGCCAATACAGTCATTCGTCATGTGTACTCCTTTCGATCCAAAAAGCATATTGTTGATCATTATTTGTCAATGTCTAGCTTCCTGTACTAATTTTCCATATCCAAATGATGCCAATTTCTCATAAGGTCCATGAAGATCTTTAAAAATTATGAAAATATCGATTTTGATTCGATCCATACTACTGTATATGTATTTAATTGTATTACATATCTTTTTTATATACCAATGACACGAATGCACCTTACCAACACTCCCCACATTAAATTTTTATTGAACTAATTTGTTTTACTAAATATATATTAACTTGTGATGCGCTATTTAATACTTGTTTATCTTATTTTAATCTCTATCAAAATATAACTATTAATTGACATGGAATCGTTTCTTCCTTCTTCTTGATAATTTTGTGTCTATCTCTTAATTTACTCAGATATTTTCTTTTTCAGCTTTTACTGTTAAATATTAAAGACATTCTCGTTAAAAGTCATTTTAATTAGGTAATTAACAGCATAAATACTCTCGACTAAATCCAGAATAAAAAACACACAGAAATCAGTTATTTTGCACTTTGTTACAAAAATACCAACACATTTATATACAAACAGGAAAAAAATAATGGTGATATTAAATTCTTATGTTTAAATAATTAAAAAAATATTCAATTTAAATAAATGTCTAACCACGCATGTAATCGTGTGTGTGTATGTGTTTAAAAAAAATATTGTAAAGGGTTTTAGATTAGGATGTTAGAAATTTGCCTGTTTCATCAGTAGCATGACATTTGAAATTACCTTTAGAAGTCAGTAATAGAAAAATTTAAATTTAGAAATAGTAAAAGATTATAACTTGTTCTATTTTGATCACACAAAAAAAAGCAATAACAACTTTTCCTTTAGGGCTGTAGCGAGGATTGCGGGTGAAGGTCTCCACCAATCGATTCAATACCGGGCGCTGCAACTTGGTATCTCGTATGCAACAACTTCGCAAATTTTATGCAAGGACGAGTCAATCGGCATGTTTAGTAAAAGCTTCTCAAACAGTGACGTTCTTATTCGTCGATAAACAAGGCACCTCCTTTATATTAAGTTCTTTTTTTAAGTTTTACTTACTTACATCTTACTAACGTGGTTCATAAATTAGAGGCCTGAAGTATTAAGGAATTCCACACGCTTTTGTCTTCTGCTTGCGTTCTCCAGTTAGTCCTACCAGATGGTGACACGTCGCCAACCACTTGGTCCTTCCAACGAAGTTTGGGTCTCCCTGCTCTGCGTCGTCCTTCAGCTTCGCCTTCAAATAACTTTTTTGCTGGAGCATTTACATCTCTCCTGGCAACATGTCCCAGCCATCGAAGTCGTTGGATTCTGACTCTTTTAGCTAATTCGATATCGTGGTAAATGTCATACAGTACACGATTCATTCGATTAAAAAACTCGTCGTCGACACAAATAGGTCCATATATTTGTCGGAGTACTTTTCTCTCGACTATTCCCAGGTATTGTATGGCCGTTGTCGGAAGCACTCACGATTTGATTTGGACGTTATTGGTGTTACTAAAGTGCTTCCCCGAAGTCCGTAAAAACATCTATTGGCGAGCACTATTCTCTGCTTGATTTCTTGGCTGACATTATTTTTCTTGTTGACGGAAGATCCTAGGTAGGTAAATTCATCTACTACATCAAACAATATTTGTCAACGTTCACGGTGCGTCCCCATGGAGAGGACTCATTGTTCGTGGAAATCATTAGTTTTGTTTTGTCCTTGTTGACCGCTAAACCTATTTTTGCTGACTTGTTTTCTAGGGATGAGAAAATTCCAGTAACATTCTGGAGACTTCGGTCAATGATGTCTACATCATCGGCGTAGGCTAGTGGCATGTGGCTTTTGTGGAATATGGTGCCAGACATGTTGACACCAGCCTTTCTCATCACCTTCTCCATAACTATATGTAATAGTGCACAGGACAGACTATCGCCCTGCCTGAGACCTCTTTCCGTGTTGAATGGTTCAGACTGATCTTTACCAATCTTAATCGAGGATTTGGTATTTTCTAAAGTACATCTGCAAAGTCGAATTAGCTTTGCAGGAATACCAAACTCAGACATGGCCTCATAAAGCCTATTCCTTATCGGAGAGTCGAAGGCAGCTTTGTAGTCGACAAAGAGGTGGTAGGTGTCGACCTGCTTTTCATGGGTTTTTTCCAGGATTTGTCGTAAGGTGAATATTTGATCCGTCGTAGATTTGCCAGGTCTAAAGCCGCACTGGTATAGTCCAATTAGTTTTTCTACAATTGGCTTTAGACGTTCACACAATATGCTTGAAAGGACCTTGTACGCAATTGGTAACAGGCTTATTCCACGGTAGTTCTTACATTCACTACGATCTTTTTTCTTGTATATGGGACATAACAGACTGAGACTCCAATCCCCGGGCATGCTCTCGTTTTGCCAGATGTTCTCCATGAGCTGATGTATGCTCCTAATCAGCTCCTCCCCGCCAGCCTTAAACAATTCAACAGGGAGACCATAGGCTCCAGCAGCTTTGTTGTTTTTAAGGCGGGAGATGGCCATACGTATCTCGTTCTGGCTCGGAGGTGGACAGTTAATACCATCGTCATGGATTGGAGCGGGGTCTTCTGGAGAGGTGTCAGTATCCAGTAAATTTCTAAAGTGATCCCTCCATATCTTCAGAACGTTATCCGGGTCCGTCACTAGCTGACCATCGCTGTCCTTGCAGGAGGGCAAACCTGTTCCAAGCATTCTCGCTTTAACTCTCTTGTAGAATTTTCGGGCTTCCCCTCTACTTCGCAGCAACTCAGTGCACTCATCCTGCCTCTTCTTCAGCTTCTTCTTTTTTCTTCTAAAAAGACGAGTTGCCACTCGTCTCTTCTCCCTGTGCCGTTCACGAACAGCTCGCGTTGCCATTGGCTGCAGATTTGCCCTGTATGCAGCATCCGTCTCTCTCGTGGCATTGTGGCATTCATCATCGTACCAGGCATCTTCTTGGGACGGCTTTGAGTACCCAAGTACGCTTCTCGCAGTCCGTTCGATGGAGTCGGCTATATATATTGCCACTGCGAGGTTATATCGCTCGTTTTCTGCAAGACCGTCATATCTCAGAAAAATCGATTCCGAGATAAACGCGTTTAAAGTTTTTAATTTACACCTAACTTGTACGAAATGGAGGAATTCAAATAGCTCTCATGCGGAGTGTATAAAAGATATTAACATGCATTTTTTACACAACATGGAGTATGATGTAATGAACAATTCTACATCATTAGCTCAAAAATCACGTTTTTTGAGTTATGACGGTCTTGCAGAAAACGAGCGATATTATCAGGGGTTGGAGCTTTCCGCAGCAATTGAGTTAGGTGGTTGGAGCGTCCGCTACCTCTGCAGTTTGCTGATGTCCAGCTTTCGTTGTGCGTGGTACGTACGTTTTTCGCCATGCTTATCATTGTGCGTACCTTAACTGCGATAAGGTAGTGATCGTAGTCAATGTTCACACCCCTGATCAATCGTACGTCCAGGACACTCGATGCGTGTATTCCATCGACTACCACATGATCTATACGATTCCTTTTCAATTGATCTGGTGATAACCATGTTGCCTTGTGATTATCTCTGTGGTCAAATCTAGTGCCGCTTACTACCATATTTCTTGCCGCAGAGAAATCAATCAGTCTGATGCCATTGTTCGACGTTTCGGTGTGCAGACTGAATTTTCCGATGGTAGGCTCAATTGCGGTCTCCCTGCCTATTTTAGCCTTTAAATAGCCTAGTACAATTTTGATGTCATGGCTACGGTCATTTACGTTTTCTAGGCTTTCGTAGATCTCGTCTTTGTCCTCATTGCTTTTCTCTTTTGTCGTAACATGGGCACATATGAGTTTTATGTGGAAAAACTTTGTTGTGACTCTCATGGTGGCTTTTCGTTCACAAACCGGGTTGAACCGCGTCGAAAATAGGTATCGCAATCTCTTACCAACCCCAAATCCACATTCAAACTCGTGCTTGTCCGCATGGCCACTATATAAGATGTCGCACGCTTTCATGCGCAAGCATTCGTATCCCGTCCACCAGATTTCTTGTAAAGCGGTAATGTAAGCCTTGTATTCTTCGAGGACTTCAGCCAGTTGGATGTAGGCACCTGGTCTATATAGTTATATAACATTCCACTTGCATATCCTCAACTCATGTTCCTTAATTTGTTTGCGGTGGTCTTCAGCATTTTGGGGGGTCCGTTTTATTCTTTTTATACCATCACCCTTAGGGATGAGGGTATATATCATTTGATACGACCCAAAAGTGTAACACATAGAAGGAGTGACTTTAGACCCTAGGTTTCTTTGAACCAAATTCGATTCATGGATTTTTAAGTCGTTTGAGCCATGTCCGTCTGTCTGTCTGTCTGTCTGGTGGCTGTCCGGCTGGTTCGCACGATAACTTTCGAAAGACGCAACCAAATGTTTTGAAATTTTGCACGAGTTATTATTTTCTCAAAACTACTTACGGTATTGTAAATGGGCTACATGGCCCCGCCCCTTCTGGTACCTCCCATACAAATACATCATTCCGCCCACTTTAGAAATCGAGTAATAATATCAATACACCCTACGGGATCGTCCCCAAATTCTGTATTTAGTAAAGCTATAACAGGATAAAGTTTTGGAAAAAATTTTAAAAGCTTAGCCACGCCCCTTCTGGTACCTCCCATACAAATCTACCTTTCCGCCCACTATAGAGATGGAGAAACAATATCAATAAATTAAACGTGATCGTACCCAAATTCAATTTTTAGTAAAGCTATAACAGGATAAAATTTGGGAGAAAAAAATGGGAAATCTATTCAAGCCCCATCTGGTACCTCCCATACACATCTGGAACCGCCCGCTTTAGAAATCGATTAATATTATTAAAAGACCTAACGCGATCGTGCCCAAAATTCTGTACCTTCTGGTACCTCCCATACAAATGTACCACTCCGCTCACTTTAGAAATAGGGTAATAATATCAATACACTCGACACGATCGTGCCCAAATTCTGTATTTTGTTATGTTACAACAGGACAAAGTTTTGGAGAAAAAATTGGAAGTCTAGTGACGCCCCTTATAGTACCTCCCATACAAATATACCTTTCCGCCCACTTTAGGGATGTAGTAATAATATCGGTACACCCAACGCAATCGTGCTCAAATTCTGTAATTAGTAAAGCTATAACAAGGTAAAGTAATGGAGAATAAATCTGGAAGCCTAACCACACCCCTTCTCGTACCTCCCATACAAATGTACCACTCCGCCCACTTTAGAAATCGAGTAATAATATCAATATAATAGAAAATTATTTGTTTTACTGAGGGTAAGGTTAAATGTAAGTTGGGTTACCCGACTGAAACTTTCTAACTGGTTTTAATTACAAATCGGTTAATTTCAATAACTCAAGACTTAAACAATATCTTATATTGGTGATGGTATTTATCAGTCAGTTCAACTGACTGAAATTTCTGTACTGGTTTTTTATTGTAATAGTTTAAACGTCGGTGGCCGGTGGCACCCATTCTGGGTCAGATGCTAACCAGGGTTATAGATTTCGCCTCTCACAGTTAGCCGTGTTCTGACGCGTGTCAAAAGTACATTATCTGGCTTCACAACGTGGAGGTACTCCGTCCGCAGTAGTACCACGAATACGGAGCTCTGTGAGTAGACTTGACGTGTAATTGGGAGGGATTCGAAGTTAAGCCGATCAGAAGCTTTACCTTGCATCACACTCTCGACGCCCAAGTTTTAAGTTTTAGTATTTCAAATATTTGATATTAAACTCATGCAAGCTCTCCAAGAATATAGAATAATGTCATTGATAAGTCAGCATACTTGGCTGTTTTGAGAGGTCTTTAGTATAAAACTCAAGAAAAAGTGTACTACAAAATACTTACCTAAATTACAAATTGTTATAATGCCTCAAATACACGTCGACCCAAATGCAACCTCCTACAGATTATATATTTAAATTTTTATCAACAATAACATGCTCACACACTAACATTATAATGAATCCCATATACACTTTAGATCTCGTGTGTAGCCATTTAATTGATTGTGGCAATACAGCGTATAATTAGCTTATATATGTACGTATGAACGTGTGAATATGCGAGTATGACGACATATACAATTCATACACACACAAATAAATGTCAATGTGTTGCATGGTAAGCTTGTGGCTGCATATGAAAGTGACAGTACTAAATAATAAACCAAAAACAATAAAGTACAAATTAAAATGCAACAGAGCAACAAACCAACAGCACCAAGAACCCGGCAACTATTGTGCACTTAATGTCTGAGCGACACAACCGCGACATTAGCATCAGCAACAGCAGCAGCAGTGGCAACAACAGAATGCAAATCAAAAGAGCGCAAAACTGTTGCCCACTGCATATGGAAGCAGAAAAAAAGCAACGACAATTTTAATAGAAATACATGAACAGATAAATATAAAAATTCATAAATAATGTGACAGTGCGAACAGAAAAAGTATCGAAAGCATAGCGAAAATAACCAAACAGGATATTTAATGGAAAAAAGCATATATGCCAATTAACTAGTATCCGAATGAGAGAAAATTGCGTTTAAAAGATTTGAAAACCAGTATCATATCGTGAAGTACTTTTAAAAGAAACTAAAATAAATAAGGAATTCTTCACAACAAAATATCAATGAAATCTAAGCAACAGTATTGAAAAACCCCCATAATTATTCAACTATTTGTGCTTTGCTTTCCACTGTGCCAAACACTGCTGTGGCCGTCATCAAGTTTATGTTCTTGATTTGGTGATAAAAATTGAATAAAATAGCTATAAATAAATTCTATTCCTACAACAATTTCATATTGGTACATTTCTGTGTATTTTTGGTAGGAGAGGGAAGACCTGAACAGTAATGTAGCAAACTTTTGTCATATAATTGAAACATTTGGGCAAAGAAAAAAAAACTTTTGTTCTATTTCATTTTGGGTAATTTGCAAAATATTAACAAATTCTATCGCGATGCAAAGTTTTAAACATGTGGGACGAGGTTCGGGTCAGAATGAAACACATAAATAATTGTGTACACAGTGAATCTCTTTTGGCGGGAAACAAATGATGTCTAGATTAAAGATTATCTATGTGGAATAAATTAAATAAATTTCAGGAATTTTTTTTTTTCGACGATTGAGCTGATACTGCACAACCTTAGATTCCATAAAACTTTCTCATGCCAGATGTAACACGACAAACTATGAGCAAAGAAAAAAAATTTGAAGCTTATGAAGAATGGTGTTAGAAAAAATTTCAAATGGGTCAATTTTATAATTGAGTATAGAATATATGATGGTAGAATGCAACTTCTCATGTATTATCGTTATTTGACCAAACATAACGTTACCATTTATTTGCTTATAACCATTCAAATAACAGATGGTTCCAGGTGATTCCAAATTTTTTAAGCTCACTCTGGATTTTAATTGCTTTCGCTTTTATCGTCACAAGTGGATCCGACATTGCCTTGCTATTGCATATATATTGCACAGTTATAACAGCTGTACTTATCTTGTATTTAAACGTACTTTGAGAACGCTTCCTAAGCTCGATAATAATATGGTGGGCTTGCTTACTTAAAGGGCTATTCTGAAGCGTCGATCTAATGCGAATTGTAAACAATTCGTTATTCCATATAACGACTAACCTGGTCAATCTAAAAACAACAATGTAAAATATTATCTCTCTTTGACTTAACTTAACTTAAAAAAAAAACTTAAATTCCCTTTGCACCCCATGAATGAGGTATGGGATAGCTTCTCGCACGCTTTCTATTTTAAGATTCACAACTAACGGCACCTACTTGTTTATCGACGAATGCGAACGTCACTGTTTGAGAAGCTCTTACTAGACACGCCGATTGACTCGACACTTAATACCTCGAAGTTGCTGCCAACAACATTCGAGGGGAACCGACAATGAAAGAACAATTTTTTTGTTTAAGATGACTGAAGCCAGGTTTGAACATGCGATCTCTCGCATGATAGTCGGGTGTTCTAACCACTATGCCACGGCCGGTCCTCTCTCTTTGACTACTGATTTAAAAGTTTATCTGCATATCCATTCCTAACTTGGTAAACATGTATTAAGTTTTATCTGTATATTTAGTGAAACCCCAATTCATCCCTTGATTGAAACTTAACAATCTGTGTACCAAATTGCCTCTCTCTGGGATTAAAAATAACAAATAAAAATGTGGTTTCAGAATTGGAAACTGTACTCTATAAACCAAAATGTATCTCTCTAGGGCTAAAATACGCCCAATAATCGAAAATGTGTAATCATAGTGCCGAGTATTATTTATATATCAAACTAGCGGACCCGGCGAAGTTCGTCTCGCCCCAATTTTATGCCTTCAGATAAACTCAGTAGAGAATGTTTGATAAACAAAGTTTCAGTTTAGTTTTCCCGCCGCAAAAAAAAACAACGAAGGCGGTTCTCCAAAACTCCAAAAAGCAACATACAGCTGACCGCACGTAAAACAGGGAAATTCGAGATTAATCTCACATACTTCCAACAATTGGCCTTGCGATTTATTGATTGTCGTCAGGGAATTGGAATGGATGATTAGTTGGAATTATCTGATTCGTAAGATAAGGACTTCCTCTTCTTTGAATTTGTTCTTGATGATCGTCTGAAATCACATTTTTTATCAGATTCTTGACGGACAACGGCGTACCGTTGCACAATTTCGGTTGATTCAGATTCCGCAATATGATTATGATCGGTCCTACCTTTACTTGTAAATTATGCGGCACATTAAGCGAGTGGAAAATAAGGTCGGATTGTTGGTCGCTTTATCATCTACGGTGACGCTGTAAACAGATTTGTACGAATGCAGTTCTCAAGCGATTTAACTTTCAAATATGAAATTCTAGCTATTGATGACTTTATTCTTCGCTGCTATTAACATACTGCCCGTAAATTAATCCAATCGAGATTTTTATAATGTTGGGCAATGTCATGAGTTTATTTTTCAACGATGTGAACTGGCAAAAATTTGCAGGAAACGATATCAATTCAGTCGAAACATTAACCCGAATTTGGCCATTGCCAAGCGCTAGCAGTTGTTTCGGGAATTCAGCAGAAGATGGTAGGTTCTGGAATTAGCCCCTAATTTTTTTGTCAATTACAACTTCTTGACATTGACGACGTTTTCAAGCATGGTTTAGTAAATCAGCAGCATTAGACATTTTGAGCAAAATCACCAAACCGTTTTAAATCCCCTCGTAAATCCTCTATCGTTCGGTCAACTACTTCCAAAGCTCGTTTATTCGTTATCGCGCATTCATCCGAAATGTTGATTTGGCATTCCCGCATCTACTTTGCCATTGCGAAATTCTTGGTCATTGTGTACTTTGGCTTTTCAACCGTGAGAAGATTCATCGACAGTTTTAAAGCGGAATTTGCAGTTCGAATGCCTTCCAACAATGTGGCAGGTATGCCAGAGGATGTAGCGGCTAACGTTATTTGAGATCTTGACCAAATTGTTGCTGGAATCAACCAAAAAATGTCTTCGCTGTCCCACTCGGTGCATCGAGAAAGTAAATGCCCCCAATTTCATCGTGAATGGTACATGTTCTTGTACTCGGTATTTAACAGCGGCACATTTGTTAGCACTCTTCAGGTCAGCTCATCTAGATTACAGTCTTGCTCCCGTTAAAATTCGCGATCGAATGCATCTTGCATCGAACGATTTGGCGCTGGCATTCCCAATATCGACAACAGATTGCCGCACATCCCGTCGGGTTCGACGGATTTTTTATCTAAATATTATTTATCTCGTTACCAATCGACAATCAACCGAAATTTTCCACCTAAACATCGTTCAAAACCATCAAATCATGCGAAAATTGCAAAATTTTGTCGATAACAAAAAAACAAATTTTTTGCACTTTTCCAGAATTTTCTGAGTTTTTCCCTAAGAACTTTCTATTTTTCCACAAAATTCCATACAAAAAATCAATTTTCGATTTTTCCAATTTCCCGACTTTTCCGAAGGATTTTCCCAAAATTATCTTGCATAAAACCCTCATACCAATTACGAACAATTAAATAAAAATTGAGCAAAATGGGCCAGCCTTTCTCTCTTTATGATTTACTACAAACATATAGATTTCACAATAAACCGAATTTTTCCAAGCATCACAACGAATTTTTAATTTTTACGTCGTCTAAAATCATCAAATCAAGCGATACAATGAAAAATTTCGTCGAAAAAATCCAAAATTGTCGAGTTTTTTTTTCCAGAATTTTCCGAGTTTTCCACCAAGAATTTTTCTATTTTTCCATTCGAAAAGTTATTTTGGAATGATTATCCGAAATTTTCACATTTACATCATTCAAAATTATCAAAACACAATAAAATATAAAATTTCGTTGAAAAAAAAAATTTAATTTTTTTCATAATTTTCCAACCAAAATATTCTATTTTTTCAACTGAAAAGCCACTACGGAACAATTGCACACAAAATAGTATATAACAAACCATTTTTTGACGCAAAATTTTTCCGAAAAAATCAAAATTTTTCGAGTTTTTCCGGAATTTTCCGAGTATTCCACCGAGAATTTTTCTGTGTTTCCATTCGGAAAGTCATTTCGGAATAATTATTCAAAATTTTTTACTCTTACATCGTCCAAAATTATCAAATCTTACGATAATATGCAAAATTTCGTCGAAAAAACAAATTCAAACTTTTTGAATTTTTCCGTAATTTTCCGCATTTTTCAACAAAAATTTTCCATTTTTCTATTTTAAAAACCATTCTGAAACAATTGCACACAAAATTCCATACAAAAAGGCGATTTGCGATTTTTCCAATTTTCCGACTTTTTCGGAAGATTTTCCCAAAGTTATCTTTCACATAAACCTTCTCCTGGCAATAACGAACAACTGAAAAAAAGTTTGAGCAAAATCGGCCCAGCCGTTCTCAATTGATGAATTACTATACATTTTTGCCACCATTTTTATATATATAGATTTTATATCTCTAGGTCTAAAATACAGTTATACCGCTCCTTATCCGCCACCTGATTGCAAATAAAATTCTAGTCTGCATTTTGAACCTCAAGTACACTTGTAGATCAAATTTTATCTCTCTAGGGTTTAAATAAAATTTTGCCTCGCCCCATCCGCCCGTTGATCCAAAATTTAAATACCGTCTGCATATTCATATTCTTGTTGCCAAGTACTATCTGGAATCAAATAAAATTTGATCGAAATTAATATTTCATCTAAAAAATTTGTTAATTGTAGTGCCGCGGACTATCTTTGTATCATGTCTTATTTCTCTAGGGCCCAATGACTGAAAATAAAAATTCGTCTACAAATTTTTAGCCAAATTTTGAATAGTATCTGGTTATATAATTGTATATATTCAACTTTGTACCGCAGATAAGGGGATTGATTTCATATCAATAGTTTCTTAAAGAGACTGAGCTGGAATTGTTTATATGAGCTGGGAATATTTTTATGCATTTTGTACCCCAACAAGGTGGGGTTTCTACGATTATGGGAGGTGAAGGTAACTGTCGACCGATCTTGCTCATCTTAAAACTTAACCTTCTCTTAGAGGTTGTCAGCTTGAATATCAAATTTCAGCTCAACATTTCTGAAACTACGTCTGTAATCGCGGGGACACATAGACGGGGACACAAAATTGGAGTTTGTATGGGAGGTGGGACTAGTTTTTGTGCAATCTTGTTCGTCTTAGATTTTAACCTCCGATTTGGGAATAGAAGTTTGCATACCAAATTACGGCTCCATAGCTGCTTTGCTATTGCTGCAATCGTAGGAACTGATCGCAAAAAAAGGGCCATAACAAATTTCTGCTCGATTTCTCTTAAACTACGGCTGTAATAGCAGGGATAGACAGAAGGATACCCCCAAAAGGGGGTGTTTGTATGGGAAGTGAAGTTAGCCGTTGACCGATCTTGCTCATCTTAAAACTTAACCTGCCCTTAGAGGGTATCAGTTTGAATATCAAATTTCTGCTCAACATTTCTTTAAAGACGGCTGTAGGAGGGTGCACGGATAGACAGAAACCCTAAAAATGGGAGTTGAGGTGAGAATAGTTTTTATCAGATCAAATTTCAGCTCGATAGCTCATTAACAATTGCTGTGATCGTAGAACACATCCCAAAAAGGAGGATTGTGAATGGCAGGTGGAAGTAGTTTCCAACAGATCGGGTTTGTCTTAAAACTCAATCTCCGCTTACATACAAAATTTCAGCTCGATTGCTCTTAAACTACGGCTGTAATCGCAGGGACAGATCCCAGAAGGGGGAGTTTGTATGGAAGGTGGGAGTTATTTTTGACCGATCTTGCACATCTTAAAACATAACGTCTGCTTTGAGGGTAGAAATTTGCATTCCAGATTTCAGTGCCATATCTCATAAACTTCGGCTGTAATTGCGGGGACAGACAGACAGATAGATGATAACCGAACTCAGATTTCGACGAAGATCATACAATTTGTGATAAAAATGCAAACAACATAAAAAAATGTTTTGTTGATGCGGTAAATACATCTTGTCATTTGTAACTTTTTTGTTTTTGAATAAAACTGTATACTTCCAAAGCAAAATGTTCTTGGTTTTTAAAGGGCTTTAATCCTAAGAAATTTTTTTTTTAAATTTTAGGGGTAGAAATTGTTCTATATGAGACCATCATTACAAGATGATGTCGTATGTCAGCGACATCTATATGACAAATGTAGTACTCGAAACCTATATACCGATGCCTTTGATTTAACGATTGAGCCACAAACAAAAAAGCAGTGATAAAAAACGATTTGACTGTTTTTCCGGTGGTGGGGGAGGAAAAAATTTTTTTTTAAGTTATCTCGAGGTGATCTTTAATATTTGCCCTCGACTTTGGAGAAAAACAATTTTTGTATGGGGACCGACCCGGTCTAATGTATATATTGTCATTCCTACCGTTCCTCCATATGGGCGTTACAAATGGAAGAACAAAATTAATAAATGTAATACAACATTAATTAAATTCACACCGCACCCTGCACTTGGTGAAAGGTATAAAACGTTATGCCCCGCCTACTCCGCCCACTAATGGAAAATTGTATTTTCGTCTGAATTTTCATATTTGTGTTGCCGAGTACTATCTGGGTATTAAATTGTATCTCTCCAGATCTAAAATAAGTTTGGCCACGCCCACTTTGCCCACTGATCGAAAACTGAAATTTCGACGGCATATTCATATTTGTGTTGCCGATTACTATTTGGGTATCAAATTTCATCTTTCTAGCTCTAAAAAAAGTTTGTCGCGCTTATTTCACCGATAGGGTCAAATATTTAAAAATAATATCTGTGTTATGCTAGTGAATTGAGAATGGCATATATTCTCATATAGAGCGAGTTGGGGAGGAAAAAAACGAGTTCTATTATATTAAATGCAGTATGGAGGAAAAATTAAGACTATGCCATCACTTTTATTTATCGCTTGTCTGGTGATAACTAACTCCACTTGATGTAACAATGTAACATCTAAGCCTAAAAATGAGCGAAGTTGTAACTATTATAATGGGAGAATAATTATTGGCTGGAAGTAGTTGGAAGCGTAGGGGGTAGCGTACTAATTAAGGGAGGCATAAACAATCTGTATACCAAATTTCATTGAAATCAGTTTAGTCCTTTAGGCTAGATTGAGCCACAAACAAACAAACAAAGCGACCAACCTTCACACTTATAATTTTAATAGGGATATAGCCATACCTACTTCGACTCCTAAGGAGAGTTGCAAGTAAAAGAACAAACAGAATATACCCTTTGGTTCGTGCGTGCCCGTGGTGTAGTGTATAGTGGTCCAATTTCATCCAACTGAAACTTCAATGGACACAGCCCATACCTCACTCCAGTAATTGTTACATCTTCATACCAGTCTAACGAGTTTTTTGCAATTGTAATTGTTACATCATCAATTCAATCATCTGGGCTGGACATTTTTGGAGATTTATTTAAACTGTGTTGTAATGCGTATAAGTGACAATATTGCCTTAATGAGGCGCAATATTTTGTATTCACCCAGCCCCTCACTTCGTTACAATATCCCTCTAAGGAACCACCTTAAAATTCAAAATACAAACACACTAATCCAATTTTTATTAAAAGACCAACTTTTAGTTATGACCCAGAAAAAATATAGCCACATTGTCATAAATTCATTTTAACTTTTTTTTTATTTTAGCTGCCAAGTAGCACACATTCTCTACCTTCGTCATGACAGTTATTTTTAAATAAAGCAATTTTATTTGAAATCTTATTTCGCCTTTGTTTCCTGGTTTTCCATTTTCTTTTCTTTTTTAAAGCAAATAAAAAGTAATTTCATAGTTATTTGCATAATGTGTCCACTGTGATTTTCAAAAAAAAAAAATAAAACCAAAGTAACAAAACCATCAACAACAACATCATATCGTATATATCGCAACTAATTTCCAGCATTCCTCTCGCACTGTATTTCTTTATTTGCCCTTTCCACTTGAGCACTTAACGTAACGTAAAAGTACAGAAATAAAATGCTAAACATTTAGTGAAAAAACATAAAACTGCAAAATCTCCATAAAAATAACCCCTGCCGTCGTCATTAAGGGGTTCGAGACTCGGGAAGCAACATATGCATCTTCAAGTTTTGCCTTCAACGATTATTTGAAAATATTTCAAAGAAAGTTTTTATTGTTGCCGTTTTTATTTCCTACTACGTTACTACGTTAGATTTTTATTTCTTTCATTCTCCTTTGGATCCAATGGTTATTGCTTGGCATTGGGGTTTGGGTTTAGTTAGGCGAATTGTATATCTTTAGGTAAATAAACATACAAGAGTTAACACTTAGTTTTTTTGTGGCGAAACAATACCCTTAAGGATTATGGTTTGGTTTGTTGGTTCTATGAAGGTAAATAAATGTCAAGTAATTGAGGTGGAACTGAGGGCCAGAGTGGCGGGAGTAGAAGTGCGACCAGCGCCAGTTGGCTGACAAAGTATTAGGTGGGGATAAAAGATAATTTAAAGTTTTTCAATTTTGTTTGTTTGGGAAAACTTGTTTCTCATGCAGAGGTTATCACAAACTGATAGATTGTGTTGTTGTATAGTTACAGTCTTTAGTTTTGCAATTCATGCAATCCGTTGCGATGGTACATAAAGTATGCGGGAATATTTTGATGCATAGGGGCAACAATTTAAATTAGTGTCGAATCATGTTGGTTTTAGTGTTAAAATTATTGAAATTTTGTATTGAATCTTAAGTACCCAACGATATGATCTTCGTGTTACATTTAGGGTATATGGCCTGGATTACTGGCGACTTGTCATTCTTATCGTTGTAGACTGAGAAAATGCAAGCAAAGTTCCAGTCTTACGTTGAAACTAAAATTAAGCCATTTCGATTAAATTTCACTCAAACAAATCTAGATGAGACGCATGTTGGGTGCTGGGATCACTAATATATGTCATATAATGTAATCCATGTATGTGGCGAACTGGGAGTAGAGCAACTTTTTGTTCGAGCTAGAGAGATAAAATTTGAAACGCAGAATGTTCTCGGCCACACAAATAAGAATATGAAGAAGATACTTAAATTTTCGATCAGTGGGCAGAGTAGGCGTGGCAAATCGTTTCTTTTAGAGTTAAAGAGATTAAAATTTGATACCCACATAGTACTCGGCAACACAAATATGAATATGAAACGAAATTTAAATGTTCGTTTAGTGGGCCGAGTAGGCGTTCGCAATGCTTTTTTATAGAACTGGAAATATAAATTTTGTTACCCAGAAAGTATTCGGCAACACAAATATGAATATGGAGACGAAATTTAAATCTTCGATTAGTGGACGGAGTAGGTGTGGTAAAACATTTTTGAAGAACTTGAAGGTTGAAATTTGATTCCCACATAGTACTCGGCAACGCAAACATGAATATGAAGACGAAATTTAAATTTTCGATCCGTAGGCGGAGTAGGCGTGGAAAAACTTTTTTTAAGTTAGAAAGATAAACAGGTTAAAAATTTGCAGACGAAATTTTTATTTTCAGTCAGTGGGCGGAGTGGGAGTGACACAATTGGTTTTTAGTCCTGGGGAGATAAGACTTGTTGCAATGATAGTAGCCGGCACCACAACTTCAAATTTTCAGTAGGCAGAATGGGCGTTAGAGAGATAATATTTGATACCCAGATAGTACTTCGCTACAAGAATATGAATATGCAGACAGTATTTTAGTTTCGGATCAGCGGGCGAATGGGCCATGTCAAAACTGTATTTAAGCCCTAGAGAGATAAAATTTGATGCGCATATAATACTCGGCACTTTAGGTTCAAATTTACAGACGACATTTTTATTTGCAATTATAAGACGGAGGAAGAGTGGCAAAACCCAGAGGGATACAATTTTATTTTTATCCCAAGAGAGATGAAATTTGATACACAGGTAGTACACGGCGCAATAGATAACTATATGTATGTAGACGGAATTTTAATATTTGACCAGCGAACTGATAGGGGAGCGGCACAAATGCCACTATATTTAAAAATTAATTTAAAAATGGATTTTTAATTTCGGTTAGTGAGCGAAGAATGCTTGTGGATGGTTAACCACCAATATAGGGATAAAATTGGATATCCAGAAATGGAAATAATTATTATGTCTACATAATACTAAGTTTCGATCAGGGGATGAATTGGGTTTATACCAAATATACAGATAAAACTTAATAGACAAGTATACATATCTCGGCACATTATGAATGAATATGCAGATAAATCAGCAGTCAAAGAGAGGTAAAATTTTGCAGAGCTCGTAAGATCGACGCTTGAGAGTAGCCCTTTAAGTAAGCAAGCCCAACATATTATTATCGAGCTTAGGAAGTACGTTTAAAAGTGGC
The DNA here is from genome assembly GCA_964034835.1 of Muscina levida. NCBI lineage: Eukaryota > Metazoa > Arthropoda > Insecta > Diptera > Muscidae > Muscina > Muscina levida. The sequence continues at coordinate 131,558,376 of OZ035880.1, read as the reverse complement.
ATATATACAGTTCTTATAACTGTGCAATATATATGCAATAGCGAAGATTTTAGTGTTAAATTTCGTAAAAATCGATTACCATCAAAATCAATGGTGGTTTAAAAAAAATTTGAATCACCTGGAATCATCTGTTATTTGAATGATTGTAAACAAACATGTGGTAACAATATATTTTGACAAATAACGATAAAAAATGAGAAGTTATTTTCTACCATCACATATTCTATATTAAATTTTAAAATTGACTCATCTTAATTTTTACAAATCAGCCTGCAGAAGCCTCATGTTTTTTTCTAGATGTTTTTGTCCGATCATGCAGCATAACCTCCCCTTAGAGAATATAAGCTTGCAATCAAATTAGCTCGATATTTCGTAAACTACGGCTGTAATCGTGGATTTTTTCTGATCTTGTCCGTCGTAGGTGTGGGCGATAGTACCAGTTTTATCCCCTTTTCGGTATTTTTACACATAAAGAACGAATTTCGAAAAATTTCGATTGGTATACACCTAAATCCATTTCCAAAAATCAATTCTTAGCTGACGTTTACACGAAAAGGAGAACAACCACCCCAAATTTCATGATCTTATCTACAGCCATTTCACCAAATCAGTTAGTCAAGCAATTTTTTATATTTATGTTATGAAAATATTATTACAATCGTTCTATTTATATGATCGACAAATCAATTTTTTCTTATGGGGCGTGGCACCGCCCATTTTCCAGCGGTACGTAATTCCCCATGTACCATTTGCACATGTGGCAAATCTCATCTTCATACCTCGGTGCCATGCCCCTGGGTCCAATAATGATTTCACGTAGCCTATGATAGAGGCCCTACGAATGGTGCATCACAGTGAAAATTTCATCTTAATCGGTCCATTTACTTCGCCAAGATAACGATTTTTTCGGGTGTACCACGTTATCCCCAAAATCAAAATCCCCAAAACCAAAATCCCCAAACACAAAATCCCCAAATCAAAAAATCGCCGCGATTTTAAACATAATTTGAATGCTTATCACACAGAAATTGAGAATTTTATGTTTGAAATTATTTCTGAAATAAAAATTTAAAAAATGTAAATCATAAATTCACAAATGTAGGTATTGAAATTAAATTACTTTTTAAAATATTAATTGTTATCGATGCTTTCAAGGTCATTTTGATGCCAACGATTATTTTTAACATATATGCATCCGACGTTTCGCTGGGATTCTTTCCAGCATCTTCAGTGATGATTTTTTATTAGATCTGGCAACCATAATCAAAAGACAGAATTTTTTTATTATAATGATAACTTATTTACAAAAACTGAAATATATACAAAATTCATTGAGGACACTTGCATTAATAACACAAGGGGTCAAGGTATTTGTTGTTTAAGAACTGAATACTGATAGAGGCCCTATGGACAGTATAAAAAAAAAGAAAATATAATTGCAATCGGTTCATTTATTTGGCCCATATTACGATTTTCTAAAAGGGGCGTTTCATCGCCCACTTTCCACAAACAAAATATTTTTTCTTATACGACCGATAAACTTACCAAATCTCGACTTCATACATAAAATGGTTTAAAAGATACAGAATACAAAATTCCAGTTGTATGGGGCGGTGCCACGTCCATTTTTTCTCCTTGCAGTCCGAATTTCCAAAGATCCCTTCTTAGTGCGCGCCTACGTCATAAAAGGAACCTACATTCCAAATTTCACGGTTCCAGCTTTAGCCGTTTGGGCTGGGGAGTGATCAGTCAGTCACCCAAGCCTTTATATATATAGATGTGTATACAATTTGAAGTAAATCTGTTAAAAACTGTATGGGAGCAATTACATACTAATTTAAAAAAAAATGGGCGTAAAAGTGGGCTTGGTCGAAAAAAGTACCCTATAAGTCATGCCAGAGTCCCAGTTAAATGCTGTGAAAATTTCAGGAAGATCGGTCCAGAGGTTTGGTCTCCTATAAGGTACAAACAAACAAATAAATAAACAAACACACATTCCATTTTATATATATAGATCGTCGCTGCGCCGAAAAAATCAGTAATGTGTAATTATTTAAATTTGTTTATTGTGTTTTTTTAAAACTCTTGTGGTCGTCCGTCGTCCATCGACCCTTAAATCCCTTTTTCCGATATCTTGATTGGTTTAGAAATTATAAATAAGTGTAGATTATGTGAGAAATGTTTCAAAATTAAATAGTTTTTTGTCTCTCCTGAAAAGTAATAAAAAAACACATGATAGTTTTGATTTTGCGCTATGAACAACTGAAAATGGTAATTTATCAATATTTTCAGGAAGAATATGCACTTTCACAAGGCCAAAACTCCCTGAAGGAGCGTTCCAATGCTTTTGCGATGTCCTAGAGAGTTCTTGACTATTGTCTTTGCTACAATTTTTGTGTTAGTATTGGATCGAAAATCTCAATGGTTTGATAAAAAGTGGTGAATTTTCTACATTTTCGACTTTTTGACCATGAAGTTTTTTCTAAGTAATATCTTCAGAGAAATTGTAGTCCGAGACAATAGCTAAACCTTACTTTTGAAAATAAGTCAAAATTTCAAATAGTTTACGAAATATAAGCCCAAGAAAATTTGCAAATTTTCCAAAAAAAAGAAAGTTTGAGAAAAAACTTCAAGTCAAAATGGGGAAGCTCGATTTTCACCGTAGACGTATGGCCTAGTGGACTATTTTGCTCAGTACAATCCCAAGAATCAGAAACGCAAAGCGTCCATTAAGATGTTTAAATCGCCCCACCCTAATGTACATATATATAAATGATTAACGTCGTATTCAGAGTCGTTTTAAAGATGTCCGTCCGTCCATCTGTCCGTCCCCATGATTACAATCGTAGTTTAAAAGCTACAAACTGAAATTCGGTATGCAAGCTTCTATCTTCTCTAAGCGAAGGTTAAGTTCTAAGGTGAACCAGATCGTTCAAAAACTACTCCCACCCCCCACATGAACTCCCCTTTTTGGGTAGTGAAAATTCATGAAAATATTCTCATCTCATATAAACAATTTATGCTCAGTATTTGACTTTCCAGAATTGATAAAAAAATTACTGGCAAAAATGAATGTGATCGGCTAAAAGTAACGTCAACCTCCCAAATTATGCCCATTCTAAAAACACTTGGATGAAATGTATGATTTTTCCAAATTAGTTATATGAAAAGTTTATACTGGAGGTGAAGTTTCGAATTTACCTACGAGTAATTTAGTAAAAATTTATTATATTTTCTTCTAAGATATGGTCTTATTTGAAATAAAACTATTGACCTGTTAATGGGTTATTTCATGTTTTGGTTGTTTTATTAATTAATTGTTGATTTTTATGTTAAAAGTAGTTTCTCTTAATACTCGACATAACGAACTTTTCGAATCAACAAACAGGCCTGACAACTAATTTTGCGTTAAATCATTCGACTCCTGTATTTACAATGTAAATTTTACATACTGTTATACAATTTTAGCTTTAATATTCATAATTTCTAAATATTGTCCAAATTCTTTCATATGTATTAACTGTCTTACCTTTTCTTCAAACGTGCTCTCACAATGCACGTCTTAACTTACACACACACGCACACACTACCGATGTCAAAGAAAAGAAAAATCGCGAAACCGACAAAAATTGCAAAACCCCTAATAACGAATTTACATTTTCAAAGAACATCGCTCTATCGAATGATTTAATACGAATTTTCAACACATTACAAACAACAACGACAGAATAACACACCGAAATACTAATATTGTTAAAATCTATTTTGTTTAGACGCAAAAATTAATAAATTTTAAGAATCGCATAATTTACACGCACTTTGCCCCAAAATTCTGATTAGACTAAAGACAAATTGCAATAACTGAGATTTATAACGGAACAAAACAAAAATATCACAATAACTGAGAATGAGAGAGAGAGAGAGCGACTTCGAGAGAATGAACAAGAGTAAGATAATTACAGAGAAGAGCATAATATCATATCGTAACTTTATGCTGTAGTAAATGCAAAAAGGGAATACCAAACAATTGGAGTAGTGATTGGTCGTCAGTGATGGCAAACTTAGCTGGGGTACAATAGTGTCACTTTTTACAACTGGACAGGAATGAAAAGTAGAGTTGGGACTATAGTGACTATTTAGTCGTACCAATGCAAGTAAATAGTGATTTACTTTTGATACTAAGGAAAAAACAATAAAATATTTGTTATTTGCAAACAAAACACGTAATAGAGCTGTAGATTATTAATTGCAAAAAATCCATATCCTATGTGCTTATATTTGTTAATACCAAATTGGGATTTAGTTTATAATATGAAAGTTAAAGCTTAATAAAATAATACAGTGTGATAGTTTAAAAAAAATGTGACAATTTTACAATTGATGTACAAATAATATCTCGGCATAAAGATCTTTTGTAGGAGTCCCAATATCATAGTTTATCGTAAGCCCTTCAATATAATAAGGTAGTCGAAAATTTTATGATAGACAATGGCATACAGTTAATGATCAAAGGAGTTATAATAATTTTTTATCACTTAGGTAATTTTGTATGTGAGATGCCAGAAGAGGTGGAATCGATTAAGTCATTGTTGCAGGATAAAAAACTAGTATATAATATGTCGAATTTTAGGACGTTATAGAATACCAAATGCATAATTAAATGCGTTTTACGAAATTTTCGCCAGGTACGCTCCTTCAGGAGTTACCAGAAAGGGTGTGGCTATAGAACTAAGAAAAGAGCTAAATTTTCAATCGTCCGGGGATATATGTCCTCTATGTGTCAAAAACACATTCTGACTAAATCGACGTTAAAGTTTAAAAGACATATAGATCTAAAGAATATGGATTGGAGATTTGAAAAATGTGGTATCAATAACAGGATAAAGCATCACTATATCAAAATTGTGTCCTCCTTCGAGGTGGCACCTGGGCAACGTTGTTTGTGATATTAGTATGAAGATAGCATCATTACCTCAAAACTGTGTCTAGTTTGTAGGTGATGAAATCACAGTTTGGGATGTAACGTGAATGTTGCATCTCAAGCCCACTTACAACCTTCTTCGTGGTGGCACCTGGGCAACGTTTTCGTGATATTTTTTTTTATCATAAATAGAGACAGGTAGTGAGCGCCGAAACCTGATGGTTGGGCTAGCCACCTGCTTTCAGGTCCTTAACTAGCTATGAAAACACGAGAAAGAAAAAGTAACAAACGGAACCCCCCAAATGTTGACGACCCCGCAAACGTTTTAAGGACCATGATTAAAGAATATGCACCTGGAACGTCCGGACTCTCTAAAGATAAGCCGCCATCCAGGAGATGAGATGGATAGGACAAGGATGCTCGCGACGTAAAAATTGCGACATCTATTATAGCTGTCATGCCGAAAAGCACGAATTTGGGTGTGGATTTGTAGTTTGCGAGAGACTCAGACATCTTGTGTCGTGATTCAATCCTGTTAGTGATCGAATAGCCGCAATCCGCATCAAGGCGATATATTTCTACATCACACTGAATTGTGCTCAGGCTCCGACGGAAGATAAAGAAGATTAGATTAAAGATGCATTTTACGAGCGCCTAGAGGAAATATACGTCCGCTGCCCTGGCCACAAGATTAAAATTGTTCTGGTAGACTTTAATGCAAAAATAGGTAAATTCAGCTTGCAAACCGACACGTCAAACAACGGGTTTAGGCTGTTTGCTTCGCAGCACAAAGAAACATGGTAGTGAGTGGAAGCAGATTCCAGCACAAAGATATCCACAAGGCAACTTGACTATCCCCCGATCAAAACTCCAACAATGAAATTGATCATTACCTGGTTGCAGCCAAGGATCGCTCAAGATTGAGCGCACGTAACCAAAAACAAAGAAAGCTGGATTCCCAGAGATATGCTGCTTATAGGGCAACGCAACAGCCAATTGCAACTCGGGCTGCCAGGGAACGGCACAAGGAGACGGTGAAACAGGCGAGACAGCTATTAAAGCGAAAAAAAGTTAGATGAAGGAACGGGAGAACAAGAATAAAAAGCGATACAGGGATAGAGGTGAGGCTCAAAAATTTTACCAGAAAGTAAAAGCAGACGGCTACGGTAATGGACTCTTCACCTATAAGGTTACAGATATGCAGAGTGTGCTGCATATATGGAGAGAACACTTCAAGCAACTGCTGGTTCCAGAAGACAGCGCACGTGAAGGTATCATGCCAATTGCTGACGACGACTTAGATTGCCCACCACCAAGTCATGCCGAGCTAAGAAGATATATATCGCGGCCGAAAAATAATAAAGGAGCCGGTGGCGATGGACTTCAATAAAAGGTCCTGGCGAGTTTGCTTTACGAAAGACTAAAGCCCGTGTTATCCAACCTGATCGGGACTTATCATGATATGACCAGATATTCACACTTGGGCAAATTCTGGAAAAGACCCAAGAGAAACAGGTCAACATGTACCATCTTTTCATCGACTATAAAGCTGCCTTCGACAGACAGATACGGCAGAAATTACTCGAAGCCATGGCTAAGTTTGGTATTCCAGCCAAGCCGGCAAGAACCTTACAGAGTCATTCTATGCCAGACCAGGCAGAATATGGAATATAGTGATGGAGATGGTAATGAGGAAAGCTACAGTAAACACGAGGGCACGATATTTAATAAAAGTCACATGCTACCCGCGTACGCTGAAAACGTAGACATCATGGTTGCAGCCTTCTCAATTTTACAGAAGGAATCAGCGAAAATGCGTGAACATTGGCAACTATAATTTCGAGGAGGTAGATAATTTTATCTACCTAGGCTCCGCCATCAACTAAACAGATAATGTCAGCCTTGAAATATGGAGAAGAATTCTGCTTGCTAGTAAAAGCTACTACGGACTAAGCAAGCGATTTAATGGAGAATATAATTCAATGGGATTGCAAAAAAGTGTCAGCTATGTAAGTAAATAAATCACTACTAACTAGGGGACCACCTGTACTTACTGTACAAATCCTAAGCAATGGATTTCATCATGTCGTTTTTTGAATGAAATGTCCGTAAATAGGGTCAAGCGCCACCCCATCGTTTACCGCGAACTGGTGAAATGGTTCCCCATTACAAGGCTACTAACATAGGTACCCATGCTAGGGGTGGTAATATGAGTACCCAGAAAAACTTAATTTCCCACCGCATGAATGAGGTATAAGGGGAAATTATCTATTTTTAGATTCACTACAATGGACACTAGACCGTATCGCAAAAAAAAAGTTCTCCGTACACCAGCGAATATGAAACATTGTTCCAAGGACATTTCAAAAAAATTTTTTTTTATTTTTTTTGCCGAACGTAGGGGTCGCCTTTTTAGTTTTTTCGTTATATCTTCCATATTAACAGTCCGATCTTAAAGCTTGATACAGCGAATTTTTTGTCTCAGCAAGGCCAATATTTTTTCTCTTAGGTCCATTGACCTCAAGTGTACCGTTCTAGTACTTACCCCCCAAATCTAATTTCCTACCACCCTAATGTGACACCCTAATGATAGAAATTTATAGCTCGCAAAAAACCATAAAACTTTTGCGAAGAAAGTATCTCGATAAATACAGCACAACTATCTAAAAAATGCTTTTATAAATTAATTGTTGCCGATCGTAGGGGTCACCTTTTTAAATTTGTCATAGCTTCAGTATTTACATTCAGATATTAAGGTATGATATATCGATGTGTTTGTCTGTGGCAGACCAATTTTTTTTAATTCAAAAGTCTTTGATCTCAAATTACCTTTACTACTAACAAAATTTGTCCACCCTTAAAATGTTTTGTTATCGATGATAACGGATGCGATAGTGCGTTTAGATGGCTATATGGATGCATTCGTCAAATATTTGGTCCACAAGTTGTTAAGTTTATAAACTTCAAAAGTGACTCATACTTCGCCGAGGGTTTTGTTCATGTTGTATATGAATCTGCCATGGCGGTCACCGACAAGCAACGCATGGGCCACATTTTATCTAAGCCCGAGAGCCGTCAAAAATATAGCCAACCTAAATCACGTCGAGGTATGATCGACAAAAATTTCTATTATTTTACTTTGCTTTTTGTTGCTAATTCCTTGTTGTGTAATTTGAGGTATGATGTAAAGGTTACTTCAGGTCAACGCCTTTTGAATTAAAAAAATTGGTCTGCCACAGACAAACACATCGATATATCATACTTTAATATCTGAATGTAAATACTGAAGCTATGACAAATTTAAAAAGGTGACCCCTACGATCGGCAACAATGAATTTATAAAAGCATTTTTTAGATAGTTGTGCTGTATTTATCGAGATACTTTCTTCGCAAAAGTTTTATGGTTTTTTGCGAGCTATAAATTTCTATCATTAGGGTGTCACATTAGGGTGGTAGGAAATTAGATTTGGGGGGTAAGTACTAGAACGGTACACTTGAGGTCAATGGACCTAAGAGCAAAAATATTGACCTCGCTGAGACAAAAAATTCGCTGTATCAAGCTTTAAGATCGGACTGTTAATATGGAAGATATAACGAAAAAACTAAAAAGGCGACCCCTACGTTCGGCAAAAAAAATAAAAAAAATTTTTTTTGAAATGTCCTTGGAACAATGTTTCATATTCGCTGGTGTACGGAGAACTTTTTTTTGTGTGCCTGTAAGGTGATACGGTCTAATGGACACCTATTTGTTTATAGACAAATTCGAACGTCAATGTTTAGGAAGCTTTTGCTAGAAATGTTGATTGACTCGACACTATCCCACAGGCTGAATATATAAGGCATGCAGTAGTCCTTATTTGGGAATATTTTTTCAAATAAAGAATGCAGTACACATGATTTTTCATCATTACATGGACAGACCTGCGAAAGGCATTTAAAAAGAATGCAATCCTCACGGGTAAGAGGGTATATTTCATTTGATACGGCCAAAAAGTGTAACACATGGAAGGAGTCACTTTAGACCCTAGTTTTTTTTTAACCAAATTCAAATTATGACTTTTTAAGTTGTTTGAGACATGCCCGTCTGTCCGGCTGGTACGCCCAATAACTTTCGAAAGACTTATCCAACTGTTTTGAAATATATAGATAGGTTAGTATTTCCCTAAAACTAACTACGGTATTGGAAATGGGCTACATGGACACGCCCCTTCTGGTACCTCCCATACAAATGTACTATTCCTCCCACTTTTAAAATTGAGTCATAATATCACGCCCAACGCGATCATGTCCAAACTCTGTATTTTGTTAAGCTAATTTTATGTTTTACTGAGGGTGAGGGTACATGTAAGTCGGTTTACCCGACTGGCACTTTCTAACTTGTTCTTAAAACAGTGTATCATTAGTTTCAACCACACAATTCGAATGCATATTCATAGGGTAGAGAGTAGCATGGCTGACTAACAATCACGATTTAGCAAGTTTTACTGTCGTTGGTAAAAATAAGTGTAACATAAGTATAGAGAGATGAAAATAACCGATGCGCTCTCAATAAAACTAAATAATTTAAGGGTGCTCTGTATAGTTTTTGTTTTATCTTTTTTTTTGTCCTTTTTTTATGTGTATACAAGCCTTCCATAAGTCATTCTTATAGAAAGCTTCCATTAGGTCTTCTAATAGAAAGCTTCCGTAAGGCCTTCTTATGGTAAGCTGCAACGGAAGGCCTTATTTGTCAATCTCACGCAATCTAAAAAAAGAAAGGAAGAAAGAAGGTCAAGAAAGGCATACCGGATCCAAAAGAAGCCCTTCAAAATCATGAAAGAAGGTCTTTCTTCTCATGATTTCCGCCGCTGAGATACTGCGCAGTTGCTTTTGACAACATCAATCGGGAATCGAACCATAGATCTCCCGCACGGTTGTCCCCTATTCTTAGCATCATGTCAATCCCTATTAATATTCTAAATGATTGTCTGTTTGTTTGTGCGTCGATCACGCCTCAACCGTTGAAAAAATTGATCCTATGGGAAAATCGAAATGACTATTTGTTTACAGATCTGTGTAGGAATTAATAAGGGACTTATTTGTTTGTTCTCGGCTGGTAGCACGTAAGACCCTTTCGGTAACCCCAAACAAAATAACCAAGTACCCAGAAACAGTACAGTGAACTTTTTCAATTTGATGGCATTTATTAAAACTTTAAACAATGTAACCGTTTTATCGGTTCCACTGCATGTCTGTAACCCGTTTACGCTCCACAAGCAGGAAAGTAATAATACATAAGTAGTTTCAATTAAAAATCGGTTATTTTTAATAACACGCTAGACTTAAGCAATATCCTTCAAAGGATGAGGGTTTATATCAGTCGATTTTGCCGGACTGATATTTCTGTACTGGAGTTAATGCACACTAATATTAAATACTCAAATCAACTCAACTGAATCTTTAGTTGTTTAACATAATATGTGGAAGACTTCTCCAGATCCCTCCATGGACTACATTGAGATTTTGTGAAAATTGAATACTACGAATCGTATCATCATCGCATAGATGCAAACTAAATTTCTCTGGTATCTTCTTCTTATATTGCTTATGGTAGAGGATTATGTTAATTCGATTTTGCTTGCAAACAAAAAGCTTTGCAGCTATGACATCGTTGTGTGGTCTGTTCAAGGAACATGTTGCATTCTCTGTTGTCCTTATGTTTTGGTATATGAAACATCCATGACAATTTCCAATTTTCTTTTGGCATCGTTGCATTTGGTGCACTAACATTAGACATTCCGTATGCTTATGCGCTACATATGTATGCACATGTTATCCTATTACAACATTAGTTACTTGTTGTTGTAACAAAGTATCTAGCAATTTGTTAAAATCGTATCTGAACATAAATGCCAGTTAAGATATTACAATACATAAAATGTATATTATTTATAATACTCGAGATAAAATCTATGTCGCATTGTGGTCGACCACATCAGCAACTTCGTAGCTGTCAAGCCTAGTAAAAGTTTAAAAAACAGCTGTCGTTCGGAGTCGTCGGTCAACTGCAGGTCCCGTTTTTGTGAGCCAAAAATATTAGTTCAAAATTGAGAACAAAATAAATAATATTTTATAAATATCCTACTAGCTGGCAAACAATTCTGAACTCTATTGTAACGAAATTACTGCCTTAGTTTTTCAACTTTTCCCTGTCCAGTCAGATCTTTTTCCTCAAGTGTACTCATAATGATTTGCCAAAGAGTCATACCATTTCCATATCTGGCAAACAACCACACCTGCATCTTAAGTCTACCAATGCAACAAGATATGTACTAACAAGCCAACTATGTGTGTCTGTGTTAATATCCTTACGAATTTGTAAATGTGTCCCTCGATTCCTAGTTATACACATAAATGAAATAGTTTTTATTAATCCAATTTCAAAGCACTGCCAGGCTTGCTTATCTATTTGCTAGGATATTAGTTATTCAATTCAGGTTCTAAGTACGATAACTAACAACAACAAACTCGATTACAATTACATTATCAAAATGTATAAAGTACATAGCTTAGGTTTTGGCCGACAATGAAAATTGCTATTGTTGTTGGTAGACATTACGGCTATTAGCATGACAAAGTGTTTAAACAAATTAAAAGTTGAGAGACAAGAATGTCCTAAAATATAAAATTTCGTAGCAAAGCAACAAGAGAACAACATGCAGAGAAGGTTAGAAAGGACAGCCCACAGAAAAATAAAACATATTTTCTTAAAGTGCTTAAAATATATCTTAACAAATCTGTAAAAGAATATAAAAATAAAAGAATATAAAAACATCCTCAAACTGTTGGGAGGAATAAAAATGAAAACAACATAATAATAAATTGTTAGCAATTGTAAATTGAGTATAATAAAATAGGCCAAATGAGCTCCCCAATCAAATCTTCAGGTACGCAGCAACAGCAGCTCAGTCATATACTAAGCTATATGTATCTGCTGTAGCTCTTATCTTCATTTCAATGTTCATGAGTAGGAAAACAATTTACATAGGTTGGATTTTCGTCTGCGCTTTCTTTTATAGCCGACATTAGCACAAAAAAGTTTAATGAGAAAAACATGTTGTTGCCGGCATAATAAGCGAACACAAAATTAAAAATATGTAATAAAATGAAAAGTAGCAAAATGAGCTGGCATTATCTTTATTACCTTTATTTTGACGAGAGCAGCTATATGGGAATTTTGGTCCAGATAAACATTTTATGACTAAATATGGTACTGTGGATAAAAATCGAATACATCAATTGTGCTGCTGAAAACTTGTTGCTGGCATCCCACACTGCTGGTAGGTATGAACAATATCATCTGTTTTTTTAAGAGATCTTAAAGGAAGACTTATATGTAAATTGTTTAGTTAGTATAATAATTTCCTTAAAATTAGAATAGTAAAATAAAAGAAGGGGGATGTGGGATTTTCTAATTTGAATTGTCTAATCGTAATTTACTTTAAAATAAAGAGAATCTCTGAGGAGACCTCAACGTCAGGCATCAGTTGAGTGAAAGCAAATGTAACTAACGTAAATGACTTACTATCACCTATGCGCCTAAGGAAGAAGGAAGAAGCTACTGAAGGCCAACACAATGGTTCTCTGAGGGGCGTTCACAGCGCCAAGTAACAAGAAAATAATCTAAATTTTGTATGAAAAACTTAATTTTAAAGTACAACTTTATAGGCAACTTCCACACACTATACTACAAAGATGGTGCCCTTATCCAACTGGCTAGTCTTCTCGACAAATATAAGGCTGACATTGACGCGATTGATAAAATTCAATGGCCATGGCTGAAATGTACACGACGAAAGAATTGTGACATCTTTTGCAGCTGCTATGCAGTAAGACACGAATTCGGATAGGCGGAATTCATAGTCCGCAAGAGGATTCAACACCTGATTTTACAGTAGATTCTTCATCCTTTACAGTAGATTACTTGTAAACACGCCCTGATGGAAGATGAGTACACTAAAGATGCATTATATAAATGCCTAGAGGAAAAATTATAACCCCTGCCCTGGACTTGACATTGAAATTGTTTTGGGAGTTGTTAATGCTAAAGTAGGAAAGAACGAAACATTTGACTCTGCTGATGGAAAACTCAGTCTACAAGGCAACATTTTATTAAGTGTTTAGCTGCGCGTTGACAAGGACCATTGGGTAGTGAGTAGTACTATAAATGCACAACGCAAAGGAAGCTAGTCTTTGCTAAGATGCAAACCACCGAGATAGCCACATTTCTCACTTACTTCTAACAAACGCCAGTAACACTGATGTTCTTGACACACATTGGCAGATTAAGCTTTATGAAAAATGATCCAAATGGAAAATGCCCAAAAAACAAGTAAAAATTCCCTAAAAAAAATTCCATACAAAATACGGGAATTTGGTGATTAGAGAAATTTTTCAAAATTCAAAAAAAAACTTAATTTTTTGAGTTAGATAGAGTCATGTTGCAAATGCAAAATTTGTAATATCCCAATTTTTTTGAGGTTTTGAAAAATTTGCAGATACGAAAAATACATTAATTTCAATTATTTGAGGAATTTTTAAAATAATAAGCCTTAAAATGGTGCCGGGCCCATAGGATCCATTTTGTCATTGAATGCCACGCTACCCCATGGACGTCTTAAAATGGCGCCGGGGCCCTTGGCCCTCACTTATTTTTAGAGAAATGTTTTGTTGGTGTAATTTCCAAAAATTATTAGGGTAAATTTTTCAAAATTGTTGTCGAAGTTTTGTGCTGAGTTTTTGGGTAATTTTTTATAAACTTCGCCAATTTCTATTTTTGGGCCATTTTTATTTTTTTTTTTTTCTAATACTGCCGCAACGACAGTTCTGGTATATGAAACACAACTCTCAGAATCGTTTTAGGATGAAAACTGTCGATTTTTGTCTGAGAAAAAGGATACTGTCGACTGCTTCTCAATGCTCGAAAAGACCGCAGTAACATTCCGCAGTCTCGGCCAATGATATCTATATCATCGGCAAACGCAAGCATCAAGTGGCTTTTGTTAAAGATGGTGACAGTCGTGTTTACTGCTGCCTTCTGCATAATTATCTCCAGTTAGATGTTATAGCGATCACATGACAGACTATCGCCTTGTCTGAAATGCTGATCCCGCGATAATTGGTACATACACTTCGATCACTTTTCTTAAGCACAGGACATAGAACAGTACGATTTCAATCATCAATCGCCGCCGGCTTTAAATACCTCTGCCGGCAGTCAATCGGCTCCTACAGCTTTGTTGTGCTGATCTCGTTTTAGCTCAGTGGTGGACCATCTACTCCGTTGTCGATGATTGGTGTCATTTCGTCCCTTATGCTGCCTTCGGGAGCGACTAGAGATCGAAAGTGTTCCCTCCATATTTGCAGCACACTCTGAATGTCAGTGACGTGACCAGATTTCCGTCTCCGTCCTTACAGGCGGAAATCCCTATCTCTATCTCTATTAGACAAGTAATTTTAATTAAAAATCTGTTAATTTCAATAATTCAAGATATAAACATTATCATTATCAGTATTTTCCAGTCAGTTAACCTGAACGAAATTTCTGTAAATACATAGTGCTTAAAATTTTCTCAGGTACCAATTCAACAATAATAAAAATAATTTCATTAAGTTAAACTACATTTTGCAAAACGTTATAAGCTGCTACTAATTTAGTTGAAAACTTGTTTATATGTTTATGTGCATTAAAGTGCTTCGTTCATCTTTTAAATGTTGATGATTTATCATTTAACTTATAAAGATGCATTTATCTACAGTTTATATTGTGAACTAGTTTCCCACAATCGCTGCGGAGTAGGCTAATACTTGAGAAAAGTACATAAGATGTTCATAATTCAATGCTGCTCAAAAAATGCCAGGCAATAAAATGCTCAAGAAAAACAACAACAAGTTGCTGCCATAATAAGAAAAGCAAGCAATATAAAAAGTTGTAGGTAAACAAAACTTAAACATTTGTCTTAAAGTTATACATAATTGCTTGACTAAAGATGATGAGAATATTTTCTTAATATTTATCAGCTAAAGAGATACAAATAGACATACGCACAGATATACAAACATATTTGTGCAGGAGTAAGTACTATATAATACAGATTTTAGCATTATTTTACCGTAAATTGAGTTCATTACTCATAATTCTTAAATGAAAAATTATATAAGATTAATATGAAAAGTATAAAATTCTTGATAGTTGTTAAGTAGATGATTTCTACATAGATTTCGGTAAAAATTGTTAACAAATTTATCATTGGTAGCACATCATAGTTTGCCCGAATTGTTAGTATGAGATAGTTTTTAATTAACATCTTACCTTAAGAAAGAGGTAGACCATATACAGTTTATAATTTTCAAACTTGTTTTTCTAAATTTCAGCACTAAATGTTAGACAACAATAAATTTAACAAAAATACATAAAATTTAGCTTGATACGAGTATAGCCTCCCAGTGTCCTTTATGATTAGGTTCTCATTTGTGTGTCTATTACGAAAATAATTAAATTATGGTAACTTCTTTGTATTCATGTCATCATCGCCTTTTTAGTGCTTATTCATACCACTAATTTATAACTAATGAGAGGCAATTCCATTCTATCTACTTCTATTAATGCTACTGGCATATTGCTGCATAAGAAGCTGCTCGCACAAAGAGTGATGCCAATATGGCATTTTTGTAAAATTATGGCAACAAAGTGCGTTATTTAGATGAATTATAAAGATGACCGAACACCAGTCATTCATGTACATTGCAATATTTATTTTGACTTTCATTCCTATGTATCTTTTGAGCCAACTTCCACTGATCTAATGTTTACAACATCTTTGACACCCATATCCTGCCTTTATCATATAACTGCTCGCATTGACAACACTGTTGAGCGTCAGCAATGTAGCTACAAACATTGTGCGTACGTACGTACGTACGCCTTATGATGATGGTTATTACATTTTTTATTGTCTTAATAACAAGTTTTTCTTAGCTTTTATTGCTTATAATGACTTCCAATAAATTAGTTGTCTGTGTCTGATTGTATTAGAGGTATCCACAAGGACAATGCTGAAATGATTGAAAACTCAAATAGACATCATACATACTAATAAGTCTTCCCCAAAGGATCACAAGGACAACAGCTACAACATAACTGCTAACACATCTACAACTGGCTATGTGTAAACGTATGATTGTTTCACAACGTCGTAGATGTATATAATTGTTAATTTTTTCTGTGTTCTTCTTTTGTGGCCTCAAATCAACTGCTTAGCCACTAGATACCTCAAGGATGGACAAAGACAATAAAAGTTTTCAAAAATTTACCAAACTTAAGTTTGTGGGCAGCTTTGATAATTTGTGTAAATACAATTTTGAGGGAGAGGGGGGCTAATGTGTTAATTAGCTGTAAAATGTTATACTAAAAGTTTGCATTTATTCAATTTAGTGTCGTAAGAAATTCTTCACACTTAAGATAATATTTACTGTGTAGAGTAAGAAAATGAGCCGGAAGGTAATTTTGTAGTTTGCTAATTAAATAAATATAAAATAGAAAATATTTTGAGAATTATCATAAACTTTTACAAGGCAAAACTTTATGTTATATGAAATAACATCAGTATTTTACTGCGCAGATTTCTTAATTAAAGGCAACCAGAATTTTCTTGTTAAAATAATCTTCGAGTCCTTAAGGCGTTTGGTTTAAAAATGCTAGAGCATGAAAACACGAAATACATTTGATAACAATATCGATTTGCGGCGCAGCTAATCGAAACTCCATTAAAAGTACAAAAGAGAGATTCCTTAATGGAAAAAAACATAACATGTAGGATTAGGGTCTGGTAAAGTTGGGTCTCTGTTTGTCGAGAGAGCAAAAAAGAGCAAAACAAGTAACATTATTGTCTGGTAGAGTTCAGTTTGCGTTCATCACTTGTCGGTTGATATCCAAGCTGACATTATTATTTTTATTTACGGCGAAGCCAAGGTACACAGAATTATCAAACCAAACGAGTAAACTGTTTGTTCGTTGAAACAAATAACTTGGTTTTGCCCTAATTTATCACCAGACCCACTTCTGTCGACTGCTTTTTAATGTTTGAAAAGGCCGCAGTAACATCCCGCAGTCTACAGCCGGTGGTTTCTATGGTTGGTTTCATCCGTATACACAAGCAGCATGTGACTTATGTTAAAAATGATGCAAGTAGACCTTACAGCTGAATACCGAATGATCATCGTCACTATAAGGATAAAGAGATCGCATGACAGATCTGGCACTGCAGACTTCTAGTCATCCCGCAAAGTCATATCACCTTCGCGGAGATACCAAACTCAGCTATTGCATCGAATAGTTTCTGACGGATCGGACTACCTAATGCAGCTTTGTAACAAACAGATGCTACGTGTCGATCCGCATTTCTTGGGTCTTCTCCAGGATTTGTCGTAGCGTGAATATCTTGTCGGCCGTGGATTTACCAGGTCTAATGCCACACTGACAAGGTCCAATCAGATTCGTTAAGATGGGCTTTGGTCTTTTATATACGCAATCGACAGTACCTTGTATGTGATGGTAAAAGGCTGAAAACGCCATTGTTGGTTCACATACCAGAGAATGACAATAAGTACTCGGTAATAAGGTAACCTTAAGTACATACCCACAATTTGTTTACCTGCGTGAATCCGAGAACACACAGAGAATGCTTGCAAACTCTTTTTTTTTGCGTTGAAACAGATATGATATCACTCTATTTATACCTCTACCCACGCTTACTTTTTTTTCATACTCTCTCACAAGTATGATTGTGATATTGAATTCGATATTACAACAAAATACAATCACGAATTCAGAAGCACCCAGACTTAACTTAGTTATGAAGTTTTTTTTAGCTGTGTTCATTAGTTTTTTTAGCATAGATCATAGTTTATGATCGTTCTTACATTCGTCAATTCTTCTAACCACAACAGGTACCATATGTACTTAAGGTACTCTTTATATATTCCCATACTCTACGGAATATAATTTTGATTGATAACAAACTCTTTTTTTTTGCGTTGAAACAGATATGATATCACTCTATTTATACCTCTACCCACGCTTACTTTTTTTTCATACTCTCTCACAAGTATGATTGTGATATTGAATTCGATATTACAACAAAATACAATCGACGCTCACGAATTCAGAAGCACCCAGACTTAACTTAGTTATGAAGTTTTTTTTAGCTGAGTTCATTAGTTTTTTTAGCATAGATCATATTTTATGATCGTTCTTACATTCGTCAATTCTTCTAACCACAACAGGTACCATATGTACTTAAGGTACTCTTTATATATTCCCATACTCTACGGAATATAATTTTGATTGGTATAACTGGCACCCAAAATAACCAACACTTGTAGCTATTTATGCTAAGGTTATCTCATACTGGGGTACACCTAAAGTGTTCAAATACCTCCTTTTTTTTAGAAACCTGGTTTCCGAGTTATTCGAAAAATTGATTTTTTTAGAAAAATCGGATTTCGAATACAGCATTTGAAAGAAAACCGATTTAACCGGGTTTTTCGGTTTTTTTCCTTACAAGTTAAAAATATTTATAAAAAAAATAATTTGGTTTAAAAAAATCCATTTGTTTAGTATGTAATATCAATACACCCAATGCGATCGTGCCCAAATCCTACATTTAGTAAAACTATAGCAGGACAAAGTTTTGGAGAAAAAACTGGAAGTCTAGCTACGCCCCATTTGGTACCTCCCATACCCATCAGGTACCACTAGGCTTGCCAGATTTAAAATTGTAAAATTCTTGACATTCACCAAAAAATATCTTGATTTTGGAAAAAAATTCTTGGCAAATAAAAAATCTTATACGTTAGAAGATATTTCAGTCATATAATAAATACTGATTAATACCCTTACCTATGTATGATATTATTTAAGTCTCGAATTATTAAACTAAACGATTTTTAAATGAAATTACTTATGTATTAAAATTGTCCAGCTTGTGGAGCGTAAACGGTTGGAAATAGGACACTCGGTCGTATGGTCAGACTTTTATCGGCACGTAGTTACACCGTTAAAAGATTACAGTGCAAAAAGTATTATTGAATTTGCCAACAAATGTAGAAATTTTAATTCTATATCTCTGGACATATTGTAATTTTGTATGGGGTTACCGAAAAAGTCTTTTACGCACAAAAAAACTCTAAAGAATTCAAAATTTCTAATGGTTTGGATGAAACTCTTAGTTTCTTTAGCTTCACCTATAAATGCAAAATATAAACAGTAAACTATTGTCAACGGTTTGAGAAGTTTCTTTTAGAAATTTTCGAAAATTTATAAATTTTCGGGTACTTGGAATATTTGTATAGGAGGTACCATCAGGGGAGCAGCATAAAGAGCCCGATTTTTTACTTTGTTCAAAATTTCACTATATTCAGAGTCCTTATCATAAAGGTTTTTATGTAGAACTATGTGGGTGTTTTTAGTAAATTTTATGGGAGATACTACAGAAAGTGTGACAAACGTTTAAGTTTTCCAATGACTTTTTTAAACTGACCGAATTTAAGCATCCTTCAGTTCTCGGTTTATATAATATATAAAATGAAAGAAATATCCATTTCCAAAAATATGTTATTTTGTTTGGAAGAAATCAATTGGGGTCGGCCATTATAATTCACATTTATTCCGGAGTCAAATTGTTATTACATGTTCGAATCTAGTGTACTAACAAAATAATATGTATGTAATATAGGGTTTTCCAATAAGAGCTGTTATATTGGTATTCAAAGAAAAATGTCAGTTTTTGAGATAAATGATTGAATGTTTGTTTCATAATGAAGTGGAAGGTATGCCGTTAATAAAGAAAAACAACATCAGCCAAATGGCCACCACGAGCATGCTTACAGGACTATATCCTTTCCATGAAATTTTCCATAACCAAATCGCAAAGTGGCTGCCCTATGTCCTCGATAGCCTCACAAATTTTATCATTGAGGTGTTGAATCGACGCTGGGCTGTTGGCATAGACCTTCTCTTGTCCTTCCGAGTCCCAGATGTGTCAATTTTGCCTGTTGACATAGCAATCGAGGTGGAAATGGATGATTTTTCGATGGAATTTCGGATCATGCATTTTAAGGACCCAATCAGCAAAGACATGACGTTGATAATCGGCCGGCTTGAGTTCATGTGTTAACTGAACTTTATAAGCCTTAATACCAATACGGTGTAATGAAGTTTTTTGGAATGCCCAATTCCAAAGAACGACGAGGAATGGACAAACCTGGGGTTTCTTCAACACTTTGGGCTACAGCAGCAATATTCTCAGTTGTTCTTGAGTGACGTGCACGTGTTTTATTCTTCGAATTTTTCCATCAATGTCTGTATTGCGGCCCGACAAGGTGCTTCACGACGACCAAAAAATGCTTTAGTTTTGATTTTCACCATTTTTGTAGTGAATTTAATAATTTCAATTTCAATGCGTTCCATTTTGTAATGGCGTAGTTCCTACTTGTCAAATGTCAAAGAATAAAAGTTTCAAAAGTGACAGCTACCGAAAAAGCGGGCCATTTACAATAACACCTCTCATTGGAAAACACTTTATTATGAGGGTAAATTCGCTCATTTATATTGAAGGTACCAAAAGGGCTGTGTCCGTTCCGCTATTCTGAGGGTTTGTCTACTATAACCTCATACCTAACATTGAGGGTTATACATAGTGGGATTACAGATGTAGACTTTTTTATTTTGCGACATACTGTCATTGGTAGAGGTAATACTCCGAACAACAAAATGAAAAAAAATTGCCATTAAATATTACTTCGCTGACCTGACAATGTCTCTCTACAGATTTCTAGAGCCATTAAGGATTTTCTCTACAAAAATAAGAGGGCGGCAATCTTTAGCCCATTAAGCTAATATTTGGGTTTATACGAAAGAGCTCCTGCTTTAAATTGGCTGTTAAATTTTATCAAATGTCCAATAGAGCGGGCAAATATAAGTGTTGATAGATATTAGTACAGGGACCGGCCGTGGCATAGTGGTTAGAACACGCGACCACCATGCGGGAGATAACAAGTTCAACTCCTGGCTCCAGTCATCTTAAAATAAAAATTTCTTTCATTGTCGGCTCCCCTCGAATATTGTCGACAGCAACTTTATAGTGTCGTGTATTAGTGTCGTGTCAATCGGCGTGTCTAGTACGAGCTTCTCAAACAGTAACGTTTGCATTTGTCGATAAACAAGAAGATGCCGTTAGTTGTGAATCTAAAAATAGAAAGCGTGTTAATTCACAACAACGCGAGAAGCTATCCCATACCTCATTCATGGGGTGTAAAGGGAAATTAAGTTTTCTTTTTAACATATTAGTACAAATACAATAAAAAGAACTATTCTAATAATACTTCAATGAACTGTTGATTTGATTTTTACAAAACTTTGTACAAGCAAAAAACATTTTGAAAAAAATATTTACGTTATTTTTCGGTTGGTCTGTAAAAATCTTGACACAACTTATTTTTTCTTGATTCTTGACGAGCATCAAAAATTCTTTTAAATCAAGAAAAATCAAGACCGTCTGGCAACCCTAGGTGCCACCCACTTTAGAAATCGATTAATATTCTTAATAGATCCAACCTGATCGTGACCAAATTCTGTTTTTAGTAGGGCTCAAACATGATACAATTTTAAAGAACCAATTTGGAAGCCTAGCCACGTACCTGCTGGTATATCCCATACAAATGCACCATTCCGCCCACTTCAGAGATGGAGTAGTTATATTAATACACCCAACGTGATCGTGTCCAAATTCTGTATTTAGTAAAGCTAAATCAGGATAAAGCTTTTAAGTCCAGCCCAACCTTCTGAGACCTCCCATACAAATGTACTATTCCGCCCACTAGAGATGGAGTTGTGATACCAATACTCCCAACGTGATCGTGCCCAAATTCTGTATTTATTAAAGCTAAATCAGGATAAAGTTTTGAAGAAAAAACTTTTAGGTCAATCTACGCCCCTTCTGGTACCTCCCATACAAATGTACCTCTTCGCCCACTTTAAAAATCGAGCAATGATATCAATATACTAGAAAATTTACTTTTGAGTCAATTCTTATGTTTCGTTTTTATAAAGCTTGATACAGAAAGCACGCACTCACTTATTGTGGAAGTAGGATTTATTGGCAAAAGAGCGTTTAGAAGGATGTTGAGCTTTTCTGTCCTTCTATTAAATTTATCTAAATGGTTGAAATCATCATATAGGCTTTACTGGTGGATTTTGGATGTTATTTATTGTCCTGTTTAAATTGTAGCAAAGACTACCATTAGTAGCTTCCCCAATCTCACAATCTGAACTGTTACTAGGCTCTGCCGTTGTTGGGGAAATTGCAGGATAAAGTCGTTGAAAAAGCTCGTTAGCAAATTCCATCGTTTTCGCCTTTTTAGACTACTTTACACAGGAATAGCTTTAAGGATATTTTCCGGTCCTAATACATATAATTAGGGTATTCAATGTATGTAAACGAGAATGTTTTTAGAAGCTTTTTAAAGTTTTAAAATGTAATTTCAAATTAATTTAGAAACAACTTTTAACGTTTTATAAACGAGAATCTTTTAGGAAGCTTTGGAAAATTTTAAAATTAAATTTCAAATTAATTTAGAAAAATCTTATTACATTTTATAAACAAGAATGCTTTTAAAAGCTTTGTAAAATTTTAAAATTCAATTTCAAACTAATTTAAAACAAACCGAGTACCCGAAGGAAACAACTCGGTTAAACCGGTTATTCGAAAATGGCATTTTTGCAAAAACCGGCTTACGGTTTTAAATAAAAAAACCGTGGGTGTGGGTGCCCGGGTACCCCTGTCACTCTGGAGAAGGTGTTTTTTTTGTCACTCACATAAGGGTTAAAAATCTCTGCCGGTATTCCATCGGCTCCCGCTGCTTTTTTGTTTTTAAGCCGTGCTGATCTCGTTTTGGCTCTGAGGTGAAAAATCTTTACGTCGAAGATTATTGGCGTGATTTTGTCACCTATGTTGCCTTTGGGAACAAACAGAGTACGAAATTCCCTCTATATAAGCAGGACACTCTGCGTGTTCGTGACCACGTTTCCATCTCTATGGTGGGGAACTCTGTTCCAAACCTTAGCTTTTTACATTATGGAAGAATTTTCAGGCTTCACCTTTATCGATGAAATTTTCGATAGTCTGGCTCTCTGTTTTCTTCCATTGACACTTTTTCCGCCAGGATAGACCTTTCATCTCCCTCCTCTTCTCATTGTATCGTTCCGGCAGTCATGAATATTTAACACAATATGCTGCCACAAGGTGTCTGAAACATCAGAATTAGGGAGGTTTGTTTGAAGTAATTGAAAGAGTTGGTTGGAGCAGGTATAAGCTATCTTGGTGGTATGCACTAGGCCTTAGCAAGAGTACGTATATTAAATACTTCAAGGCATTCTGTATTTTTTTTAAAATAATTTGCTTTACAATATTTCCCTCAAACAAATACGAGAAAACATGGAAGAGTTGGGAAACAAATGCGATAAACTGGAGTATACGACAGAAATAAACAATGTAAATACAAATTCTCTCATTTTATTGCATTTGATATTTGAAGAATTTGGTAAAATACTCGAGTAATTTGGTTAAATTCTCAAGTTTTTTTTCTTATCGTTTATTGGATTTGTTTAAATTTTTGAACAATATAATGCAAAAAAAAGCATCTGTTTGTATTAGGAAAATAATAATGAGAAAAGATTTATATTTTCTACTATTCCTTTTTTACTTTATTATAAAGGACCTCACAGTGCATCCATCCAATACATCCGATGGACAAAAGGAGAAAAAGAGGTCTTAGAGAAATGAATTTTAAGAACGAACCCTAATATGATAGAGCTATGCAAATTTTGATGTTTCATCAGAATTTACCACACCCACCACCCACGTCTCACATGAATCAATAAATATAACGCTAAATTTCAGGAAAATCGTTTTTGTATGATTTTGTAATTTTAAACTGTTTGATTGTTAATTTTAGTCGATCGTGTTTTTATATATTAAATTTACGTTAAGTGTATCAAATGATACATCAAATTCGGCTTACGAGCAGAAAAGTGTTTTTTTATTTTATTGTTTAAATATAAATTTTTTAATTTATTTTTTAATTCACTAAATCAGATTAATACATAAATGTTTGTAGAGTTTAAAATTAATGAGAAACTTTTTATATTGGGGAAAAATTCCACAACAAGCCCCGCAACTGCTCCGGAATCGCCCCTAGAGGGTTAAAATTTATGAACGTTATTTTTCCCTCCTAAAATTTTTCCCAAACATAACTAACCCTCATCTTTACCCCCCAAGGGGGCACCCATACAGAATTTTTATTATAAAATTTGCTTCCACCGCTTTATCGGTCCCGGAGTCGCCCCTAGAGGTGTGTAATGTATGACCATCCCTCAATATTTTTGCAACTTCCACATTTTCTCAGAACAATCTGCATACTTTTTTTTTATTTTATAATTTGTTTTTACGACATCAGCTCCTGATGCTTCCATGGTGACTCCTAGAGGGGTAAACGGTATGACCGACCCCGATTAGTATTTCGCTCCTAACAAATGTATATGGGCCACCATAAGGGTTGAAGATAGAGGCTCGATATATTCAGAGAAACTGTTGGAGTTGTAAAAATATTGGTGGACTGCCATACAATTGACTCCTTTTAGGGTAGTTAGAGCGATGGGAACAAATTTTATACAACATTTATTTTTGCATGGTAGCCACCTTAGGGCGTGAAGTTGGGTAAGTTTAGGTATGTATGGGAAGACTCGGGCAGTTGTTGGACTTGTGGATTTGTTCCCCAATACGAAAAATTGCTCGTCAATAACCGGTGGCTTGATTTTGACCAATGGTTTCAAGGGCTATTTTTCTTGGAATTCATCGTAGATTCCGATTTTGATAACCGATTGGTCGAGGAAAAATTTGACGCTCTTAATTATTGACAACAGCGAAACAAACTCATAATCAAATTATATTTTTTATTTTTTCCCCATTTTCATTTTGAATTTCTTCAAAAAATATTCTACACCTTGATATGCCCTATGTTGCATTATATTTTTATTAATAATGCACATATTCAACAACCATTACTAACTTCATGAATCTCTATAAATCTTTTATACATCTCACAATTTTTGGTTCCCTTTCAAATGTAATGCCTTAAAAAACAAAACCAAACACCAAAAGTTTTTACAAATACTACAAATGTTTTTAAAAATATTCGAGTATTTTTTGTTTCCTTTGCTAACTTTACTTTTTTTTGAAGCTTTCATTTAATGTGTTTGCTTTTTCCAAATATAAGTAAATACAAATTCTCCTGTTTTGGTCGTCGAACAGTATTTTAAAAACAGGAGATTAGTTTAAAAAAGCAAATATGTTTGAAATCAAATACATTTGTTGCTATGCCCGATGTCTAGCTTCCTTTGTGTTTGGTTACAAGCGTTTTTAGCACTACTTTATCGCTTGTGTACCATGACTGCAAATAGGTAGTGATCCGAGTCAAAATTTGCATCGCGCAACACACGCACGTCCATAACGCTTGAGACATGATTTCCATCTCTAACCATATGATCAATCTGGTTTATTGTCTATTGATCAGGGGATATCTTGTTTCTTGACTTTTGACTAGGAGATATCCAGATTGCCAGAACAATTTTATTGTCAAGGGCAGGGGTGTTGTCATATATTTCTTCCAGGCCCTCGTAGAGTGCATCTTTATTGTCCTCATCTTTATCTTCCGTTGGGGCGTGTAAACAAATCAGCATGATGTAAAATTATTTATTCGGCTACTTACTGGGTTAAATCGCGAGACGAGATGTCGAAGTCTCTTGCCGAATATCAGTCCACATCCAAATTTGTGTGTTTCTGCATGAAAGCTGTAAAATATATCACATTCCTTTCGTTGTGTGTATCTCTGTGCATCGCATTTTCTGCATGGTGGTAAAGTCAGCCTTGTCTTCGTCGAGAACATCCACTTGTCAGATAAATCTATATATATAAAAAATTGTTGCAAGTGTGTTGTGACTTTATAACTCACGAACGGCTGGACCGATTTGCATAAATTTTTTTGTATGCGTTTGGGTGGCGCCCCGGTTGGTTTATATTTACAATTTGGTCCAATTGGACAAAGGGGCGTGGCACCGCCCATACAGCTTGAAAATCAAATGGGCTGTATCTCATGAACTATCAGAGGTATGAAGATGAGATTTGGTATATATGTATTAGCAGTATTAATTACATCCAAGGTGGAAGTGAGCGGTGCCACGCCCCCTTTTCAAAAATCGCTCTAACGGCTTTTCTAATAGACCTATTGATACGAAAATTTTATGAAATTTTTATTGATACGAAAATGGTACTGTTGACCTGTTGATAGTCCCTGGCTATAATAGGTTGTGATTGGATAAAGGGGCGTGGCACTGCTGATACAACTTGAAAATCAAAAGGGCTATATCTCATGAACTTTCAGAGGTATGATGATGAGATTTGGTATATATGTTGTTGAAGCAGTATTAATTACAGCCAGCGTGGAAGTGGGGGGTGCCACGCCCCCTTTTCAAAACCGCTCTGCAGGCTTTCCCAATAGACAGATTGATACGAAAATTTTACCAAGTGGTACTGATGACCTGTAGATAGACCCTGGCTATATTTGGTTGTGATTGCATAAAGGGGCGTGGCACCGCCCATACAACTTGAAAATAAAAAAGGCTCTATCTCATGAACTATAAGAGGTATAAAGATGAGATTTGTTACATATGTTATTGTTGCAGTATAAATTACAGTAAGAGTGGAAGTGGGCTGTACCACACCCCTTTTAAAATAAACAGTTATAACTGTCAAAATTCCACAGTATATCGCAGTTCGCCTAGAGATATGAACAGTAAGGTGGGCCAGTTTTTTTATTCGCAAAAATTGTAACCAAATCTACGATGAATTGTTAGAAAATGTCACCAATAAACTTTGTGTGTAATATCAATTCCTAGCTCGCGCTTAATTTAGTGCAGAAAACTTAAATTTTGATAGAAGAGTCTTAAAGCTGAAGTCGGTACGCTTTCAATAATCATGGGGCAACGAACGTCACTTCTAAAAGAAGCACAAAACGGATGTGGATTTTTAATGTACAATTGACCTCCAACAAAACCCCATTTACCATTTTTGTTGCCATTTTAGGTCAACCAATTCGTCATTCAGGCGAGGTGTTTGAAGTGTGATAGACTTTCATTGGGACTTACTTTGAAAAATCACCATGAAAAGACCACACAAGGACAACGTTTACAAATCTTGCAAATTTATTTTCAAAATGCGCGTTCTGGTGCATATACACATCCATCTGAGCAGCTAATAGAAGCCATCGACGCTGTAGACGTAAGTGTGACAGGGAACTCGAATTTATCAGACCGACGCCGTTCTCAGCAACTCGGTCTCTACAAATGCTGAGGAAAGATCTTGGCCTATATTAATATATCCAACTGGTAGAAGAACTAAAACCAGTGGACGATCAATTGATTTTTTTTATTTATCATGTCATTGCACATTATTTGAAGGAGAATTGGTTCCAATACGACGGCGTAAAATGCCATACAGCGCGTGAGATCATCACTTTGTAAAGCCAAACGTTGGGGACCGAATTATCTCACAGAATGGTAATACGAGTTCAATACAAAGATAGTATTCGGAAATATATGATCCATGTGAGAAGAAGACATGGCAAAAGAGGTTTTTATGGCTAAAGGCATGAAGCTTCAAACGAAATTTTCATTTTCGGTCAATAGGCGGAGAAGGCACGTCAAAAGTGTTTTTTACGCCCAAAGAGATAGTTAGTATACAGACGGTTACCGCTGATGAACTTTTTACTATCGTCATAGAGCCTGTGATATTTATAATTTAAAACAACAACACTTAATTTGTTAACTTTCATGTTAAGGAGTTGCTTGAAATTAGTTACATAAGTTAATAAACTCAATATATCATTATCGAGCTTAAGTACCGTTTTCAAAGTACTTTGTAGACCTAAATGTGAAATGTATTACAAGTAAAAATGCAATAGCGAAGCATTACCGGGCCCACTAGTGTTCTATATAATGCCATTAAACTAAATACCTATATTCATATTTCAATAATGACATTGCTCCTATATAGCCATGTCTTCAGGTATGTAAGGGTATGTAATTATTTTTATCTCATTGCATTGAATTACCTAGAATATGTTGCACCTGTCTAACTGTTACATCAAAGCTTTGGTGCATTGCCCCTATAAACGTATAACAAGGGATTCTTAAAAACTAGGTGTGTTACTGTTTAATTAACACAGTTGTAAAACGAGCAGCCATTAAACTAAGGATAACAGAAACTCAATATTTAAGCGTTCGTTTGCTTGGCCACTATATGTCAATGTACCAGGCAGGCGGAGAGAAAAGTAAGCAAAAAAAAGTCCAGTCAGCTAACCACTCAGCCAGCCAGGCAGGCAGGCTGTCATCCAGCTAAGGCACCACTGAGCGAGCAACTCTAAATGGATGAATGAAAAGCAAAAAAAAAAAGGCGAAATGTCCGTTAATGTACATTTGCTCGTTCTATTTTATGCATTTTTGTGCCCAGCGGTGAGCTTTTATGCCATTTTCGCTGCTATAAAAGGACTTGAAGGGTATGATTCACAAAAAAAAAACTTGTATATGGAAATACGCTGAAAGGACAAAAGTAACTAGTGGCTGGCTGTTTGGCTATATGTGAGTACGTGTGAGTGCCCACGTGTGTGTGTGCATGTGTGTGCGATAAATTATGTCAAATTTTTATTGGTAGTTTTACTGTTGGATTAACATGGTCATTAGTGGAAAAAGCAGCAGCAGCAGCAATGCTGTATATTCACCAGTATATGTCCTTCTTATATGTGCAAATGTAAGAACGTAACTCGTTCTATGTTTGCTCACTCAGCTTGATTGCAGTCAATAGAGTTGGGGGTGTGGGTGTTTGTGTGTGCGTGTGTGCCTAATTGTATTGTGGCAAAAAAGGGTGATACAAAGCAAACGGCTAAAACTTATTGGTAGGAGCACATGAGCACAGAAAGTGCAAAAAAAAGTATTAAAGTTTGTTTAAGATGAGCACAAAAAAAGAGAACGCATTTAGGTTAATTTGATATAGAGCACTAGTACGTCGTCATAACGTAACTAAGACAAATAAAATTAATTAGATGTCAGTTTTGGCATGAACGAACAACAATTAATATACGTAGGCCATGACTTGGTCAAAGGGCAATATAATAGAGTGTTGGTGGTTTATCTTTTTGTAATGCCGTCAAAAATACCGTAGTAAAAGTTGATATATATTTTAGAAAATCTAAGATTAAAGTTTAGTTTTGGATTAAAGAAATGGGAAGCATTAGTATCTTTAATATTAAATTACTTTGTTTTACTAATTATTTCTGCGCTACAAGAAATGAGTTATTGCCAATCGCTATAAGTCTCGAACAGCATGATTCGGAACCTTTTGGATTAACAGTTTCATCTTGTGGGTGAAATTTTTAGCTTGATTTAAAAAATCTAACAAAATTTGAAAAGGTTTTGTAACTTTGTGTAGTGTGATATCGAAGATATGTGATACTTCCTCAATAACAGATCGAGTGTTAGATCAAAAAAAAATTTCACGGTCAAAGACTCAATGGTCGAAAAAAAATTTAAAATAATAAACAAACCAGTAAAATAATTTCAGTCATGTCTGATAAATAAATGTGCTTGTATGGGACTTACCAGAAGGGGTGGGGCTATTCTGTCCATTTGCAATCCCACTCTTCTTCTTCTTCTTTACTGGCAGCAACAACAGAAATTCATCTATCAGTAGCCGCACGTAGAAAACCACTCCAAGCGCTTCGGTCTTTTGCGCTCCGTAGATAGTTCGTCATACCAAGCTTACTTAACATTTCCGTCACCTGGTCTATCCATCAGAGTTTTGGTCGCCCCCTCCTGCGCCGCCCATCGAGTTTATTGCCGAAGACTTTTCGAGCCGGAGCGTTATCGTCCATTCGTACAACGTGTCCAAGCCAGCGCATTCGGTCTATTTGAACGCGCTTGACCACGTCGATGTCGTTGTACAGCTCATACAGCTCATGATTCATTCGACGACGGTACTCGCCGTTCACGATGATGGGTCCAAATATTTTGCGGAGTATTTTTCTCTCGAAGACTCCCAGAATAGATTGATCCGCTTGTGTCATTACCCACGATTCTGCGCTGTAGAGCAAGACAGGTAGGATCAGAGTCTTCTGGTAGAGCTGGATCTTTGTTTTTCGAGAGAGCGCTTTGTCGTTAAATCGCTTGCTTAGCGCATATTAGCAGTGGTTTGCGATCAATACTCGTCATTTGATTTCGAGGCTGACATTATTATTTTTGTTTATGGCGGAGCCAAGGTAGACAAAATTATCTACCACTTCAAAATTATAGTTGTCAACGTTCACGCAGCGTCCCAGACGAGTAGACTCTTTGTTCGTTGAAACAAATAACTTGGTTTTGTCCTTAAGCACGGGACATAGGACACTCAGATTCCAATCATCGGGCATGCATTCCCTGAGCCAAATCGTGTTTATGAGCTGGTGCATGCATGTTACCAGGTCATCGCCGCCGGCTTTAAAAAGCTCTGCCGGCAGTCCATCGGCTCCCGCAGCTTTATTATTTTTAAGCCGGGCAATTGCCGTGCTGATCTCGTTTTGGCTCGGTGGTGGACAATCTACTCCATCGTCGATGATTGGTGCGATTCTGTCACTTATGCTGCCTTCGGGAACGAGAAGAGATTGAAAGTGTTCCCTCCATATTTGCAGCACACTCTGAGTGTCCGTGACCAGATTTCCTTCTCTGTCCTTACAGGTGGGAATCCCTGTTCCAAAACCTTTACTTTTTACCTTTTGGTAGAACTTTCGGGCCTCACCTCTACCCCTGTAGTTTTCGATATCCTGGCTCTCTCTTTTCTTCCACAGACGCTTTTTCCGTCTGAACAGGCGTTTCATCTCCCTCCTTTTCTCTTTATAACGCTCCGTCACCGCACGCGTCGCCATTGGCTGCAGTTTTGCCTTGTATGCAGCATCCATTTCCTCAGACATTTCGCGACATTCGTCATCGTACCAGGGCTTGTCTGAGCGTGGTTTTTCATAACCCAGTACGGTTGTTGCGGCAGTGGTCATAGAATTCGCAATATGCTGCCACTGCATGTCGGGAACATCAGAACTAGGGGGATTTGTTTGGAGTAATTGAGAGAGTTGGTTGGAGTAGGCATTGGCTATCTCAGTGGTCTGCAGCTTTGTGATGTCTAGCTTCCTTTGCGTTTGATTAAGAGTGTTTTTAGCTCTACTTAATCGTGTGCGTACCTTGGCTGCAACTAGGTGGTGATCCGAGTCGATATTTGCACCGCGCATCACACGCACGTCCATAATGCTTGAGACATGCCTTCCATCAATTACTACGTGATCAATCTTATTTCTTGTATTTTGATCGGGAGATATCCGGGTTGCCTTGTGGATGTGTTGTTGTGTAGACTGAATTTTCCGACTGCTGAACCAAGAGCGTCTTCCCTTCCTATTTTAGCATTAAAATTTTAATGTCATGTGCAGGGCAGCGGTCATATATATCCTCCAGGCGCTCATAGAATGCATCATTGATGTCATCGTCTTTGTCTTCCGTCGGGGCGTGTACACAAATCAGCGTAATGTTAAAATATTTCGCCCGGATGCGAATGGTGGCTATACGGTCATTTACAGGGTTAAACCGCGAGACCAGGTGTCGAAGTCTCTTGCCGACTATGAAACCACATCCAAATTCGTGTCTTTCTGCATGGCAGCTGTAAAAGATATCACAGTTCTTTCGTCGTGTGCATCCCTGTCCCGTCCATCTCATTTCCTGTATGGCGGTGATGTCAGCCTTGTATTTGTCGAGGACATCCGCCATTTGGATAGAGGCACCATCTCTGTATAGAGTTCGGACATTCCAGGAGCATATCCTTATTAAATCATGGTCCTTATATCGTTTGCGGGGGTCGTCAACATTTGGAGGGGTTCTTGTTTTTCCTTTTCTTCGTGTTTTCATAATAAATTTTGTTTAAGGAGAGTGGCTTATTAGGCCACTGCTCCCGATCCTAGTTTCTTGGGGCTGCCAAAGCCACTAAGAGAGCCTGTGTTGAGCTTCAGTAACTTCTGTTACCTAGTTCCTAAGACGCATCGGTGGTAGCATGCCGATTAGGTTACTCAACATTTCGCCTTCTAACTCTAGCTAACTTCAAAGCGGTTGCTTTCAAGTCATTGCCCAGGGAATACTTGGTCTAAGACTGGAAGTAGTTAGCTGCTTGGACAGTGCCGCAAAGGAATCGATTCTGGTCACTCCCAAGTGAGTGACAATCATTAACTTTCAGCCTCTGGGCAAAGTCCCATTCCCCCCATCCCACTACTTAAAATAATAATACTGCTAAATTTTCAGACCTGTATCAATCGTCTAAAAAGTCCTGAAACGAATTTGGGGTCTAACACATCTCCTTACCAATTATATATTGTTGTTGCGCCAACCAAAACAGTTATTTGTTTTTCAATTACTTTTTAGGCAGCCAAAAAACTATTTTATTTTGGAATATTTCTCTTATATTCTAGATTTTACTGATATTAATAACTTCTAAACCAATCAAGATATGGCGAAAGGGATTTATAAGTCGACCTGAAGAGCTTTAAAAAAATTCTATAGAAAAAATTCGAAAAATTACACATAACCCATTTGGTCGGCGAAGCGAAGATATGCTGTCAACCCTAAGAGTGAGGGTATACTAGTAAAAATGCATAAGGGCAAAAAAAGGGATAAAAATATATAAATGGAAAGTAAAAATTAAAAGGGCTACAATAAATCTATTCTAAGTTACTTCTTACTTTTCAAACTTACACAACGATCGACGTACAGTTTACTGTTAACATTATCGAATGGCCGCGATTAAATAGATGCAGATGGCTGTGACAGAGCTTCAGCCCGGGTCGGGTCATCTGCAAGATAGTTCCGTGTTCTAACCATAACGCCACGGTTTTAATATATTAAAGCGATTTAATGTATTAAATTTTTCTTTTCCAACTTCGATATAAACATTCTGGTACTGTATTTACAACCATTAGTATGATTTGTGTGTGAGTTCGAAATTGCTACAGTCGATATTGATACTATGTTGCAAATGCCAACTGACGACAACAACAACAACAAAAACACTTTTACCTTAAGTCTTAAGTCTTCACAGTAGTTGAAAATTTACTTTGTCTTACAACTAAACTTTGCACAGACGATTCAAGTGTATGACCTAAGAAAACATTTAAAAACCTATTGACTTAGGTACACATCTGACCAAAAAGAAGAATAAGAACAAGACGGCAAAGTACGAGAAGAAATAGCTTTAAATGTTGCAACATGTGCGAAAATGTAAGTAATGTTAGGCATCAGATGTACACTGGGAGAAAAGTGTATTTGGAAATTAATTTGCTAACATTTATCTACGTACTTATTTACAATTTTATTGATCTCAAAGGCTTTGTCATCAAATGAATATAACAAGGAGGGCCCACAAACATCCTTTATATAATGTGATTCTCTATGGATCTAGGTAAGAGCTACTCGCATTGAGTGAATTGACCTGCTTTTATGTTTGGTCTCGCTGAGTAAAATGTATGTATGTAATGGCGTTGTTTACGGTTATACCTAAGGCTCGTATCTGTACTGTTTTTCGCAGTACAGTACTGTTTTCCGACATCAAAAACTGCGTACTGCTTTTTTCCCTCAAAGTACTGTTTTTCGATACATAATAGAAATATAAACGGCAAACAGCGAATTCATGCAATAATATTGCTTTCTTCAAAAATAAGCTCGAAGAAACACTAAAAATGCGTCAAGCGGATGATTTTTTTATTCCCAGTTGTAGTAGCAGAAATGCAAAAGCTAATTTACAATGGATACAATTCGATTGAGATTGCTGCTTTACGCACTGATTTTTTCGGTGATTTTGCCTGCTTTGATTTGAATGCTTTTATACAAATGGAATGAAGTCGAAGCCGTTATGAACAAGTTAAGGGAATACAATTTGTACAATGCCAATGAAAATGCGGTATATTTGCACACCCAATTTAGATATAAAAAACGAGCGACAAAATTATGCGATGAAAAGAAGGCAATGTTTCGAATGTGGATCGGTGAGTGGAGATATTTAATCATCTCAATAACGCTGATTGCGAATTTAAAGAAATGGCCACGATCGTTGAATATATTTTATGTTTGCCAGGAACTTCAGCATCAGTGCAGCGAATCTTCTCTGCAGTGATCAAAAATTGGACGTCAGACTAAACCCGATTAGACGTGAAAACATTGAAGGCGATTCTGACCGTCAAATGTAACATAATATGAAGTACAAATGCGTTGATTTATACAATAACCACAAAACGAAGCCGGCATTGCTTATTCAAATTGCTTCAAACGACAAATACAAAACAACCACAAAAGTTGATTCTGGAAATGATTGTTAATTTTTTTTACATATTGAATAAAATATATATGCTATGTAAATATGTACTGCGAAAAGTACTGTTTTTCCAAATCGATGTACTGCTTTTTTAAAAAAATTCAGGGAAATGTACTGTTTTTCTCCAAAAAAAATATACGAGCGTTAGTTATACTATATGTTTTAGTTCACGTATGAGTAATATGATTAATATAGTCTACATGAATAATAACACTATGACACAAAATCAAACTTTTTGAAAAACCCCCGAATGTGACTATAA
This sequence comes from Muscina levida, assembly GCA_964034835.1. NCBI lineage: Eukaryota > Metazoa > Arthropoda > Insecta > Diptera > Muscidae > Muscina > Muscina levida. The sequence goes on along the minus strand of OZ035880.1, from coordinate 131,523,614 downwards.
GGCTGATGACAGAGTGAGCGCTACAGGCGTTGCTATGCTTGAAGCTAAAACCTTTATTGCTATATCAATCTTTGACATGTCAGAGTAAGCGCTAGATTGTGTGCTACATTGTGTGTTTTTTGAGAGAGAGAATGGCTGCGCAAACTTTTTTACGCTCTCTTTAGTGTATTTGTTTTTCATTTGTTTATGTTATGTGTGTCTTATTTTGTAAATATTGTCAACAATTATTCTGTTGTGATGATGTTTATTATTTTGGTCCCAGACAAATGAGGGGTAAACACTTCCGTAATAAATGTTTCTGTATCAAAATCCATTTATTTGCATAATTTTTTTAATTTGATTTCACAAACAAATTGAAAAATAGACGCGTGCGATTGCAATAGAAATAGACAATGCGAAAAACCGTTTAAAAACAACGCACTCCTGCGCCCGAACATTGTCCATGCCAAATTTTTTATTTTAACTCTCTCTCACTCCAATATGTCGCTGCTATAAATCATTTCACTACACGCTTTATAGCGGCCAAGCACTGAAACTATTTTGTAGCTCTGCTCTCACTCTGACAACATTTGAGCGAGCACATAAGTAAACACAAGCAGAGTTTTGTAGCAAGTTGTAGCAACATATCATAGCAACGCTTATAGCGCTCACTCTGTCATCAGCCTAAAGGTTCGATAGTACAACCGGAGCTGAGTAAAACCCTAGCTAGCTCAGTTTGGTTAGATTGGCTACCAACATTTTTTTTGGACCTCTAAAGTTATTGGAATCCCTTGGCTCCCTTGAAGAAAGGTGACATTAGTTTTTAGCCAACAGTTTGTTTTCAATCTACCGCTTTCTCTTCTTAAGCAAAGTTGTAGCTAATAGTCCGAAGTTGATGTAATACAATTTCAATACAAAAATATAAACTTCCCTCGTGTATTTTCAAAAAACTTCGATAAAAATTCTAATTTTTTCACTATTTTTAATATAGGTCGTAGGGAATCCAGATTTTTTGCATACTCTATTCAGAGAAATTGTAGTTTAGGTAACACCGAATAACTTCTCCGAACAAACTCATGCTATCTGAACAAGTGTAGGGTCTCAGTTGAGAATATATATTATATATAATTGCCCATAATAATCTTCATCGGAATCCAATTTCAATATTTTAAACAAATAAAAATTTTTTTTTTCAAAAATACCCCAACTTCTACATCAAATATCTCGACGTCTATACGAGGTATGGTAAAAGCAAACACATACTATTTTAGAGCTTCACTTCAGCTATTGAACGGCTTATTACTACTTAGTCTGTATAGAAAGAAAATACTCAGCGGCAATACACTGATTTGAGAACAAATTCGAACTTTAACCTCATTGCGGCACACCCTAATGCCTAATTATCGATACGAAATTTTTTACAATATATTCGTAATTTTAACAAAAACAAATTTAAGGTGAAGCTAGAGGATCAACATCGCGATTAATACATATTTTTAGAAAATTTTGAAAAAATGCCATATGAGGAACACCCTAATGCTCTTTGTGAACAATTAAAGGGGTGGAGTATTCCGATCACATTGGTTGTTTACAGATGTTGTTCAGTTATACAATAAGTATGTTTTTGGTAAAGATAGTAAGTAAAAACATTGCAAAATGACCCAAAACTCCGAAAAAACTGATTTGTTTCAAGTAGATAGAATGTTTTGAGAGCTATTTAATATCCTTAGACTTGTTCAGATTGTATGGGTTTGTTCGGAGAAGTTTTTCGGTGTCACCTAAACTACAATTTCTCTGAATAGAGTATGCAAAAAATCTGGATTCCCTACGACCTATATTAAAAATAGTGAAAAAATTTGAATTTTTATCGAAGTTTTTTGAAAATAAAACGAGGGGATTTCAAAAAGTTTAGAGGGCCAAAAAAGCCAATTTGGTAGCCAATCTAGCCGAACTGAGCTAGGGTTTTACTTAGCTCCGGTTGTACTATCGAACCTATATAGTCCCGTTTGGGTGTTTTTTCATTGTTGCACTGTGTAATCATTCGAAAAGGACAACTCCTAAATCAATCTTTATATATTAAATCGTTCGCTAGGGTGAACTTTAATTTGAAAATTTGTATCTATTGTCAGATTTTAATCAAATTCACACTGTATGTATGTTTGTACGTAAAATTTTGGATGTATGTTAGGATTAGGGTGTTCAAAACCGAAACCGAAAAACCGTAAACCGGTTTTTATATTTAAAACCGTATGCCGGTTTTTGCAAAAATGCCATTTTCGAGTTTTTTCTTTCGGGTACTCCGTTTTTTTTTTTAATTAGTTTGGAATTGAATTTTTTAAATTTTACAAAGCTTTTAAAAGCATTCTTGTTTATAAAATGTAATAAGATTTTTCTAAATTAATTTGAAATTTAATTTCTTAAAAGATTCTCGTTTATAAAACGTTAAAAGCTTTTTCTAAATTAATTTGAAATTGAATTTTAAAAAGCTTCTAAAAACATTTTGGTTACTAAATGTATAAGGATTTATCTAAATTAATTTGAAATTGAATTTTAAAATTTTAAAAAGTTTAAAAAACATTCTCGTTTACAAACATTGAATACCCTAATTATATATATAAGGACAGGAGAATATCCTACAAGCTAATCCTGTGAAAAGTAGTCTAATAAGGCGGAAACGATTGAAATTGGTAACGAGCTTTTTAAAAGACTTTATTCTGCAATTTCCCCAACAACGGCAGAGTCTAGTAACAGTTCAGATTGTGAGATTGGGGAAGTTCCAAATGGAAGTCTTTGCAACGATTTAAACAGGACAATAAATAACATCCAAAATCCACCAGTGAAGCCTATATGATGATTTCAACTATTTCGATAAATTTAATAAAAGGACAGAAAAGCACAACATCCTTCTAAACGCTCTTTTGCCAATAAATCCTACCTCCACAATAAGTGAGCTCATGTTTTCTGTATCAAGCTGTATAAAAACGAAACAGAAGAATTGACTCAAAAGTCAATTTTCTAGTATATTGATATCATTACTCGATTTCTAAAGTGGGCGAAGTGGTACATTTGTATTGGAGATACCAGAAGAGGCGTGGATAGACTTAAAGTTTTTTTCTTCAAGACTTTATCCTGATTTAGCTTTAATAAATACAGAATTTGGGCACGATCACGTTGAGAGTATTGGTATTACTACTCCATCTCTAGTGGGCGGAATAGTACATTTGTATGGGAGGTCTCAGAAGGGGCGTGGCTAGACTTAAAAACTTTATCCTGATTTAGCTTTACTAAATACAGAGTTTGGACACGATCACGTTGGGTGTATTAATATAACTACTCCATCTCTGAAGTGGGCGTAATGGTGCATTTGTATGGGAGATACCAGCAGGTACGTGGCTAAGCTTACAAAATGGTTCTTTAAAATTGTATCCTGTTTGAGCCCTACTAAAAACAGAATTTGGTCACGATCAGGTTGGATCTATTAAGAATATTAATCGATTTCTAAAGTGGGTGATACCTGATGGGTATGGGAGGTACCAGATGGGGCGTAGCTAGACTCCAAAACTTTGTCCTGCTATAGTTTTACTAAATGTAGGATTTGCGCACGATCGCATTGGGTGTATTGATATTACATTCTAAACAAATGCATTTTTTTAAACCAAATTATTTTTTTTATAAATATTTTTAACTTTTTAGGAAAAAACCGAAAAAACCCGGTTAAACCGGTCATCGTTTAAATGCTGTATTCGAAATTCGATTTTTCTAAAAAATCAATTTTTTGAATAACTCGGAAATCAATTGCATAAAAATCTTCATTGTCAGAAGCACTAAAAGGTTTCAAGAAGAACCATTCATACATTCATTGATTTAATACATTTATTCGTTTTCACGATTTATTTTTACTTTTGTGTTGATATTCTGTTTCCTAAGAGAGTACTTTTCACATTATTTTTGCTCATATTCAAGCGCCTTCTTGGTTGTAAGTTTATTGCTAACCAATTACTTTCAGTAACTGTTGTTTTTTTTAGACTACCACAAGTTGTCATTACATTATCATGTCATCAACCACAACATTAGCATCTTATTTATCTTACAAATTCTAACCACATTCATTATTAATTTGCCTACCAATTGGTAGCAATCCAAGGCAGTTTGCTAATGAATGAATTTATATAAAATTGTCTTCTATCACAATATCTCTCTTCATTTATTCAATCATTTTCCCTCTCTCTCTCTCTCTTACTGGCTATGTCATTTAAGACACCATCACACACAAAATACAATTTCAATTGATTTCTTTTAAACAAAAAAAAAACTACCCTCGTTCTATTCACAGTGTAATCTACTTTAGAAATCACTTGCTCCGACAGTTTACCAGTTTTGCTTGAACTCGACTCTGCCTTGCTGTTAGGTTCAAATGCAATGCAATGCCAGACCCACAAGGTTGGGTTGGTTGGTTCGTCAGTCAGTTGGTCGGTAGATATGTTTGTTTTGTTCTCTAAAGCATTTAAAGAAAATTTAAAATCAATTGGCGTAAATAGTTACCTGAGTTTCAGCATGATTGAGTCTGCAAATAGATGGGAGAAAACAGGAAATTAGTTTTGCATTTAAAATCGATAGATATTGTTAATGCCAGTTGTTTACAGTGAAAACTATTTAAGCTTTTAAGAATATGAAAAAATATTCAAATGTTGGTCGTTAAGATAAATAGAAGAATTGGAATTGATGACGTAGATTGACATTTGTAAGTTAAATTTTGGTAAGATATTTTGTGTTGGACAAAAACAAATATATCATGCAAAGTCCTTTGCTGAGTTAGTTAAGTAGAATAACTGGTAAATGGATTGATGGAAAAATTTTAATTTAAAGATATATATCGTACTTAAGCTAAATTGTTATAGTAACAAGTAAACCAGTGCAGGTGTCATAAAATTGTGATACCTGCAATTTCCCCTATAGTTAATTACTGACCAGCTATCTAGACAATTTACCTTTTCTAAAAATTTGCTAATTAGTTCTACTTGTAATGGGTAACCCATGGGTAACCTAATGCTGGTTGCTTCGTTGTTTCTTTATCCTTCCCCATACAGCATCTACAGAGAGTGGAGTTTCTATGGCCTAATCTAATGGTCTTGGTTTCCAACAAGGCAATATCTCGTTAGTGTTCCTGCATCTGCGAATATCTTACCTCTCGGCAAGTTAAGTAGTGGCTTAGTCCTCTGCTTGTTTACAAATTGGAGTAAATATCAGTTTCTCCTTGAATACATTAACGGTCTATTGGTGAGGAGAGGAGACAGGGAGGGGTATACCATATTTGTGAGTCCGACTTAAAGTATGCTTAAAGCATTTCCTCATCACAACAGCAAACAAATTGTGTGATGTGTAAATGCCAGTTAGAAATCGGCATACCAACACTTTCTTTTGCCGCCAGAATCTGGATTAAGATGACAAAATTATGACTAGGTTTGTCAATGTCACAATCTCTTTGGCTGTTGCTAGCTTTGGCCTTATCGCAGTGATAAGCATCCCATAGCCTTGCGAGGCGGACAATGCAGTTTTTTTTTACACAGGTATGAAGGACAATTCACATGTACTCGATTGTTTAGCTTGACTCACAACACTCTCTCTCTGCTTGAGTTTTATGAAAGCAACACCACTCACGCTTGTTTTCGAATTTAACATAAAAACAAACACAAATACAGACAGAGAAACAATATTAAATGATTGTTGGGAAAACATGAGAGCACGACTGTTGGCACGACATTTTCACAATGCACAACTCGACAGCGCTGGCGCTTATTGTGCGACCGCATCTAAGCATACTATATTGTTGGGTGTGAGCGTTTGGTTATGCCTACCACTGCTTTATTGGAAAGTAGCTTAACGAATGATCATAGATCCCGAAGTTCATAGTTCTACAATTGTGACTTTTTATTCCTTTTATATGCTTATGCAGGTTTCATTGAGTGTGATTCTGCAAGCATCTGTGGATTTGGTAACTAATCCTTCCAGGTCAAGTTTATTAGTTACACTAATCGGAGGGAAACCTTTATTAAATTTTTTATTACATTTTAATTTACCTAAGCGTTTTTTTAAGATAGGTGCTTCAGTCCGGTTTCTTAAAATTTTTAAGAGATTCTATATCTTTGTGTAATTAAAAATAGTTATGAGGCGATATCAAGTCACCAGACAGTACGCTGCAATCAGAGGCATATACATTTATATTGTGGTTGTTAATTAATAGAGTAAGGTTATGAAGGCGGGTTCATTACATCTATTACACATTGCCAAGGCTTCACTTATAATGAAATGAAAAAAAGATTCACCTTGATCATTGATAGTCTTGATCATGGTAGTCTCGTGCCATTGCCGGTCCAAGCGAATAGTTTAACTATCACTAAATGTGTGACGTCAAGGAGCATTACATTTGAGGGGGTTACAAAGGGGTGCAAGTGACAAACTGACTAAAATTGAGAAAAGTTGTGTTTCTTGACACTATCTCTGTTTATTAGTTTGAGATGAGATTAATTTTTATAAACAGTGCTGATATCTAGCGGAAAACCAGTACAAGTGATAAATGCATTTGCACCTGAATTTTGCTTCTAACCCTATCAATTGTGCTTGATAATATACCAGTTAAGCCTTCTTCACTACTGGGGGCGTTTGACAGTATTATCGTAGGGATCTCCCCACTTAGTCTCACTCAGCTTTCAACTCAGTGTATCCAGTTTGTATACCCTGAATTATACTTGCGAATCCAAACCAAATTTGGCCGTTATGCACCTGTAGGAATCAGAACCCTGAATCCAATCAGAATCAGAACCAATACGACCTGCCGGGAGGTTTTTAAGGTTTTGCAAACTTGACAAATCTCCAATGATTGATTATCCGCAGGATCTCCTGACAGTCAGTAGGTGAGTTTTTTGGGACCCACACTTTAGGCCGTAGTCTAGACAGAATTTCCTAGCTATCAACGGCTTACCTCTCTTACATGACTTATAGCGGCCTTTTATAATCCAGATGACTGCTCATCAGAGTAGCCTATAAGTTTATTGTTGCCCTGAAACCAATCAACGTCTTCATAGATTGGCATAGCATCATTAATGATGTCGATGACGCCATTTAGGGCCATTTTAGGGATACGTCCATCCTTGGATTCTTCATCCAAGCCCCAATGATAACGATGTCCTTGGCGATTTCGCTTAAAGTCCTGTCAAACACTGCTTGGCTTTTAAATCTCTTAGATGAGAGTTCCGATTTATTGCAGTCTTCGTCGGACTGCTGTCCGTGGCCCCTGGTTGTTTTCCTCTGTCTAAGTTTACACCCCCGCAGATGCCCTTAGCACCCTCGCCGATGACCTTACACCAGGCGACTGGCTTTACGATGAGTTGATTGACCAGTCTTCAGGTCAGACAAAGTTCGGCACTTCGCTTTCTTGAGGGGCAAACATTCTTTTTCCATAATGTAGCAGCACTTTTTACGCGTTAGATTCTTTACTTATGACAACAAAACTGGTTTGAGCGTTACAAGTACTACTCTATTTACCATTTGTGCCCGAGGTAGCACAAAATGGCTTAAAGGTAATCACCGGTATTCTTGCTTCCAATAACATATAGTTGAATTGCGATAATTACACACTATTACTAAATGGAAAAAGTTGAAGGAACTTTTTGAATGACTTAGTGCATTTTGTAGGTCTGGTCGAGTAAAAGATGAATCTGTATACGACAGTTTTCTAACAACCTCAAAATCTTGACTTACAGTTCAAAAACCGGTTTTTCGGATTTTTCCTTACATATTTATATTGATAACTTGTCACATCGTAAAGTTTTTAGATTTTTTTTACTATATTTTAAGTTTGGAGGAATTTTTAGCCACTATTTTGTTAAGATACCCAAATTTTTTTTAATTTTTTGAAACCAAGAAAATTAAATTGAATATCGGCTGGTTCTTACTTTACAATAGACTATAAAAAATTAAACTATATAAAAAATGTAATTAATGCTTAACACATCCTTTATTATTTTCTGATTTTTTTTTTTGCTTTTAAAAACTATAATATTAATTCAAAGGCTAGTTGTTCCCTTCTGTAAGCACAAATTTCATCTACTATTTTTTGTTGTGATCAATATACATATGTAGTACTTGCCAAGCAATATCCTATCACACTAAATACCCTTACCTAAAGAGAACCACATGGCATTGCCACATTCAAAAAATAATGCATACAAAGAGAAACAATTTGAAAAGACAGAGAAGAGAAAACAAAATGTATATTGTTTACAGCATGGAATTAAAAGCTTTCATCGACGCAGGGGTTTGTTGACTTGTGGAACTTAATATACGATATAATCCCAATGTACGAAAGTGAATGTTTTGGCACTACTAACACACATTTCGCTATCGTTTGGTTTTGTTCCACAGCTGGCATCAAAATAGGGAAAGGCCAAGTACGAAAGACTGTTGCTTTATGAAACGGTGGGACATTGAGGAAAGTACTATGTACCAGAAGGGGTGAGTGAGTGGAAAAAGGATGAGAGTTAAAGAGAGTAAACATACAAAGGGGAGAAATCAGAGATGCCAACTTAGTGCTTTAAATATTAAACATAACAGCGATAGTATAACAAAACTGTATGGCGGTATAGTGCATAATTACTTAATTTTGTTGTTGTTGTTTTTAAACTAATGAAATAAAAAAAGCCCAAAATGCATAAGAACTGAAATAGAACATAAAAGCTGGGTTTTAATTAATTGCAAAAAGTTATTTAGTTTAAAGGTTCACAATAAGATATGCAAAGGTATAGTTATATACGTTTGTTCTTAATTAATATGCTCTCTTAACTAAAAAAACTCAAAAAATAGCATTTAAATCCTAGCTGTTGTCAACAAATTTTTTTTATTTATGTCCACAATAAACTTTGTGAGTCTGTCTAAAAACAATGCGGCCTTTTTTGGCCCAATAAAAAAATATATTCTTAAGTAAAACTCTATTTTAATATTAAATATATAAGGGAAATAAAACCAAAACCTTTGTTACACCTCTTGTGGTACCTCCCATACAAATGACCGAATTGACCTTAATATTTTTACATACAAATGTATGTTTTTTGAAATGTGAGGCAGGGATGGATGTGAACTATATCGACCGATATCTATTTGTGGAAAATAAATATTTGCCATAAGAAATTTATGTATTAGATGGTGGCCCAATAAGCCGATCTCCTTAAAGAAAACAATTATTATAAAAACACGAAGAAAAGAAAAAACAAGAACCCCCCCAAATGTTGACGACCCACGCAAACGTTATAAGGACCATGATTTAAGGAGATGCACCTGGAATGTCCGAACTCGACCGATATCTATTTGTGGAAAATAAATATTTGCCATAAGAAATTTATGTATTAGATGGTGGCCCAATAAGCCGATCTCCTTAAAGAAAACAATTATTATAAAAACACGAAGAAAAGAAAAAACAAGAACCCCCCCAAATGTTGACGACCCACGCAAACGTTATAAGGACCATGATTTAAGGAGATGCACCTGGAATGTCCGAACTCTATACAGAGATGGTGCCTCTATCCAACTGGCGGATGTCCTCGACAAAAACAAGGCTGGCATCAAATGAGATGGACGGGGCAGGGATGCACACGACGAAAGAACTGTGACGTCTTTTATCGCTGCCATGCAGAGAGACACGAATTTGGATGTGGTTTCGTAGTCGGCAAGAGACTTTGTCATCTAGTCTAGCTGTATAACCCTGTAAGTGGCTGAATAACCACTATTCGCATCAAGTCAATATATTTTACATGACGCTGATTTGTGTACACGCACCGAAGGAAGACAAAGACGATGATGGACGTTAAATATGTCATAGTGAAATATATGATCGTTACCCTACCTTGGGACCGGCCATGGCATGATGGTTAGAACACGCGAAAAATTGTTCTTTCAATGCAGGCCCCCTCGATTTTGTCGTCAGCAACTTCGCAGTATAAGCGTCGAGTCAATAGGCATGACTAGTAAAAGCTTATCGAACAGTGACGTTCGCATTCGCCGTTAAACAAGTAGGTGCTGTTAGTTGTGAATTTAAAAATAGAAACAACAACGCGAGAACCTATCCCATACCTCATTCACTTGTTCTGAGAGATTTAAATTTTTAAATAGGAAGGGAAGATGCTCGGCAGTCTGAAAATACAGCCAACAACACGTCCGATAACTGCTTTAGACTGGAAAGCTTCGCATCGGCATCATAAGACAAGAAACCAAATCACGCGGTAATCTATGGAAGGCATGTCTCAAGTGTTATGGACGTGGGTGTGATGCGCAGTGCAAATATTGACATCGATCGCCTCCTAGTTGCAGCCAAGGTACTCACGCGATTTCATAGTGCTAATAATGCTCGTAACCAAACGCCGAGAAAGGTAGACATAGCCATGCTGCATACCACCGAGATAGCCAATGCCTACTCCAACCAACTCTCTCAATTACTCCAAACAAACCCTCGTAGTTCTGATGTTCCCGAACCACAGTGGCAGCATATTGCGAATTCTATGACCACTGCCGCAACGACCGTACTGGGTTATGAAAAACCACGCTCAGACAAGCCCTGTACGATGATGAGAGTCGATTAATGTCTGATGAAAAGGATGTTGCATACAAGGCAAAAATGTAACGATATAATGAGTAAAGAGATGGAAAAAGCGTCTATAGAAGGAAAGAGTGATCGAAATATAAAGCCCGAAAGTTTTACCAAAAGGTAAAAAGCAAAGATGCTGATCCCTGTCCCCACCTGTAAGGACAGAGACAATAATCTGGTCACGGACACTCATAGTGTGCTGCAGATATATTGGGGACACTTTCGTTGTCTTACTCTTCCCGAAGGCAGCATAATTGTCGAAATCACGCCAATCATCGACGACGCAGTAGATTGTCCACCACCGAGCCAAAACGAGATCAGCACGGCAAAAAAAAAATAATAAAGGTGCGGCAGCCGATGGACTGCCGGCAGAGCTTTTTTAAGCCGGAGGCCATGAGCTGGCAACATGCATGCACTAGCTCATAATCACGATTTGGTTCAAGGAATACATGCCCGATGAGTGTTCTATGTCCTGTGCTTAATAAGGGCGATCCAACTATCGCAGGATAAACCTTTTTCCCATCGCCTACAATGTCCTGTCGAGTGTGTTATTTGAAAGACTAAATTCCATCCTAGCGAACCTGATTGGACCTTTTAAATTCACGACCGACCTGATAGTCACACTACGACAAATCCTGGAGAAGACCCAAGAAATGCAGATCGGTAGCTATCAATCTCTTTATCGTTTCCAAAGCTGCATTCGATAGTCCTATTCGATAGCAATTATTAGATGCTATGGCTTAGTTTGGTTGCCCCGCTGATACGACTGACACAAAGTCTTCAGTGAAAATATGCACAAATCCAACAAAGCCATTTTCTTCCAGGCTAGGCTTTAGACAAGGAAATAGTTTGTCTGGCGATCTCTTTAACATCGTAATGGAAATGATCATGGGGAAGACTGCAGTAAACAGGACTGGTACCATCTTTAACAAGAGTCACATGCTGCTGGCGTATGGCGATGACAAAGATATCATTTACCGTGGACTGCGGGATGTTACTGCGGCCTTTTCGGGCATTGAGAAACAGTCGGCAGAAGTGGGTCTGGTGATAAATGAGGACAAAACCAAGTTATTTGTTTCTACAAACAAAGAATCTACTCGTTTAGTATGCTGGTGAATTTTGAGAACTATAACTTCGAAGTGGTAGATGATTCTGTCTACCTTGGCTCGGCCTGTGATCGCAAACCGCAGCTACTATGCGCTAAGCACACGATTTAATGACAAAGCGCTCTCTTGAAGAACAAAGATCCATCTCTAATAGACTCTGATCCTACGTGTCTTGCTCTACAGCGCAGAATCCTGGGTAATGAACGTCACTGTTTGAGATGATTTTACTAGACATGCCGACCGACTCGACAGTATACTTCGAAGTTGCTGTCGACAACATCGATGGGGCCGGTTATAAAAGAAAAATGTAGATGACTGGTGCCGCGAATCGAACCACGGATCTCCTGCTTGGTAGAAGCCTGTTTTTACCACTATGCCACTGCACGTCCTTATAAATACTTCGCAAAACATTTGGATAATGGCGAGGACCGTCGTCGAATGAAATCGTCGTTGAATGGACCAGGTGAAAGAGCTTTTATCTTAACTTGGAGTGGCGAACTATATTCAAACTTAAAAAACTTAATTTCCCTTTACACCCCATGAATGAGGTATGGGATAGCTCCTCGCGTTGTTGTGAATTAACTCGCTCTCTATTTTACACTCACAATAAACGGCACCTACTTGTTTATCGACGAACGTCACTGTTTGAGAACCTTTTACTAGACATGTCGATTGACTCGACTCGTATACGGCGAAATTGCTGTCTACAACATCGAGGGGTCCGGCAATGAAGAAAATGTAGATGACTGGAGCCGTGAGTCGAACCACCCGCATGGTAGTCGCGTGTTCTAACCACTATGCCACGGCCGGTCCCAACTATCTACGGAGCGCAAAAGACTGAAGCGCTGGGAATTCTTTTCTACGTGTGTCTACTGATGGATGAAATTCCGTTGTTGCTGCCATATAGGTAGAAGAAGAAGAAGAGAACACTATTTCTATGAAATTAAAATTTATATGTTTTTGCACTTTTAACCTAGAAACTGGGCAACCCTGCGTGTAATATAGTATTTGTTTGTTTGGGAGCGCCAGAGACACATTGAATTGTGGACGTTATGTTGTTGGCTGGCTGTTCGTTCGTTCGTGGTTTTCCGATTGTTGCCCTCAACATGTATATTATGTGGATTTTAAATTCGCTCATAACGTATACGCATACGGGGGATAAATTGGAGATTTGATGATTTCTCGTCGTTTTGTGCTCCCAAGTGCTGTGCTGTGTTGTAAGTGTGGACCCAGTTGTTGTTGTTCTTGCTGTCGTTGTTGTTAGTGTTTTCGATGGGGGGTTAGGGTATGCGGTTATAGCTGCTAACACTGTTGTTGTTGTTGTCGTCGTCGTCGTCATTGTTGCTGTTATTGTCGTTGTTGTTGTTCAGTGGCATACAATGCCATAGGACTTTCGGTAAAAGAATATTTCGAGTTTTAGTCAAGTTATGAATTTCAAACCGAAAGGAACGTATGTTCACGCGTACGCGCTTTCAACAAAAAAGAAACACAAAAGGAAAAAAATTAAATTCTTCAACAACAAAACACAATTGAAACACACCACAATCATTGTAATGGCAAATCTTTAACAAGAAGAATATCCCAGAGTGAAGTGTAGTAACATCAACAACATCAAGTGAGCGAGCGAAGGAAGAATGCCAAAAGAAAGGAAAAATGAAAAAAGGAAAATCAAAATATTTAAAGCGAAAATAATGTTAAGCATTACATAGAAAGAAAAAGTCCAGTGTAAAGAAAAAAAAATCGAAAATACAAAAATAAAATAATGAATGTAAAGCTAAGAAAAAGTGCTCTAAACTATGTATGTAAATTTATCTAAATTAGATGTATGTTAATTGGCAGAAATCAAAAGAGAACGCAACGGAAAAGAAGAGGAGAAAAGTGATGTTTTTGCGGCAAAGAGAATATTGTTTATTTAATGGCTAACGAAATAAGCCAGCATGGGCAAAACAATCACTGTGAAGTGAAAGGCAACTACTACTCATCATCTTAAAAAAAAAGTGTAAATAAACATTAGGCAACTTTGTTAAATTAGCGCGCAGAGTTCACTAAGAAACGTTTGGCATACACATACATACATACAATGGAAATTTTAATGTTTTAGTTGGTGGCTATTTACTAACAGTATATCGTGATATACAACAATTCTAATTAAGTGCTAATCTAAATTTCCATAAACTTGTATATTTACGGCTTATTTATGATTTTTCAATCATCTGAAATGAACGATAAACAAAAACACCTCACTTAAGTGGGCTATCATGGACAACTAGCAATCAAACATACATGATAGGAAAAAAGAAAATGCCATAAATTTCCGTAAACATTTTCAAATTCTTGGGCAAATTTTCGTCGATGAAAGGCAGTTGATGCCACCTCAACAAAACTCTTAAATCTCAATATCAACATCAAAAGAGTTGCAAGTGTCTAATAAAATTCAATAACAACCAATTAAATCAAGAAAACACAACACCTTCGGATTTGCAACAGTTTAAGATTTTTTAATTACCCCCCACAAATTAAGCAAAACAACAATAAAGGCGGCAACCGCAGCTGAAAAACACGAAGATATTGCTATAAATAGAAAAGAGGATCTCCCCCTTTGCCCTTAAACATAAAAATCAATTAAATTTCCAAAAATACAAAAATATATTTAAAAAATAAAATCGTATTAATCAAGAAACCAATACAAAACTACAAATACAACACAAGTTTCGGTGGAAACGGGTAAATTTTAGAATAAGGCGAAAACCAAACCTATTGCATAGAAAATAATTAAAACACAACAAACAAAAAAAAATTAAAGGAAAAACCCTAAAATTTATTAAGAAAAAATCGTTATATGTAAATATTAGCAAAAAAGGCAACAACAACAAAAATAACAACAAGCACTCAAATAGCAGAAAACAAGCTAAGTGCATATAACATGAAGTAAGCAATAAACAAATAATAACCACAACCACAACAGTAACAACACCCTACAGACACCATCACCACCGTCACCATTAACACAACCAAAACAACAACCAAATATTATTAATTATTAATAATACCAATAAGACCAGAGCAGTAAAACCAACAGCACACAACACACTCAAACATAAAGTGAAATTAAAGAAAAAATAAAAAGGAAAACCAAAAATAAAACGAAAACAAAAACAGTGTATAAAGAAAAACACACTTACAAGAACAAAAAATATAGGAAAATAAAATAATTTCAAAACGTAGCGAGTCATTAGCCGAGTGTTTTTTTTTGTGTATGTTTGTTTGCTGTGTGTTTTTGTGTATTGTTGTGAAAGCCAGCAACAACCACAATTTGTGAAAAATGTTCAAATGTAATTAATTAAACGTATTGAATAGTGTTATTAAATTGTATTATTTATAGATATTGGTTTTGTTATTATTTCATTATGCATTACCTCTCGCCTTCTTGTCCTCTATCTTTCTCTGCCACCCCGATTAGTTCCTTAATTACTCATGTACGTGTAAATTTATGACCGCCAATTTTCGGTGGCGGTAGAACAGGAATGTACTAGTTGCTCATATGATGATTAATGAATGAATTTTTAAGGCCATTCAATGACCGGTTCAAATGGTAATTTATTGTTTGATTTTGGTTGATATTGGTCATGTGCTTATTAATATCAATATTTGTGTTTAGAAAGTAATGATAACATTCGATAAAGGCTCAGTTCACAGTTCACTAAGTGACTAATAATTCTTATTCAAAGTGTAAACGAAAGGGCAAGCAATTGTTGACAGTGGTTAGTATTAATTTACTTAGAGTGAATTTGGTAATAAACTAGCTACAGCACAGGATTTGTTGTAACAAAAGTTTACAGTTAGACAAACTGTCTTACCTCTCATTTGGGTTTTTTGAACATTTGACCTCAGGTCCAAGCGTGACAAATTCCTCTATACGATACTTACTAACTTCAAATCGATATTAAATAATTATGGCTTGTAACTTGACAAAACGAATGATGCAGAACTTCTTCTTTTTGGGGCTACTTTCACGTGTAGTTCTCAGAATTGAGTCCGATGTGTAAGCAAATGATTGAAAAATGTATTCCTTTAACATAACAGCGATTAACATTTGTTAATTATTAACTTTCTCTTAATTTCACCTTCCCTGCAGTAAGTGCGGCCAGTTCCTAAATAGTTCCACACTAGTCCTCACAGAAGCGATACTGTCTCTAGTTTATATGCCTGTAGTTATATGAAATTATCTAGAAGGACACGCCTACCTTTCAAATATCCTGAAATGGGAAATACTTTCATTTTCCAAAATAGTTGTTGCTATTGAACCAAATTTGCCTCAGTTTATCTCTGATATATTACTGACAACTATGTTTAATTATATCGAAATATCTCAAAGGACACGCACATCTCCTATATATCCTGAATGAAAAAAACTTATATTTTCAAAAATGAATTAGATTTACATAATAAAACCGAAACGCGACAAACGATTTTCATGATCTGTGTTTCATTTTGTTCAAGGGTTTTGTTACATTACATGAAAGTAATAAGACTTGACACGTTTTTCCATTTTGGATTCTAATTTTATTATTTTTTAAAAAGAATTTTTTAGGTAAATTTTGTATATTTTTTCGTAAATTTATTAAAAACTACGAAAGGATTTTCGTTTCATTAAAATTGGACTAGTCTTTCTTGAGTTATGCCCTCAAACGTGGCGGGTTAACACACTCCAGTCGTGCTCAAACTTTGTCTATCCTAAAATCTTGCAAGACTTATCATTTTGTGTGACTGAAATTTCTGTATTTCTGTTTAATCGTATTTCATAAATCGTCGTCCGAGGATTCATGAACTCTATGTGCCAAAAACACATTCTGTGTAAATCAAAGTTAAAGTTGGAAAGACCTATAGACCAAAGTGATATTAAGTAAAGTGGACACAAAATATCTCGGTTTCTAGAAAAGATAGACAAAGACGGATTGCAAATTTAATAATTTTGGCATCAATAACATGAGATTACATCTTTAACTTAAAATTGTCAAAATGGCGTATGGAGCACATGAATCCCCGAACGACGATATAACATTTGGTAAGGCCTAGGAATCTTCTTTCCAAAACCGTTAAGAAATCAAAACTCGGTTAACCTTTGTAACCTCTTTGTAACCGTAAGTCAAATTCATGTTGTACTCGACTAGACCAGACCGGACTAGGTCAATCGCTTAATTTTCTTAAGATTTTTTCATTCTGTAGCAGGATGTAATGATACCATGTTCATAGAACGTTGAAGTTATGTTGATTACGAAAAAAATTTCGTAATAGTATAGGTATTAACCTTTACTTCCTAATATTATGGGAACAATTCTAAATAAATAATTAGTACTCTCTAATAAAAAGCGAGTAGTGATATTTTTTTTTTCGTAAAATATGTCTTAGTAGAATTTAGTAAGGAATACGGTTTAATATATCCCACCAAAAAAAAAAGAACTTCATCTGAAAGAATGACTCTTAATGATTTGTTGGATATGATGATAAATCACTTCCGAACAAGTAATTTATAAGAACTTCAAAAAGATTAAAGAAGAAACACAGTTTTGGTGGACAGAGAATTTACTATTCTGTATTAAGAAATCTGGGTAAAAACTGAAACACTTAGTCAACTGAGTTATTAATAACACATGTCGACTATAAAACATTTAATCATAGACGTCCAACATTATACCAGTCGTAAATCGATTTTTTTTGGCATAATCTCCAATTATGTAGATATAGTGTTGTAATTTTGTACAGTTAGTAGGAATAATACAAACAAATTTTAAATTTCGTCCCAAATAAGTCGACGGTTCGTGTAGAGTATAGGTGCAAAGCAACGACTTCAGATATGGTTCGATTGCAGCGAAATTAATTTTTGCTGGCCACAGATGTAATATATTTAATTTCGAGGGTATCGGTTGAGATTTTATTTCAGCTGCCTTAGCATATTCCACTGATTTCAGTTAGATCAACATTAGATGCCGTATTATTTACTGTTTAAATATTTGTTGCTATCAACTGATTTATTTTGGTGTACTTCAGATTTTTATAAATTTTTACAAATGCTGTCGAGATATATATTGACACATAAACTATACTATTTATTTATGCCCAAGTTCATCTTTTTGTATTTGAAACTTGGGAAAATTGGTATTGAAAATCCCCCCAAAAAAAGGTCTGTATGAGACAAGAAGAGGAATAGCGATATAAAGTAAATTAAATAAAAAGCATTTATTGTCCCTTTGAAATTTAAAGCGTCTGCCTCATTGCGTCTGTATGATTTTGTAACATCGTATTTCCATTCAATTCTTAGCAATAATAAAACGCCACAATAGTTGACCTTGACCAACAGATAGTCCTGTAATGTTAAGGGAAGACTTAAAAATGAGGTATTGAATATCCGTATGGGACTGTATTGTGTTCAACTACCAAACTTGAACAAATAACAATGTGTGACAACAGTATTCATGTATTATTTGAAATTGAGTTGTTAAGGGTTAGATCTCTTATGATGTATAGTTTTGTTTAAGGGCTGTACTTGTCTGACAATATTGTTTAACAGATGACTTAAAGAAAACTTAATATTACTTTACACCCCATGAATGAGGTATGGGATGCTTCTTGCGTTGTTGTCTTCACATAGAGCAGAAAATTTAGAGAGTCGATACTCGTTTGTATTTTATAGATTACAATTTCTGGAGGTTAAATTTTTATTAAATAACTTACACTGAACACCTATGGTAAATTTAATAAAACCGAGTCTCTTCGCTATAATTGACTCTTTCTTTTAATAAAACTAAACTAATCTCATCTCAAAACTTAAGTAACCCTTTACTAAATAACCGCCACCAACCATATTATCTTGCTATCCCTCAAATACATTACCCCAAAGTGTAGAGGAAAAACTTTTCAACTTCCTTTTTTCTCTATTATACTTATAACAATAGTTCTTAAGCAAGTGATGGTGGCAACTCGAGAGAATGAGCAGGAAAACATCACTTAATCAATTCCAGAAGTCATTTTTGAAGGTCATTAGAAGTTGTGTGGTCTTGTGTTATTTCTTTGTTGGAGGGGTTAATTTTTGCACTTGTGGTGGCTTGTGCTACAGTGCATGTTGAGGGATGTGCGTGTATGTGGGGGTGTACATTTTTGTTATGGGATAATATTTTGCTTGTCATTTATTTTCATTAAAGCTTTAGAATTGATGCATGTTGTGTTACAATATTAGTGTAATTTAATATGAGAACTTAAAATCAAATTAAAACTACAAACCCCTAATTGAAATGCTTAAAGAGGAATGTGTTAGAATGTTCCATCTCACCTATCAGCAATATTGACATATATTATATTCTATGAAAAGTTTATAGATTTATGTATGAATTACCTCTTAACTAATAAAAAAAATAACTTAATTTCCCTTTACACCCCAACTAACGGCACCTACTTTTGTGTAGGCGTATGTGAACGTCAGCTGTTTGAAAAGCTTTTACTAGACATGCCTTGTTGATTCAACAAGGTTACTGTTGTTAAGTTTAATTTTTTTAAATGACCCAAAAAATGCCTAGACACTAAGGGAAAGTGGGTGACAATTGTCCAAATGTGCCTGTTTAGAGGTTAGTGAAGAGGGACCGTGTCCCCAAACTGGTTCTTAAGTGGTAGTGGTCTGAGTTATATTCCTCGACCTTGGTCCTAAGACTGGTACAGTAGAATAGACGCAGGAGTGGTCTACATTATTGTGTAAGTTAATTAATTCACACCTTCAATGACAAAGCCGTGCTAAAGTGACGTATCCTCTTTTTATATTTGAGTTAGAACTAGGAGTTGTCCTTACTCATCAGGTACCAGTCACAGGACTAGTTCTGTGCTAGTTTGTTTTCCCGCAGGACGTTAACTGAGTAGAATCCTATTGTAAACTACATTTTCAAAACTTGTGGCAACACCAAGGGATTTTTAATTTTTAAAGATTGTTTCATGCGTCATAAATATCACAGTGCAACATTTCTAAGGTCATCGTCTGGTGCCGCCTTCGTACCCAGATGTTTTTGAAGTATATACCGAGACTAAAAAAAAACCCCAAAGGATTTGGCCCTATAACATCGAAACATTTTTTTATGGATACTCCAATATTTTCACCCCAATACGATTTTTTGGCCATTTTTAGGGAGTCCATATTTCATTAACTGTTCGGAATTTTTTCATGTCGTCTTCGGCAAAGTTGTAGAAACCACAGCAAAAAAATTGTCAAATATACCGACCCAAAAAAATTGCATCCATTGCAAAGAAATTGCAAAAATATGGGAAAAAATAATATGTTTTCATGATGTTTTCCACACAAAATTTATTTCGTTGTACTCCGTGGCGTATGATTTATGTGGAATATTACTTATTATAATCATAATTTTAAGGTGAAAATATCATGAAAATTTGCCTATTTTCCCATATTTTTACAATTTTCATGCACTAGATGCAATTTTTTTGGGTCGGTCTATTTGAGACTTTTTTTGCTGTGGTTTCTACAACTTTGCCGAAGACGACAAAAAAAAATTCCGAACAGTTAATGAAATATGGACTCCCTAAAAATGGTCAAAAAATCGTATTGGGGTGAAAATATTGGAGTATCCATAAAAAAATGTTTCGATGTTATGGGGCCAAATCCTTTGGGGTTTTTTTAGTCTCGGTATATACTTCAAAAATAGTTGGGTACGAAGGCGGCACCAATTTATGTATTGCACTGTGTATTTTATGGTAAAACTCTTTGAAAACCCCTACTTCATTTCAATTGTATTTTTCAAACTTTTGTAAGAAAGGTTGAACGCTAAAGACAGAATGTTCTCTATTTCGAAAGGCCTCTGAGATAATCGTTGGATCAAAACGGATGAACGTGGGCATAGATCTTATCACAATTCTAAAGAACTACTCCTGGTCAAATGCTATTGCAAATGTTAATTTACTAAGGTTTCGTTATTAAGAATGTTCGTGAAGAAGTATGAAATGATCTTATACCGAACTATGACAATATCATAGTTTATGATGTATTGAGACAGTTATTCTAATGGTTACATACTCTCCATCTATGTATTGAACTCTTAAGAATAGCTAATATTTTTAACTAGAGGAGCTTAATAGAAACTATGGTATTGGAACATAGTTCAACTCCTGCCCATTTGAAAGAGTACAACCTGACAAAGCACACAGGGAAAAATTTTTTTTCCAGTCAGTCAGAACGAGAATTCGATACGGATTTCTAAGATACCTCTACTAAGTGTCTAACAATCCCTAAGAAGTCATGACAGTCTTTTGTATGCTGACATAATAGGGTAAGGTGTTCAATATCACCTACACGCAACTTTTGTGTCATGTAAAACTCGTCCAACGATGCTCGCATAAAAAAAACTCGTAACGTTGGGCTGATCATACATATATATACAATTGTTCCATTGGGGCCGGCCATGGCATGAGGGTAAGAACACGTGATCAACATGCAGGAGATACATTGTTCAATTGCTGTCTCATTTATCAACATTCCTCTACCTTGTCGACAGAATCTTCGCAATGAAAGTACAGTGAAAGCTATTCAAACAGCTGACAATCTCTTTCGTCTATTACAAAAAGTAGCTGCCGTTATGAGTGCCTGCAAATTTAAAGCGTGTTAATTAATCATTTTTGGGTGTAAAGGGAAATTGAGCTTTTATAACCTATACCATGCCCACGTATGGACCGATCGGTTAATTTAGTTTGTTCTTCGATTTGTAACGCCCATAAGGAGGCGTGATAGATATGACAATCTATTATATAAAAATAAGTCGGGTTTTCCTTCCTGACGCTATAACTCCAGAACGCACGAACCGATTTCCACAGTTTTGCATTCGTTGGAAAGGTCTCGGGCTCCGTGAGGTTTATAGCATATAAAATTGTTCCCCGCCCACTTTTACGCCCACTTTTTCTACTAAGCACATAACTTGAGGACGGCTGGACCGATTTGCATAAATTTTTTTGTATGCGTTTGGGTGGCACCCCTGTTGGTTTATATTTACAATTCGGTCCAATTGGACAAAGGGGCGTGGCACCGCCCATACAACATGAAAATCAAAAGGGCTGTATCTCATGAACTATCAGAGGTATGAAGATGAGATTTGGTATATATGTTGTTGGAGCAGTATTAATTACAGCCAAGGTAGAAGTGGGCGGTGCCACGCCCCCTTTTCAAAAATCGCTCTAACGGCTTTTCTAATAGACCGATTGATACGACAATTTTACCAAGTGGTACTGATGACCTGTAGATAGTCCATGGCTATCTACAGGTGGAGCGTGGGCGTGGCACCGCCCATACAACATGAAAATAAAAAGGGCTATATCTCATGAACTATAAGAGGTATGAAGATGAGATTTGTTACATATGTTGTTGTTGCAGTTTAAATTACAGTAAGAGTGGAAGTGGGCTGTACCACACCCCTTTTAAAATAAACAGTTATAACTGTCATATGAACAGTAAGGTGGGCCAGTTTTTTTATTCGCAAAAATTGTAACCAAATCTACGATGAATTGTTAAAAAATGTCACCAATAAACTTTGTGTGTAATATCAATTCCTAGCTCGCGCTGGGAAAGCTTAATTTAGTGCAGAAAAGAAGTGTAGAAGTGTCTTAAAGCTGAAGTTTGTAATCTTTCAATAATCATGGGGCAACGAACGTCACTTCTAAAAGAAGCGTAAAACGGAGTAAATAAACGAAAAATCCTTTTATCTTGAAAAAAGTATCAGCTAGGATTTTGATTCATGTGGATTTTTAATGTACAATTGACCGCCAACAAAACCCCATTTACCGTTTTTGTTGCCATTTTAGGTCAACCAATTCGTCACTCAGGCGAGTTGTGTGAAGTGTGATAGACTTTCATTGAGACTTTGTTTGAAAAATCACCATGTAAAGACTACACAAGAACAACGTTTACAAATCTTGCAAATTTATTTTCAAAATGCGCGTTCTGTTTGCCCTTTGTGAAGTTTATGGTGCATATACGCATCCATCTGAGCAGCTAATAGAAGCCATCGACGCTGTAGACGTAAGTGTGACAGGGGACTCGAATTTATCGAACCGACGCCGTTCTCAGCAACTCGGTCTCTGCAAATGCCGAGGAAAGATCTTGGCCTATATTCATATATCCAACTGGTAGAAGAACTAAAACCAGTGGACGATCAATTGATTTTTTTTTATTTATCATGTCATTGCACATTATTTGAAGGAGAAATGGTTCCAACACGACGGCGTAAAATGCCATACAACGAGTGAGATCATCACTTTGTAAAGCCAAACGTTGGTGACCGAATTATCTCATAGAATGGTAATACGAGTTCAATACAAAGTTAGTATTCGGAAATATTCTTGAACCATGTGAGAAGAAGACATGGCAATAGAGGTTTTTCAAACGTGTTTTTACGCCTAAAGATATAGTTAGTATAAAGACGGTTACCGCTACTACATTGAATTTTGATCTTTAACGGAATGTCTGTTTCCGATTTGTAAAAGATATGACTTTGCTGATGAACTTTTTACTATCGTCATAGAGCCTATGATATTTAGAATTTAAAACAACAACACTTAATTTGTTAACTTTCATGTTAAGGAGTTGCTTGAAATTAGTTACATAAGTTAATAAACTCAACATATCATTATCGAGCTTAAGTACCGTTTTAAAAGTACTTTGTAGACCTAAATATGATATATAATACAAGTTAAAATGCAATAGCGAAGCATTGCCGGGCCCACTAGTTATTGTTAAAAAAAACATTTAAGGTATCAAAGAGTACTTTATTGGTACCAAAAAGTAGATTTTATTGTATTGAAAGATACTTTTATTGTGCACAAAAAGAACAATTAATTGTATCACAGAGTACCTTAATTGTACCAAAAAGTTTTTTAATTGTGTCAAAAATTATGTTTACTGTATCAAAAAGTACTTTTGTTTCTGTCAAAAAGTACTGTTATTGAAGCAAAGAGCAAGAATTGAAGAATTGTGTCAGTCAATTTTATGGATAATTTACACTGCGTCAATTTATTTTTTCAAAAATTTTGGCAATAAGTCGTCAGAAAAAGATTGTCGAAAAAATTTAAAGGAAAATACTGACAATGATATCAGTACTATAAATGAGCCATGAATATATACATGTTTTTAGGGCTATATAAGGTAATATTTGTACACTTAACTTAATAAACTTAATTTCCCTTTGCACCCCATAAATGAGGTATGGGATAGCTTCTCGCGTTGTTGTGAATTAACACGCTTTCTATCTTTAGATTCACAACTAATATTTGTGCACAGATAGTAATTGCTGCTATAGATATGAATTTGCTGACGTATGTTTTAATATCGGTTAGTTGGACGTTGTTAGTTTGATCAGGTTAAGGAGTAACTTGGGATAACGAAAAGTTTACAGAGCGTACAAGAACGACGATTAAGCTCAGCCCTTTAAGTATGCATGCCAAACATATTATAGGTATTCGACAATTAAGCAATAGCGAAGCATTGCCGGGTCCAAAAATCGCCTACTGAACGCCACTAAAAATTTCGTTTGAAGCATCATGCCTTTAGTCATAAAAACCTCTTTTGCCATGCAATGCTTCGCTATTGCATAATAACTTGTAATATATTTCACATTTAGGTCTACAAAGTACTTTGAAAACGGTACTTAACTCGTTAATAATATGTTGAGTTTATTAACTTATGTAACTAATTTCAAGTGACTCCTTAACATGGAAGTTAACCAATTAAGTTTTATTGTTTTAAATTCTCAATATCATAGGCTCTATGACGATAGTAAAAAGTTCATCATCAAAGTCATATCTTTCACACATCGGAAACAGGCATTCCGTTAAATATCAAAATTCAATTTTTAATTTTATCTGTAGTGGCGTCTGATTACTAACTATCTCTTTGGGCGTAAAAAACACTTTTGTCATGCCCTCTTCGCCTACTGAACGCCACTAAAAATTTCGTTTGAAGCATCATGCCTTTAGCCATAAAAACCTCTTTTGCCATGTCTTCTTCTCTCACATATCAAGAATATTCCCGAATACTATATTTGTATTGGACTCGTATTACCATTTTTTGAGATAATTCGGTCACCAATGTTTGGCTTAACAATGTGATGATCTCACGCGCTGTATGACATGTTACGCCGTTGTGTTGGAACCATTTTTCCTTCAAATAATGTTTAATGACATGATAAATAAAAAAATTCAATTGATCGTCCACTGGCTCTAGTTCTTGAGTGTAGGAAAAGCAAGATCTTTAATCAGCATTTGCAGAGACCGAGTTGCTGAGAACGGCGTCCGTTCGAAAAATTCAAGACCTGTCACACTCACGTCTACAGCGTCGATGGCTTCTAGTAGCTGCTCAGATGGCTGAGTATATGCACCGTAAACTTCACCGTAAAGGGCTCTTTAAGGGCTCCATAAGTTTGGCGAACAGAACGCGCATTTTGAAAACAAATTTGCAAGATTTGTAAACGTTGTTCTTGTGTAGTCGTTACATGGTGATTTTCCAAAGTATACTGAAACGAAGTTTATTACACTTCATTAGTATGACAGATAGATTTACACTTATACCTACCAGAAGTTCTATACGTCAAAAAAATACCCCATACATAGGTTATTTACAAAAGGTTGCTAATGTTACCCCTAACATACTATACAAATTTAGATTGCGCCCCAATCAAACAAAAGTTGTTTTCCAGTATAACTACAATGAATATTGTTCAGTTATGTACAGATCATATATATTAATAGATTTTGTTGCTTGTTGTTGTTCCACACAATCAACAAATATTGAGTATTTTCCCATGTTGTTGTTGTAATATGCGTAGAAAGTGTGTACCTACTTTACTCGATCGTTTCGGGAATGTTTAAATAGATAAGAAAAGGGACCAACGCTTGTGTACACATTACAACAACATCAGGTAATAAATATTGTATGTATTTTGTTTACTTTAGGTTAGATTAGAATGTAGAATGTTTAGTTGTAAGAAACCATATTAAAATAAATTGAGTTCCCTAAGAACCATTGAAAGGAACAGACGTGTTGTTTTTCTTCCCGCACTCTTCCAGTGCGTAACATTTGGTGACCCCTGTGAAAATTCACAAAAACTTCTGTTAATTTTTGGTTCATCATTTGGTGACCCCTGTGAAAGTTCGCGCAGCTTCTAATAATATATGGTTAACTATTTTGGTGACCCTTGTGAGAGTTCGCAAACTTCTTAAATAAATTAATAAAGTGATTTTTTAAATAAAATAATCTTAAAATAGTGATGTAATTTCATGAGCAGTGTTGCTCAAAGCGGTGTTGTGCTGGAAGAGATGTGCGTTGTATTTTCTTGTGTCAATTTCTTCATTAAAGAGGAGAAGTTTGAGCAAATGATGGGGAACTCCTCCCATTGTCACCTTAGACTTATGTTCATACCAAATTTAGTCAAGGTGTGGGAAACGATGAGGAATTGTAATAGTTCGTACCCCCACCACGACATTAGTGTTTTTCAAGGGGGGAAAGATGAACTCCTTTATCGTACAAATTCGTCGGTCGCGCCTGAAAGTCGTATGGCAAAAGACCAATTATAAATCATTCTTTTTGTTTTGTGTTCATTTAAATCAGTTGAAACTAATTTTCCAATATATGGAACTCTTAATTTCCCACAATTTCCGCTAAAAATAGCTTTTAGGAAGTATAAATTAAAAATTAAACAAATTACGAAAAAATCGTTATAAATTGAAGCACAAGTTAGATTTATATCACGATATACTTCTCCTAGCATTCAAAAAACTTGGTGAAAAAAAAATCAACTTGGTTTGTATTACATGGGATACTGGATTCATATTTAGCGATCCAGTTTGAGTTACATCTAAGAAAACTAGCAATTGTCCAAAGGTGGTTAGGCTATTGATTTTCTTACATATGTACCGTTCTTTGGAGACCAAATTATTTATAGGTAGAAATAGCCTTAGTTTGGTAAACTTCAAGAATCCCTTAGTTTGTAAAGGCAGGCCTGAAAAATTGGTAAATCCTTTCAGATATGTAACACAACGTTTTTGGATGTTATGATGGATGAGTATATGGATATATTTTCCAGTATATGGATACAACTAACGTTTTATTAAGTGTGGTGTGGTGTTAAGTAGTGCAAAGGAAACTGATGTATATTAAGATACAAGTTTGAGTACCTTCTGCGAAAATCTCGGACAATTCCAAACCAGTTAGTGCTGTTGATTTTCTTAAGCAGAGGTATCGTTCTTTGAAGGCCAAATTATTTATAGGTAGAGATAGCCTTAGTTTGGTAAATCCTTCGGGAATCCTATCGTCTTGAAAGGCAGGCCTGAAAAATTGGTAAATCCTTCGGACTTGCAATACAATGCAGTCCACCATCGAATATAATATATATATATAAAAAAAAATAAAAATTTACCAACGTAGCAGAATATTATGTTAATTTAATGAAATTACGTGGTGCTGCCATAATTTAAATTTCCAAGATGAATTAAGTTGTGGTAGTTTACAAAATTGCTTCCAAATAGCTACGGATATTTGTGGTAGAAGAACAAATATTATATTTGAATGAACACCAAACATAGGAAACAGTTTTTTCAACATAGTAATAATGTTTTACTAGGAAACATCCTCCTCCTAAAAGGAGGACTCTCCCGCTAAAAAGCTGCAGGCGGGGGAGGGTCATCCGAAAGATCATTAATTCGGATGGCTTTAATAAAAAGTAGACGTAAGGACCAGCAATGGGGAGACTTGTCAGTCCGCAATGTTTGTCCTTTTCCTACCATAGTTGATTTAAATAAAGAATCAAATCATTCATGTATGGACAATAACATACAACAAAATAAAAAAAATGTAAAATCAAAAGCAAAATAAAATGAAAATGTAACATAAACTTTTTTGGCAATGTTAAGTCCAACAAATAATAGAAACAAATTACAATGCAAAAAATAAATAATAATTGTTGTCATATCTTACAACACAAGTCCGGCAAAAGATTTTATAAGTAAGCTATTTACAAAGAAATAGGTATTTTCTTCAACCAGGAAGCAACGGTGGAATTGACGGAAACAGCGTTGGACAAAATGGTAAATATTAGCAGAAGCTCAAAGGATCAGAGATGAAGAGATGCAGATGTTTCAAGCAGTTTATGGGTGATGGAAAAATAATTGGTTTAATGTAATCGATCGTCAAATCAGCGGATAGAAGGATGACTATAAATTCAACGTTGGAGTTTTCTTCTGTGGAGCTCGTTCGAGTCACAATGAATATTGTCAAATTTTACATTGATAGGTCATTTCCAATGGTCATCATTATTGACATCATACAGAAGCGTCAAATTCTACAAAGGAGCAAAGTCGATTGTCATGTGCGCATTCTTGACGGAGGATATTATGAAGCGAACGCATTAGAGATTCTACCTGCGAAAAAGGAACTTATGGCCGCATACTGTTAATAAACTGATGCTTAATGTGTATTTCCATTTCTTTAATGGGTTTATTACTCAAATGCAAAGATTTTGGTGTATAAATCTCTTGATCCTAATTTACGGCCATCCATCCATGAATTTCCAACTCTACCAGACGACTCTCAACATATCATTCATTTACCTACCTGCCGCCGTTGTAATGCCTGGTATTATGTAGGGTAGAGTAAGTGAAACAAAAGTAAATCAAATAAAGAGTTTGTTAAAAGATTAGGATCTTTTAAGGCCGGCAGAATGTTCAGTTATGTACAGATCATATATATTAATAGATTTTGTTGCTTGTTGTTGTTCCACACAATCAACAAATATTGAGTATTTTCCCATGTTGTTGTTGTAATATGCGTAGAAAGTGTGTACCTACTTTACTCGATCGTTTCGGGAATGTTTAAATAGATAAGAAAAGGGACCAACGCTTGTGTACACATTACAACAACATCAGGTAATAAATATTGTATGTATTTTGTTTACTTTAGGTTAGATTAGAATGTAGAATGTTTAGTTGTAAGAAACCATATTAAAATAAATTGAGTTCCCTAAGAACCTTCAGTAGAAGAGGTTGTGTTGTTTTTCTTCCCGCACTCTTCCAGTGCGTATCAAATATTGCTTAATTTTTCCATCTATAGGATTTATTACTTAGTGTACAAATTATAATTACGAGTGTAGAATGGTGTATATACAACCAGATCTAGTAACAGCCGAAAAATGGTCATATCTGATTAGATCAGAATATATCAGTGCTGGTGTTAATTGTAGAAGAGAAAAGTAGAATCAAAAATTTTTGTATTTTGTCATCGACAACACTTTCTTTGATTTCAGTTCAATAACACACTTAATTATGTGACAAGTTTACTATTATGATTTTTACTTTAATTTATTTGCAACTAAATATAGAATTCCCATTCTCCTTATTGCAGCACATCGCCAGCTTTCACTGCACCCATTCAAGTCATAAAAGGCAAAGAGTGTATAAAATCATTAAATAATAACAAAAAATTATAAACATTAAACTGTGCCCATGGAATTGTTAGTAGAGTAGCAACAGTGAAAAAAAAACGTACAAAACAAAAAAATAATCAAAATTTTTGTAAAAAAATTTATTTCTAACAATCCAAGTAGCGTCTAAAAGTTAAATGTATAAATATCGCTAAACGTCTAGTGCTAATGACAACCAAAGTTAAATTAATATTATATAACTGGTGTAAAGTTAAATTAATGTTCTATAACTAAAACACAGAATCCAAACGCTTTAATTACACAAAAAGGAAACTATGATAAATTACTAAAAACAAACAAAAATAATTCAACATAACTCACAGAGGGACCAAGGCAACTAACAAGTAAACAGCATAGCAAAATGTTAAGTTCGTCATAAATGAATAAAAACCATCACAACAACTTATAAAAATTATAAGAAAACAACAAACCCCCACAAGAATTAAGTAAAACCTCCGACAACAAAATGGATTACAATACCGAATTGGATAACACTATTAATACCGGCAACATCAGCACCGATGACTTTTTGGCCATATTCACATCATCCACCAGCACGCCCAATGAAGCTGGCGGTGGTCCTGGCGGAGGCCTTAAGGGTGGAGGTTTAACGGGCACCCACTTGAATCGCCACGCCTCTAATGTAACCATGAATCCGCCCTTAGTGACCATCGATGGCCAGTATACAGTCACTAGTCTACTAGACACTGCTTTCGGTAGTCCTACGCTTGCCAGTCCCACAGCCGACATCAACGACACCTTATTTCTATTGTCATCCAATTTCTACAATTCATCGTTGGGCGGAGCAGCGCCCACCATCAACTTAACCTCCTCCACCGCAACACAATTTGGCAACTACTTCAATCAGACATCAGCGGCCAATATTACAAGCAATATCACCGAAGTCCATTGGGACGGCCGATATCCCAGTGGCTATACGCTGACCCATATAGTGATAGCATCGATTATAGTCACCATTCTGATGATAATCATCATTGTGGGCAATATGCTGGTCATCATTGCCATTGCCACCGAAAAGTCACTCAAGAACATTCAGAATTGGTTTATTGCCTCGCTGGCGGTGGCCGACTTCTTTTTGGGCCTCATCATAATGCCCTTTTCGTTGGCCAACGAACTGATGGGCTATTGGATTTTTGGCTCGTGGTGGTGTGATATCCATTCAGCCATGGATGTGCTACTGTGCACAGCTTCCATTATGAACTTATGCCTGATATCGCTGGATCGCTATTGGAGCATAACGAAGGCGGTGGATTATCTGAAATCACGTACACCGGCACGTGCGGCCTTAATGATAGCTGCGGTTTGGATAATGTCAGCGTTGATATGTATACCCCCGTTACTGGGGTGGAAGGTGAAAATGCCGGAAGGTCCATTGCCAAAGTGTATGGTAAGTGTTTTTGTAGTTGTGTGGTTGTTTTCATTTGCTTGTTTTCTATACCAAAATATACTAATCATCTTTTATATCGGTGTTATTGTAATTGTAATTAGCGTCTTGTATTAAGGGGAATTTTGTGGGTGGGTGTGTGTGTGTGCGTACTTTTCCGTGTTGTAAGGTAAATGTATATGGCAATTAGTTGACTAATTGTTTACTAATGTGACATATGTACAAGTATGCACATACAATGTTATGTTTGGGGTGTGTGTACTGCAGAGTACAGAGAAAGTGAAAAGTTATTTCATAGATGCAGATAATATGTTTACTGTAACAATGTGACAATATCTATATATATAAAAATGAAATGGTCCACGTATGTCATACCATCACTTGAGAACGGCTGGAGCGATTTGGCTGATTTATTTTTTATTCGATTCGATTGTAGATTGTTTGTGTTGAAAAAAATCAAATCCAGGTGGCGCTAGGGTGGATTTATATCGAAAATTTGAATTCATGTACCAATTCAACTGAAATTTAGAATGGATATTCGTTTGATCATGAGAAAACATTTTATGTACAAATGGACCCGGTAGGTGGCGCTGGGGTCGGTTTACAGTCAAAATTTTAACGAATGGGCCAATTTAATTGAAATTCAGAATCTATGTTTGTTTGATCATCAGAAAAAATTTTATGTACAATTAGACCCGGTAGATGGCGCTAGGGTGGATTTATATCGAAAATTTGAATGCATGTACCAATTTAACTGAAATTTGGTATTTATGTTTGTGGAACCTGGAGAAAAAATTGTTTGTATAAATTGACCCGGAGGTGTCGCTAGGGTGGAATTAGAATGAAAATTTTAACGAATTAAACAATTTGACTGAAATTTAGAATGTATATTTGTTTTATTATGAGAATTTTTTTATGTATATATAATATGATCCTACAGTTGATTTGGCTGGGGTTGAATTATTTCGAAAATTTATATCGATTGTCCGATTTTACTTAAACTTAAAATATATGATTTTTTTGGCATGAGACAATTTTGAATGTATGTTTGAAACCTGTTGCCGGTGTTTAGCTTATGATACACTAAATTTTTGGAATGTCATTTAGTCATTTTTTTTAACATCATAGTTATTCAGAAGTCTATATATAAAAAAGATGTACATTTTGATGTCACGACTAATTGTGAAAACGGTTGACCCCATTTGTCCCAAAATTTCAGTGAAAGTTGAGGATTGGCTGTAGATGGTCACCCAGACTGCAAAAACGCTTAAAGAAGAATGACTAACTTTTATAATGGCGCACTTCCTACAGAATTAGAGAGCTTCACAAAAGTGGTTTTTCCCATTTTGAAATTTTAGGGGACAATAACGAAAAAAGGAATAACTGTTGATATCACCCAGACCATACGATTAATGGGGTTGCTGAGCCTAATGAAGGCATTTATGGAAATTCGTACTCCTTAGGATAAAAAGGGTCAAAGTGCTATCATGGCTCAGACCAAACACCTAAAGTACACCAGTACACCAACGCAGAAATTTATATGTCAGTCAATCGGCTTAAAAATGTGGTTTTAGAATATATGC
Source organism: Muscina levida (assembly GCA_964034835.1). NCBI lineage: Eukaryota > Metazoa > Arthropoda > Insecta > Diptera > Muscidae > Muscina > Muscina levida. The sequence goes on along the minus strand of OZ035880.1, from coordinate 131,491,398 downwards.
CTATCAATAAGTAAGTTTTCGTCACATCATGGAAGACACTGCTGATCCGTTTTAGCAATTCTTATAATAATTTATATTAATCTTTAAGATATATGAAGAACAGAATTTGTCCGGTAAAACCACGCCCTTTATATTTAAATATTTTAGAGGTCAAAGAAATAAACCAATCGTTATTAGATTTCAACTACACTCAACATATTTTACAAAAATTTGGAGGCAGGACGAAGTCTGCTGGGCCAGCTAGTATAATATATAATAATATATAGGAAATTTACGTATTAAAAAAACAATTTAATAAAAATGTGTGAGTTAATATGATTTTACAAGTATGGAAACAAACAACGGCTCTAAAACTAACATAGCTTTTATAAATCTCGACAAAAATCGTTAAAACTAGTACAATTTTAATTGATGACTTGAAGTTTATGGCCGCTTGTTGTGTGCATAAAGTTAATTTGTTCTGATACAATTACAATAAAACTTCGTTAAATGTACATGGTATTTTTTACAATACATAAAGTATGACTTTTTGGACACTTTTACATCGTTAAGTTCTTTTCACAAGAAAGAGGACTTGAGACCTCTTGCAGGATAAGAACGACATTTACTTCAAATGCTCCAGGCACTTTGGATCGTGAATAACCCAATTCTCCTTATATTCTTGTTTTATGGGTATTTAAACCCACGAAAAGGAGGAGTTTGTATGGAAGGTGGAAGTAGATTTTGTGCGATCTAGTTCATGTTAAAACTTAACCTCCGTTTAGAGGATAGGAGCTTGTATAAATTCAGTTCAATGTGACTTAAATTATCGAAGGGACTGACAGACGGACACACCCGAGGTTGGAGTAGTTTTTGTCCGATTTTGTCTATCTCAAAACTTAGCCACCTATTACAGCTACAACTTCTATAACAGCTTCTCTGAAACTACGGCTGTAATGCAGGGACAGACAGACGGACACCCCCAAAATAGGGGAGGTTGAATGGGGGGTGGAAGTAGGTTTTGTCCGATCTTGCTCATCTTAGAACTTAACCTCCACTCTGAGGATAGAAACTTACTTATTATTATTTCAGCTCGATATATCATAAACAACTCTAATCGCAATGACGGTCCCCCAAAAACGCGACAGTTTGGATATGATGTGGAAGTAGCTACTGTCCGAATTTACAACTTAATCTCCGCTTAAAGACTTTATTTTTTACATCCGTTTCTGTTTCTGTTCGATAGCACTGTAACTATTGCTGCCATCATTGGGACAGACAGACGGCCACCCCCAAAAGGGGGAGTTTGTAAGGAAGGTGTGATTAGTTTTGATTCAATCTTGTTCATCTTAGAGTATAACCCCCGCTTAGAGGACAGAAGCCTTTATAAAAAATTTTAGTGCGATAGTTCTTAAACTATGGCCGTAATCGCAGGTACAGGCAGACGCACACCTCAAAAAGGGGGAAATTGTATGGGTGGTGGGAGTAGTTTTTATCCTATCTTGCTCGTCGCAGGCACAGAACAGACGGACACATCAAAAATTCATTCATATTGGAACTTAACCCCGCTTAGAGGACCAAGCTGTATAAAAAATTGCAGCTCAGTATCTCTTAAGCTGCGGCTGTAATCGCGGAGTCAGACGGACGGACGGGGGAATTTGTATGGGAGGCGGTAGTAGTTAGTTTTTTGCAATTTTTCTCATCCTTAAACTTAATCTCCGCTTACAGGATAGAATCTTATATACCAAATTACGGCTCAATGGCTCTTAAACTACGGCTGTAATAGCGGGAAAGACAGACGGACACCCCCCAAAAAGGGGGAGTTTGTACTGGAAGTGGAAGTAGTTTTTGGCCGATATTGCTCATATTGGATCTTACCCCCGGTTAGAGGATAACAGCCTGCATACAAAATATCAGCTCGGTAGCTCTTAAACTACGGCTGTAATCGGGGGACACCAAACAAAAAAGTGGGAGTTTGTACGAGAGGTGTAAGTCTGATCTTGCTCATTTTAAAACATAACCTTCGCCTACATAATAGGAGCTTTCACAGCTCTATGGCTCTTACACTACGTCTGTAATCGGAGACTGGCAAACGGACACCCCAAAAATGAGGAGTTTGTGTGGATGGTGGGAGTAGTTTTTACGGATCTTGCTCATTTGGTAACTTAATCTTCGCTTACAGGATAGAAGCTTATATACTAACTTTTAGCTCGATAACTCTTAAACTACGGCTGTAAGCGCGGGGACAGTAGATGAACACCCCAAAACTGGGCAGTTTGTATGGGAGATGAAAGTACTTTTTGTCCGATATTGCTCATTTGGGAACTTAACCTCCGCTGAAAATATAGAAGCTTGCATATAAAATTTCAGCTCGATAGCTCTTAAACAGGGACTGACAGACGGCCAACTCCAAAAATGGGAACTTGGAGTAGGAGGTCGGTGCAACTTTTGTCAGGTCTTACTCACAAGATTGCTCGTAAAACTTAAGAAATATATATACTCTGGCTATTTTACATCGCTGTTCACACAGTGCATCAAAAAAAGAGACTAAATGATAAGTAAAAGTTGGTGATTTGAATTTTGGTCTTAGAGCACACCAGCTAACATTTCCTGAGCACAAAAAAATTTCCCGTTAAATTTCATTGAAGACATCAGATAACGAAAATGCACTTAAACAATAAGAAACATAGATACTCTGACTATTTTAGAACGCTGTTCACACAGCGCTTTGAAAAACACAAAATGATTTGTAAATGTTGGAGATACCGATTTTTGCTCTTAGAGCACCCCAAGCGACATTTTTGTATGACATTAGAATGATCTACAGTCCCATTTGTAGGTCCTTTTCAGTCTGTTCTAGAAAAAAAGACGAAAAGGACACATAAGGAGTAGAGGTAGATAGTTCAAATGTTCCACCAAAAAAAATCCTCGTTAAATTTCATTAACGACATCTGACAGTCCTATCAATAATGTACTTAACCATAAGAAACAAAGTTTTTTTGGACATACATCAAACTTTATTTTAGGTTAAACTGTAAACTTCACGGGTCCATTCAAAAAAATTTCGACCTAGGTTAAATCTGTCCGCCCAGAATTTTAATACACTCAACTAAGGCTATCATTCCGTAAAAGAATTATTCCGACCTCAGACAATAAATTCAATATTGTGTGACAGTGTATATTGTATTTATAGGTGAAACTTAAGACATCTGGAGTTTTTACCTCATGTAACAGAAATGTAAATTTCTTTTAAGATTTTTGTGCAAATTATTTTGAGACTTTTTCATGGGTTCTCAATGGAAACCGTAAAAGTGATACGTACGGTATCCCCCATATTCCCAGAGATATTGAATTTAACTTTTTACATTTTTGGTTGTAACCTTTTCTGTAGCTGACCCCGTTAACGCTCTTGGTCTTAGTCTGGGGCTTAGAAATTCCAAATCAGATCAAATCGATAAAAGTTAGGTCTTAGCTCCAATTCTGCTGGAGAACTTAGCGAAAATATCAATATAAGCAAAAGTACGAAAGGTCATATAAATGCTTATTGGCCTGCGCGGTGCCAAATCCTTCGGAGGTTTTACTATACTGGCCTACTACCTTCAACCTGACTTGGTATTTATCACCAGCCCAGATTGGCTGTTACATTGTGTAATTTATTAGTAATTTCATTTAAAAATCTGAAAATTTCAATAATTCGAGAGTAAAGTAATATCATACATAGGCTGAGGGTATGAGGTCACTTGACTGAAATTTTTGTATTATCGTAGATAAAATCAGTTTACCAAGTTTTCGGATTTGATTGATGGTTTACGGTAGCCTCGTTATAATTTAATTTGCTCCTCTCGTTTGATGCCTTGATGTTTGAGACTCATTAGCCGGCCGGCCGTGGCATCGTGGTTAGTACACGCGACTATTATGCGGGAGATCCATGGTTCGATTCCTGTCTCCAATCATCTACATTTTGCTCCATCGTAGATCCCCTTGATGTTGTCCACGACAACTTCGCAGTAAAGTGTCGATTTAATCGGCGTGTCTAGTAGGAGCTTCTCAAATATCAGTCGTTCGCATTCGTCTGTAAACAAATAGGTGCCGTCTGATGTGGGTCTTAAAATAGATAGCGTGTACTAAAAGTACGAAGGTTTTGTTTTAAAAAAAAATTTTAAAATTCTTTTGATCTTTTTTCCAATTTTAAGATAATTACGCTCTCTTCGCATTTCTGTTTGTATTAAATATCCCACAAATATAGTTACAGAGGTTGTAACTTCCAGTCGACCTTGACCAACCATAAGCTATCTCCCGTCCAACGTGGCCGCCACCCTCTTAACTTAAACTAAAAAAAAACCTCTTAAATTGAATTGAAATTAATTTACGATATGTTTATCTTAGCCGTATAATTACTTTTGTAGCTCTCTGTTGTAGGCAAATTGTAGGTCAAATGAGGCCACAATTAGGCATGAGGTTTGTTGGAATTTCTTTTGCTATGTAAATTTCAATACAACAAAACAATTTATAACCGAGGATAATTAGTATTTAATTTGATGTCGCTATGCGTTTGTTGGTGTGCGTGCGTGTGTGTGTGTGTTTATTTATAATGCCCATATGTAAATATTATGACATTGCCGATAAATGATAATATTTATATTTTTTAGTCATGAAATTTCTACAATGTTGTGCTGTTTGTTTTTGTTGTGGTTTTTTTTTGTTCGTTTCAATAAATCCGCTAAACAATTGCACCAGGCAGCGCACCATAGGGCGCCAGTTTGTAATTTGTGAATAATTTTGCTATTTGCATATTATTGAGGCGCTCTCTTACTCTTGATCCCGCTCACCCTCTCCACATCTCTCTCTGGGGGATTTGGCAAAAGATAAACGTTCATTTGAAAATTAAATAAATATTGTTTGTATCTATGAAAACAATGAGCGAAATTACGCAATTGATTGCAAATTATTGAGATCAACTAATGAGCGGAGTGGGTAATTTAAATTGCGGTGAGCTTTTCCAATAACACACACAGTTTTAGTAATTTAAAAGTTTGAATTAAACTCAATTTCTGTTGTAATTTGTGCTGACTGAAATATTATTTAAAATGGGGTAATTAATGTGCAAACTATTGGTAGAGGTTGTAGGTTTTGGGGAAGTATGATAACTATGATGTTTTCATTTCATCATTTCATTTTTCCACACGATAAAGAAAATTAACATAGCACACAATGTGCCACAAATAAAACGGTCTTCTTTATATCTCTTCAACTCTCTACTAATTTGACTACTGTAAGCATTTCAAATTGTCGTTATTATCAAATTCAATTGAAAATTTACTGCTGCTAAATTTTCATTCTAAATGTCAATGTATTTGTCAAATTTCTGAAAGGGAAAACACTTAAAAGTTTGTCTTAAAATTATCGTTTACTCAAATTTTCTTCGAAAGGCAAAGACAGACTTAAACTGAGAAAAAAATTAAATTCATCTTTCTATTGTCACGCTTGTGAATGCATTGACGTGAATAATTTGCATGAACAAGTTTACGAAACTTTACAGGCTTTCTAATGGAAATTTAAAAAGTGATGCAAATAAACGAAAAATGATTGAAAAGAATAGTAATAGTGAACTGTAATATGCATCTTAGTTTGTTTTTGCTTTAAATTTTATGCAAGTTAAACAATGAGATATTAAAGAAATCAACTGGCTAAGGTTGAGTTAGTATTATGGTAAAGGCATACCCTCTCTTCGCTTAGGGATTACATGATGACTTGCAGGACTTAACCGGGCCTCAAATGGCTTTGTCAGGGTATTCATACGTAATCCATCTCGGTACACTATTTTTTCACGTATGGATCTCCAAAGGATTTGCAGGACTCTACTAGGATTTACAAAACGTCCATATATGAGTGACATCCCACTGCATACCCTCTTTTCGCGCAGGGATCACATGATGATTTGCAGCATTATACCAGGGCTTAAATAAGTAAGCTCACACGGAACACCATTTTTTCACGTAGGAATCTGTAAAGGATTTGCAGGACTCTACATGGATTTACAGGATCCCCAGGATATAAGTCACCTCATACGACATAATCTTTATTCGAGGGGGACTCACACAAGAACTCGAAGAACTTTCCGGGACTCAAATAGCTTCGTCAGGATATACATAATACGCCCAAACGGTACACTATTTTTTCAAGTAGGGATCACTTAAGGACTCGCTGGAGTCAACTTGGATTTACAGAACGCCCATATATAAGTTACTTAACACGGCATACTATATACTCGCGTAGGGATCACATGATGACTCGCTGCATTATACCAGGACTTAAATGACTTCGTCAGGATATACATAAGTAAGCCCACACGGTACACTATTTTTCACGTAGGACTCACACGGACTCTAATTGGATTTACAGGATCCCCAGGATATGACTGACCTCAGACGACATAACCTCTATAAGAGTAGGGATCACATAGGAACTAGCAGGCCCAACTGAGACTCAAATGGCTTTGCAAGATATACATATAAGTAAGCCCACACGGTACACTATTTTTTCAAGTATGGATCACTAAAAGATAGGCAGGATTCTACATGGACTAACATGACCCACAATATATGATTGACCTTATGCGACAATATCTCTATGCGAGTAGGGATCACATAACTGGGACTCACATCACTGTATTGGAACTCAAATGGTTTCGTGGGGATATTCACATAGGGATTACTTAAGGACTCGCAGGACTCTACTTGGATTTACAGGATCCCCAGGATATGAGTGAACTCATACGAAATAATATCTATTCCAGTAGGGATCACATAATAACTAGCAGGACTGTATTAGGACTCACATGACCTCGTCAGGATATTCGTAAGCTCGCAGGACACATTATTTATTAGCGTATGGATTACTTATGAACTCGCTGAGTTCAACTGACACTCTTGGACTTCTAGGTTATAACTGACATCACATTATGCTAAAATCTTTGAAATCTCATGTTCAAACCAGTATAGAAATTTTAGTCAGCTGCTCTGACTGGCAAATACCCTCACCCATACGACTCTCAGTTGCATGGTCAAACGAGACATATACATACATACATTAGATTGGTTCAAATTGTATGGAGCAAAAAAGAAATGCACCAAGCGGTTATCAAAATCGTAATCTATGGTAAGTTCGAAGAAAATTTACCCATGAAACCATGAGTCTATAATCAAAATCGAGTCACCGGTTTTTAACGAGAAACTTTTCGTATTGGGTAAAAAAATTCCACAACGAGCTCCGCATCTGCCACGGAATCACCCCTAGATAGTTCAAATGTAATTTTTACCCCCTAACATTTTTCCCAAACATACCTAGTCCCCATCTTCAACCCCTATGAGAGGGCCAATACAAAAAAAAAATTATTATAAGAGTGAGTTAATTTGTATGGAACAAAAAATGCACCAAGTGGTTATCAAAATAGTAACACGATAAATTCTAAGAAAATTAGCATGGGTCTAAAATCACAATCGCGCCCCTGGTTTTTAACGAGAAGATTTAAAGATTTTAAACTTTATTATGAAATATGATTAGTATAGTGCACGAGTTTTCGATACGACTCACCCCATAATTTTGTTTGTGATCCCAAAAATGGAGGAGGTGCTATGATGGCAAATTACTACCGTCGTGGTCAAAGATGATGGGGAAGGGGAAAAATCCACAATAAGCACAGCAACTGCCTCGGAACCGCCCCTAAAGGAGTAAAATGTATAACCAACACACAGTCATCTTTCGCTCCTAACATTTTCCTAAACATACCAACCTTACATCATCATCCCCTAAGAAGGCTCCCGTACGAAAATAGAATTTTTATATAATTTGGTCCTAAGGTGGTGCCCATAGAATGTTTTTTTATATTTTTTTTATGAAATCTCCTGCTGCATGACCCGTCATGTATATGAGAGAAACCACAAGGGGTGTGACAAATGTTTCAGTTTACTGAGTATTTGTCTAATATTACAAGATAATTGAACTGACCAAAGTCAAATATTCTCGAGCTGTCCGTTTTAAAGTTATGGAAGAAATAGTAATTTTCCAAAAATAAATCTTTTTGTATGTGAAATACTTCTAGGGGTCGGCTGATATAGTCTTTTAATTGACCATGATATTATGGATTCAGTTTTAATGGCTCTGGCAAACATCTAAATGTTGACTTGACTTAGTGCTGTTCGCGGCAGCCTCATTTCGACAGTTATCACAAGCAACTCCAATGAGTCCCCACTGGATGTTGTCTAATCACCCTATGATTTCTTTAGATAAACCATCGTTAGTGGTGGCCAGTATTTTTCATATCCTTGCGGCTTCGGAGATATTTTCAACTGTACTGCAGATTTCACTCCAGCACTTTTTTTTAGTCTTCCTTAATGCACTCTTATATTTTCTACCATTTTCCTTCTTATTGTCCTCTTTGTCATGTGAAGCTCTTGTGGTCTTAGCCCCGTTAAAAGACTTCCTACACTATTTCCTGAGATTTACTTACTCTAATGACCAGTGTCCATTACATTTGGCTCTGCCTGTGGGACATGAGGGTTGCAGTGAGTATTCAGAACCTGAGATTTACTTACTCTAATGACCAGTGTTCATTACTTTTGGCTCTGCCTGTGCGCCATGAGGGTTGCAGTGAGTATTCAGAGCGTTTGTGACTTGCCCATTGACAAATCAACTTCCTTGTTGTTTCGGGCATTAACATCAGGTATCCTTGAATTGACACTATGGCTTCATTATTTTTTCTTCTTTTAGTATGTTTACGAGTATTAGGTGGAAAAACAGAATACTGAACACTTTCTTTCATCATTTAAACAAAAACTGAACTATCAGTAATCTGCTCAGAAATAAGGATGGTACCTAGAACCTTTGGCCTATTTAGGTTTATGTCAAATTGCTAGGATAAAACTTACAATATATTCCTTATGTGACTTATCCCTGTCGTTGATATTTGTGCTGCCCCAGATTAGAAGATGCGCAATGACATTATGTTCATGATGATTAAAATTAACTAAATTCTAGACGGTAAGGACAAAGTTTTCCATACAAGGATGGAACCCACCTCAAGAGACTTCTGTCAGTTATTTGGGCATACATAGTACTGTGTTAGTATTGTATCGAACATCGAATAATTTATTTTTGTCTCGGCGATTATTAATACCCATGAATGAGGTATGGGATAGTTTCTCGAGATGTTGTGAAATTAACACCCTTTCTTTTAGTAGATTCTATTATCGACGAATGCGACCGTCATTGCTTGAGAAGCTTTTACTAGACATGCCGATTGACTCGACACTATACTGCGAAATTACTGGGGGAAAAAAGCAAAAAGTAGATGACTGGAGACGGGAATAGAACCACCGATCTGCCGCATGGCAGTCGCATGTTCTAACTATCATGCCATGGCCCGTATCAAAAGCGATTATTGGCTATGATTTGTTCAGTGCCGCGCAATAAAACCATAAGAAATAAAGCCATATGGTCTTACATCCCATTCGATTGGAATAGTAAGGGCGGTTTTTATCTGTTCTATAAATAAGGTCTTTAGAAGGTTTTACTTATTTCTTTGAAATTATATTATCTTATAATACCAACAATTATAAATATGTCTTTGGCATAAACTACCACATATGATTCCGCCTTGAGCCTTGGCCGCAATTGTTTCATGCGCGTTGATTAAGATACAAATTTACTAAAACTAGACAATAAGGAAAAAAGTTGCCTAAATAAGGATTAATCCAAAATAATTTAACCGAACATTTGATTATTTATGTTATTTTCGTATTTACAGTTATTATATAAGGAGATTAAATGATTATCCTCTATGTTTTAAGACTTTAAATTTTCTTATTTATTTCCTTAAAATTATCTTTAAATACCATCATCCATAAATCTGTCTTCACCCATAAACTGCCGCATATGATTCATCTCAATCCCAATCTCAGCAATGCTATAGCGGTGTGACGCGCCTTAACACCCAGTGGTAGACAGCAACTCTATGTATATTTATAAATTTTTCTACGAATAAGCCACAATGGGTGACAATTAAGACAAGTGTTACTTAACAACAATTAAAAATAACCACATACGTGACATCGACATTTACGTCAATGTCTCATGAAGAAACTGGTTGTAATTTTTTTTCTATAGCCATTGGAACACCACAAACCAAAAATAATTCACCATTTTATGAGTACAGCGATGTGGGATAAACAAATTTTTATAGCGGAATATATCCTATATTTAAATAATTCCGTTACACAATGCCATGAAATTCAAAGCGTCAAAGGATCCATCCCCAGAGATAAATTCAACAGAAATTTAAGTTACTATGATGCTTTCATTCTCCCCTTCATCGCACACATGATGTTGCCATGACATACACTCACACACACAATTGAAGGCGACAAAAGTGCCAGGAGTAGGAAATCCTTTTAAGCAACACACCTCTCGCAAACCCCTCCTCCCAGGAAGACAAATGAAATACATAGTGAATAATGAAAAAATTATACACATACCCATTATAGAAATCGGGTATTACATTTCTAAGGCCAATAAAATAGGAATTGATAAAGGCAACAGTGCCGACGACCGAAAAAAAACGTGTGCCATGGAAACTGTATACAACAAAAAATAAAGGAGAAATGAAATGCTAACACCTCTAAAAGCTGCCGACATACAAAACACCACCACCACACGTGAACCCAACAATAACAAAAAATTCCGTGTAACGGAAAAACGAAATGAAAAAATGTGTTATAAATCAGTAAATCAGCTGAAACACCCATTGCACACACCTATGCATACATACGTACGTATACCTAGGCACATACCTATACACTCATATAACTCCAGGAACACTCTTATGTGTTAGCTGGTACTGGAGTGGGTTAACGATTCGACTCTAAATAGAAAAGGAAATCAATGTTTAATATACTCGTACACATATTACATATATTTTTTGTTAACCATTTGCCATGGTGTGTGAGAGCTAAATTTGGTGAGAATTTAAGGACTACATCAGATTTAAAACATTTTGCAATTCTCTAACATTTTGTAAATCGTGGCGTTAATTTTTAGGTGTGAGAAATTTGTTATTTAAATTTGGCAGAGGTGGGGATGGGAGATTAATTTTTCAGAAAATCCTCAAGGGGATGACATTCATGGTAGGGTGGTTGGGGGGAATTTATCGACGGAATGGTTTTTGGTGAAGTTTGGCAATAAGATGTCAATTGTATTGGATACGGATGTTAGATACGTACGTTATATTCACTTACTTGTATAAGTGGCGTTTGAATCGACACTTATATTTTATTGATTTTGTGCCGCAGGTAGAAATGAAATTTGTCATATTCTAATACTTCTCACTTAGAGATAGCCCGTCGCAAACTGTGACGTATGTATGTGACATAAGTATACAATGTTGTAAATCTAAAGTCGTAAAATTGACCCTACAATCGGAGTCAAAGTAAGCCAATAGGATACTGCCAGTCTAGACAATTGGGTTTGGATAAGTTTGGAATATACCAAATTGATTACAACGATAAAAATTATTGATATTGTATTTTACGCTACTGAAGACTTTGACCATATGTCAAAGGCAAAAATCTTCCACCTCTGCAAGAAATTAAGATTTGCAATTCTCACACACGGATATACTTTTTGTTCATTGGAACAATTAACTGCCTACTATATCTTAATGCAGGAGAAACTGCAGTAACATATTACGGTTTTTCGCCAATAAAGTCTATCTCATCGTCCTATGCAATCGTACTACTTGTAACAATAATATCTATTGTAGCTCTTCTCATTATATTCGCAACTAGTATACATCGAAATAGATGATAAATTTTCGTTATGCCAAAACCGCTAACTCTTCAAACATCAAACTCGACCATTCCGTACCATAGTGACCTATAAATATATTATAACCCATTCAAGTCATGAAAGGCCTTCCATCAAGCTTTTTTTATATAGTGAAAGGCATGCTTAATACATTGCCACGTCCTTTTCAAATTTAACAGGGAGAAAATTTATGTCAATTACAAATGCAAGAAATTAGAATTTGCAATTCTCACACACGGATATACATTTTGTTCACCGGAACAATTAACTGTCTACTATATCTTAATGCAGGAGAAAACTGTAGTAACATGTCACAGTTTTACGCCAATAATGTCCGTTTCAAATAAAACAGAAATAAATTGGCGGGGTAGGCCTTCTTCCTTACATTATGAATGAAGGCGATTTGGAAAATCTGAAAGTCTACGTTTTTTGAAGCATTATGGGACTGGCGGCAATCATTTTAACAGGGGCACTTAGAACTACACCAACTTAGGCACTGTTCCCAATCCTAAACTGGCTAATCGCAGACATTGAAGCGATGAAAATAGCACCAAACACCTCAATACATTTAGACGCTATGAGTCATAATGGCACAGGGACTATGGTCATGACAAAAATTACACGAATTACACTGTAATTCGATCTGGATTATATGTAGAACATCATGAATAGAAACTACTATGATAATTGTGATACTAGCCTACACTTTGTGGAGGATATCAACCTAATTTATCGGACGGATTAAAATTGAGAGAAAGATCACGCTGTGGAAAATTTTCGGAGGTGTTGAATTTGTCAAAATCGGCTATGCTGTCGGATCACTGTAGCTTAGTTCAGGCCAAAATAGCGGCAATTAGAATAGTCGTGGAGTAAATTCAGTATCATAGGATATTGGGCGACAATATTAATTTACTTACTGATGATGGTAAAGTGCGGCTATGGAACCTAGAGAAATTGTACAACAAGGCGGCAGCGAAATGAAAGACTATTTGCCCGACCGGAATATTGTGTCACTTGATGTAAAATACACATGACAAAAATTTTAGTAAGATCGGACAACTATTTCCTGTGTCCCAAAGAGGTTCTTAGTTAATCCTTAGTAAATCCTTTGTTTTTTTTTTACTAATGTTCGATTATGGAATTGTAGTTTTCCCGCAAATTTACAATAGAGTGGGCAGCGCTTCGGCCCATTTCGCCAACTTAGTACCTAATATCTCTACTATAATGTACATTTTCAGGTCGATCAAACACTTATTATGGCCGTTATAATGGTTTCTTTTAAATGGGGCGTGACACAGCCTATTTCCACCCTGGCTATACTCCATACTGTATAAACTACACATACTAAATACCAGCTTTTTACCTCTTATAGTTCAAGAGCGGATATGGTATAGTGGCTGGAACACGGGAGGTTCGTGGTTCGATTCCCGGCTCCAGTCATTTGCATTTTTCCTTACATTGCCGGCCCCCTCGCTGTTGTCGACAGCAACTTCGCAGTATAAGTGTCGAGATAATCGGCATGTCTAGTAAAAGCTTCTCATCCATACAAATTTTTAAGGCGATTGGAAAAATAGGGAACAATGGGCGGGGCCACTCCAACTTGATATATCAGAAATCCAAGTAACCGTAGATTGGGGGATGTTACTGCGGCTTTTTCGAGCATTGAAAAGCAGTCAGCGGAAGTGGATCTGGTGATAAATGGTAAGCGAAAAATCGCTACCATCGTGAATGTGGGCGTAGTTTGTGTTCACCTTTGTGTTCCTCTTACATGGGGGAACAGCTAATTTCAAGAAAACTGATCCTTATTGCTAAGGTAAGATGAGAGAAAGAACCCACTTGCACAGCGGCTTAATAGATTTGGCCTACCATGGATATATAATGGTAGACCTGTCTAGAGTACACTAGGGAACATCGTCACTGTTATAACCGGTCGCTGGCCGGTTGGCAAACAAGCTAATAGGTTAAAACTTCCCTACAACGATGTTTGTAGAAGCTGCAACGATGAAATTGAAAAAATATCACGGATCGTCTTCTATTCGAGGATTCGAGATATATAGAGCTGAAGTTAGTAAGAGAGATTTGAAGTGCAGAATAATGGGCGGGGCCCTTAGTCCAAAAAATATAGCATTCTCTTCGTTTTGGTCCCCAAAGGTCAAAGTTGGGGGTTCTATGGTAACTCCATACGTGCGGGTACTTAAATTATAGATATTTTCGAGGTGGATCTACAGGGGGCGGGAGCCCAAAAAAATAAAAAAATGCCACCTCACTACGCCCCAAAACGCGAAAATCGAGGTCAAAGTTGGGGGGTGTGTGGGGGTCAAATGAAAGATATTTTCGAGACGAATCCAACGATGTTATTTTTAAGTTCCTACGGAAATATCTTTCATTTGAGTACCCGCACCTGGGGGGTCATCATAGAACCGAAAGTGGCCCCTTTTTTGACCCCTCCGGGCCCCATGGGCCTGAGCGCCAACTTTGACCTACCATTCCGATGTTTGGGGACCAAGACGAAGACAGTGGCATATTTTTTTTTAATCGGGCTCCCGCCCCATATTCTGCACTTCAGCCTACAGAGGTATGTTTTTAGTCCCACCATTGCATTCGTTATGAAAATATCTATCATTTGAGTAAGGGGTCATCATAGAAGAGGTCATCATAAAACCCATTTTTTGATCCACCCCCAAGGGCAGAAAGGTCCCCGGAACCAACTTTGACCTAACATTCCGGTGTTTGTCGACCAAGACGAGCTCCCGCCCCATATTCTGCACTTCAGCTCTTACTAACTTCAAATCGATATATCTCGATTCCTAGACTTGACCCAGCGAAACCCCAGGACACGTATAACTTTTTTAAGACCCATTTAACTTTAACCGTTAGTCAGAAACCCTACCGATTTTGTCTGTCGCACAGTGTAATGCATTCGAATTGTTCGGTTGAAACTGATAAAGCACTATTCGCTTATTTATAAAATGTGTGCCAACAATGGATTAAAAAATTTAGTAGCGAGATTAGCTTTTTGGGGGCCATCAATACCCCATGCGCGCCTTTTCGACCCAAATCGACCACTGTGCGTCGTTCTTCTATAAAAGTTTAAACTATACAGTCCTTTTGGCACGTCCTTAGGGTAATCTTTAAAAAAAATTTCGTAAGTCGTATATTTTCTGGCCTGTCCTTAGCATCTCCTTAATGGTAGTGTCGCCAGCTTTATATTACTCTCATTGCCAATCGAATAGAGTCTTCAGGTATGTAAGTGGTCCGGTCAATTTAGGTAATGCCGCTTATAACATTTGATGGAATATTCTACTTTAACAGTATTCAGTACATTTTCCTTTTCATATTTCGGGAGAATGGAATTTTGTCCGCTGCCGCTTTTCGGTATGTTTAAATTGCCTACCACTGTCATTAGGTTAGTTTCGGGTTTGAGTTTCAGTGCCAGGTGTTATATACTTGCCGAAGGCGCATTGGTACATAGCAGCTTGCTAATTAGTTTACACAACAAACAGCTTCACACTTAAGCTGTAACAGACGTACATATGTGCGATGCCATAATCAGGGAATATTTGAAAAATTAACCAATTTTGTTTAAGCAAATAGTTCTCTTTGTCATCTCCTGTTAAATTTCTCCGAAAGCAAAAATTTCTTCAGGATTTTAAATAACAAACTGGAGCCACAGCGTCCATCCGCCAACCAGTCATACCGACAAATGTGGTCGTTTTATGTGGTTTAAAAATACAATCAATTACAAGCAAAAAACAAATACAAATACATTGTATATTTAGCATAGATTTGTTATTGCTACATATAAACCCGTTTTGATGGACATCTTTGACATCCGTCAAATGTTAGTCCATTAAATCCCCCCAAAAGATAAAATGCAAATGCTACCCTTTTATTAGCTGGTACACACACACATACTCTCTCTACACATATGAAATTTGTATGCCGACACAACTTTAACAATGTTGTTACAACCCTAACAAATACAACACAAAAATCCTTTGGTAAATAATTGGGAGGATATATAGGATATATGAGTGTGTTCAACAGACGCACGAGGTAAATTAACTAAATGGCTGAAGGGTATAAACTTTTACTAACTAAGCTTATGAACGCAATCCCTTCCATGTCTGCCACAAGCTTGAAACGGCGACTGGAATTTATATAGTTCATTTGAATTCCAAATGCAAATTCTATTACACTTCGTTTGGTAGATTACAAAAAACAAAGAAAAATAGTAAACCTCTATGGATATAGAAAGTAAATGAAGAACAAAAAAACAACAGAAATTGAAAGAAACCAAAACAGTTTTATCCTTTTCAAGCCCGATTATGGAGCTGTTGTTATTGCGTCGCTACCGCTGCTACTGCCACATTCCACTCAAGATGCTGCCATTTTAGTCACCACTTTTATTCTTGTGGTCTTATCTTGTCTTTTAGTTCGCCACGGAAATTGTTGATGAGAGAGACTAACCGTCTAAGGAGCGGCTGTAGCATTGGCGATGCTGATGGTAATGCTTATGGTGATAATAATCGCTGTGAATGATTTTGTCTTTTCGTTGGGTTCGTTAGATGGCTAAGAATGACTGAATTGAATTGAAAAATACGTGGCAATTCATATAGTGGTAATGCGCAGCAACTGTTACGCTTACACTTTTTCAGTATGCAAATTACTTAGAAATAAATATACTTTCATCACTATAGGTGGGGGGTTGAGATGAGTGGGTATTATTTGACAACATTCGAAGTGTCGTGGGTTAAACGTAGGAAATGAGTGGGAAAAGTGATAGCTTATCGGCATTGCAAATAAAACATATATATAAATATTGACTGTTGCCCGTCTCCAGGTTTCAAGCATAGTACCTGTTTTGAAATAAGAGAGTAAATCGGTGCGAGCCCATTTCCTAATCTAGGAGCTGGCTCGCGACCCAAGAGGCATTTGTGGGGGAAATTTCATCTAAGTGACCTTCGGCACGCTATAAGGCCTTCAGTCATAGAACTGGTTTAAAGTTTTCGTTCCAGGCCTGCTATAAGACTAATTACGTAAAGGGAGCATGAAAGGAATTTAGTCCTAAATAAAATGAGGTGAAAGTAAGCAATTTCGAAAGGAAGTGGGACTGGGCTGGATTTTCTCCTTGTACGAGACTAACATCGTTGAGGTTGACCAAGTAGGAAAACGAGTTCAGAGCCGAACTTAGAACTAGAACATGTTGGGGAATGAAGGATTATCAAACTTAAGTTTTCCGGTCGCTATTTACTTGGCAGCTACTCCGCACAGTGCTGTGTTTTCATACAAACGAAGAAAATAAAATTAGTTATCATAAAAGAAGGAAAATTAGTACACATTGCCTTTATAAACAGGAAATAACGACGTTATGCGAAAATCGGCTCAAGGACACGCCCACCTCCCATATATCCTGAAAAAAACCTTAAATTTTTCAAAATAGTTGTTGGTGTTGAACCAAATTTTGCTCGATTTGTCTCTGATATATTACTGACTACAGTGTTGAATTGTATGAAATTATCTCACAGGACATCTATACCTCCCGCATATCCTGAAATGGAAAAATTTAAATTTTTTCAAAATTGTTGTAGGTAGTGAATCATTTAGCTCGATTTGTCTCCGACATATTACTGACAACTCTGTTGAATTATATGTAATTAGTTCAAAGGACACCCCTCATATATCCTGAAATGGAAAAAACTTATATTTTCCAATATTGTCGTTGTCGTTGGTACTGATCCAACTTTGCATCGATGTGTCTCTGATATATTATTGACAACTATGTTGAATTAAATGAAATTATCTCGAAGGACATCCCCACCCTCCCCCCCCATATATCCTTAAATGGAAAACACTTAAATTTTCAAAATTGTTGTTGGTATTAAACCAAACTCGGCTCGATTTGTCTCTAATAAATTACTGACAACTGTGTTGAATTATATAAAATTATCTCAAAACACACGCCCACCTCCCATATATCCTGGAATGGAAAAAACTTACATTTTCAAAATTGTTGTTGATATTGAACCAAATTTAGCTCGATTTGTCTCTGATATATTACTGACTACTGTGTTGAATTATATGAAAATATCTCAAAGGACACCCATCTCCCAAATATCCTAAAATCGAAAAAACTTAAATTTTTTAAAATTGATGTTGAAATTGAACCATATTTACCTCAATTTGTCCTCGATATATTAATGACAACTGTGTTGAATTATATGAAATTATCTTAAAGGACACGCCCACCTTCTATATATCCTGAATAGAAAAAAACTTATATTTTCCAAAATTGTTGTTGGTATTGAACCAAATGCAAGTAAGTTTTAACTCAATTTGTCTCTGATATATTACTGACAACTGTGTTAAAGTGGTGTCTTCTTTACAGCCTACTTAACAGCCTTCCCTCGTATTGTTTTTTTTTCAAACACTTCCACTCTAGCCAATTCTAATTGAAAAATATCTGTGAATTGCTAACATTCAAAACAATTTCAAATAGCAGATTAAAACTCATTTCTGGGGTCAGTTTAAATGAAGAAAACATTGTTCAAAACTTCGCCACATACCAGAACGTAGGTCAGTCACAACCACTACAACTTTGGCTTGACGTCATGCAATGACAAAAGGATATTTCAGCCAAAACCCACAAAACCATATTAACCAAAATGTTGAACTTGAGAAAGAATGCTATTCTATACGTATGTGTGTGTGTGCGTGTACGTTCATATAATAGTTTAAGCTTTTTAAAGGATTTTTAATCATGTCATTTTGATCCCTATTCAAACCTTTTCTTAGCCAACAACAAAAGGACATTATTAATTTTGTCATTTCGCCTTTGTGGACATCAACCTCAACCACACATATTTATGAATATTTTAACCTGAAATTAATGAAATAGTTTTCCTGGGGTTTTTAATAACCATAAGGTATTTTCTTGAGTATAATGTGGTTGGTTTTTTCTTCTCTCCACTGGTGGGGTTGTGGATTTTGGGGCTAAAAACGTACCAAAATAGTTTCTAAGGTTATGCCTACTACGACGACGACGACGACGGCGGCTGTGTCAGTTTGCGTCAGTGCCAAATTAATATGCAAAACCATACCAAGAGGATTACATTTCATACCAGAAGCGTGTGCGTCTAGAGTTCATAATTGGATGTGAAGGTTATTAACAGTTTTGATATTTCTTTGTTTTGTGTTAGTTTTTTTCTCGTTGCTTCTCATTTGTTTTAATGTCTTCTCTTAGGAGTCTTTCTTAAAGATGCTGTTGCAGATTTAAGAGGCTTTGTTCGTGCTCGTGTGTATGATATCATTAAATAAGGATAAGTCGCGTCGCATTAGACAATGAATTAACTTTTGTTTGTGCGAGCACTGGACTTTTGCAGGATTTTGTCAAGAACGAAGAAATTAGTTTAGTTATAAGGTCATGTCAAATGTCCCGTTTATGTTGTGTAATAACAAGATTAAAACGTAGCTAGGTGATATTTCGTTTTATTTGGAGGTTATAGTACAAAATTAAAAATAAACTTAATATGCTATTAGACGTTGGTAAGGGGATGACAAATCCTGTGGGCAATGCCTAAAGTACAGTACAGTGGTCGTGATACTGTCTACTAATTAAGCTGTAAAGATCTAACATTAGTGCAATTTATCACAATGAATCATATGAACATATATTTATAATTTTATATTTTTATATTTTTAAATTTTTATATTTTTATATTTTTATATTTTTATATTTTTATATTTTTATATTTTTATATTTTTATATTTTCATATTTTTATATTTTTATATTTTTATATTTTTATATTTTTATATTTTTATATTTTTATATATATTTAAATCTTTATATATAAAATTCTAATGTACGTGTGTTGTGACTGAACTCCTCCTAAACGGCTGAACCGATTTGCATAAATTTTTTTGTATGCGGTTGGGTGGCGCCCCGGGTGGGTCCAATTGGATAAAGGGGCGTGGCACCGCCCATAAAACTTGGAAATTAAAAGGGCTATATCTCATGAACTATCAGAGGTATGAAGATGAGATTTGATATATATGTTGTTGGAGCAGTATTCATTACAGCCAGGGTGTAAGTGGGCGGTGCCACGCCCCGTTTTCAAAAATCGCTCTAACGGCTTTTCTAATAGACCGATGACCTGTTGATAGTCCCTGGCTATATTTGGTTGTGATTTGATAAAGGGGCGTGGCACCGCCCATACAACTTGAAAATTAAAAGGGCTGTATCTCATGAAATATCAGAGTTATGAAGTTGAGATTTGGTATATATGTTGTTGAAGCAGAATTAATTGTTACCAGGAAGGAAGAGGGCGGTGCCACGCCCCATTTTATAAATCGCTCTGACGAGTTTTCTAATAGACCGATATATACGATAATTTTAGAAAGTGATACTTATGACCTGTTGAAAGTCTCTGACTGTACTAGGTTGTGATTGGATAAAAGAGCGTGGCACCGCCCATACTACTTGAAAGTAAAAAAGGCTATATCTCATGAACTATCAAAGGTATGAAGATGTGATTTGTTACATATGTTGTTGTTACAGTATGAATTACAGTTGTTGGTGACCAAATTATCTCATAAAATGGTAATACGAGTTCAATGTATAGGAAGTATTCGGGTATATTCTTGGTTCGTATGAGAAGAAGATATGGCAAAGGAGGTTTTTTTAATGGCTAAAGGCATGAAGCTTCAAACGAAATTTTCATTTGCGGTCAATAGGAGGAGAAGGTATAACAAAAGTGATTTTTACGCCCAAAGACATAGTTAGTATTCAGACGGTTCCATCTACTACAGATAAATATAAAAATTGAATTTAGCTCTTTAAAGGAATTTCTGTTCCCGATTTGTGAAAGAAGTGGTTTTTCACCCTACATACAGACAAAGCTTACTCTACATGTCGGCACTATAGATATGACTTTGCTGATGAACTTTTTACTATCGACATAGAGCCTATGCTATTTAGGTGTAGGTGGAGGTGTACATATATATAAAAAAACGTTTATATAGCATTTAGGATAGTAAGAAATGTGAAATATATTACAAGTTAATATGCAATAGCGAAGCATTGCCGGGCCCACTAGTATATATATAAAAAATTGTTGCAAGTGTGTTGTGACTTTATAACTCACGAACGGCTGGACCGATTTGCATACATTTTTTTGTATGCGTTTGGGTGGCGCCCCGGTTGGTTTATATTTACAATTCGGTCCAATTGGACAAAGGGCGTGGAAAATCAAAAGGGCTGTATCTCATGAACTATCAGAGGTATGAAGATGAGATTTGGTATATATGTTGTTGGAGCAGTATTAATTACAGCCAAGGTGGAAGTGGGCGGTGCCACGCCCCCTTTTCAAAAATCGCTCTAACGGCTTTCCTAATAGACCGATTGATACAAAAATTTTACCAAATGGTACTGATGACCTGTAGATAGTCCCTGGATATATTTGGTTGTGATTGGATAAAGGGGCGTGGCACCGCCCATACAACATGAAAATAAAAAGGGCTATATCTCTTGAACTATAAAAGGTATGAAGAAGAGATTTGTTACATATGTTGTTGTTGCAGTATAAATTACAGTAAGAGTGGAAGTGGGCTGTACCACACCCCTTTTAAAATAAACAGTTATAACTGTCAAAATTCCACAGTATATTGCAGTTCACCTAGAGATATGAACAGTAAGGTGGGCCAGTTTTTTTATTCGCAAAAATTGTAACCAAATCTACGATGAATTGTTAGAAAATGTCACCAATAAACTTTGTGTGTAATATCAATTCATAGCTCGCGCTGGGAAAGCTTAATTTAGTGCCGAAAACTTAATTTTTGATAGAAGTGTCTTACTTCTAAAAGAAGCGCAAAACGGAGTAAATAAACGAAAAAACCTTTAATCTTAAAAAAAGTATCAGCTAGGATTTTGATTCATGTGGATTTTTAATGTACAATTGACCCCCAACCCATTTACCGCTTTCGTTGCCATTTTAGGTCAACCAATTCGTCATTCAGGCGAGGTGTGTGAAGTGTAATAGACTTTCATTGAGACTTTCTTTGAAAAATCACCATGTTAAGACTACACAAGAACAACGTTTACAAATCTTGCAAATTTATTTTCAAAATGCGCGTTCTGTTTGCCCATTGTGAAGTTTATGGTGCATATACTTATCCATCTGACCAGCTTATAGAAGCCATCGACGCTATAGACGTAAGTGTGACAGGGGACTCGAATTTATCGAACCGACGCCGTTCTCAGCAACTCGGTCTCTGCAAATGCTGAGGAAAGGTCTTGGCCTATATTCATATATCCAACTGGTAGAAGAACTAAAACCAGTGGACGATCAATTGATTTTTTATTTATCATGTCATTGCACATTATTTGAAGGAGAAATGGTTCCAACACGACGGCGTAAAATGCCATACAGCGCGTGAGATCATCACTTTGTAAAGCCAAACTTTGTTGACCGAATTATCACATAGAATGGTAATACGAGTTCAATAAAAAGATAGTAATCGGAAATATTCTCGATCCATGTGAGAAGAAGACATGGCAAAAGAGGTTTTTATGGCTAAAGGTATGAAGCTTCAAACGAACTTTTCATTTTCGGTCAATAGGCGGAGAAGGCATTCCAAAAGTGTTTTTTACGCCCAAAGAGATAGTTAGTATACAGACGGTTACCGCTGCTACATTGAATTTTGATCTTTAACGGAATGTCTGTTTCCGATTTGTAAAAGATATGACTTTGCTGATGATCTTGTTACTATCGTCATAGAGCCTATGATATTTAGAATTTAAAACAACAACACTTAATTTGTTAACTTTCATGTTAAGGAGTTGCTTGAAATTAGTTATATAAGTTAATAAACTCAACATATCTTTTTAGAGCTTAAGTACCGTTTTCAAAGTACTTTGTAGACCTAAATATGAAATATAATACAAGTTAAAATGCAATAGCGAAGCATTGCCGGGCCCACTAGTATTTTTATATTTATATATTTTTATTTAATATTAATTTACGCTAAGTGTATCGAAATGATACAACAAATTCGGCTCAAGATCAGAAAAGTGTTTTTTTATTTATTGTTTGATATTTTTGGTGAAATTCAGTGTGTCACGCACTAGGATGACGCGTTCCGAACTCCATGACGAGTTCATCTTCAGACCCCTTTGTGACGAACTGATGCACAATGGTACATCATCAGCTGTATATATATCTACAATTATGTCAAACATATGCATGTGAAGTAGATATCAGCCGAAAATGTCCAGCATAGTTATGAATTTGACCATTCACAATCATTTATTTAATTTTACGACTTACAGCAGTCATACGACATTCATCTAATTTAAAACGAATGTCATTCTAATTTACTAATAAAAACTTACATATAAAAGTAAAAAGGTTAAGAGGCTAACGTAATGGGCCTACCATTAGTAAACTGTTATAATAAGAAATATTTTTATCAGTATTTTTGATGCAGGACGAAGTCAGCCGGGTTAGCTACTGTACTGCTATCAAATTTCACACTAACTGTCTCTTGAGTTATAACTCCAAACAAATTTCATATCTTCTATAGATCTTGTCATTGCACGTCCATACACACTCATGTACACACACTACCGATGGCAAATGAAGAAATCGCGAAAACGACAAACATTTACAAACGACAGATTAACATTTGATTTCCATAGAAAATTGATATACCAGATGATAAATTGCGAATTTTTGACATACATCTTCAAACAGCGACATAATTACACACTTAAGTATTCATTTTATTAAAATATAATTATGTTTAAACGCAAGAAATAATAACATTTAAAGAATATTAAAATTTGCACGCACTTTGCCCCAAATTTCTAATTAGACTAAAAAACAAAACAAACACATCACAACAGCAGAGAGTGACATAGAGAAAAAGAGTGAGAGTGAGAGAGAACAATGACAGCAGTGATTGGCCGTCAGGGATGACAAATTAAGCTGCGGTACAATAGCATCACTTTTAAAAATTATCAGGAATAAAGTTGGTTTGGGCCTATGATAACACAATAACACAGAGATTATGCTGAAATTTGTTTCACAGTGTTACTTGTATAGTCATTTGTATGAGGGGTACCAAAAGCGTTGGTACCAAAATGATCCTATCTCGTAGTATATTTATAGGTTTCATCTTCTTCGAGAACATGCCAAATTTGTATAGAAAGTACCAGTGCGGTGTAATTTTCCAGAAATTGTTTAAATTGTATGGGACTCGGTCAGAAGAAGTGGGCCGATATAGTCCATATTCATTCATAAGTCAAACTAAAATAATCGAATATCTTGAGCCAAATATGTATGAATTTAGTTTACTTACAAAAATATAGGTATGTATTGGGTCAATTTGATCATTTGTGTGGGAGGTACCGGAAAGGGTGTCGCAGAGGTTTCCTCTTTATAAGGATTTGTCTACTATTAAAAAATAATGAAACTGACCAAAATTTTAGTATCTACCAGTTGCCCGTTTGGAAGTTATGGTGGTGGAACAACACTTTTTTCTTCGCCATATGAGGAGTAAAATGGTGGATCCATGTTTCATCCATTGTGATGTACCGACGCATAAACTCCGACTTATTGCGCGTAAACATGTCCAAACAGCTCTTTGATTCATCGATTCGTTGTTGTTTTCGCTCCGGTGTGAGCAAACGCGGCACCCATTTGGAAAACACATTTTTCATACCCAAATGTTCGTGTATTATGGTGTGTACACTGCCTGCTGATATCTTTAGAATGTCAGCAATCTCCCTCACTTTCACTTTACGGTCGGACATAATGATTTTCAGTGTTATTTTCAACGTTTTCCGGAATAACAGCGTCATTTGGCCTTCCAGTAGATGGAATGTCATCGGTGTCTGTACGACCACGTTTGAATTTGGCATACCAATAACAAATGCTTCTTTTTGATGGAGCAGAGTCCGAATAATGTTTTTCAAGCCATTCCTGGCATTGAGCAGTATTGTTTTTTCATTAAAAAACAATGATAAATCAGCACACGGAATTGCTTTGAATTTAAAACTCAAAAGTAGCGTCACTTAAAGCACTGTAACTTGTAATCAAATGGTCGGATTAACATATGATTTTGACAGTAAGCCTAAAAAGGTTGCCACTTTCGAAAAAAAATATTGATTTAGTACTAGCGCCGCCATCTATGTATCAGTCACACACATTATTGAACGAAGTGTTACACTCAAAAACAAATGGGAAAGATTAGTTTATAAAAAAATTAAAACGAATTTTCACGTTAAAACTTTAGTGCTTCACAGATCGGAATTCCTTTTTTTACATTTTTGAAAATATTCAAGAAAAGTGTTGCCAAATATTGCAAAATTGGAAATGAAAAAGCTCGTAGCCCTTCTGGACGGCTTAGTGTGTCCTTTATGCAATGGGGACAAAAATAGCGATAGATTATCGCGCATATCTGCCGCATCACATATGTTAAAAATTGGGATGTAAATACCCTACAGTCAAATATTTTATTTTTTGGGTATTAAATTACCCACGTTCTCGCTTACGTTTACAGATATAAAAAAAATGTCTTTCAACATTCATAGTCTCCAGGCAAAAAGTATTATAATTACGTACGAGCCGATCTATGTGCAGGCTTTAATGGGTTAAGGTTTACTCGAGTTATCCTCTCTATCATCCTTCAATCATCTTAATAAGTTCTGATATGAACTTCATCTAAAGATACTTGTGGTCCAACACTTTAATGCGTTACACTTTTTATATACCAATAAAGGGTGGTCAAACCATAAAGCACGATGTTAATTGTGAGTCACACCCTAACGTCAAATTTTTTGCCCAACAATTTGTCATTTCTTTGTTTCAGTGTTTGACACATTCAAACATGGAGAGGTACACAATTTAGCAGCTCGTTGGGATTGTTCAAGCCTTTTAGCATAAAAATAAAACTTAATTTCCCTTTACACCCCGTGAATGAGGTATGGGATAGCTTCTCACGTTGTTGTGAATTAACACGCTTACTATTTTTAGATTCACAACTAACGGCACCTACTTGTTTATCGTAGTATGCGAACGTCCCTGTTTGAAGTTGCTGTCGTCAACATTCGAGGGGAGCCGACAATGAAAGAAAATTTTTCTTTTAAGATGACTGGAGCCAGGAGTTGAACCTGTAATCTTCCGCATGGTAGTTGTGTGTTCTAACCACTATGCCACGGCATAACCTTTTAGTATAACCGACCAAAAGTGTCCGCAAACGCCCAGTTCGTTCTGCGGAAAACGTAAATATTGTTCACGTTAGTGTGGAAGAAGAGCCGTCAACCTTAGGGCAAGCAGTTTCCGTGAATAGTCTTTGCTATAGAGACAATATGGACTTTGACGATATATGGTCAAAAGAGGATGGTACTATTTGCCACACATCCAACAAAACAATGGCTCTTTTGAACGAGAAATTCAATGAGATCATGTGATTTGACACCGTTGGACTTTTTTCTTTGAGGATCTTTAGCAGAAAATAAGTACGTCAATAAGCCAAGAACCATTAAAGAGATTACTGATTAGATAATTCGGCACATTAACGACATTGAACCGCAATTATGTCTCAAAGTCATTGAAAATATGGACCATCGGATACAGGTATGCCACCGAAGCCGTGGCGACAATTTTAATTTTTGACCCTATGGGCGGAATGGGCTTGGCAAAACTTTTTTTGAGCTAGGGATATAAAATTTAATACACAGATAGTAGTCGCCAACATCAATATAAATATGCGGACGAAATTTTAATCTTGGACCAGTAGGCGTGGTAAAACATATTTTTAGAGCTAGGGAGATACAATTTGATACACAGATAGTACTCGGACTATATATAGTACTATAGACATTCAATTTGATACCCAGATAGCACTCGAAAACACAAATATGAATATTCAGATGAAATATAAATTTTGGATCAATGTGCGTGAACAATCTGTATTTTAGCACTAGAGAGATACTATTTGGCACCCAGATAGTACTTGACAACACGCATATGAAAATGTAGACGACATTATAATTTTGGATCAGATGGCGGGCGGGCCGTGGCAAAACTGGTACACAGATAGTACTCAAGAACACGAATATGCATATGCAGACGAAATTTAAATTTAGGACCAGTGGGCCAAGTAGTCGTGGCAAAACTGTATTTTAGCCCTAGAGAGACATCCAGATAGTACACGGCAACAGTAACATGAATATGCAAACGACATTTAAATTTTGGATCATTGGGAAAAGTGGGCGTGGCCAAACTGTATTTTAGCCCCAGAGAGATAAAATTTGATACACAGATAATACTCGGTACTTGAGGCTCAAATTTGCAGACGAAATTGTTATTCTCAATCAGTGGCCGAAGAGAGCGAGGCATGACTGTATCTTAGCCCTAGAGCGGTACTTTTTGATATACAGATAGTGGTACTAAAAATTAGAATTTGTTATATTGAAAAGTACTTTATTATACACAAAAAGAACAATAAATTGTACCACAGAGTACCTTTATTGTACCAAAAAGTACTTAAAATGTACTAATAAGTACATTTATTGTACTAAAAGCTCATTAATTGTGCCAACAATTATTTATACTGTACCAAAAAGTACTTTTATTTTTTATCAAAAAGTACTGTTGTTGAAGCAAAGACTAGAAGAGTCTTTTCTTAATTTGTTAACATTTCTAAATTTTATTTGCTGACACTATTGACAAGATGTTTTTCAGAGTTGCGTCAGTAAAGGTTAGGGACTATTTACATTGCGTCAGTTTGTTTTATCAAAAATTTTGGCAATAAATCGTCAGAAAAAAGTATGTCGGGGTAAGGAGTTGTACAAGATCGAGGCTTATGCTTGGATCTTTAAATAGGCAAGCCACACATATTATAAGTATTCGCCAAGTTAGCAATAGCAAAGCATTGCCCGGTCAGTTAGTAGTCTACCGTCTATATAACAGTAAGCATCCACGTGTAAGTAGCGGCGGAGCAACGCGAACCGGGAAAGCTAGTCTAGTATCAAATAATATATAACTTCATCCCTAAGTGACAATACTGATGTTTTTTTTACATTTTGTTGCATAGTATATGGAATATAGGTATATGGAATAAGTATAAAGAGAATATTTTTGTAAACCCGATTAGATAAAAATTCATAAAGGTAAGCTAAAAATAAAAACACAGTCAAAAGCACTACAAATAACGTTGGTGTTGTCTTAACAATTATCTTTCGCTTGCATGCACACATATCTCTATCTCACGTTCTCTCTCCAGAAGTTCACTCCTTCACAAAAAAACGCTGCATAAATATAAATACAAATATAAATAACAATTTTGCACAAAAGCGCTATAATAAGAACAACATGGAAATTCTATTTGAAATTGTTAATAGAACTGAAAATAACATACACAATCCTTGTTAGCAGAAACAAACTACAAATGTTGTTTCTAAATTTATAGACAAACAAACCAGACAAGGATAAATTTATAACAGCCCACAGAGCCAAGAAGAGTTTTTGCCAGTTTACATTGGCCTTCCAACTAATTTATACGTATCCGTGTTTGTTGGCTCTCCTTATTCCCTATTTGTTAGCAAATAATATAAAACGGTAACCACCTTAAAAGCAGCCAAACGTAAAACATCTAGAAGTGACAATGAGAAAAGATCATAAAATATGGCCTTAGGATATATACACACAGCATCAGTCTTGTAGATACTTATGTAAATTAGAAAATGTTAATTAAAAATAATAAATGAAAAATTATAGAACAATAGAAATCGTGTGCTGCCTCACAAAGGCAGAGATAGTGTACGAGGACTACGTTAGTTATATTTCTCTATCGAGTTCATGAGACCAGTTCAGTTTACAAATAATGCATGAGATATTATAGGATTGTATGTATTTACAGTTCATTTGATATGAAAACTGAAATTTAATTAAAAAATATAATATAATGGACAGTCATAAATAAGCTTTAAGATTTATTACACATTGCGTACTCCTGAGAATTTAGCTTAAATATTTCATTAAGCATCAGCTACTCGGTTCGTCAGAGATGCCAGAAATCATGATTTTTATTTTAATGAGCTTGAATTACGATTGTGATAATGATGATGATGATGGTGCATAAATTTATTAAATATGGGTGATAAGATGATAAGTTCCATTGGGAAACAAATGTGTAATTCGAATAAGGAAAGATTTTTGGAATTGTCATAGGATATATGTATGTTAAAACGCAGACAAAAGACACAATATACCAATGTGATGGAGTAAAGTTAAGGCGTTAGTTTGAATCAACACAACACCTAAATGAGATATATGATTTTATAAGGTTATTTAATATCTGCAATGCAATAGCAAAATATCAGCTAACACTTATACACTATTATGATCCAACAATTTATATATAAGTATAAACTCTTAAATAAAGTTTACAGATAATCATTACTTAAAAGGTTATGTATTATAACTTTCTTTATTTTAATGTGTTCAATAATAACTAAAACGTGTTATGTGTAAAATTTCCCAATCACTATCCAATAACCATAATCTCTATAAAGTAAAACAATATATTTTTGGTAATTTTTTTGTATTTTTGCTATTGTATAAGAGTTATATATTTAGGCAGTTACTTAGTCTTAGTCCCCCTTCGGCTTGACTTAATAATATTTCCAATAATACTCATAAAAGCTTTTGGAAATATTAAGATTAAAAATGTTTGCCCACAAATATTTCGTTTATTTTTGTTAATCTAAATGCTCTTAGGGAAATGAACGAACGAACAAACGAATAAACCTACAAACTAACGAAATAAAGAATGGCAGCATAAACACATAATGTTAACGTCTTTGTTGGCTGCTCCTCATGTTACACCATAATCCCTGAGAGGAAAATAAAAGAATAACAGTTTTTCGACATTAATCATGGCTTAAGAAACCTTCCTACCGAGATATTTTAATAATAAATGTGACAAAAGGACCTCAAATGTTGCCTAAATGGCCACTGGAAAGGCGCAGAAAGGAAATACATAGCGAAAGCAATAATAATGTGTACTCTCGTATTCAGTAAAAGGCAAGGAGAAAGAAACTATGAGAATATTGTTGAAGCGTAAAACGTACTGACATAAACACACATAAAACTATGTAGTTATTACGTGATTATGACAGTGTAATTGTTTACGTATGACTGCAGATTGTACAAAAAAATATGCGAAATTTGTTAATATATATTAGAAGTAGGTCGAGTGCACTAATTGAGAAATAGTATTTTTGTTTTTACCTGTATTCGCTTGTACCTGTATGACTTTAAGGCGATAAGCAAGATTTATCCCTTGGCGAATATTGTAAGACTTTCGCCTTAAAAGCCACTAAAAATCATTATTTCAACCACTATGCAGCCCCCACCGAACTTTCTATTACACAGTGCAACACATAAATTGGTACCACCTTCGTACACAGCTATTTTTGAAGTATATACCGAAACTTAAAAAATCCCCAAAGGACTTAGCCCCATCATATCGAAACATTTTTTTTTGGATACTAATATATTTTCACCCCAACACGATTTTTTGACCATTTTTATGGAGTCCATGTTTCATAAACTCTTCGGCAGAGTTTAGAACCAAAAAAATTGCATCCAGTGCATGAAAAATGCAAAAATATGGGATAAAAAGGCTATTTTTCATAATGTTTTCACCATAAAATCTGGGCACGAAGGTGGCACTTGACGATGACCTTAGAAATATTGCACTGTGTTAGTAGACCTCATAGAAGTCGCTTTGATGGTGCTACAGAGTTATAACAACACATAAATTAAGCGGTTTTTTATAGTATACTAGTGGACCGGCAATGCTTCGCTATTGCATACTTGACGCATGCTTATAATATGTATCCATGTTTCTGCATTGCCGAGCACTAAAAAGGCTTATTTTCACTACATTATTGTCAGTATTTTCCTTTGAAATGTATCATCATGGTGTATATGATGTTTTGTCAGAATTTACCGACATACATTCTTTGACAATTTTTTATGAAAATTGTTGATAAAATAAACTGTTTAAACTTTACTGACACAATGCTAAAAAAATGTTTTAAAAATACTAAAAGTGTCCACAGCATCAGTTCTCTTTGATATAATAAAAGTACTTTTTGATACAATAAAAGTAATTTTTGGCGCAACTAAAGAATTTTTTGGTGCAATAACGATACTCTGTGCTGCAAATAATTGTTCTTTTTGTGTACAATAAAAATACTTTTTGTTCAATAAATTGTACTTTTTACTCAATAAAATGTATTAAATGTTAATGTTTTTTTTAGTACAATAAATGTAATTTTTGGTGTAATTAATTTTACTTTTTAGAACAATAAATATATTTTTGATAAATTAAATTGTACTTTTTGGTATCGAGTACTATCTATGTATCAGATATTACCACTCTAGGGCTAAAATACAGTTTTGCCTTCTCTCACTGAAAGAGAATAACAATTTCGTCTTCAAATTTGAACTTGAAGTGTCTAGTACTATCTGTGTACCAAATGTTATCTTTCTGGTGCTAAAGTACAGTTTGGTCACGCCCCCACTGATGCAAAATGAAAATGTTGTCCGCATTATTCGCATTGCCAAGTACTATCTGGGTGTCAAATTTTATCTGTCTAGGGCTAAAATACAGTTTAGCAATGCCCAATCCGAATACTGATCCTAAATTTAAATTTCGTCTGCATATTCATCTTCGTGTTGTCTAGTACCATCTGTGTACCGAATTGTATCTCTCTGGGGATAAAATAAAATTTTGCCACGCCCTCTCCGCCCTCTGATCCAAAATTAAAATTGCGTTTGCATACTTATATTCGTATTGGCGAATACCACCTGTGTGTCGAATTTTATCTTTCTAGGGCTAAAATACAGTTTTGCACCGTCCATTCCGCCTACCGATCCAAAATTTAAATTTTGTCTGCATATTCATCTTCGTGTTGTCTAGTCAGGGCAGGATAGCCCCACCTCCTCTGGTACCTCCAATACAAAATGTCCTATTTTTGTAAAAACATATTTCTCCAATAACTTTCAAACGGACAGCTATAGGAAGTTAGTTTAATTACTTAACAGACAAACCTTCAGAAAACCATAACATTTTCACACCACTTCTGGTAGTTTTCATACAAATGACCGAATTGATCCTCATAGTTTTACATACATACCTTTTTGGTAAGTTCATTGAATTCAGTTATGTTTTGAAAAATCACCGCCATAGTTTTACATACACTTTTTTCGTAGGTGCACTCGTCCCATTTAAAAGCGTTTGACTACGTTGATGTCGTTATACAACTCATGGTTCATTCGACAATGGCACATGCCGTTAACGGTAATGGATGGAAATATATCTCTCTCAGACTTTCTTCTTCTTAATTTTCTGTAATGGCAGCGACAACTGAAATGTTCCTATCAATAGCCGTACGTAGAAAAGTATTCAAAGCGCTTCGGTATTTTGCGCTCCGTTGATAGTTCGTCACACCAAGCTTTGGTAACAGCTCTTTCACCTGGTCCATCCATCGGAGTTTTGGTCGCCGCCTCCTGCGCCACCCATCGATTTTATTGCCGAAGACTTTTCGAGCCGGGGCGTTTTCGTCCATTCGTTCAACGTGTCTAATCCAAGGTAGACAAAATCATCTACCACTTCAAAGTAATAGTTGTCAACGTTCACGCAGCGTCCCAGACGTGTGGACTCTTTGTTCGTTGAAACAAATAACTTGGTTTTGTGCTCGTTTATCACCAGACCCACTTCCGCTGACTGCTTTTCAATGCTCGAAAAAGCCGCAGTAACATCTCACAATCCATGTCCAATGATATCTATATTATCGGCATACGCGAGCAACATCTGACTTTTGTTGATTGTTGCTTGGAAGAAAATGGCTCTGTCAGATTTTTGCCAATTTTCACTAAAGACTTCGTGTCAGTCAGTGTCATCCCTTAAAGTCGTATTACCTTCGAGAGGATACCAAACTCGCCGCTGGCTTTAAAAAGCTCTGCCAGCTCTGCTCCCGCAGTCTTATTATTTTTAAACCGTGCAATTGCCGTGCTGATCTCGTTTTGCCTCGGTGGTGGACAGTCTATTTCATCGTCGATGATTGGTGCAAATTCGTCACATATGCTGCCTTTCTATTTACCTTTTGGTATTACTTTTGGACTTGACGTCTATCTATACGCTTTTCGATATCCTGGCTCTCTCTCTTCTTCCATAATCTCTTTTTCCACCTGAAGAAGGCTTTCTTCTGCCTCCTCTTCTCATTATATCGTTTCTTCACTGCACGAGTTACCATTGCCTGCCGTTTTGCCTTGCTTGCAGCATCCATTTCCTCAAACCATAAACGAGATTTCTGATCGTGCCAGAGCTTGTCTAAATGTGGTTTTTCATAAACCAGTACAGTCGTTGCGGCAGTTTTAATCTGAATTAGGGAGTATGTTTCCAGTGATGGAGGGCGTTAGATGGAGTAGGCATTGGCTATCTCGGTGGTGTACAGCTTTGCAATGTCTAGCTTAATTACGTTTGCCCACGAGTGTTTGTAGCACTACGCACATCCAAGCCTTCCATCGATTGTCACATGGTCAATCTGGTTTCTTGTCTTTTGATCAAAGGATATCGAAGGTAGTTTACGGATGTAGCATGATGGTTAGAACACGCGACTACCATGCGGGAGATCCATGTAGTGATTCCCGTCTCCAGTCATCTATATTTTCTTGCAGTAAGTAATTTCGCAGTAGAGTGTCAAGTCAATCCGCATGTCTAGTAAAAGCTTTTCAATCATTGACTTTGCTATGTTTTGAAATATGGTTTCAGTCTTTAGTTGGATCAAATCCATGAAAAAATTCGTAAGACTTTCAATGCAAATTTCAATATTCAACACTATTTGAGCGTCTTTGAAAATAAATTCTATGCAAATGCAAATAATAACCGCATTTAATGAGTCTTTATCATACCGATCAATTTAAGAAGTAATCCCATATTTTTGTTTTTTTATTTACATTTACTGCGTTTTTGGTATAATGAAACTTTTCAACGTATGTCAAAGTTAACCAAATTAACCGCCTGAGTAATTCGTAATGTCGCCATACGAATATTGTCCTCTGGTGATTAAGAAATAACACCTATAACGTTTTAACTCAGTTGTTATTAAAACTGATAGACATTACCTTAAATTTAATAAACTAAGAAACATTATACTTAAGCTTTTAAAATACGCCAAAAACGTATAGTCGACACAAT
This sequence comes from Muscina levida, assembly GCA_964034835.1. Taxonomy (NCBI): domain Eukaryota; kingdom Metazoa; phylum Arthropoda; class Insecta; order Diptera; family Muscidae; genus Muscina; species Muscina levida. Next base: position 131,457,284 of record OZ035880.1, on the reverse strand, counting down.
CATAATTTGCACCAAAATAATATTAGGCTTAATCCTCCACGCCATTTATTGTCATCTAGTGAACTGACATTGACCCACATGCAAACACATAACCCCCTCAGTCAGTCTCTTTCTGTCTTTCGTCATACTCACGAACTTTGCACCGGAAAACGTGTTAATGCTTTTCCTAGTTATCCTTGTTTACCTAAAATGTTTGCAGTAGTAACCTAAATAACAATCATCATAAAGCTAACGGCTGTGAGGAGGGGTTAATGCGTCGCAGACTGTCTATTGTGTGTTTTTATGATTATTTCTATTTATGCTCTGTAATGCAAAGACAAAACCCACACGCACATTCGTTAAATTCCAAAATATCCGTTTCCTTTTGTGTGATGGCCTCCAAACTGCGCCGCAATTATGCTACGTGCATTTGTTTTCGCACATACAAACGTACATTCATAGAGACATTGCGTATATAAAGAATATGTACGTATATATTTGCGTAAGGTATTTTTATATGGCCATGTGTGTTGTCTATCTATTATGTTGGAGTTTGTTAGCTATGGTTGTATTTTAATTCTAGGCAAATAGGAAATTATAACCAAATTTGTAGGAATGCGTAGCGGGGAAACATTCTAAGGAGATCTATGAAAATGACTAAGCAGTAAATGGTATGGCTTAATGTAATAGTGTTACCTTAATGACCGCCAAGTTATACTGACATAATATAAATTTGGTGGTAAACAATTAAAGTTGTCGCTGTCACATGTGTACTAATCATTATATAGAATACAAATGTTTATTAATTCTCAAATCTTATCTATTTTAATAGTATAAATGCGTTTTACCGCCTTATAATAAGAAAGCCTAAAACAATTATACATATCATATCTAAATATATATCAATATTCATTCCCGAACAATATGTAACAATACGTCCCACCAATAAAAAATCATTGCCACCTCATTCAGAGAATATCAGCACCAACCTCATGGCAAGCCCATGCATTGTTAATTCATTGAATCCGATTCATGTTTCAACAACTACCGGAGCCAAAATTGATGACATTATACACCTTTCTCGATCGTCCTTGTTTTCTGGGATTGTTTATTTATTACATCGACAAAGCAAATGTAGATTTTATGTACTTGTTTCCCCCTAAGGAATCGCGCGCTCTGGAAACCCTGCTCACATGCGAATATGTTTGAATTTACCCCCAAGCTTTTTTTTTCGTGAAACAACTTTACTTGTTTTCAGTATTTCAAGGTGCTCTAAGGCTTACAAAGAAACAACGCAAATGAAAGGGGGTGAAAAACCCGTTCAGATTTTATGGAATTTTATGTTTTTGTTAAATATTTCAAGAGCTGTGTATATCTTCAGGTGATGGGGACATTTTTTTATGCCGTTTTGCTACAGAGTCATGTTAACCTTTTGGAGCAAACAAAATTTATTTTTTTAAGCATGAATTCTAATGTTAAAGCGATAATATTAAAAGGCAAAGAGTACAAATGCAACTATTAAATATTAGGGGCTTCAAAATCGTAATGCGGTTCTTTTTGGTAACTTTCAATGTTAATGTTAAATATGGTATTTTATTTGAATGTTTCAGTTTTTTTAGAATAATATAATATCCTTAGAGAATAAAAAGTACAATTGCAACTTGCATTTAGAAAGTAATGCAGATACCCTTGGTTACTTTTAATACATACTTACTTACTTACTTACTTAAGTGGCCCATTACAACTTACGAACGTAGTTCATAAATTTGAGGCCTGAAGTTCTAAAGAATTCCACACGCTTCGGTCTTCTGCGTGTGTTCTCCAGTTAGTCCTACCAGATGGTGGCACGTCGCCTACCACTTGGTCCCTCCAACGAAGTTTGGGTCTCCCTGCATCCTTCAGGTTCGCCTTCAAACACCTTTCTCGCTGGAGCATTTACATTCATTCTGGCAACATGTCCCAGCCATCGTAGTCGTTGGATTCTGACTCTTTTAGATACGTCAATGTCGTGGTAAAGCTCATACAGCTCTTGTTTCATCCGATGGCGAAACTAGCCGTCGACACAGATTGGTCCATATATTTTTCGCATTACTTTTCTCTCGAATACTCCCAGGTTTTGTATGTCCGTTGTCATAAGTACCCATGATTCGGCAGCATACAAAAGAACGGGTAAGATTAGCACCTGGTAAAGCTGTTTCTTAGTATTTCTAGATAAGTTGGTGTTACTAAAGTGCTGCCGTAGTCCGTAGAAACATATATTGGCGAGCACTATTCTCCGCTTGATTTTTTGGCTGACATTATTTTTCTTTTTAACGGAAGATCCGAGGTAGGTAAATTCATCTACTACCTGAAACAATAATTTTCAACATTGACGCTGCGTCCCCATCGAGAGGACTCTTTGTTCGTCTAAATCATTATTTTTGTTTTGTCCTCGTTGACCGCTAAACCCATTTTTGCCGACTCTTTTTCTTAAAAAAAAAGATGGTTTTTATTTTGGTTTATTGTGTATGCCAAATAATGTAAAATGTTGTAATGCATTACCTACTACTTTGTAATACTGTGAAGTTACAAGCAGCTTAAGAGCTAACGTTTATAAAACCGTGAAGTTCCATTCCATGTTGTTGTCTATTGACCTAAAAAAAAGGTTTATTCAACCATCGGAAGTGACCCAAAGCGAGGAAAAACTCAAGAATAATTTGTAAATAGCTTATGGATGTAGAAGAAAGTTTTTTTTTTATTATGAACACAATATTTGTCTCTCTACAAAAAGAAAGTGAAATTATGAATAAATAAAGATTGACTCATTTTAGCTCAATGAATGTACTCTATCACGTTTAATTTGCGTACTTTCCACCACTGGCACTGAAGAGTACAGGTGCGGTAGATATGACGATATACATATATAAACCAGTACCGAAATTTCAGTCAGCTGAACTGACCGATAAATACCCCCACTAGAGTAGACGTAAACGCCCAGAAATGATAAGTCCTTGCTAAATTTAGAATAGCCAAAGCTTAAGCACGATTGGAGTATCTTAAAGTTTTTAAGCCCTAATGAAATAGGACAGAAAAATTTGTTTTTGTGAAAATTGCCCCAAGGATACGCCCACTTCCCATATATCCTGGAATGGAAAAAACTTATATTTTCCAAAATTGTGGTTGGCATGAACAAAATTTGCCTCAATTTGTCTCTGTCGAATTCAAATATCAAATTATCTCAAAGGACATCCCCACCTTCCATATATCCTGAATGAAAAAAAACTTTTTTTCGAAAATGAGATGCGTTCGTTTAATTGTGGTTAAAAGTGAAACGCAATAAGCGATTTGCATGATCTATGTCTCATTTTGTTCATTACTCTAAACTACTCTAAATGTAAGACTTGACACCTTTTTCCGTTTTGAATTTTTTATTATTTTTAAATAAAAAAAATTAAAATTTGTTTATTATTTTCTAATAAATTAATTAATAACTACGAAATTGACTTATTATTTTTGGGGGTGGCACCGACAAAATTCTGCAATTTTTTTCCATGTAATTTCCGACCACTGTAACCCTCACCCTATTTATTGTTTAAGTCTCGAGTTATTAAAATTAATATATTTTTAAATGAAATTACTTTCGTATTATTATTATTTGCCTGTGTGAAGAGCGTGGGGTAAATCTCCTGGTTTATTAAGTCTTTTTTTTGGGGATTTTCTTTTAAAAATTATTAAAAAATATTAATATCGGAGAAAATGCCTAATTTGCAGTAGAGGTACCTGCAGAGGCAGCACAACTAGTTCAACAGTCATTCGTAAGCCAACGGTCAATAAACGTTTACCTTGTGCAACATTTTACAAAATCCCCTTTACTTACAAAGGAGAAATGCATGTAGAACCAAAGGGGTGTTGCGGTCATTTGTATGGGAGGTACCAGAAGGGGTGTGTCAAATATTTCGGTTTTCACAAGTTTTGCGACCTACAACAAGATAATTAATCTTACGCCGCGATTACAGCCGCAGTTTAAGAATATATTTAAAGATGAGCTGGATTAGACAAAAACTACTCCCACCTTCTATACAAACTCTCCTTTATTGGGAGTAACAAAATTCGTATCGCCGCCAGTACATTTGTAGTTTAAGAACTATTTGGGCTTCTTTCCTCAAAGCGGAGGTTCATTTCTAAGAAGAGCAAGATCAGACATAACCGTAACATATCTCCCATACAAACTAACCATTTTCAGTGGTCTGTCCCAGTAATTACAGCCGCAGTTTAAGAACTATCAAGCCGAAATGTATTATGCAAGCTTCTTTTTTCTAAGCGGTTTTAGAACTGTCGAGCTAAAATGTTTTATGCAAGTTATGTGTTCCTCCCATTGGAGCATAGGGCGTCAGTTACAGCCGGCCGCCGTCGGACACGATTTTATGCAATCGATCTTAATTGGTTCCAGGATACGCCGAGGTTATTCATTTCACTTTCGGTGGAGCGCCGCCATGTGATACGTGGTCTTTCACGCCGACGATCTGCCTGATAAAAGGGATTCTATTTAAGAGCTTGCTTAGCCACGTTGTCATCATTTCGGCGTAGAGTATGTCCAATCCACTGCCACTTACACTTACGAATTTTCAGTGGTATTTGCCGCGATCGCGTCAATAGTTGTGCATTTGAGATGGTAAAGGGCCAGGATATGCGAAGTATTCATGAGAAAGCAAGCAAATATCGTCTACGTACCACCATATGGTACATTTCAAAAATTTCATTCTTATCGCTCTTCCAATTTTTCAATAGAAGATACATTAAATTGTAAGTACTAAATGTAGCTACAAATACTGTCAACTAACAGATTGACATTAATTGAAATAAGGTCAATCAACTCCAAGTAATTTAGTACACAACGGTGATTAATACCGTCATGGAAATTGAAATTAAAGACATAAACGAAATGCGGTTAATAGACTTCTTATTAAGGCATGTACAATAGGGTGGGTCGATAAAAAAAGTTGTGCCGGTCACCCCCTAGAATGAAAGATAATTTAAAAACGAATTCAAAAAAAAATTTTATTTTTTTTTGCTACGCCCCTTGACCCCGCGCATTGGGTTTTTTGTTTCCTGTGTCTCCATTTATAGTCCGATCGTAATGTGTGACATATCAATGTTTTTGGACTGACAACAGCTACATTTTCTTCTCTGATCACTTTTGACTCCGACGTCAAGTTCTAGAAGTTTCTACCTGAATCTCGGTTTTTACCCCCCTTAGTCAAATTTTTTTTGCAACGATAAAAAAGTTTTTTAAATTCCATGATATTTTCTCTTTTACCGTATATATTTTTATTCATAAACAAACAAGTTACAGAGGTTTAATATGATATGTCACACATTACGATCGGACTATAAATGGAGACACAGGAAACAAAAAACCCAATGCGCGGGGTCAAGGGGCGTGGCAAAAAAAAAAATAAAAATTTTTTTGAATTCGTTTTTAAATTATCTTTCATTCTAGGGGGTGACCGGCAAAACTTTTTTTATTTGTATGAAGTGCGACCCACCTTAATGTACAATAAGAACCGCCACCGGAACATCTGAAAGGGATCATTGTTTACTCAATATATTCCACAATTGTTAGCGCAAATTTTCTCCATTATCTTTTTTTAACTACATAAAATGTTAACAGTTAAGAAGGCATAGACAAATAAATTGGATTAACGACTCATATTACAGTATAACAAGAATACAAAAACACCACAAATCACTACGATTTTCACATCAATTCCATAGTATTTGTCTTCTAATTTGCTGCATGCACCACAGCAAATATGATATAATTATATTAAGGATAACAATGACACAACACAAACATAGTGATGGTGGTGGTGTGGTTGTATGGTGGGTGGTGTTGCAATATAAATCTTAACCAATAATCACGAAATTAAATTCATCACGGTCTATTCTCATTAGAGAAAACATACACATTCACGCAGTATACTCATGCTCACATTCGATTGTCACTAGTGTCTGTGTGTGTGTGTGCAGCAGCTACTATACCCTACAACACCCAGTCCAGCATGTCAAAATGTTAATAGACATTTTACTCTATGGATTGTCTTGCAACTTAGTGATGATAGCAAATGCGATGAGACAACATACAAGCAACAGCAACAACTACAACAAAGGCACCTCAGCAGAAGCCAAAGCAGCTCAGCTCACAAACGAAATGTTAACAAATTTCATTATTGTTATCAACACACATTTATATTATTAAATGAATAAAATCAAATATCAGCTAAACAACACCAGAATGCCGACACTCATACGAATGCCAAGTGTTGAAAGTCAATGTTCAAATACTCGTACACACACACACACACACTGTCACACAGCTGGGACGACACAGGACACAGAACCCCTAAGCTGTCAGCCATGAGGCATGTTCAATTCCAGTCACATACACTCTACTTCAGTTTATCTAACAACAATGATGTTATAAAACAATTTTCTTAAATTAAAGAGAGATATAGTCGACATAAGCGACGAACAAATATACTTTAAGAGTAGACCAGACAAAACCATTCAGTGCGATACGAACGAAGTGTGCGAAAAGGAGACAGGAAAGCAGCAAGACGACAAGCGTATTTTAACCAGAAACTAATGCACAGTGGTGCGAAGACAAGATACTTAGTGTGTGATACATAAACCGGCATGGACTCTGAAGCAATGGAGGGAGTCGAACAAAATATTCTATAACCTATACCATCAGATATGCAAAACGAGAAGAAATATAACTAGTTAGGGTGTTTTACCCACACACATATCTGTGACAATTAATGTGCTTTCTTTAAAGCCTTTGTACAGCAAAGTGTAAAGTGTTTCACGATTTCACAGAAATTGATGGTCCATAAAAATCCAATTAGGTGCATTATTTAATAAGCGACAAACTTGACTGATTCTAGGGATATTATGGGGATAATAAAGCCGCAGTAGCTGAGATATTATGAAACGAAAAGTAACAAATTAGGTATCTCATGCTAACCAAATACTTTTTCTCTTATCCTTATTTGACTGCAAGAACACATTTGTTATCTATAAATCGGGTAAACTGTGTGAAAAGGGAACAGAAGAACTCTCTTTTATACTTAACGAGTATGAAATCATCAAAAAAGCTAAAATTGTAATAACATACTTTCATTTCGATGTAATTCTTTAATTCATTATATTCAATATCTATTTTTTAAATTTGGCCTTTCGTTTTGGAAAGTTAATTCTGTAACAACAGTGATCAGAGTTTGATTAGGGCAACATGTCTTCTGCTACATATATCGTTTATCGATTTTATCCATTTTCACATGTCCCAGCCAGTACATTCGCTGTATATGTACGCGCTTAACAACATCGTTGTGGTTATATAGCTTAACGTATGCGATAATGCATCCAAAAATGATGCATTAACCTGAGACTATGGAAAAGGGACAACAAGAACTTCCTATTCTACTTTACGATTTTGAATCCTTTATGTCAACGAAATTATGGAAACGTTAGTTTTTTTGTGACCTTTAAATGTGATATATTAAATTTCTATTACTTGAATTAAAGTGATGTCTTGGACAAATTCTTTATTGCTGTAATAGCAACGAGTTTTATATTACATATATTTCTGTCGGTTTGTAACTGAGGTCTATAAAAGTAAACCAGTGTAAATTAATAGCAGATCCCGCAAATATTCCTGCAATGATGGATGTGACAATATTGGGAATTTTCGTAAGAAATAAAAATGTCTCGCATCTTTTTCAAATTTCTTATCATTAGTATTATCCTTTGCCTTCAGGTCATTGTGTTATTGAGTTTACTCAAATTGTTTTCTAAACATTACTAATTCTGTATTCTTTCTATTTTCTTTATAGGTAAGTGTCCAGTTTTTAATATGTTTCAAGGAAAATGGTAAGTCTCTCTTTAAATTTGTAGAAAATTTCGATCGCTGCGTTTCATACCGATGTTACATTTTTTCTATTTCATTGTAAGGAAGAACTTTAATTGATAGAAGAACTCCATTAATTAGTCTGTTGTCCTTGAAAACAACTGGAAAACATATGTACATGCTAGGTCCTAACTCAGCGGTCGATATGATAAGAGTTTTCCATTCTCTTCGATCATGTGCGTGTCATCTGTAGTCGATCCTACCAAATAGAGTTACTGAATCCTCTACCTGGTCCTTTCAACGTAGTTTAAGTCTCATTCATCCTCACGACATAGCCAATCCAGCGAATTCGTTTTATTTAGATTCGCTTGGCCATCCAAATATTTTGCCAATTATTTTTCTCTCGAAGACTCCTAGAATAGATTGATCCGCTTGTGACATAACCCAGTATTCTGCATTGTAGAGTAAGATCAGTGTCTGGTAAAGTTGGATCTTCGTTAGTAGATAGAGAGTTTAGTCAATAAATCGCTTGCTCAGTTCATAGTAGCAGTGGTTTGCGAACAATACTCGTATCTTGATTTCCAGGCTGGCACATTTACGTCAGAGCCAAGGTAGACACTTCAAAGTTACAGTTGTCAAGTTAACGCAGCATTCTAAACGAGAAGACTCCTTGTTCGTTGAAACAAATAACATAGTGTTGACCTCATTTAGCACCAGAACCACTTCAGTCTCTTACACAATACACATTCTAAACTGCGTCTCAATGCTCGAAAAGGCCGAAATCCACGACCAATGATATATATGTCCTCAGCATACACGACCAGCATATTTCTGGCGGAGGCAAAGTAGACGATATCATATACCACTTAAATGCTCGAAAAGGCCGCAATCCACGACCAATGATATATATATCCTCAGCATACGCGACCAGCATATTTCTGGCGGAGGCAAAGTAGACGAAATCATATACCACTTTAAAGTTATAGTTGTCAAATTTCGCGCCCCAAACAAGTATACTCTTCCTTCGTAGAAGAAATTACTTACTTTTGTACTTATTTATCACCAGACGCACTTCTGCCGACTGCTTTCCAATGCTCGAAAAGGCCGCAGTAACATCCAACAGTCCATGGCCAATGATATCTATATCATCGGCATACGCTAGTAGCATGTGACTTCTGTTAAATATGTTACCGGATTAAGATCATCTCCATTATGATGTTAAATAGATTGCATGAGAGACTATTGCCTTGTCTAAAGCCTCTCTTGTTAGAAAATGGCTCTGTTAAATTTTTGCTTATTTTCGCTCATGAAGGGTTTTCTAATTTGAGTTTTCTCATCGTTATTGGGAATAATCAGTATCTCTCTTTGGAGGTTCGCAAAAAACAACTATTATGAAGACACGAAGAAAAATGAAAAAAAATCCATATATTTTGGAGAGAATTTTTCTCTCGAACACCGTCATATGAGCTGCATCCACCTGTGTAAGCACCCAAGCCTGGGAGGCATATGGCAGAAAGAACAGTTGGTGGTTAGAGATAAGGTGGTTAATGAAGTGCTCGCGTAGCCCAAAGCAACACCTATTGGCGAGCACTATTCTCAGCTTGATTTCCAGGCTGACACTGTTGTTTTTGTCCATGGCGGATACGAAATAGATGAATTCATCTATTACCTCAAAGCAATAGTTTTCGATGTCCACGCTGTGTCCTCAACGGGAGGATACTATGATAGATGATACAATTAATGTCGTTATTGCGTTTTCAGTGACACCCTTTCCATAGATAAGCAGACCTTTCTCATCGTCCGACCGATAATGTCGATATCATCGGCAAAGGTGAGAAGCATGTGGCTCTTATTAAATGTGGCATCAGATATGTTCACCGCTGTGTTTTTCATCTCTACCTCCTTTGAAAAGAATGCCCGCCAAACTATCACCTTGTCTAAAACTTCTCGTCGTATCAAATGGTGCACATGAATACTTGTCAATCCGAACAAGTATTTGGTGTTCGGATTGGCATTGTCCTCGTACAGTTTATGCCTGCTGGAGCTATCGAATGCAGCTCTATAATCGACAAAGACGATTTGCTTTTCATGGGTTTTCTCCAGAAGCTGCTGTAGTGTTATATATCGATCTGTCGTTGGTTTGCATGTTGTAAAGCCCCACTAATAAGGTTCAATCAGGTTTTCCACAACTGGCTTTAGGCCGGAGGTCGGCTTAATGAAGCCCGTGAGCAAGAGAGATACATACGCAGTAGCTCACACATTAAATGAAAACAAACAAATTCATTCAGACTCGCTTGAGTATTGGTCCGATGATGATGAATAATTTTTTCAATTACTAATTGGATTATTATATTATAATTATGTTCATAGTTATCAAAAAGCTTTATTACAATTTCCTTCACTACGGGGAGAGAGACACGAACTCATATACTAACACGAACTTATATTATGGTTGTATGCGTATGCTGATCACCGCTTTAGGCATTCGAACAATATGATGAAGAGACTAAGATCGCAGTAGTTTTCGCACTCACACACTGAGATTTCAGACCTCGGTCATGGTCTCCAAATATTTTCAGTAAACTGGTACATGCCTAAAACAAGCTTATCTCCAACAACCTTTAACAACTCAGCTGAAAGACCATCATCCCCAGGGGCTTTGTTGACCTTTAGGCGGGATATGAAAGTTTAAATCTCAGCTTGAGATCGGAGTGGGACAGTCAATGTTATCATCTCGGATTGTTGCAAGACAAATTTGTTATTTATTAGAAGAACTCCATAAAGTAGTCTGGTAAAGTGTTGTAGTTTCGAATCTAAAATATTTTTTTGCATTTTCCGTCGGATCGAGTTTGTGCATATCAGCAGGCAATTGAAATGATCTTTTCATATCTTTAACACTTTCGCGGAGACAGTAGCGAGAAAACCATCCTTGTCTTAACAGATTTTTCCGTCTGAAGAGTTAAGTTGTCTATCTTCTTGAGCGGTATATGTTTCCCATTGGCTACAGTTTGCATATTTTTCCCGGGTGGCATTGCGCATTCACTGTCGTACCAGTTATTATCGTGTAAGGACTTTACATACCCAAGTTCTGTGCTCGTAGTCCTTTCTATTCAATATTGCCTCTACGAGCTAGTATTTTCGGGAGTTGGAGTATCTCGAAATAGTTGAGTGATTTGCTTGGAATAGGTATTGGCTATCTCTGTGCTTTGCAGATTTGCGATGTCCAGATTGAGATGTCCTCCGCGTAGTTACGCTGTGTTTCCGTTCTCCTAAGTCTAGTACGTACCTTCATTTCAGTGAGGTGGTGATCCGAGTCGATGTTCGCACCCCTGATCACTTGTACGTCTAGGACACTCGCCGCGTGCCTTCATTCGATTACCAAGTGATCTATTTGATTTTTCATTACTAGATGGGGAGATATCCATGTTGCCCTGTAAATGTTTTTGTGCTAAAATCGTGTGCTGTTAACTGACATGTTCGTTGTTGTTGGGCCAAAGACGTGCTCCCAGACGATTTTGAAATTAATACCTCCCAGCAAGATTTTAACTTCATGGTACAAGCTACAGTCATATATTTCTTCAAGTCGTGTGGAGAATTCATCCTTGATCTTGTTACATTTTTTTTGCCGTCGGAGCATGAACACATATCAGCGTCATGTGCACATACTTTGACTTCACTAATACGGTGGCGATTCGTTCGCTGCCTTGCCGACAACAAGTCCACAACCAAACATTGCATCTCCTTTTTCGGGAGCATCCATATCCGCCAGTCGAAGAGAGGCATCTGGTATATACAGAGTTCTAACATTCCAAGTGCATATTCTCAAATCATGGTCCTTAAAACGTTTTCCGTGGTTGTCAACATTTTGGGAGGCCCTTTTATCTAACTTTTTATTTCATTCACTGCCATTATACTGGTAGTGGGTGGCAAACCCAGCTTACCGAGATCGGCAATTTATTCCTACAGTCAGGATTAATTCCACTCGCATTTATCGAGACAAATGTTGACTACGGAGATATCACGGAGACATCACTTTCCTATTTATAACTTTCTAGAGCACATCTCATGTGGTATAGTGTCCTGTTAATGGCGGTCATATCGTAGATTTGCAGAAGTACCCTTTTATAGTATACCCTCGTTCTCTATCGCTATTGGTCGGGGACTACTACTTAATCGTAGTTAACTTACGTTTCTGTAGTCCGTTTAGCTATCTGCCACTTGATGACCCCCAAAGTAGTATGAAAATAATTTTACGATAGAAAAAAAATATGTTCGACTGAAATCTGCTATTTTTATATTGTCAGCAATCACAACACCGTCACCTAGTGAAAATCATATTTCATCAAACCACTGTAAATGGCGTAGCATCAGATTATACGCACATGTATTTGGGAGTGCGTCTCTGTCGTCATATCATCTCACCACCATGATGCCTTTGTATATGTCAAGATGTTGACACTAAATTAGAGTTTGGTTTTATGTTTGTGGCAGCCACTATGACAGTTGTGTCAACTTAAGACTATGCGTATGAACGACCAGAGACCATCGAAAATATGGGTGGCTCACAAATCCCACAACAACGACCATTAATCCGAATCTATAACGCCAACAATTAAATGTAACATAAATGAGCAAATTCAAGATGGCGACAGGATTGTTATCCAAAAAATCCGGAAGTACTGTGCTACAAGGACATATACGATGAAACTGTCTATGCTCCATAGCGGCATCGGAAGTATTTTGGAATGGGGACAAAATTAAAGGATTTCTGTTAATTATATTTGCTTAGTTAAAAAGGATTCTTTGCTGTATTTCTAAAGTTAAACAAAAATGGGAGTTACGTACGTCGTAGCGCTGATAAAAAGTGTATGTGGGTGTGGGTGTGTGTGTGTATCTTAAAGAAATACAAAATGTTTCTCTTTGCGAATAAAGTGTTGTAATCCTTGTATTTGTGAAATTTCCAAATTTAAATTAACGCTTCAATTCCTAAAAGTTATCCTACAAAAAGTAAAGACGCTATTAATTTAAAGCCCTTAAGATTTGAAAAGCAATAATTTTGTATCATAGCTTCAATTATCTGGTAGATACAATATGGTATTTACTTGAATATGCATGTCCGTAAGGTTTCAGCTTTTTTTAGATAGACATGTAAAACCAAAAGCCATAACGTTGTCGAAGAAAATCGTGTGATAACTAGTAATGAAAAAATAAAAATATAGGATACGGAATACTGCATCAAAAGTATTATCCATATTATCGTCCAGGAAGTCTAATTTTCCTGTAGTTGTCCTAAGAAATATGCAATGTAAAATTTAAGAGAATCTGATATGTATTGTGAAATTGGCTTATAAGCTTTATCAAAGCCTAGAACGCATAATGAACCATTTAAGAGCTATATCCTGCGATAGTAGGCAAGGAGGGAATGGTCGATTTTCTAATTTGAGTCTTTCTGAGTGTTATTCTTTGGAGGTTCCCAAGCAGCTCACAACAATTATTATGAAAACACGAAGAAAAGAAAAAACAAGAACCCGCCAAATATTGACGACGCCCGAAAACGTTATAGGGACCATGATTTAATGATATGCACCTGGAGTGTCCGAACTCTATACAGAACTGTGACATCTTTTACGGCTGTCATGCAGAAAGACACGAACTTGGATGTTGTTCCATAGTCGGCATTACCCTCATTTTTGTACACCCCTTGACGGAAAACAAAGACGATGACATTAAAGATGCATTATATGAGCACCTGCAGGAGATATTTGACGGCCGCCCTGCATATGACATTAAAATTGTTCTAGGAGATTTTAATACTTAAATAGGAAGGAAAGATGCTCTTGGTTCAGCAGTCAAAAAATGCAGTCTATACAACAACACCTCCGAAAATGGATTCACATTGGTTAGTTTCGCGTCCGCAAGAAACTTGGTTGTGAGTGGAACCAGATTCCCGCATAAAGATATCCACAAGGCAACCTGGATATCTCCCGATCAAAATACAAGATAACAGATTGATCACGTAGTAATTGATGGAAGGCATGTCTCAAGGGTTATGGACGTGCGTGTGATGCGCGGTGCAAATACTGACTCGGATCACCATCTAGTTGCAACAAAGGTACGTACACGATTAAGTAGTGCTATAAACACTCGTAACCAAATGCAAAGGAAGCTAGATATCACAAAGCTGCACACCACCGAGATAGCCAATACCTACTCCAACCAACTCTCTCAATTACTTCGAAATAACCCCCCTAATTCTGATGTTCCGGACACCCAGTGGAAGCATATTACGAATTCTATGACCACTGCCCCAACGACCTTACTGGGATAGGAAAAACAACGCTCGGACAAGCCCTAGTGCGATGATGAATGTAGCGAAATGTCTGAGCAAATGGATGCCGCATGCGAGGCAAAACTGCAGCCAATGGCGATGCGTGCGGTGACGGAGCGTTATAATGAGAAGAGGAGGGAGATAAAACGCCTGTCCAAGCGGAATAAGAATCTACGGAAGAGAAGAGTGAGCCACGATAGAGGTGAAGCCCGAAAGTTCTACCAAAAGGTAAAAGGCAAAGGGTTTGGACCAGAGATCCCCACCTGTAAGGACGATGACGGAAATCTGGTCACTGACATTTAGAGTGTGCTGCAAATATGGAGAGAACACTTTCGTTCTCTTCTCATTTCCGAAGGCGGCAAAGGTGACGAAATCCCGGAGTAAATTTTCCACCACCGAGCCAAAAAGAGATCAGCACGGCAATGTACGGCTTAAATATAAAAGAGCTGCGGGAGCCGATGGACTGCAGGCAGAGCTTTTTAAAGCCGGCTGCGATGAACTGGCAACATGGATGCACCAGCTCATAAACACGATTTTGATACAGGAATGAATGCCCGATGATTGCAATCTGAGTGGTCTATGGCCTGCGCGATCCAAGTGTGTGTCAACTATCGTGAGATTAGCCTTTTACCCATCGCATACAAGGTCCTGTCTAGTGTGTTATGTGAAAGCCTTAAGCCTATTCTGGCGAACCTGACTGGACCTTGTCAGTGTAGCTTTAGACCTGGTAAATCTACGACCGACCTAATATTCACACTTCGACAAATATTGGAGAAGACCCAAGAAATTCTGATCGATACCTACCATCTGTTTATCGACTACAAAGTCCGATACGACAGAAATTGTTAGCTGGTAAGGCTAAGTTTGTTGCGAGATGACACTGACTGACACGAAGTCTTCAGTGAAAATTGGCAAAAATCTGACTGCGACATTTTCTACCAAGCGTGGCTTTAGACAAGGCGATAGTGTGTCTTGCGCTCTCTTTAACATAGTAATGGAGATGATCATACGAAAGGCTGCAGTAAACAGGAATAGTACCATCTTCAACAAAAGCCACATGCTGCTCGCGTAAGCTGATGATCAGGGCCAACACATATTCATGATTTCCGCTATTAAAATTTTGATAATTTTTTTTTTTTTGAATATACGAGATTTTTAGAAGGATAAGGATAAACTTGGATACGTGCTTTATATGTGAAAAAGTTTTATTCGAAAACTTAGGTTTCTAAGGTCCAACATTGTGTTGACTTAAAAAGTGCCACCGCCCATTGTTCCAACGTAAAGTTTTTCTTCCCAATGGTTTCTGTTTTAAAATGACGCTTGTTATATTTAAAAAGTTAAACGCTAATTGACTGTTTCTCCTTGGAAGTACGCATTGCTTCAGCCTCCTCATTGTTACACTTTTACACAACTTTCCTAACGTACATGAGTGATGGATGAAACAGGTGGCAACGCAACGCTAGGTAGAGCTCACTGAAATTCATGACGACGGAATGGATCCTTGGTATAAATACAAAAATAATATTTCGATAAGTTAAAACCGGAAACATATACTTTAAAAAATACAGCCTTTGTAGAATTTAATAATTAATTAATATTGTTTCTTAAAAAAAATATAAACAAGTGTTGCCTATAGTGCGAAAAATATGCATGAAAAAAAATAATAAACTAAACCTAAAAACCCCAAAATATGCTTTTATATGCATAAACCCCCAAAACATGCCTGTAAGTCCCTAATATGCATTTGCATATGCAAGTATGCATTGCATACTTTTGTTGGCCCTGCTGATGATATAGATATTATTGTACGTGGATTGTGAGATGTTACTGGGCTTTTTTCGAGCATTGAAAAGTAGTCGGCGGAATGGGTCGGGTGATAATTGAGGACAAAACCAAGTTTTTGGTTTTAACGAACAACACCAAAATTCTGAACCTAATCAATGTGATCTACCACACGGATTACACCATACCAGAACCTCTATTCGATCCGGGTTTTATAAGGAACATCCCGAATAGGTCCTACTATAATGATAATGCCCTGAACTTTGGGGAGGATGACATCCCAATTCTCACGGACGGTTCAAACTCAAAGGAAAGCGCGGGCTGTGGAATCTTTTCGGAAGAGTTAAATCTGAGTTTACTAATCAGGCTACCAGACCATTGTAGCGTAGTTCAGGCCGAAACAGCGGCCATTAGAATTGCCGTAGAGAAAATTCAGTATCTTGGGATATTGGACGGCAATATTCATATTCTTACTGATAGCAAAGCGGCTATCAGATCCCTAGAGAACGTGTACACCACTTCGAGAAATGTTCGTGAATGCCGGTCGTCTCTTGAGGAGAAAGGGAGACATTCGACGGATACCCTAACATGGGTTCCAGGACATGGGGACATATATGGAAACCAAATGGCCGATACGTTGGCAAAGGCCGAAGGGCGAAGTTTACGGTCTCATTGGGATCCCTCTCACAAGGGGGAAACAGCTCATTGCGGGGAAAATCTTAAAATGGTATCAGAACGGGACTCATACTAGGACCCAAGTGAGCTGTGTTCAACGTGGTTGCCAAATTAACCTAACCTAACCTAACGAACAAAGAGTCTACGTGTTTGGGATGCTGTGTGAACGTTGTCAGCTATAACTTTGATGTGGTAGATGATGATTCCTTGGTTCCGCCATAAACAAAAATAATAATGTCAGCCTGAATATCAAAAGACGAGTATTGACCGCAAACCGCTGCTATTCTGCGCTAAGCAAGCGATTTTATAATAAAGCGCTCTCTCGAAGAATAAAGATTCAACTGTATCAGACTCTGATTCTACCTGACTTACTCTATAGCGCAGAATCCTGGGTAATGACACAAGCGGATCAATTTATCCTGGAAAATTACTTTGCAAAATAGTTGGACCCATCATCGTAAACGGCGAGTATCATCGTCGAATGAACCACGAGCTGTAACACGATATCGACGTGGTTTCCCTAATAAACTCGATTGACAGCGCAAGAAGGGGCAACAAAAACTTTTTTGAATGGACCAGTTGGAAGAGCTGTTATCTACAGAGCCCAAAATACCGAAGCGCTTGGAATTGCTTTCTAGGTGCAGCTACTGATAGATGTATTTCTGTTGCTGCTGCCAATTAAGAAGAAGTAGGCAAGACTTGAGAAAACCGAAACATTTGACACCCCATACAAATGATGTAAATCGCCCTCATAGTTCTATGTGTGTCCGTCTATCCGTCAGCCCCCGAATGACCATAATCAAAAATAATAGCGATTGAAGGACATTAAGAATTATTTATTTTTGAATATTTTCATCCCTGTACAATTGTTCTACATTTACATCTCATTTCGATCTTCTAGTTGGTTACTATACAATCCTCCTCGAAATCCACCAACATTTGCGATACATTGCGATACTCTTGTTTACTCTTGATACCTTTGCCGCACTTTTTACTGCTGCCGGCATTTAACTCTAATTCAATTTCATTCCGTTTTGTCTTCCCCTCGTAAATCCAAGCCTAAGGGTGTCGTTCTTATTTTGGGGATATTTGTTTTTCTAATATAACACATTTTACAATTTCGCATTTAATTGAACTGGAAAATTGCGAAAAAATGTTTTTGTATTTAAGTTAGAAAATTAAATTGAATTACTATGAGCTACTGGCGTACGAGAGCTGACAAATGAAATACTGGCGTATGAGATTACAATTTAGTTTGGTGTTTTTTTTTAAATAATCCACAAATTGCTGTAACAAATATACAAAATTATTGTGTACATTTTTGTTATTACTGCGTATCTGGCAATGTCCTTTGACTTGGGATAGAAAAATGCTGATTCTTTCAAAGGAATTTTGAACACTGTGTACGTATTAGTAAGAGGATAGTAACAAAATAACTCCATATTCTTTAAACTAAATCAACTGAGCTATCCCTAATGAATAGTATTCATTGTCATTCGCTAAAAAGCCATCTCTTACTTACCTCTTCCAAATTGAAATATTCAGCTTACCTGAAAATAAAAAAAAAACAAAAATAAAATCATTAACTTTTAGAATCTTTAAATACACGAAAAATAAAAAATTTTCAAGTTACAACAAACTACTTGAAATCATTTTGTGTTCGCTTCGTTTAAAGCTGCCAACCTGTCCCTGATGCCCCAACCAACGTATACTTGATGCCACCGCAAGATACCAATCATACGCCATATGGTACCACATTTGATTAAACCAACAATTCTCCAAGTGGTTATTGTTGTTGTTCGTTCCATTCACAACCGAAAACAATTTCCCCAAACTAATAAAATAATAAAAGTAATGTACTTTTCGTCACCCCCCGCTGAAAAAAAACAAACCTCGCAGGAATCTTGAATAAATCTACGCAGAGGTATTGATTAAATTGTAACAATGCCAGCACGCACTGTACAAGCAACACTACGACGGCAACAAACACTATTTCAATTTCACGAAAACTAACTATACAAGCGTTAACAGTGTTACATTAAATAATTTATTAACGTCATACACTTAATCAATATGATGTTATCAAACAAAATCATCGGGCAGGTAGGGGGCGCACAAAGAACGAAAGGTAACAAAAGCAATAAGCAAAACTAACTACATGACATAACTAATGCTTAACTCAAAAATTTCCTTCCTTTTGCTAAATGGCGTTAACAAGTAAAGGAAGTAAAATGTTTGTGTTGTTCTTAGAATCGTGAAGGGACTGTCTAACGGGGGTAGGGAAGGGTAAATCACATTAAACCACATGGGAGAGGCAAAGGTGGAGGGCGCGCAGTGTGCGTCTGTGAATGCGTAAGTGGCAAATAATATTTGATTGGTTAAGCCACAATGGCATACACAGCAGAGCACAGCACAGCAGAGCAGCTCACAATACAATTGGCACAAGAGGAAATCCATCATTATTTTTATGACACACAAAGGGGAGAACAAAAATGGATTGTATACAAACGAGACATGATTTGTTATTATTGCCATGTATAATAACAATTTGCTCATAACCGTAGACAAGACACAGCGCTCGCACACTCACACTCTGGCAAACAGCCAAGCAGTCAGACTGTATCCCCTAATGTTATAAACTCGTAGATATTTAATCAAATCTAGATACCTTTACTGTAGCTACCAAAGCGAAAATAACAAAGAATAGAACAACACATGTCAGCGTATGATTTGATTTTCCAACATCGTTATTTATTTATGATTTCATCTAAAACAATGAAGATTTGTAAGGACTAGGGGAAGGGGAATACACTCTCTCACACTGTTCCTTTTTCCACCATTGGCAACATACACAATACAAATCCGCAGCAATAAGGAAATGCAATAGGCTATGGAATGGAATGAGTTGTTAAGCTGTGGCTTTAAAAATTCAGCTGTAAATCTTTATCAATTATTTAGGAAAAGTGATGTAGTAACTTGTAAGCAGCGTATTACAAACATGTCGTAGAATTTAATCATTTTTGTTATAATAAAGTTATCTGGAATGTTTCAGTGTTCTATGCCATGGAGAATTGTTGAGTCTGTAGGGAAGCTATAATTGATAATACAAGGATCGAAAACTCTATAGAGAATAGAAGTAATAGCGTTAAAAATGTATAGTCTGCACAAATATACCCTTGGGTAAATGGAGGAGCAAACGATCAGCTGATTTCCCAGAGCTCTTCAGAGATTTTTGACATGTTGTAAGAAAATACTTTTGTAAAAATTAATATGTGTATGATGTGAGGTGATATAAGAGAAACAATACAAATGTGTAGACTAAACAGAGTGTATTATTTTACAACGAGATTTATGATTGTTGTACTGTAAACTTCAACAGTAAGAGAAAAAAAAAATTCTGCAAAAGTTTTTCTTGACAGTAAAAATATATATAAACAAGTGTTCCCGGCTCGCGTTGCTCCACCCATTCTTACAATGAATTTTCTTAAGAATTTAAGCAATATAGATAAAATTCAAATATTATTAATTTAGTTTGTTCTACACATGATCAGTCTTCTCTGGATGTTGGTGGCAGTTTCATCCTCTTATATCTGCACTATTGTTTATTTCTATTTCTAAAAGTACGATTTGCAAATAATACTTTCGTATCCCAAAACTACTCAAAGAGTTAAGTGTAAGATGTGTGCTCTGGGCGATGGTTTAACATTTGTCTCTTTGTGGACCTAAGAATATACATTTTAAAAAATCTGAACTTATTGCACAACTTCTCTGTGCAACCGTAACTTCAGCCATGCGCTCTGCCCTATGCTGCCACTTAACCACTCTAAAAGTAAAAATTTGGAAAATGTATTCGTATCGCACAAACACTTAAAATAATCAACAGGTAACCTAATTTTGTCCCCTTTTTATCCATAAAAGAACGAAATTTGAAAATCCTTTTTATTGCACAACTGCTTCGTAAGACAATCAATCACCCTAATTTATGTAAATGTTGCTTTAGCCCATTGATCTGGTTGATTGTAACACATTAGTCCATTTGTATCATAAAAAGTAAAAGTTTTCATAAAATCCATTCGTATCGCCGCACAGCTAAGATGGACTGGTACCCCCTCTCATGTCCATGTCCATATCGTCGCCTAAAATGAAAAATAACGTAACATCACTTTTCATTAGTTTGCAGGATAAGTTTACGATATGAAATGAAAACTACTTTAGATATTGAAACAAAATTTTTAAATCTGGATTAACATGAATCTATTAGAAAAATTTATAAAAAATTTAATTTTTTACGGCCCATTGGGGTGTAGATTGGGATAGGAATGTTTGGGAAATTATAGTAGGGGTCGGTCATATAATTTTCCCCTCTACGAGGTACCAAGGAAGAGGCAGGAGCTGATGTCTTAAAAAAAATTATAACAATTAAAAAACATTATGGGGACCTCGTTAATTCTGAGATACTGTTGGGGTTGCAAAAATATTGGGGGCCGATCATATATTTGACTTTTACATTTTTATAAAAAATTGATTTTTGTATTGGAGCCCCTGATTTTTTAACCCTAAAAGTAAGAATTTCCAAAAATCTCCTCACATCTGACGTTTCCTTGAATAGGGGAACAATCACCCCAAATTTCATCAGCCTATCTACAGGCATAATGATTTTTTTTTTAAAAAAAGGCGTGTCACCGACCATTTCCCCGCGAGGCATAATTCTTCATGTACCATTAATATATGTAGAAAACCTTATCTTCATACCTTTATAGGATCGTGATTTGATATGACCGATTGAAATTTCGGTTTGTGTAGGCGGTGTCACGTCTATGCCTTGTAATGTCTTCATGTAGCCTATGATAGAAGCCCTACGCACAGTACCACACGATTATTACAAGCGCGGAGTGTCTCCTCCCATTTCTCGCGGGAAGTTATCCTCCTAGTGTCAGTAACATACATATATAGCAGATGTCATCTTCATACCTCTTGTAACTCAATAAATAAATATGGCCGATTAAAATTTTGGTTTGTGTAGGCTGTGCCACGCCCCTTTTACTAACTATGAATAGGGAAACAATCACCCCAAATTTCATCAGCCTATCTACAGGCATAATGATTTTTTTTCAAAAAAGGCGTGTCACCGCCCATTTCCCCGCGAGGCATAATCCTTCATGTACCATTAATATATGTAGAAAATCTTATCTTCATACCTTTATAGGATCGTGATTTGATATGACCGATTAAAATTTCGGTTTATGTGGGCGGTGCCACGTCTTTGTCTTATAATGTCTTTATGTAGCCTATGTAGCCTTCAAGCCCTACGGACAGTACCACAGGATTATTACAATCGCGGAGTGGCTCCGCCCATTTCTCGGCGGGAAGTTATACTCCTTGCGTCAGTAACATACATATATAGCAAATGTCATCTTCATACCTCTTATAACTCATGAAATATGGCCGATTGAAATTTTGGTTTGTGTATGCTGTGCCACGCCCGTTTTACTAACTATGTTTCCACACAGAGAAAATTTCATATCAACTGGTTCATTTATTTGTTATATATAACTTATTTTTTCAACGACCAAAATATTTACCAAGAATAGTTTATGAGATCGTTTATGGGACCCGCCGTGGCATAGTGGTTAGAACACGTGACGACCATGCGGGAGATCGCAGGTTCAAACCTGGCTCCAGTCATCTTAAAAGAAAAAAAAATAAATAAAATTTTCTTTCATTGTCGGCTCCCTCGAAAGTTGTTGACAGCAACTTCGCAGTATTAAGCGTCGATTCAATCGTCGTGTCTAGTAAGAGCTTCTCAAACAGTGACGTTCGCATTCGTCGATAAACAAGTAGGTGCCGTTAGTTGTGAATCTAAAAATAGAAAGCGTGTTAATTCACAACAACGCGAGAAGCTATCCCATACCTCATTCATGGGGTGCAAAGGGAAATGAAGTTTTTTTTTAAGTCCACCATTAAGTAGACAAAATACAACGTTATAAAAGGAACCAAGTTTCCAAGTTCTAACTTTAGCCGTTTGGGCTGGGGAATTATCAGTTTGTCACCCAAGCCTTTGGTGCATATAGATTAGGGTGGCAACGAAAGTTCAACTTTGGTTTTTCGTTAATGCCCAAGCGGAATATTATATCAGTTGTTGTAAAACTGCTTTGGTCCAAATTTGAGCGAAATCGGAACCTAATTTTGATAACGCAATATCTGGAGGACTGCTTCTGCAATGGCCTCGAAAATGCAATGTGAATGCATTTGGCAGCAAAGTTTGTAATCTAACAAAAAATTGGCGGGATCAGATCAGTGGCCGTGGTATAAAGCTTGAAACTTGAAAAGGCTTTTTCTTATAAACTATAAGAGGTACAAAGCTGATATTTGGTATGTGTTGTTACTACAGGATGAAATAAGCGCCCCATTTAAAATAAACCGTTATAACAGCCATTGTCCTGAAAATTTCACAGTTTAGAAGAAGTTTCAACTCTATAGGCTATTTGTAACCAAGTTGGCAATTAGGGCTGATGCGCCTCTTACACACATCAATATTTGACTATAATATATTTGCGAGAAAAAAAAATACATATCCTTAATCGAACATTAGTAAAAAACATAGGATTTACTAAGAACCTAACCTTTGATGACTTTAGGGCACGGGAAATAGTTGTCCAATCTTACTCAAATTTCCGTCATGTACTTTATACACCAAGTGGCTCAATATTCTGGTCGATCATTTTTAAGAATGCACGAGCAGCTTCTATCAACAATACACTTCCTCCTCCCATACAAACTCCTTATTTTGGGGTCTGTCCCCGCAATTGCAGTATAATCGAGCTGAAATTTGGTGTACAAGCTTCTATACTCTAACCGGAGGTTCTACTCCGAGATAAGCAATGTCAGACAGAAATTTTTCTCACGTTCCATAAAAACTCTCCCTTTTTGGAGGAGTCCGTCTGTCCGCCCACATTCACAGCAGTAGTTTAAAAACTATCGAGTTTTATTTGTTATGCAAGTTCCTATCTCTAAGTGGAGGTAATGTTCTAAAATGATCGGTTAAAAACTACTCCAACCTCCTATACAAATTGCCATTTTTTGGGATCTATCTCTGCGATTACAGTTGTAGTTTAACAATATTTCTGTAACAATTTCTAGTTAAACCCACACGTCGACCAATGAAATCCTTAGTAATTTCCGCATTTAATTTCAAAAGTAATTTAAACCTTCGAAATGGCATTGTATCAGTTATCTACTGAATTTATTTTTAAAGTACCCTTAATTAGATGTTTGTAACGTATTAAAACCATAATCACTGCTTCACATAACACAATGAGTAAAATATTGCTTTTTCCATATCCTACTAATAATATTTAATCAATCAACTAAGCGTTTTCCTTGGTCGCTTTGTCAAACACATCGATTTCCGCCACAGCCACTTGTTATTAATGGGCACATCTTGCCAACTCTAACCACAAATCGATTCTAAGGGATATTTAAGACTTATGTGAAGGATTCAGTCTCTGCAATGCAGCTTAATAAATATTATTTCCTGTCTTATAAGGGTACAGGGGCTCCTTAATGCGATACACAGAGCCACACTCGCACAAATACAATTCAACGTAGCACCAACACCACCACCAACAACCACCGCCTCCTTCCTTTAATGTTTTCTCATCCGTAAGAAACTTATGATGTTTTCTGCTTGACCTTATTGCGTCTTCAGTCTAAAGTTACCAATACAATGTCATTTGTGTTGTTGCTGTTATTTGAGACTCATACACTGGATAACAAAAAAGTCTACATGCATACACATACAGACGCACATACATACATGCATAAACAATTGAAGTGCAGAGATTGTTGTAGCTCTGTCTATGGCTCTACAAGTGCGGGGATACAATTGCGCTGCGACTTTGCACGAGGATGCTTTGCAAGTAAATCTTTAGTAAATTTTTTATTCTCATGTTTGCATCGGTGTAATTTACAACGACAGCAGAAACTGGAGAGACCCAAATGGCGAAATCCCCGACAAACAAGTAGAGCGGTTTGGAATACGCTGAACTTCTGCTGTAATGTGCGCCCTCCCACCCCATGTCGCTGGCATGTATAACCCCTAAATGGTTGTAAGCGGGCGGTATATTCAGTGTGGTAATTTATAAGGAAAAATATTCTTGATAACATACTGTGACAAATTGGAAAAATTTAAGGAACTTACGCTTTGACCTAGTCCATGTTGTAGGTCTGGTCGAGTGCAACATGACCCTGTACACCAAAGTTTTCTAACACCCTCAAAATCTTGACTTACGGTTCAAAAACCTGGTTTTCGGATCTTTCCTCACTTCTAAGCTTATAACCAAGTAAATTTTTAACCGAGTTTTAGTTTCATGACGGTTGTGGAATGAAGAATCTTGAACATTCCAACGACATATACATTCACATGGATAAATTGTCACATCTATATATATAAAAGAGGATGTGTGTATGTATATATGTAACGTATGGACTCGAAAACGGCTGGACCGATTTTGATGAATTTTTCATGGAATCTTCCGAATAACCCCGCGAGTAACATAGGCTACACATTGTTTGGATTTTTCTACATTTAGGGGGTGAAAATGGCAATATTCGATAATATGCAATAGCGAAGCATTGCCGGGCCCACTAGTATTATCTAAAAAAGATCATATCACATAAATATGTTGTATGTGTTGGGGATGTAAATTGAATCTTTCATCTCAAGCCGACTCACAACCTTCTTCGTGGTGGCACCAGAAACGTCCGGACTCTGCATAGAGAAGCTGCATCTTTTCTCGCGGTTCAATTGTCCTGGGAGATTTAATTGCCAAAATAGCAAGGGTAGATGTTCTTGGTCCATCGATCGGTAAATGCAGCCTACATATCAGTACGCCCGACAATAGGTTAAGGCTAGAAAGCTCCGCAGAAACAAGAAACGTGGTAGTGGGTGGAACCAGATTCCAGCACAAAGATATCCACAAGGCATAATTGCTATACCTCGATCAAAACACCCAAAATCAAATTATTCATAAGGTAATTGATAGAAGCATGCTTCTAGTGCCATGAACGTGCTGCTAATATTAGCTAGGATCATTACCTGGCCACAAGATTGATCAGAGCAAAAACTTACGAAACCAAACACAAAGAAAGCTGGACATCGCAAAGCTGTAAACTCCGGGGAAAGCCACTGCTTACCAGCACTCCAAACTACTACGGCACAACGTCTCTATTTCTGACTTGCGCATTCCATGGCAACCGCTGTGCTTGGATATGAAAAACAAGCGCACAGACGACTCCTGGAACAAGGCAACGCCACAGCCAATATTAACCCGGGTAGATGAAGGAAAGAGGGAGAACGAGAATAAAGAGGTACAGGTATCGAGGTAAAGCCCGGAGAATTTATCAGAAAGTAAGAGCAAAGTGCCCATTTTTGCTGATTCCTTCTGTATACCCGAGAATGCTGCAGTCACATCCCGCAGTTTTCGACCGATGATGTCTACGTCATCAGCGTACGCGAGTAGCATGTGGCTTTTGTTGAATATAGGTGAACGAGGACAAAACGAAGTTATTAGTTTCAACGAACAAAGAATCTACTCGTTTGGGAAACTGCGTGAATGTTGACAACTATAATTTCGAGGTGGTAGATAATTTTGTCTACCTAGGCTCCGCCATCAACAAAGAAAATAATGTCTGCCTAGAAATCCGGAGAAGAATCCTGCTTGCAAATAAATGCTACTACGGACTAAGCAAACGTTTCAATGACAGAGCCATCTCTCGACGAACAAAACTCCAGCTATACCAGATACTGGTTCTACCTGTCTTAATGTATGGCTCAGAATCCTGGGTTATGACACAAGCAGATGAATCGGTTCTGGCGGTATTCGAGAGAAAAATACTCCGTAAAATATATGGGCCCATCATCGTTAACGGAGAGTATCGGCGTCGTATGAATCATGAGCTGTACGAGCTGTACACTGAAATTGACGTGGTCAAACGCATTAAGGTGCAACGGTTTCGTTGGCTAGGTCATGTTGTACGCATAGACGAAAATGCTCCAGCTCGAAAAGTCTTCGACAATGAACTCGATGGACGGCGCAGAAGAGGGCGACCAAAACTCCGTTGGAAAGACCAGGTTACTGAGAACCTTACAGAACTCGGTGTGACTAACTGGAGAAGAAGCGCAGAAGATCGAGGCGCTTATAATATTTTTCTACGTGCGGTATATAATCCACTGGGATTGAATAGAAGTACCAGTTAAGTAAGTAAGAGCAAAGTGTCCTGTAAACAAGGATGGAAATCTGGTTATAGATACGGAGAGTGTGCTGCGTATAGGGAGAGAACACTTTCAGCAATTGCAATTGGTTCCGGATGACAGCACAAGTGAAGGCTTCAGCCAATTGTCAGCATCGGCTTAGATTGCTTACCACTTAATCAAACCGAGGTAAAAAACATGGATGAAGAATAATAAAGCTTCCGGTAGAGCTCTTTAAGTCTGGTGCCGATGGGGTGAAAAGGAGCATGCACCAGTTTCTACGCACTGTTTGGTATAAAGGGTACATGCCCGTTGGTGGGAATCTAAGCAACCTAAGGCTGACCCAACTGTGCGCTGAATGACACAAAGTCTGCAGTGAAAATTGGCAATGACCTTATTGGGCCAGTTTATACCAGAAGAGACCTAAGTCAAGGCAACATTGCGATCACCTCAATATTGTGATGGACAATGAAATGCCACATGCTAGTAACGTACAGGACATCCGAAAACTTCGGAATGTGATTGCAGCCTTCTCAGGTATACATAAGGATTCAACAAAGATAACAAA
Organism: Muscina levida; assembly: GCA_964034835.1. Classification (NCBI taxonomy): domain Eukaryota; kingdom Metazoa; phylum Arthropoda; class Insecta; order Diptera; family Muscidae; genus Muscina; species Muscina levida. The sequence goes on along the minus strand of OZ035880.1, from coordinate 131,429,812 downwards.
GACAAAAATAAGTTATTAGATTCAACGAATTAAGTGCTTACTCGTTTTTGAAGCTGGCTGAACATTAACAACTAAAATTTCAAAGTGGTTAATGATAAAATGATTGGAATCCAAGCGACCCAAAGTGGACTCTATTATTTTTTTTATGTGAAAGACTAAAGCCAGTGTTTTCCAACCTGATCGAGCCTTATTAGTGTGGCTTTAGACCTGGTAAATCAACAGCTGACCAAATATTTACACTTCGGCAAATCCTGGAAAAGAGCTAAGAGACACGAATCGACACCTACCATCTGTTTGTCGACTGTAAAGCTGCCTTCGACAGCCTGATATGACAGTAATTACTTAGTGCCGAAGATTGGCAAGTGAAGATTGGCAAATACCTTAGCGAGCCTTTCTGCACCAGACGAGGCATGAAACAAGGCGACGGTCTATCGTGTGACTTTTTCAACATACTGATGAAGATGAAAATGAGGATAGCAGCAGTAAACACGCGTGGCATGATATTCAACAAAAGTCACATGCTATTTGCATACGCTGATGAGGTAGACATCATCGACCGAAAACTGCGGAATTTGACTGCAACCTTCTCAGTTAGTCAGAAGGACTCCGCAAAATTTGATCCTACAGTGAACGAGGTCAAAACCAAGATATTAGATTCAACGAACAAAGTGTCTACTCGTTTGGCACGCTGCGTAAACGTTGACAACAATAATTTCATAGTGTTATCTACCTACGCTGTTCCAAAACAATTGTTTATTATCTTTTAGTATAATTTTCTGGTTTCACCTCTAGCCCTAATCTTTTCGAAATCCCTGCTCTCTCTCCCCCCCCATGGTCCATCGATATCGTTGAAATGACAATATCGCTTGCTCATACCATTGGCTGTTGTATTGCCTTGAATGTAGCACCCTTTCCATAATATAATATCTGGCATTCTTCATTTTACCAGGACTTTTCTAAGAGTGTGGTTTCGTACCCAAGTACAGTCATTGCAGCAGTGGCCGTAGGATTGGGAACACATCGGACGTTGTGATCTACTTAAGGACGACCGCAAGGGTTTCTCCTTGTTTTCCGGCTTATATTCAAGTAATAACTATGAAAAACTTAAAATCTTCCGTTTTTCGTCTTATTTCATTAACGTTTACTAAAATTATAGAAATATTTCTTTAGAATATATCAAAATTCGATTTTTTTTAAAAATAGTACTACTTAAGTCTAGATATTCAGATATTTTGAGTAGAACCGACCCTGACATGGTCATTGTAATACGTGACTATTTTGCAGGTGTCCTGAATCAAAATTCGAATATCTTAACAACGAATGACTGATATTCATACAGAAAATGAACATCGATAAATACAGCTGTATATTCTGACTACATAGTCCAATATCTGTGATTATAAACTTATAATAATAATAATATAAGCCCAGCCCTACCCTTGTACCATTTACTTCTTACTCGTTAAACAATTGTCCCAACTAGTTTCTACTCCTTCCCACCCAACTCTCCAACTTAATACTCTGACCTTCTTTTTGTCTATCGCATCAACAGCAATTGTAATTTTCTAACAATTGCGGCGGCCGCACTCGCACCCACCACTCTTTCGCTCAACTAACACATTTTCAACTCACTTATATAAATGTGATTTTGGCCCCAGTAGCATATTTTGTTTTCTCTCTCTCTCTCTCACTCGGGAGCCGTCTACTCCTTGCATATGGAAAGAAAACGCTAGGTTCAAAGTTCTCTGGTTCTTAACCCGCATTTTTTCGTAGATAATTTTGTCTTTATCTTCAATATCATTTAACGAATTACTCGTACTACGGACTGAGTAGACTTCATGATTGTGTGTGTGTGTGTGTGCGATGGTACTTTGTTGAAATTTAATGGCATTTTTGTGTTGTGGCAGGAAAAAAACCCAAGATGTTGGCAAAGGCGCTCGCTAGTGATGTGGCGATGATGATGATGACGACGACGACGACAACGATGACGACCGTCTATGATGAGGGCGATGTAAACGTGAATGTGAATCTGTGGCTCAATGTAATTGGGGCAGTTCGGTTAGGTTCAGTTTAGATCAGCTTTAGTTCACGCTGCCGGCAGCTATTTGGTCCTTCCTCCATTTGATGCGTAATTTGAGTATTATTGTAGCAATTTGCAGTATGTAATTTGTTGCTATATGTATCCCACTATATTCTATATACATCTATCTATCGAAAGTCTGTTGTGTAAGTATCGCTGGGTGTGTGATTGTTTCTTAAATTTCAATTTACTTGCGGCCATATGACAATGAATGAAGTGATTTACTCTGTTTCAGAGGTTTTGCTTTACCACCACTGCTATTAGTAAATCTTTTTCCCGCTGTGGGATTTCGTTAGCTTCGGCAACACCCTTGTCAGAGTGCCAGATAATGCAAGTGAGTTTCGTCATCTGTTTCTTCATGTTAAGTTAGTAATTTAAAAAAAATTCATTATTCTTAAGGTTTCAAGGCTAATGACAACACCAACAACAACAATTGAGACACGGATAAGAAAAAGTTTGCTGTTTTGTCGTTGTTTCGTTTTATTTGAAAGGAGTAAGGCAACATTTTTATGGCTTACATTGAAATGGGTAGGTTAAAATTAATGCCTTAAATGGCGATAAGCAATTCATGAAGGATGCAAATTATATCTTAGTGACGGAGAGTTTGCAGGTATTTACATGGGAAAGAGGCACACCAGAAAAACGGGGAATTGTCTTTGCGTTTGAAATTATCTCAGATAGGATTTATACCATAAGATTGCGAAATATTTACGGCACCAGCAATTAAATTTAAATTGGGGAAAAAAACTTAGTTTGAACATTTAAATAACACAAAATGTTTAGTTGTCATATTCAGATCGTCAATGATATGTACATCTATTAATCGTCTTGCAAATATCTCAAGTGTTTCGCTTTTGTATTTTTTCACAAAGGGAATAAATTAATACCCGATAAAGTCAGTAAACTGGGCAATATGAATGAAGACCACTGGCATAGATCCCTCATTCCTCACCTATGACGTACATATATTGTATAGGATTATGAACCATACATCAAGATGGGTAGATTTTTGTTTATCGGGATATGGCCTGTCATTAAATCGCTTGCTTAGTCCGTAACAGCCCTACGGGAAAAGTGGTGTTCATTTACCACAGTGAACCTATCTCAGGACGGTTGAAGAGGGGATGTGTCACCAAACTGGTTCTAAAGTGTTTAAGAAATTTGACTGATCTGTAGTATTCTGCGGCGTTGTTATTCCAACGGCGATGTTTATAAATAAGTAGAAAAGTCAGAAAAATATAAAATATTTTATTTTACTGGTTTTTACTGAATCTGTCGTAGGGCTTGTACTGTTGAACCGGTTCAAGAGACATCACAAAGTATAAGTTAGGTGTCAATTGCCACTTTAGTGGCCAGCCTCATACAAAATGTACCGGTTCTCTACATACAAAAGTTCCGGAACTGGAACCGGTTCATGCACCCCAGGGAACCGGTTCCGTGACTGGTACTGTACCGGTTAATTTTCCCGTAATAAGCACATATTAGCGTGCAGGATTCTTTTCCAGATATCGAGGCCGATGCTATTAGTTTTAGTGATAGCGAAGACTAGGTAGAAGAAATCATATACCACCTCGAAATTTTAGTTGTCAACGTTCAGCGTCCCAAACGAGTAAACACTTTGTTCGTTGAACCTAATAACTTCGGTTTGTCTTCGATCACCTGTACACCCATTTTTCCTTCCAAGAAGGCTGTAGGCTTCTTCACATTTCAGCCGATGATGTCTACGTCATCAGCTTACTCAAGCAGCATGTGGCTTCTGTTGAATATGGTGCAACTCGTGTTTACTACAGATAACCTTATTATCATCTCCTCCACTATGTTGAGAAGATCGCACGATAGGCTGACGCCTTGTTTTAGGCGTGAATATCTGATTTCAAACTACGTCATCACAGTACGATAATATGATACGTCGATCTATTTCTCTTGGATGTTTTCCAGTATTTACCGTAATTTCTGATCAGTTGTTGATTTACCATTTCTTAAGTTATACTGATAATATCCAAACAGGTTGGATAACACTGGCTTTAGTCTCTCACATAGCACACTCGACAGGACCTTATATGCGATGGATAATAGGGTCACCTTTGTGTCGCTTAAATTCCCATCACGAAATTTTATGTGTCAGCGTTTACACAGCGTACCTGTAGTCAATTTGTGCGTTGAATAAAATAACTTAGTTTTGTTATGGTTGAAAGTTAGAACCATTTTCTTTGATTCCTTTTGTATATCTGAAAAGCCTGCAGTCACACCCCGCATAATTCGGCCATCACAATAGTATTAGTCTTCGTCTGTTCGAAAATGGCCTATTAAGATCCTTGCCAATTTTCTCTGCAGACTTTGTGTCGGTCAGCGTCACACCACAAAGGCGTATCAGCCTCGCTGGAATACAAAACTCAGCCATGACTTCGAGTAAATTCTACCGCAGTGTGAATATCTCGCCAGTGGCAGATTTATCAGGTCTAAAACCACACAGATAAGGCTATCATACCATTATTCTATCATTTCCCACTTCGAAATTTTAGTTGTCAACGTCCACGTAACGTCACAAACGAGTTGACACTTTGTTCGATGAATCTAATAACTTAGTTTTGTCATCGTAGACCGTTAAAGATTCCTTCTGTATACCTGCAGCTTCAATCGATGATGTCTACGTCAGCGTTAGCATGTGGCATGTAATTGTAATCTCCATCACAAAATTTAAGACATCGCACGATATACTGTCGTCTTGTCTTAGGCCTAGTCTGTTATAAAATTGTTCAGTAAGAACCTTGCCAATTTTCACAGACTTTGTGTCAGTCAGCGTACAGTTCGGTCACCATTAGGTGATAGATTCCTATCATCGGGAATGTACTCTTTATACCCAACTGTGGGTAGGAACTGGTGCATGCTCCTTATCACCTCATCAGCACCTGACTTCGGCCTGCTGTATTATTCTTCAGCCATGATATTGCTCTTCTAATCTTAGTTTGGCTTGGTGGTAAGCAATCTAAGCCGTCGTCAATAATCGACGTGATAAATCCACGTGCGTGGGCCTCCACAACCAGCAATTGGTGGAAGTGTTCTCTCACTATACACGGCACACTCTGCGTATCTACTTGTCCTTATGGAAGGGGAGCCCAGTTCCGTTACCATTTGCTTTTACTTTCTAATAGAATTTCCAGGCTTGTCTTTCGTCCCAGTACCTCTCCCTATTCTCTTTTCCATTCCTTCATCTGATGTTTTTTTTCGCTTATATTACTGCCTCGCCTGTTTTACTGCCTGCTTGTGCGGTTCCCTAACAGCACGGCTTTTAATTGGCTGTATAGTTTCCCTGTTAGCTGCAGCCTGATCGTCAGATGATGTGCGACCTTCTTCTTTATCGTCCCAGGATTCGTTCAAGGGTCGTTTTTTCATATCCAAGAACGGTTGTTGCGGTGGTTGTTGCCATGTAGGGGCAATATGCCGCCACTGTCTATCGGTAATGCAAAAGAGACGTTGTGTCGTAGTAGTTGGGAGTGCTGATTTGAGTAGGCGGGGGCTATTTCTAGGGTTTGCAGCTTCGCGATGTCCAGCTTTCTTTGTGATTGGTTACGTGCGTTGTTTGCTCTACTCAATCTTGTCCGTACCACTGCAACCAGTAATGGTGCGAGCCGATGTAAGCACCGCGGTTCACGTTCATGTTCATTACCCTAGATGTATATCTTCAATCGATTACAACTTGATTAATTGGTGTTTTGATCGGGAAAAGGTCAAGTTAGCTTGTAGTTATCTTTATGCTGAAATCTGGTTCCACTCACTACCATTATATGTCGGTTTGGAAGCTGAATTTACCGATTCATGGACAAAATACATGTACTTTCCTATTTTTGCTTTGTAATCAGCAGGGCATTTGCAATGCCATGGCCAGGGCTGCCGTCATATGTATCCTCTAAGCGCACGTAGAAAGTGTCTTTAATCACATCGTCGGGGCATTGCACCAATCAGCGTTATGGAGAAATATGTTGTTTTGATGCGGATTGTGGCTTTTTTCTGGCCTTTTACAAATGCATATCATTATTGTGGTTTTCCGCATGCAAGATATCTACTACAACTGTCATACGGAATAGCACAATTTGTACGTCGTAATTATTTTCTCGCCCTAAGGATTGGAGGATACATATCATTTGATACGATCCAAAAGTGTAACGCATAGAAGGCGTCACCTTAGACACTAGGTTTCTTTGAACCAAATTCAATTCATGACTTTTTAAGTCGTTTGAACCACGTCCATCTGTCCGTTCGAAAAACGATAGCAAATGTTTTGAAACTTTTCATGAGTTGATATTTTCCCAAAACTACTAACGGGATTGCATATGGGCTAAATGACCTCGCCTCTTCTGGTACCTTCCATATAAATTTACAGTTCTGCCCACTTTAGAAATCGAGTAAAAATATCAATACACCCAACGCGATTGTGGCAAAATTCTGTATTTTGTAAATCTACAACCGAATAAAGTTTTAGAGAAAAACTGGAAGTCTAGCCATTTCACTCACTTTAGAAATCGAGCAATAGCATCAATACACTTAACGCGATCGTCCCTTAATTCTGTATTTTCCAAAGCTATAACCGGATAAAATTTTATACAAACAACTAGCTAGCTCGGCAGACTTCGTCCTGCCTCCAAGTTATTGTAAAAGATGTTAAGTACAGTTGAAATCTAATAACGATTGGTTAAATACTTTGACCTCTGAAATATTTCAATTTAAAGGGCGAGATTTTTCCGGACAAAATTTGTACTTTATATACCTAAAAGAATATTATATATTATTGTAAGAATTGCTAAAATGGATCAGCAGTGTTTTCCATGATTTTATGAAAACTTACTTATTGATAGGCATATATTGTAAAACCAAATTTTTAAGCCGATTGACTGACATATAACTTTTTGCGTTGGTGTACTGGGTGATTGTATCTTTAGGTTAGCACTTTGCGCCTTTTTGGGTTAAAAAAGGGGCAAAATGCTATCATGTACGATTTTTTAAAAATTCCTTCATTTGACTCAACAACCCTATAAACCGTTTGGTATGGGTGATAGCAAAAGTTTTTCCGATTTTCGGGTTAGTCCCCTTAAAGTTTTATATGCGAAAAACCACTTTGTGTAGCTCTTTAATTTTATAGGAAATGCGCCAATACAAATGTTCGTAATTCTACCTTAAGGCGTTTTGTGGTCTGGGTGACCATCTATAGTCCATCTCCAACTTTCACTGCCATTTTGGTACAAATCGGTTCAACCGTTTTCGCAATTAGTGGTGCCATCAAAATGTACATCCATTTTTTTATATAGACTTCTCAATAATTCTGATGTTTTAAAGATGTTTTTATGTAATGTTATCACTGGTGACTTAATGACATTCCAAAAATTAAGTTATCATAATCTAAACACCGGCAACTGAATAAAAACATACATTCAACATTTTCTCATGTCCAAAAATACATTTTAAGTTTGAGTAAAATGGAACAATCGATATAAATTTTCGTAATAATTCAACTCTAGCCAACTCAACAGCGGGTCCATTTATACAGAAAAAAATATCTCATAATAAATCAAACATACATTCTAAATTTCAGTCAAAATGTTTATTTCGTTAAAATTGTCATTATAATTCCACCCTAGCGGCACCTACCGGGTCCATTTATACAGAAAAAAATATCACATAATAAATCAAACATACATTCTAAATTTCAGTCAAAATGTTTATTTCGTTAAAATTGTCATTATAATTCCACCCTAGCGGCACCTACCGGGTCCATTTATACAGAAACTTTGTTCTCATGATCACTGAAATATACATACTAAATTTCAGTTAAAATGGTCCATTTGTTCAAATTTTGATTATAAACCAACTCCAACGCGACCAGTCTTAACATTTAGGGGAATGAAAAATATATGTTGGCCGATTCTCAGACCTCAGATGGGACCGGCCGTGGCATAGTGGTTAGAACACGCGACTACCATGCGGGAGATCGCAGGTTCAAACCTGGCTCCAGTCATCTTAAAAAAAAAGAAAAAAATAAATAAAATTTTCTTTCATTGTCGGCTCCCCTCGAATGTTGTTTGACAGCAACTTCGCAGTATTAAGCGTCGATTCAATCGTCATGTCTAGTAAGAGCTTCTCAAAACAGTGACGTTCGCATTCGTCGATAAATAAGTAGGTGCCGTTAGTTGTGAATCTAAAAATAGAAAAGCGTGTTAATTCACAACAACGCGAGAAGCTATCCCATACCTCATTCATGGGGTGTAAAGGGAAATTAAGTAAGTAGTATTCTCAGACCTACTCGATATGCTCACAAAATTTCATGAGGATCGGTCGAGGCGTTTTGGAGGAGTTCAATCACGCACCCCGTGACACGAGATTTTTATATATTAGATTTCAAGTCTAGCCACTCCCCTTTTCTTGTACCTCCCATAAAAAGTTACCATTCCGACCACTTTAAAAATAGAGTAATACTTCATATCAATACACCCAAAGCAAAAGTGCCTAAACGCTGTATTTTGTTAAACAGAAAACAGTGTTAGAGAAAATTTTAAGTCCAGCAACGCCCCTTCTTGTACCTCCCTAAATACCTCATATTTGTATACTTGCAAATGTTATTATTTTACTCAGGTTGAAGGTGTATGCAAGTCAGCTTACTCGACTGAAAATATCATACTTGTTTTTAAATTACGAGAACCCAGTCCTGTCCATCTCATCTCTTATATGACAGTTATGTCAGCCTTGTATTTTTTTGGGACATCGGATAGTAGCACCTTCTCTATAGAGAATCCGGACGTTCCAGGTGCATAATACGTTTGTTATTTTTTCGTTTTTGTGTTTTCATAGCCGGAATAGGATTTAAAGGCGGGTAATTAGTCCAACCATCAGGGTTCGTCGCTCACTATCTGCCACTTTTCGTGATAAAAATATCACAAAACAGCGTTGTCCAGGTGCCATCACGTGGAGGTTTTGATTTGACTTTAGATGCAAGTTTTACGTTGCATCTCCGAAGAATCATTGTTTACAAAATTCTGGAATTAAATAAACAAATATCAACTGCAACCAGTAACAACGCAAAACATTTGAGTTTTAGAGTTTTTCATTTCTCATAAGAACACTTTCGCAACAATCCTGAAACAAATTGGGCCTAAAATATCCCATACGAGTGCGAGCTAAAGGTTTATAACGTTCAAGAGGAAATCCTCTCAAAATTTTATTATTGGTCGCCGAAGACATGAACTATCTTAAATGTAGTTTTACACATGATTTTTGACCACAAATATTTAATTTCAAAACACTGTAAAAAATGTGATGTAGTAAAGTTAAATGGAGTTTTTGGTTTTGTTACTAAGATCAAATGCTATAGTTTGATATTGATTTGCTTCTTCCTCGAATAAGTATGTTGCACTGAGTTATAATTATAAACTAACTTGTATTATTATTAAACAATAAAATTTAATTTAATTGAAAACAAAAAAACTGGTCACACTTGTAATAAATATAATTTTTTCTTATTTCTTCTAACTTCAGGTAAGTGTCTTTTCTATGGTTACATAATATATTCGACAAGAAACCACTTTATAAATAAGTAAGTGTGTTTTATATCATACTAGTGGGCCCGGCAATGCTTCGCTATTGCATATTAACTTGTAATATATTTCACATTTAGGTATACAAAGTACTTTGAAAACGGTACTTAAACTCGACAATAATATGTTGAGTTTATTAACTTATGTAACTATTTTAAAGTAACTCCTTAACATTAAAGTTAATCAATTAAGTTTTATTGTTGTAAATGCTAATAAAAAGTTCATCGGCAAAGTCATATCTATGTTAAAGTGCCAACATGTATATGAAGTTTTTTCTGCATGTAGGGCGAAAAACCACTTTTTCCACAAATCGGCAACAGACATTCCTCTAAATATCAAAATTATTTATTTTGATCCGTAGTAGCGTGAACCATCTGTATACTAACTATCTCTTTGGTCATAAAAAACATTTTTGTTATGCCTTCTCCTATTGACCGCAAATGAAAATTCCGTTTGAAGCTTCATGCCTTTGGCCATAAGAACTTTTTTTGTCATGTCTTCTTCTCAATCGGATCAATAATATTCCCGAATACTATCTTTGTATTGAACTCGTATTACCATTTTTTGGGATAATTCGGTCACCAATGTTTGGCTTAACAAAGTGATGGTCTCACGCGCTGTATGGCATTTTACACCGTCATATTGGAACCATTTCTCCTTCAAATAATGTGCAATGACATGATAAATACAAAAATCTATTGATCGCCCACTGGCTCTAGTTCTTCTATCAGTTGGATTTTATATGAATGTGGGCCAAGATCTTTCCTCAGCATTTGCAGAGACCGAGTTGCTAAGAAAGACGTCGGTTCGATAAATTCGAGTCCCCTGTCACACTTACGTCTACAGCGTCGATGGCTTCTATTAGCTGCTCAGATGGATCATTATATGCACCCTCAACTTCACAAAGGCCTCCATAAGTTTGGCGAACAAAACGCGCATTTTGAAAATAAATTTTCAAGATTTGTAAACGTTGTTCTTGTTTAGTTTTTGCATGGTGATTTTGCAAAGTATGCTAAAAGAAAGTCTATCACACTTCATTAGTATGACAGCTAGATTTACACTTATACCTATCAGAAGTTCTATATGTCAAGAAAAATACCCCATGCATAGGTTATTTACAATTGTTTGCTAATGTTACCTCTGATATACTATACAAATTTAACCTTTGTAGTATAACTACAATGAATATTGCTTAATTTTTCTATCTATATGATTTATTACCGATTCGCTCTCCTGAAAGTAATTAAAAAATACATACCAGTAAAGTAAATTAAAAAAATATCACTATTTTAGTCTGCGCTTCCTCAACTGCCTGGTGTACAGACCATTATTTGATACAGTTAAAAGTTAATTATTGAAGTGCGTGGGCAGCGCCTCGGCACTTTTAACTTCTTTAGTTCGAAATAGCCTGATCATTACGGCGAATCAATTAGTTCGCGTCAAAAAAAACGTGTTAACCGTATATCAGTATTGGAATGTACGAAGAATTCTTAGAAAATTTCACTCAGAAACTATATGTCTAAAATCAATTCATATATTCTGAAAAATGATTTTTAAAAATTTCATTTCTGAATGCCAACTCTCAGAGGCCATAACTTTTTAACCAATACATAGATTTGCTTCTGTAATACCTCATTTAGTTTGTTAGGCAGTCAGTTTTACGCAGAAGGTCTCAAAAAATATATATCTGAAGTTTTCGGTTTGTGCTCATTTAAAAACAAAAAAATCTTTATTTAAAATATTCATGCTTTCCAACGCGAGCTAGGAATTGATTTTAGACACAAAGTTTTCTTAAAATTTATCGTAGATTCCGATTTTGGTTACGATTATTGCGAATAAAAAAATTGGCCCACCTTACTGTTCATATCTCTAGGCGAACAGCAATATACTGTGGAATTTTGACAGTTTTAACCGTTTGTTTTAAAAAGGGTGTGGAACAGCCCATTTCCACACTTACTGTAATTCATACTGCAACAACAACATATGTAACAAATCTCATCTTCATACCTCTGATAGTTCATGAAATATAGCCCTTTTAATTTTCAAGTTGAATGGGCTGTGCCACGCCCCTTTATCCAATCACAACCAAATATAGCCTGGGACTATCAACAGGTCAACAGTACCACTTGGTAAATTTTTCGTATCAATCGATCTATTAGAAAAACCGTTAGAGCGATTTTTGAAAAGAGGGTGTGGCACCGCCCACTTCCTCCCTGGATGTAATTAATACTTCTCCAACAACATATATACCAAATCTCATCTTCATACCTCCGATAGTTCATGAGATATAGCCCTATCGATTTTCAAGTTGTATGGGCGGTGCCACGCCCCTTTTACCAATCACAACCAAATATAGCCTGAGACTATCTACAGGTCAACAGTACCTCATGGTAAAAGTTTTGTATCAATCGATCCATTAGAAAAGGCGTTAGAGCGATTTTTGAAAAGGGGGCGTGGTACCGCCCACTTCCATCCTGGCTGTAATTAATACTACTCAAACAACATATATACCAAATCTCTACTTCATGCCTCTGATAGTTCATGAAATATAGCCTTTTTAATTTTCAAGTTGTATGGGCGGTGCCACGCCCCTTTATCCAATTACAACCAAATGTAGTCAGGAACTATCTACAGGGCAACAGGTTCTCATGGAAAAATTTTTGTATCAATCGGTCTATTAGAAAGGCCGTCTGAGCGATATTTGAAAAAAGGGGCGTGGCGCCGCCCACTTTTTGAAAAAATAAAACCTTTTAAACCATCCGGAAGCTATAGCGAACAAAACAAAAAAAAAATTTTGGAAATCGGTCCAGCCGTTTTTGAGTTTTAGCGAGACAACTGCACAGCAATTCATTTTTATATATAAGATTTTTGTCTGATATAATATTACAACAATAATTCAATTATACTAAAGACATGACAAACTTTAAAGTCATTTTTATTTCTCCACCCATAATGAATATCTATTGACGCTGCCAGGAGAGTTGTAACCAAACACAGACCACCATAGCTACAATGGTATACGTACAATTTGTTTTTTCTTCATTCGTTTTACAATTTCATGTGGCATAATTGCTTTTTAAAATGTCCTGTTAAATTATTTTAGTTTTGTTGTTGTCTTTTTTAATTACAAACATTACAAACGAATTTCTAACAGACGTCTGGCAAATTATATTTATTCTATGGTGCGCTGCTCGAGGCTAAAACCCATTTATTACGTTTCTTTTACTTATACTGCGTCTATGTGTGTGTGTGTGTGTGTACATTTGAAGTTAACTTGTTTTTGTTATATTATTTTCGTTTTTTAATTTTTAGCTTTACCATAAGAAATAATGAAACACTTTGTACTCGTTCGCTTAGATACATTTGGTCTTCTTCTTCTTCGTATGCCTTAATATATCTTTTTGACAATTTTGTGGTAGACCACATTTTTTCTCTCTCGAGATCTTTTTGTGTGGTACATTTAAAGTCATAAAGGCATTTATCATTTTAAATGGAGGACATAAGAAAGAGAAATTAATTTTATTTAATGGATTTGAGTTTGTGTTTGTGTATAGTTAGCATTTCGCATTTTCGCTATGAACTATTAGAGTTAGACATAAAATTTTTTTTTACTGAGCAGAGGTACCGTTAGGGACGTTGCTAGACTTTAAATTTTTTTCTCCAAAGCCTTATCCTCATTTAGGCGTTAGTTGTATTTAGATTATTACTCGCTTTCTAAAGTGGGTGGAATGGCACATTTGTATAGGAGGTCCCAGAAGGGGAGTGGCTAGACTACCAGATTCTTTCTCCAAACTTTATCGTGCTTTAAAGATGATAATTTTGGCAGAACGCGCTGAACGTATTAAAAAAATTAATCGATTTCTAAAGTGTGCGGCACTGGATGGGTATGGGGGTGTCAGTTAGGGCGTGGCTAAACATCCAATTTGTTCTTCAAAACTTTATTCAGTTATAGCTGAACAAAATACAGAATTTGGGCACGATCGCGTTAGTTGTATTTAGATTATTACTCGCTTTCTAAAGTGGGTGGAATGGCACATTTGTATGAGAGGTACCAAAAGGGGCGTGGCTAGACTACAAGATTCTTTCTCTAAACTTTATTATGCGTCAGCTTTACCAAATACAGAATTTTGGCAGATCGCGTTGATCGTATTAAAGTAATCGATATCTAAAGTGCGCGGCAATGCATGGGTATGGGGGGTACCAGTTGGGGCTTGGCTAGACTTCCAGTTTTTTTCTCCGAACGTTATGCTCCTATTACTTTACTACATACAGAATTTGAGCATGGTCGCATTGGTTGTATTAATATTATTACTCGTTTCTAAAGAGGGCGGAGTGGTGCATTTGTACGGGAGGTACCATAAGCGACGTTGCTAGACTTCCAGTTTTTATCTCCAAAGCTTTGTCTTCATTTAGCTTTACTAAATACAGAATTTGGGCACGATCGCGTTAGTTGTATTTAGATTATTACGCGATTTCTAAAGTGGGCGAAACGGTACATTTGTATGGGAGCTACCAGAAGGGGCGTGGCTAGACTTCGAATTTGCTCTTAAAAAAACTTTATCCAGTTATAGCTGAACAAAATGCAGAATTTGGGCACTATCGCGTAGGGTGTATTGATATTATAATTCGATTTCTAAAGTGGGCGGAATGGCACATTTGTACAGGAGGTCCCAGAAGGTGCGTGGCTAGACTACCATATTCTTTCTCCAAACTTTATCATGATATAGCTTTACCAAATACAGAATTTTGGCAGACCGCGTTGATTGTATTAAAAAATTAATCGACTTCTATAGTGGGCGGTACTGGATGGGTACGGGGGGTACCAGTTGGGGCGTGGCTAGACTTTCAGTTTTTTTCTCCAAAACTTTATCCTGCTATAGCTTTACTTAATACAGAATTTGAGCATGATCGCGTTGGTTGTATTGATATTATTACTCGTTTCTAAAGAAGGCGGAGTGGTACATTTGTATGAGAGGTACCGGAAGGGGCGTGGCTAGACTACCAATTTGTTTCTATAGTTATAGTTTTATGATATAGTTTCACTAAATACAGAATTTGGGCACGATCGCTTTGAGTGTATTGATATCATTACTCGTTTCTAAAGTGGGCGAAGTGGTACATTTGTATGGTAGGTACCAAACCAATATCAATCGATTTCTTTAGTGGCCGGTACTGGATGGGTACGGGGGGTACCAGTTGGGGCGTAGCTAGACTTTCAGTTTTTTTCTCCAAAACTTTATCCTGCTATAGCTTTACTTAATACAGAATTTGAGCGTGATCGCGTTGTTTGTATTGCTATTATTACTCGTTTATAAAGTGGGCGGAGTGGTACATTTGTATGAGAGGTACCGGAAGGGGCGTGGCTAGACTACCAATTTGTTTCTATAGTTATAGTTTTATGATATAGTTTCACTAAATACAGAATTTGGGCACGATCGCTTTAAGTGTATTGATATCATTACTCGTTTCTAAAGTGGGCGAAGTGGTACATTTGTATGGTAGGTACCACAAGGGGCGTGGCTAGACTACCAATTTGTTTCTATAGTTATAGTTTCATGATATAGTTTTACTAAATACAGAATAAGGGCAAGATCGCGTTGAGTGTATTGATATTATTACTCGAATGATATATTTGTGTGGGCGTGGTCATGTAGCCCCTTTGCAATTCTGTGTCTATCGAAAGTTATCGCGCGTGCCAGACAGACACACGAACATGGCTCAAACGACTTAAAAAGTCATGAATTGAATGTGGTTCAACGAAACCCAGGGTCAAAAGTGTCTCATTCTGTGTTTTACACCCAGGCAAATCTAGCTACGATAAAGAATGTCGTGTATTTTATGAGGATACAAAAGAAACTATTAGGTGCCACGACTGATTTTTGCATCGATGGGCAGCACTGGAGGTGGCGTCCGTAACTTCTAAAGATGGCTGAATTTAAGGAAATGTTATCCAGTCTGGAGTGCTTGGAGTACTTTTCCACATGATGTATACAATATTCCTGTAATTTTTCCGCCAACTAAGAAGAATAAGAGGTCAAAGGAAGTACATCACAGTTTTTGCTTATTCAGTTCGCCTTAATATTTTCGTAATGCCCCCGAAACCGCTTGGCGTCCTCCTTAGCTTCCACCAGGCTCTACATCTTCATCTGCCAAAAGTGTTACAAAAACAATGGCGTTCGCCCTTTAATATCATTTATAGCCATTTCATATTGCCCAATTCAGTTATTGTTATTGTAAAATCATTATTTATTAAATAATAAAAGCAAAGGGGTTCTTTATTACGATACTGCTTTACATTACGTACTACTCGATTGCCAGACTGCGGCGTATGCATACAAACGATTGGCCCCCATGGCAATTCGTCGCGCTTACTTCGTCGGTAGGGGTAATGGTGGAGGCTGATGATCTGGCAGCAAGATTTAAGCGTTGAGAACTGGAAGTAAATTGGATAATATAACTCTTGCTTTATTCAAGGATATCAAAAAACATAACGCCACACAGAAGGGCCAAAGCCCACAGTAGCCCAATAATGCGTGGGTAGGAGGGAAGGCGGGCAAACAAACTGCGTTGACTGAGATTTCCCTTTTTTTATTGTTATCGTTATTATTTATTTTTTATAAGCAGCAGGAAAGAGTTTTCTTCTACGTCGTCGTTGGGTGCTAGCAAGTCTTTGTTTATTTACGATGCTATTTATTACACAGACACATAAACTCGCACACACACACACACACACACTCGCTTACGATTTTATGTAGATATATTCCTTAGTATAAATAATATTTATAGACCAAAAATTTTCACTTTTATCAGCATTATAATTCAAATATCCTATATAAATTGCCTACAAATATGGTCGCGGCAGAGTAGACCAAAGAAAGTCCCCATAGCCCAATATAGTACTTGATTTTGTTTCCTTTGCGTCATTTTGTTGTTGTAGGGTTTATGGATTTTGGATACATGATACGCACTTTATTGGAGGCACTGGAACACATATGTTGTGTGGCATCATGGTCATAAAATAATTTCTATCGCAACAAACCAGATGTCGTCGTAGTGCTTGCTATCTTCCCATTGATGTCATTTCATTTGGGTGTGCTGTAATTTATATATTTTTACGGAGGCAAAAATAATGTTGGGTCTATGTTTTTTTAGAAAAACTATGCCGATATTTTGTTTCGTTTAACTGAGTCACAAAACAGTCGTAAAAAATTATTTTGGGGTGAATATTGAATAGTTATACTAAACTGAATGCAAATCGCAGCCTTTCGATAATCAACAAATTTATTAGAGCTATGATCGTTGAGTTTAGCTCTTAGTAATGGGTTTGACTGTTTGATTTCATATGAGTATAGTAGATAGGGTTAGTAAGTTTGGAGATGTGAATTTTGAGGTTTTTAAGTTTTTATGTTACCCCCCTGGAAAGGGAATATCATTTTCAACAACTAGATAAAACCATTGAGTAAAGAGCTGATTCTGCTGCTGCAGAAAATAAAGCAATAATATTAAGAATAAGTTCATCGTTGAGTAAACTTAATAGAGCTTAGTCAGAATGCAGCAGCCATAATGATACAAAATATGAGGGCGCTATGCCACTAGACCCTACATTTGGGGTAGACCTCAGGTAATTATACCCCAAACACCATCTCTAAAGTGAGCGGAATGGTACATTTATAAGGGAGGTACCAGAAGGAGCATGGCTAAACTTCCAATTTTTTCTACAAAACTTTATTCTGTTATAGATTAACAAAATACTGACTTTGGGCAAATTAGTTTGGTGATTGATATTATTACTCCATCTCTAAAGTGGGCGGAATGGTACATTTATACGGAACGTATCAGAAAGGGCGTGGCTAGACTTCCAATTTGTTCTCAAAAATTTTAGCCTGCTATAGTTAAACAAAATACAGTATTTGGGCACGATCGAGTTGGGTACATTAATAATATTAGTCGATTTCTTAGGTAGCCGGTACCAGGTGAGTGTTGGAGGTACCAGAAGGGGCGTGGGTAGACTTTAAATTTTTTTTCCAAAACTCAATCCTGCTTTAGCATTTCTAATTATAGAATTTGGACACGATCACTTTAGGTGTGTTAACAATATTAATCAATATCTAAAGTGGGCGAAGTGGTACATTTGTATGATAGATACCAGAAGGGGCGTGGCTACATTTCCAGATTTATTCTCCAATACTTTGCCCTGTTTTAGCTTTACTAAATACAGAAATTGCCAACGATCGAGCTATGTGTGTTAATAAAATTAATCGATTTCTAAAGTGGGCAGAACCAGATGTGTATTGGAGGTACTAGAAGGGGCAAGGCCAAGTGGCCCATTTGCCATACTGTAAGAAGTTTTGTGGAAATATTAACTCGTGCAAAGTTTCAAAACATTTAGTTGCATTTTTCGAAAGTCATCGTGCGTACCAGCCAGAAAGACGTCAGTACCAAGTGGGTGTTGGAAGTACCAGATGGGGCGTGGCTATACTTCCAGGTTTTTTCTGCAAAACTTTATCCTGCTATAGCTTTACTACTACAGAATTTGGACAAGATCGTGTTGGATGTATTGATATTATTACTCGATTTCTAAAGTAGGGAGGAATGATATATTGGCAGGTACCAGAAGGGGCATGGCCAACATCATGCTGTAATGCCAACCAGTCGAATACGTAGAAAGCTTCTATCTGGGCAGTATAGTGGCAACAAATGGCGGCGCACATACACACACAAGCAGCAGACTCAGCAAAGCGAGAGCGGCATTCGGACGACAGCAATCAGTATGGAGTAGCTTACAAATATCCAGAGTGCGTAAAGTCTTCTCTGTTGTATGAAAGTGAAACCTGGCTAGTTTCGAACACAATCACTCAAAAACTACTGATGTTCATCAACAAGTGCCTTAGAGTCAGTTGCAGATAATTCTGGCCCAACACTATCAGCAACACGGATCTCTGGAAGTTAAGCAACGAAGAATCCATACTGAAGCAAATTAAACGCAGCCGAAAAGTATCATAAGGATGGTCCTAGAGTGGAATCCTGAAGGCTCAAGAAGCCATTGTCGACCCAAGAACACCAGGAGACAAACGATACTCTAAGAGCTGGCACAATGTAATCTTACATGGGAAGACGCTAAAATAACAGCAGCATATCGAGTAAGATGAATATGCTTTGTGGAAGCCATATGCTCCCAAGAGGCTTAATGGAAACAAATCAGGGCAGCACAACGTGAAGGCCGTAATCCTTCATCCAATAAACTTTAACCTTGTGCAAAATTTTACAAAATTTAGTGTATTCAGTGTATATACAAAAAAGGTATGTGTATAAAATTATGAAGGGGAATTTAGTCATTTGTATGGAAGGTAACGAACTAAGCTCAAGATGTCCGTTTAGAGTTTATGCAAGAAATATTAATTTCCCAAAAATAGGTAATATTGTCTGGGAGGTACCAGAAGATGTGGGTCGATAGTGGTCCATATTCATTTCTTACTCAATTTTCCCTTAAAGTTTATCTTACGCAAAACATGACTGAATTTAGTGAACTTACAAAAAAAGATATGTATGTAAGACTATGAAGACTGTGAATTCGGTAATTGTATAGAAGGTATCAGTAGGGAAAGGACTATTCTGCCTATTAAGAATCCCATTAGTTCGTTTTGGAAAATTCTAGTAAATTAGAGAGGTTTACTCAAGTTATCCTGCCTACCATCCAGCCAGCCGACCAGACAGACGGACATGGCTCAATCGGCTGTGATACTTGGGGTATAACTCATCTCCTTTAATGCGTTACACTTTTTCTCGTTCCAATTGTATATACCCTCATCTTACGGACATGCACTGCAATTTAATTTAGGGCGATGGACATTACCAGCAGTTCATCGCCTTCTGCCATTAAAAATTTTGTCGGAAGTACATCGACACCCTTAGCTTTCCATCTCTGTCTATACTTATGGTGATCCCTGTTCCAAAATTTTTACATTCTACGTCTCGAAAGAAGTGTCGGGCTTCAGCTCTATCCCAGTACTTTTCGATATCCTAATCCACTCCTTATATCGTTCGCTCACGTCACGCTATATCATTTGCTTCAGTGTAGCCATGCATGCTGCAACCTATATCTAAGACTGAAATATACATTCTACATCGTACTGTAACTTAGTGGGCGTGGCGTGATCTTCCATACCCATGCTAGCTCGTTGCGGCTTAGCCAATAAATACAAAATACGCTGCCACTGGCGCTGGCATATGTTTGCAGTAATTGGGGACTAGGCATTGGCTATCCCGGGGGTAAACAGCCTTGTGATGTCTAGCTTTCCTTGCATTCAGTTACGAATAGGTTTGGCACTGCTTAGTCTCATGTGATCCTTTTTTTAACTTTGTTACGAACCGAGTCTACATGTGCACAATGCATTATACGTAAGTTAATGACGCTTGAGACATGCCTTACATCGATTCCACTCCTTATCATGTTTCTTCCCGACGCGAAGCTTGCCAATCTGAATCTGTTAACGAAAGTGTTACTATGCAGACTGAATTTTCTATATAAAATAATAAATAGCTATACAAATTTAAAATCTTACGAATAGATTTTGTGGATCCTTGCAAAGGTCCTGGTTTATCTAAAATTAGTTTGCTAATTTATCGATAATTCGTATGCAACTTCAAAAATATATAGCAATGCCAATGGAACTTTAGCATGTCTTGTACTGAACAAAAACCATTAATGACAATGAATCAATTACCGCAGCATCAGTCTTTAATCTATCGCACATCAAGTGCTATTACGTGTATATTGCTTGCTATGCAACCCAAAGCACTGTGCGTTTTATCGTCTTTCATGCCACCACTGTTTCGCCAGCAAAAGGAGACACCAACAAAAATCAAAGAAACAACCAAATCCATAAAAGTCAATGTCATGGCGTTTGGTACGAATTATGTTTTATATAAACAAATTTTTTCCTAGCGTCCTGATGTTGTTCTCGCTTATTCTCACATCCCCACTGTGTTACGCCATAGTGGGCTGGTAAGATGTGCCACTATATACACATGTAAGAATAAGAAAACGATGCGAGTTTAGTTTCAACCTTTTTTCACTTTTCACCACCGGCCGGAGAAATAAAAGTTAATGTGCTCAAAAATGTCAACAACAGCCGCCAACTTTATAAATTCTCAGAGTCGTTTAAGTCATCTTGCAAAGGGAGCGCGGTAGTTGCTGACATTCCGGTGCTGTCAGAACTTTCAACGTAGAACCGTCGTCAGCATCATCATCGTCATCAGCAATGCTATCGTCATGGCAGCTATCAGCAACAACAATATGAACATCATTACCGTTGACGCTGTGTTCATGCTCATAACTGAAGTCATTATCATCATAGTCGTCGTCGTCACTTCATCCTTCCTCAACATCACCCCCTCCCTAACAGTTAGAGAAAAACATCCTTACAAGTATTACCGGCATCATCATCAAAAATCATTTAAAACGGAAGGAAGGATGTTATTAATATTATGTGCAAAAAAACAAAAACAGAACCAACAACAACAACGAGATTTGTAAAAAAGCAGCCAATAATACAATATTATATTGAAGAACTCAAAATCAATTAAATGAAATTCTTGTCAAATAAAAAAATATTTATATATATATTTAAATAAACATCAGTTTTTATGTTATTGATTTGAGCAAAGATTTTTATGACAACACACACACACACACACAGTAGTCACCTTTTGCCTGTGACCAATAGAACGGGAAGTTAACGCTGCACAGTGGTTCCTTTTTGGTTTTTTTTGGAATTAATTCTGTAACTTTTGAACGGATAATGCTATCTTGATGAAATTTGAAATAGTTAAAGCTGAGGTGTTTTCGAGATGATTTGGAAATATTTGGCTCCCTAGGGGGTGTGGGGGCCACTGCGTGGCCCTCCAAAGTTGGTCACCTCGGGTGTTTCAAAATTTCAAATGCTTGAGGAATGTGCATTTATGAACCGATTTAAAAGATATTTTGCATTTAGATAGTGCTTCAAAAAACCTTCAAAAAACATGCTTACATGCATATGTTATCTCAATGATGTCAAGAGATATTTGAGAAAATAAAAAAAAATGTGTCATTTTTGGACGAGGTTGATTTGGTATTTTTAAGGGTGTGAGCTGAGTTTTTCCTTGATTTTAAAGATATTTATATCGTTAGTTAGCTTATAAAATTTTGAATGAAATTGCTGAAAAAATTATGCAAATATTTTGTTCCAATCAAAAGTTATAAGCATCGCAAGTAAAAGTTTCCAAAAAAAGGCATATTTTTAGTGTTTTTTTGCAAAAAGGCGACTACATTCTTTCGTTTGTAAAAAAAATATTTCTTCCGGGAAGTGGCAATTTCTTAATTATTCCTCATAGAAATGTTGATGCAGATGCATTTAATGCTAAATTTGAATCAGTTCAGCAAAATGGTTCCCCGGCAAGGGAAGTCAAAAATACCCCATTTTTTAAAAAAAATTTTTTTTGTTTTTGAAAATTCTCAAATCGCAAAGCGCCAACGAGAAAGCTCATTATATATTTTTTTGACCACATATGTGGACTAGTTAACCGTAACGTATTTCAACATCCCTGCCATAAACAAAGACAGTGTGGCCATTTTAGTAAAAAATTCGGAATTTTGGAACATATTTTCCCCGTTTTGGGAATTTGGGTATTTTGTTATAAGATATGGCAACATATTGGCATTCGTTTTTTTAAGGACAATTTTATGTACTTTATTCCAATATTTCGTTAAGATATTCCATTCCGTTTGAATTTTACGCTATTTTTCATATAAGATATTATTTCTCCAAAAAATAAGTTTTTACCAAATTTTATATTTGACTCAGAATTATGCCCAAAATAAAATGTGCTTTTAATTAATTTTTGTAAATTATTAAACTTCATGTCGTTCCCTTTTCAACGATATGCAATACTTGTATGTCAAGAGTTTAATTATTGTTTATAATTATAATCAAACTTCACTACCTCTGTAAAAAATGTATATATCGTGAAACATACATATATATGGGGGCTATATCTAAATCTGAACCGATATGCTTAGTTTTGTTACCACATTAGAATAGTGTGAAAAAACTAAGATGTGCAAAGTTTTGTTAACATCAGAGCAAAAATGTAGTTTTTGGCAACAATAATCTATAAAAGGTTATGCTAATTTGTATGGGAGGTACCAGAAGGGGCGGGGCAAGTGGACCCATTATTTCAGTATATACTGCACGCTGTCAAATAATAATACCATCCAAATTTTAGCTTCGTAGAGCCCTCCAGCATGAAGTTAGTGACAGAATAGTGGTTTTAGTAAAATAGGTCATTTTGTATGGGAGGTACTTGAGGGGGCGTGGCTATTTCGCCCATTTTCCAACCAACATTACGACTAGTGAATTTTATGCCACTGGTAAATTTATATTTAAATTGATTAAGAACTACTCCAATTATCGTCTTAACCATTTATCCAGCCGGCCAGACGGACATAGCTTTATTGGGTTAAAAAGCTCCAAAACTTTTTTTTGTGAAGACATCTAGGGTCTCAGTTATATGTTCTGTTGTGTTTAACTTTTTCCCGTTTAAAATTATATATTCTCTCTACCATGTAGCTGAGCTTGTACAAATTTTATTCAAAATTTGTTAAAAATTGTAATAATAACACACAAAATCCACAAAAACATATAAATATTGCATTAAAAATCAAATTTTTAACTTAAAAAATAATTTTGCTTAACATATTTATGCAATAAGGGACATTTTTAGTACACATGAGACTAAAACATCATTATGGAGTCGTTACTTATTAATAAAACTTACAAGCTCATAGACTCTTTAATTAAGTTATTTATGATTTATAAATCCCTATGCATAGGAATGCGAGACAAATTACGAAAAATGTCCCTTATTGCATAAATATGTTAAGCAAAATTATTTTTTAAGTTAAAAATTTGATTTTTAATGCAATATTTATATGTTTTTGTGGATTTTGTGTGTTATTATTACAATTTTTAACAAATTTTGAATAAAATTTGTACAAGCTCAGCTACATGGTAGAGAGAATATATAATTTTAAACGGGAAAAAGTTAAACACAACAGAACATATAACTGAGACCCTAGATGTCTTTACAAAAAAAAGTTTTGGAGCTTTTTAACCCAATAAAGCTATGTCCGTCTGGCCGGCTGGATAAATGGTTAAGACGATAATTGGAGTAGTTCTTAATCAATTTAAATATAAATTTACCAGTGGCATAAAATTCACTAGTCGTAATGTTGGTTGGAAAATGGGCGAAATAGCCACGCCCCCTCAAGTACCTCCCATACAAAATGACCTATTTTACTAAAACCACTATTCTGTCACTAACTTCATGCTGGAGGGCTCTACGAAGCTAAAATTTGGATGGTATTATTATTTGACAGCGTGCAGTATATACTGAAATAATGGGTCCACTTGCCCCGCCCCTTCTGGTACCTCCCATACAAATTAGCATAACCTTTTATAGATTATTGTTGCCAAAAACTACATTTTTGCTCTGATGTTAACAAAACTTTGCACAT
The DNA here is from genome assembly GCA_964034835.1 of Muscina levida. NCBI lineage: Eukaryota > Metazoa > Arthropoda > Insecta > Diptera > Muscidae > Muscina > Muscina levida. The sequence continues at coordinate 131,405,595 of OZ035880.1, read as the reverse complement.
CTTAGTTTTTTCACACTATTCTAATGTGGTAACAAAACTAAGCATATCGGTTCAGATTTAGATATAGCCCCCATATATATGTATGTTTCACGATATATACATTTTTTACAGAGGTAGTGAAGTTTGATTATAATTATAAACAATAATTAAACTCTTGACATACAAGTATTGCATATCGTTGAAAAGGGAACGACATGAAGTTTAATAATTTACAAAAATTAATTAAAAGCACATTTTATTTTGGGCATGATTCTGAGTCAAATATAAAATTTGGTAAAAACTTATTTTTTGGAGAAATAATATCTTATATGAAAAATAGCGTAAAATTCAAACGGACTGGAATATCTTAACGAAATATTGGAATAAAGTACATAAAATTGTCCTTAAAAAAACGAATACCAATATGTTGCCATATCTTATAACAAAATACCCAAATTCCCAAAACGGGGAAAATATGTTCCAAAATTCCGAATTTTTTACTAAAATGGCCACACTGTCTTTGTTTATGGCAGGGATGTTGAAATACGTTACGGTTAACTAGTCCACATATGTGGTCAAAAAAATATATAATGAGCTTTCTCGTTGGCGCTTTGCGATTTGAGAATTTTCAAAAACAAAAAAAATTTTTTTTAAAAAATGGGGTATTTTTGACTTCCCTTGCCGGGGAACCATTTTGCTGAACTGATTCAAATTTAGCATTAAATGCATCTGCATCAACATTTCTATGAGGAATAATTAAGAAATTGCCACTTCCCGGAAGAAATATTTTTTTTACAAACGAAAGAATGTAGTCGCCTTTTTGCAAAAAAACACTAAAAATATGCCTTTTTTTGGAAACTTTTACTTGCGATGCTTATAACTTTTGATTGGAACAAAATATTTGCATAATTTTTTCAGCAATTTCATTCAAAATTTTATAAGCTAACTAACGATATAAATATCTTTAAAATCAAGGAAAAACTCAGCTCACACCCTTAAAAATACCAAATCAACCTCGTCCAAAAATGACACATTTTTTTTTATTTTCTCAAATATCTCTTGACATCATTGAGATAACATATGCATGTAAGCATGTTTTTTGAAGGTTTTTCGAAGCACTATCTAAATGCAAAATATCTTTTAAATCGGTTCATAAATGCACATTCCTCAAGCATTTGAAATTTTGAAACACCCGAGGTGACCAACTTTGGAGGGCCACGCAGTGGCCCCCACACCCCCTAGGGAGCCAAATATTTCCAAATCATCTCGAAAACACCTCAGCTTTAACTATTTCAAATTTCATCAAGATAGCATTATCCGTTCAAAAGTTACAGAATTAATTCCAAAAAAAACCAAAAAGGAACCACTGTGCGCTGCAGGACGTCACGTAAATATGCCATTTGCCATAACCGTTATAATACTTTAGACATAATCTATTTTTGATATGGAACAAATCACAAGTTTTACTATGAATAAAGTTAAGGTCAAAATGTTTGTGCTGTACGAAATGAAGATAGGGAGACAATATTAGAATATCGGAAATTAAAGCTGGTTGTGGGAGAGAGAGAGAATTTGTGTGATTGTTAAAGCGTATTTTTCTTGTAGATGGGCTTTTAAAAAATCCTTATCGTGGAAATTAAAGTTGGTTCTGTGGAGTGGAAAGATGTTTAATAGATTACCTCTTTATAAGAAGGTTTTAAACGTTGTTTTTTGGGAAATTAATTTATACAGTTACTTATGTTGTATGACCGGGGCGGTTATTTCGGTTTCCAACCACAACATATTCAGGTATAGCACATAGCAACTGTTTAACAAAACATATGCAAAAAATCGATGGATGATTTATCAAGTATATCGATGCAAGAACAACATTTAAATATATTTCCAACTGTATGAGGAAAGGATCCTAGTGATCGAAGCACTATTAAAATAACCAACTGCGCTTTACGACATCACTGTGGAACATTATCGAGGTCATTGTCAGGGGGTGACAAATTCCAAGTTAGGGTGAATGTACCAGGCAAGTATCGAAAAAATTTCAAATGTATAGCGTTCTCAGGCCAAACTTTTTTTTACAAACTTTTGTGCTTATCTTGATGATAAGTATAACTCAAGTACTATTGGTGATTTCTCCTTTCATCAGAATTGCAGGGAACTCCAAACCATTTGGAGATTTTACTATACTGCCTTTATACCTTCACCCTGAATTGGAATTTCTCGCCCCACAGATTGGCTGTTGCACTTTGTTATTAAACCATTATAGCTCACAATATTGGAACGGGTGTATATGATTAACTAACTAACGCTACATATGTACAGTACAATACTTGTGTCAGGTTTGTCATTCAACATCATCAGGGTATCATCAGGGGGTGAATTCGGTCAATTATATGGTAGGTAGCAGAACATGAGTGGCAAAGCATTAGATCTTCTAACTGTTTGTCTGTTACTAAAAAGCAAGAACAGCAATATCGCGGCTGAAAAAAAATAAACCAGCCGGTTACGACGGTCTTCCGGCAGAGCTCTTCAAGTCCGGTGGCAAGGAGCTGATAACGAGCATGCACCAGTTCCTGCGCCCGGTTTGGCTTAAAGGGTGCATGTCCGACGATTAGAATTTAAGCGTATTATGTTCAGTGCTGAAAAAAGGTGATCCAAGTGTATGCTCCAAATAACACGGGATCAGCCTTTTACCAATCGCATATAAGGTCCTGTCGAGTGTGCTATGTAAAAGAATAAAGCCAGTGTAATCCAACCTGATCGGGACTTATGACTGTGGCTTTAGACCTGGTAAATAAACAACTGACCAGATATTCACACTTCGAAAAATCCTGGAAAAGACCCAAGATCGATACGTACAATTTTTTCGTCGACTATAAAGCTGCCTTCCACAGCCCGATACGGCAGAAATTACTCGAAGCCATGGCTGATTTTGGTATTCCAGCGAAGCTGATACGACTTAGCGGAATGGTGCTGACTGACACGAAGTCTTCAGTGTTTGGATTGTCATAGTTTGGTTTGAGATCAGTTCTATTGGCAATTATTTATTATTGCCGATATGTTTTTGTTCAAGAGTTTGTGAAATGTATTATGTTGACAGCAGGTAAGGCGTATCACGTTATTTCGATATTAACCACAATGTCTCGTCAGCGCCATTTGCTGTGCCTTCTCCCCTATCATCACAAACCTTAAGGGAAGAAAGCATCTCAAAGCAAATGAGAACTTTTCCCAACGGTGCGAAGAAAGCATCCTCGAGGCGCACAACATGCCAACATAATACACACAACAGCAATTGCCTATGCATATAATTTTATCTACCTAGGCTCCGCCATCAACAAAGCAAATAATGTCAGCCTAGAAATCCAGAGAAGAATCCTGCTTGCTAAAAAATGCTACTACGGACTAAGCAAGCGATTCAATGGCAGAGACCTCTCTCGGTGAACAAAAATTTAGCTATACCAGATACTGGTTCTACCTGTCTTAATGTATGGTTCAGAATCCTGGGTTATGACACAAGCGGATGAATCGGTTCTGGCAGTATTCGAGAGAAAAATACTCCGTAAAATATATGAGCTCATCATTGTTAACGGAGAGTATCGGCGTCGTATGAATCATGAGCTGTACGAGATGTACACTGACATTGACGTGGTCAGACGCATTAAGGTGCAGCGGTTGCCTTGGCTAGGTCATGTTGTACGCATGGACGAAAATACTCCAGCTAGAAAGAGTTCGACAATGAACTCGATGGACGGCGCAGAAGAGGGCGACCAAGACTCCGTTAGAAAGACCAGGTTACTGAGAACCTTACAGAACTTGGTGTGACTAACTTAAGAAGAAGCGCAGAAGATCGAGGCGCTTGTTATATTTTTCTACGTGCTGTATATAATCCACTGGGATTGCAAGGAAGTAAGTATGTAATAATTAAATTGACTAAATTAAAATGTCCTTCAGATCTTCGTTTGGAAGTTTTGGTATAAATTTTAATTTCCCAAAAATAGGTAATTTTGTATGGAATCTACCAGCAGGTGTAGGCCAATAAGGTCAGTATTCATTCATTTATAAGAGTTGATCTTACACAAAACAGGACTGTTTTTGTATACTAACAAAAAGATATGTATGTAAGACTAATTAGGTGAATTCGGTCATTTGTATGGTATGTTAGCAGAAGAGGAGCGACAAAGGTTTCGATTTTTTGAGGATTTGTCTACTAAGTATCATAAGATAATTAAACTGACCAAAAATAAACATGCTCCCTTTGCCCGTTTGGGAGTTATGGGTGAAATATTAATTTACCAAAAATATATCATTTTGTATGGGAGGTATCTTTAAAACATTTCATTTGAAATTCGTAAAACTCGTCAATTGATATTCATAAATTCCTTTTGAAATTCAAAAAATATCAATTCAAATTTTCCATTTGAAATTCGAAATATATCAATTCAAATTCAAAACACGTCAATTGAAATTCAAAACCAATCAATTGATATTCAAATATCATCAATTCAAATTCAAAAATCATCAATTGAACTTCAAAATTCATCAATCGAAATTTGTCAATTGATGATTTTTGAATTTCAATTGATGATATTTGTTACACTTTCGAGACAATACATAGTTTGGGGCTGGCTCAATAAGTAAAAAAAGCTTCTGGTTTAGGATTCACACACGGAACCTACCTATTAACGAGGAATACAGACGCCAGCTTTTTGAGAAGTTGTATCGACACAAATGCCGATGTACACAAATGCTCGAAAAATGTTGTCTACACAAATGATAGGGGTGCCGATCGAGAGGAAACAATATAAGGACTCGCATTGAATGACTAAAGCAATGTTAGGCTGCTTTAACCTCGCGAGGCCTGCAATAATATACTTTTTGACACAGACAAGATCGGAAATTCACATATGCGCGAAGCTGTGTTTGTTTCAAGGTAGTCAGTATATGATCAGTCTCTGCTTGGGTGTTGTGAAAGCAACACCACACATGCTTGCTTGACATTCACATACACAAACTCATAATATTTATATATGCCTGTGTTCGGTTTTGTCTAACACTGGATTAAAGACATTGATTGCATCAGCCAATTTCATACGACATGGGCATATTAACTTTGCAACTACATCAAAGTCTGCTATGTCTTCGGAGATGTCTAAGTCTTGTTATAACTATGCATATACAAATGTAGCTGTAGCGGTTGATAGTGTCCAACACAGTACTGCGAATCGAAAATTTGTACTAAATCTATATAACTATATAATTATTATATAAAGCTTATATTGACAACTTATATATACACTTCTCAAGGCAAATTGACAACGGCTAATATGCTTAATTTATAAATTGCTGTAACTCACCACTTGGCAAGACAAAATTTTATAAGTGGTTTATTTCTTAACTTCATCAAAAGCATTTTCTAATATAAAATTTTAGATATTTCGTTTGTCGCTCAACTAAAGTAAACTAAAAATTTGTTGTTAACATCAGTAGCACATATCTAGATGTGAAAGACATCACAAAGTCTATCAAATTTTACCTAAGTATTAAATATTTTGCTCAACTCACAACAAGTTTTCCTGCTTACACTTACATGTATGACATTTTCAGATGATGTCATATCAAGTTTGCATTTTCAATCTGAGTTTTTAAGCATATCAAATGTAAAGAAGATGTAAGTTTTCGTACACTCATGCGAGTTATAAAAGACGACAGACAGATAGATATGTTCGAGATGTTTTAGAGTGCAGAGGATATTGTCACGTTATGTTGATATGCAGAATAATATGAAGAGGATGTATACTTTGTGCTGAACTGTTATGGACGCAAAATATTTTGGTTTACACATACATAGAGTGATTGTAACATTTTAAATATTAACGCATGTATTGTTATAACTCTTCGCTGAAAAATAAATTCATATGAAAGAATTGGATTTTTCTAACTTTCGTTTATTAGTTATGGATTTTAGGCAAAATAAATTTGTTAAGCAAATTGTAATTAGTTTATTATCATGACAAGCACAAGTCGTGTGATAAATGTGGTATGAATTAAGATCCACTCAAACAAGACGTCCACTTAAACGACGATTACGAACGTCAACTTTTAGTTTACATCAAACGAATGTGATAAGAACTTTTGGAGTTTTTTTTATCAATAATATTTTAATTGCTTCCCAACTTAAAACTAACTTGACATTCAATATGCGACCGTGGCATAGTGCTTAGAAGACTACCATTCGGGAGATCTGTGGTTCGATTCCCGGCTCCACTCATCTACATTTTTCTTTCATTACCGACCCCTCGATGTTTTCGACATCAAATTCGCAGTATAAGTGTCGAGTCAATCGGCATGTCTAGTAAAAGATTCTCAAACAGTTGACGTTCGCATTCTTCGATAAACAAGTAGGTGGCGTTTATTGTAAATCTAAAATCGAAAGCGTGTTTATTCACAATAATGCGAGAAATGTCCATACCTCATTAATGGGGTGTAAAGGGAAATTAAGTTTTTTTTAAGACATTCAATATATTACCTTGTAAAAATTTAATTTAAAAATACTATTTGCCATCCAAAGCATCAGAAAGTTAATTTAGAAATTGAATTAGAAAATGTATTTAACTTTATATAATTGTCGTGTTGCGAACAACATTTAGTTCTGACAAATCATTTGAATAATATAATATTTTAGTATTATTTTTTACTAGCAAACAACTGTTCCCTTACATGATTCACGTTGTAAGCGAGTTATCTGCACTTATTGTATTTACACACAAAACCCTATACATTTTCAATGCATTTTGTCATATCTCGTTTCCCTTTCATTTTTCGTTAAATATTAAGTATTATATCGCTTCGTTTTTTCCCTGTTAGCCTCACTGGCACGTGTGCTTATTGCAAGTGGCAAATGACACGAGGCGTCTAGTGAAAGTTATAGTCTAATTTAAAAGATATAAAACCAAGTTTTTAAGTACAAAACAAGTGTACAGCAAAGTCATTACATCAAGTTGGACAACCGAAAGTATATTTTACATTCGATTTATATTATATTCTAGAAAAAAAATTTGGCTAGTTTCAAGAATGTCATAAATTAGAAAGACTTAAAACTGACTGCTATTTAGTTGTCTAGTACAATCACCTAACCACAAGTGTGTACCAACAAAATATATTTCATTGCTGCAAAAAGGTGAGAACTTAAGAAAGACCTTTCCTTTAAACACCCTTATCGTTTGGTTGTTGTTGTTGTTTTTTTTTGACAATGCTACGTGCAGAAAATTTAAGCTCCACATTTTTGGAGCACGTTATATTAAAACTATGGATAAACAAGCAAGCACACACATTTTTAATGTTAGGAAATTGGTAAAGTCCGTTCATTTACATATTTGACAAGAGTTATTATTAAAAAAATACTTAGTTTAAATTTTTTAAGTTTTCGTTTAACATTCGTCGTTTATTGTTTACTAGCTGACCTGACAGACTTCATCCTGGCTCCAAAGTTACACAGTACAACACATGATTTTGGGACTCAATTCTTAGAACTGCACGTAAAAATAGAATAGATTGACTAGCTTCTGTCATTACACAGGATTCTGCGCAGTAGCGCAAAATAGATAGGATTATTGTCTGGTAGAGTTGGATCTTTATCCACCGCGAGAAGGCTTAGTCGTTAAATCGCATGCTTAGCGCATAGAAGCATCAGTTTGCGTTTAATACTAGTCTCTTGATTTAAAGTTAGACATTATTCTTTTTGTTCACAAAATAATCTAGCAGAAGTCCCAAACAATTAGACTCTTTGTTCGTTGAAACAAATAACTTTTGTCCTCATTTATCACCAGGCCTACTTCTCCGGACTACAACTCAATGCTCGCAAAAGCCTCAGTACTATACAGAATTCCTTGGCCAATAATATTTTTGACATCGGCATATACGAGTAGCTCGTGACTTTTATTAAAGATGGTATCATTCGTGTTTACTGCAGCCTCCCGCATGATCATCATTATGTTGTTAAGATATCGCATTATCGATCCCCGCTTGGTAAAATATGTGTTTTTGTTAAGCTATATATGCATATTTTCACTGAAGGCTTCGTGTAGGTCAGTGTCATCCCGCAAAGTCGTATCAGCTTCCCAGCAATACTAAACTCAGCCATAGCATCTTATAGGTTTTGTAGCATCAACCAGTCGAATGCAGATTTGTAATCGATATACAGAAGGTAGGTGCAGTGTGCGACTCTGACACATCGATGGAGAAAAATAGAAACACCGGCCACACTCATTTATATTATTGAACATGCCGATCTACCTTTATTGAGTCTTTTTCATAATTTGTTGTAGTGTGAATTTTTGGTCGGTTGTGGATTTACTAGGTCTAAAGGCACATTGGTATGGTCCATTCAGGTTCGCTAGGATGGGCTTTAGTATTTTATATAACACATTGGACAAGACCTTATATGCGGTGGATAAAATGCTGATACCACGATAGTTCGTAGACACACTTGGATCGCCTTCCTATGCACATGACATAGAACACTCAGATTCCGATCATGCCGCCTTCTTTGAGCAAAATGGTGTTTATGAGCGTTGCCATCTAATCGCCGCCGCCCTTAAACAGCTCCTCCGGCGGTCCATCGGCTCACGCAGCTTTATCGTTTTAAGCCGCCCAATTGCCATGCTGATCTCATTTACGTGACTTCGTAACTTATTCCGCTGTCTGTAACGAGCAGAGTACGGAAATGTTCTTTCCATATTTTCAACACACTATGCGTGTACATGAACAGATTTCCATTTCTGTCCCTACAGGTGGTATACGCACGCGTTGCTATTGGCTGCAGTTTTGCCTTGCCTTGCATCCATTTTCTCAGATATTTCGCGACATTCGTTATCATACCAGGGTTTATCTGAACGTGGTTTATCATAAGCCAGTACGGTCGATGCGGCACTGGTCACAGAGTGTGCATTGTGCTGCCACTCTACATAGGGAACATCAGAATTAGGGGGGTTTGTTTGAAGTAATTGAACATTTGCTGCAACTAGGTGGTAATCTAAGTCAGTGTTTGTACCTCGCATCACACGTACTTCCTTAGCACTTGGGACATACCTTCTATCGATTACCACGTTATCAATTTGGTTTCTTGTGTTTTGATCAGGGGATATCCAGGTTGCCTTGTGGGTATCTTTATGTGGGAACCTGATTTCACACACTACCATGTGGGTGTTCTTCTTCTTTTTTTTTGTGTTTTCATAATAGTTGTTTTTTATAGGAGAGTTGCTTATTAGTCCACCGCGCCCGATCCTAGCTTCTTGGTGCTGCCAAAGCCACTAAGAGAGCCTTTGTGTTAAGCTTTAGTATCTTATGTTACTTACTCCCTAAGTCGCATTGGTGGCAGCGGGTCATGCAGACGGCAGATAGAGATCGGCATACCAACACTTTCTTTTGCCGAAAGAATCTGTGGCGTTGTATCCTATCAAGTTCGTTCATCCGCTAAGCAATTTCTCTGAGTACCCAGAAGAGCCTGATGTTAAATTATTTAGTTATCACCCTTAGTGATGAATGACATTCGTTAGCAGTCAGGTTATAACTAATAGTGGCTTTTGTAGATGCAGATTCTTCGAAGGGTGGTGACACTATTTGTCGGTAGTTCAGGAACATCAAGTATAGCAAGGATTTTTGTCTGAAACTGATTTCTCCCTGCAATGGTTTGGCAGCTTGTTTAAGAAATTTATATAAAGGTCCAGTTATTGGATATCAGAGCTTACTCCCTCGTCCAGCTTTGATCTTTCTCTGAAAAAAAGCATACCACTGGTATATCCCTCCAGTGACTTTCCTTAGGTATTTCTATTCGGAACAAAAGTCCTTAAATTAGTTACTAATTTAGTTTTAATGCGTACTGAATAGATCCAGTATTGTAGTTAAACATATCCAGAATGATCCGTTAGCTTAACGCCACATACTTTGATTCTCAGTTGCAATCCATTAAGCCATATCATCATATGGGAAAAGTCAAAATGCTTAGAATGACACAATCACCAGAGTTGGCATAAAGCCCCTTTTCAGGCGTAAATAGCAACAGAAGCCTTTTTAACCCTCTTTTCCATAATGGATTCAAGACAGTTTCCTTGTCGAAGATAATCTCTACATAGTTGACTTGATCCCTAGGAACATGACTTTGGTGCAACTGACGGTTGTTAAAATTTTTGTATTTTTTGTTTCCGATACAATAGAAAAAACTGATCTTTAGTGGGTTTAGCGATAGTCTGCGGTTCAGTTTGATAATGCTAAATAAACTGAGTTTTCAGATGATGGCAAGATCATCAGTAGTAGGCAAATAACTGGATTTCAGCCATCTTAAGCAGTTTATTGACTGAGTTTAACCACAGTAGTTGAGACAGAACTCCTAAGTGAGGTATCCCTCTTTTAAAGTTCCTAACAGAGTTCCCTAGGTGAGTTACTGAACTGCCAACTGCCAGATCATGTAATGATTTTAGGATTCTTTTAGGTAAAATGTTATTGATTGCTTCCTTGATGTCTAGGAAAGTCTCGATTGTACTGACTGTAGAGTGAGAGCTGTCTCAGTTTACATTCCTTTAGTGTAGGCATGCTGAGATTTTCATAGTAAAGATCGATGTATAAGAAGAAGATTAATTTAATAATGGGTTTCTACTAACCTCTCAAATGTTTAAAGTTCAAAAGATAAGAGACTGATCGGTCAAAAGTTGTTTGGTTGGACATGAAAGCATGTTCTAGCTTTCAGGATGAAATCCTCTTGGAATTGTTTCCAAATGTTGGGAATGGCATGAGGCAATCTCCGAAAATTACTTGTAACCAACTACAACGAAAGGCATAATGCCTCGAGTAATTGCACTGGAATTAGTCCGGCAGGTCAGGCTGATTTATAGGGACTAAAGCATTTTATGTCCCATATCAGATTCCTCCTGCTTACTGTCGAGCGAAATGTATTTAAGCTTGGAGGAATTTCAATATACATTTCTGGCTTATGAAAAGCGCTAAAGTCATTGTTGGGAAAGAGAATGTCTGGGAGATTCTGCAGGTGAAATTCATCTCTCATTAACAATTCCATACATGGAGAGTCCTTAGGAACTAAGCACCTGAAGCTTGCAGTCTGGCTTTTGTTCCCTATGGATTCGCCATGACTTCCGCTAAACCTTTCTTAGTTCACCCTTGTACAGATTAAGACCAATTTTGTAAATGTCCCAATTTCGTTGAAAGCTGCAAGCTTTGGCTTTATTGAAAAGTTTTCTAATGAAGGATCTTAAATTTTGAAGTTCTCGTATTTCTGCAGTCGCTTTAAACAATTTAATCCCCAAAATGCCTCAAATTATAAAACAATTGCATTTTAAACTCCTGATAAAAGAACAAACACTATAATATTGCAAAAGTTGCAAAAAAAAACAACCTGAATTTAAATATCGCATACAAAGTATTCTTCGAATCTTAAAACCAACAAAAATGTTACACAAATATTATCTTAAAATATTTCAGCAAATATTTGCACACAAATTTCCTTTAATCTTACTTTCGTCATATGTAAAAGTAACTGACAAATATATATAAAACTTTCAAAGTTATTAAAGTTTAAGTAAAAATCTGACAAACAACAACAGCATAGGACGATATGGAAAATCAAACACACACGCATGGGTGGGTGAGTGAGTGTGTACATAGTTATGCATGGAACTGTGTATCTTTTGACATTCGCATTCTCCCAAATCGATAAACAAAAGTTTACGTGTTAATACACATTGGAGTTTCCTTTCTGGTATACCAAGCAAAAAAAAAATGTAAAGGAAAATAGATAAAAAATTCAAAGAAAAAATTGTACAAAGAGAAAATTTGTTATTTTAAAGAATACACTCACCAGAACGGAAAATGTACATTCACGTCAATATATATACAGGAGAAATTACCAAAAAAATATATGGTATTGTATGTAAACTATGATAACACTCATATTCGTACATGATTGCTGTTGCCATTGTCATACTACATTCAAATGTAGGGATCGCATAAAACGTGTTTATTATTCGTATTTAAATGTGTGGTGGATACAACCACACACACAATCTCACATCGAGAAGTGAATGTGTTTTCCGAACATAGTATGTGTAAATACAAATATAGTGTAAGCATTTTTTGTATACGTCCATATGTGTGCATGTGTTTAATAGTGTCCTTTACAGAGATAACCGTTACTAACTGCTGCCAACATGCTGTGGCTCATCATCTTTGTGTTGGATTTTATCGTTTAAATATTGCATTTACCAACAAATCATTCACGAACATGCGATTGTATGTATTTGTGAGCATGTATTGGTGGATGTGTGTGTTTAAGTGTGTGCGCTTAAATATCCTGTTGTAGTTTTACATACCATTGTTGTTAGTTGATGAGTTTTGGAAAATATTTCTTACATTTCCCTATCCCCGCCTCCCTTCTCCACCACTTGAATACATTCCGGACATTACAATAAATACAGCAAAATATTTTCTGTTTTTTTTCATGGTTGTTGTTTTGTTGTTATTGTCCTTTATTACATATTTGCTTTTTTTGTCATATTTTTATGAGGGTTTCTTTGTGGGGCGTGGGGTGGTGGAGGAGAGCGGTTTTAACAGAAAGTTATCATGATGACGATTTGTGATTGTACTTGCAGCATGTGTATAAATATGTGTGAGTATATTTTAATAGTAAATGCTTTTAGTGTGCTATTATTGTGTATGCCTGTATTTAAGTGTGTGTGTATGTGGGTAATGTGCAAAAAATGTTAATGTTGCCAAAATATTGAGTTTACTTTCTGTGGATATCACATTGGTGTGTGATGTTAAGAATTAAAAAAACAAACAGACAGATAACTGTTATTTTTGTAGTTTGCATGAAAAATTTAGAAAAAAACAAACTCCTTGTTAGGTAAAAAAAGCTTTATTTCAGACAAAAATGACTGCTGCCTAAAGCTGTCCAATATCTCATTCACTGGATGCAATAAGTTTTTGAGCAAATCGAATTAACTTTGAATCTGCTAGACCTCTTTTAAAGATTACTTACGTTCATAGCTGGCACTTTCTTGCAATCGTATACTTTGAGTATATGCCGCACGTAGGAAAGTATTATAAGCGCTTCGGTCTTCTGTGCTTTTTCTCGAATTCATCAAACTTAGCTCTGCAATATTCTTAGATACCTGGTCTTTCCATGGTCGCCCACTGCTGCGACGTACATCAAGTTAATTTACAAATACTTTTCGAGCAAGAGCATTTCCATTCATGCGTTAAACATGACATTTCCAATGTAATCGCAGTACCTTGATGCGTTTGACCACGTCAATGTCGGTATATACCACGTACAGCTTATGATTCATAACAGGTCGATACTTTTCTTTAACTATGATGGGTTCTTAAATTTTACAGAATATTTTCCTCTCGAATGGTGCCAGAATCGGTTCACCCGCTTGTGCCATTACCCAGGATTCTGCGTCATACATCAAGACAGGTAGAATCCGTACCTAATGTTATTGAAGTTTTGTTCAGCGATAAAGGCCTCTCTCTATAAATCGATTATTTAGATTATAGTAGCAGCAGTTTTCGATGACTTCACCTCTCTTTACTTTCAGGCTGTCAATATTATTTGGTTTTGTCCTTTTTAATTACCACACCCACGTCTGCCGACAACGTTTATGCAGCGTTTCAACCGTTTGGACTCTTTGTTAGTTGAATCAAATAACTTGGGTTTGTCCACTTTTATTACCACACCCATTAGTTGAATCAAATAACTTGGCTTTGTCCTCTTTTATTACCACACCCACGTCTGCTTGAGAAGGCCGCAGTAACATCTCACAATTCTCTGCCAATGATACCATTATCTTCGACGTACGTAAGCAGCATGTGAGTTTCTTTGAAAGATGGTACTTCAGCTATCCATTTGATCATCCAAATTGGGACGTTAAAGATATCGCATGTGTTTCGTACGATCTCTACGAAGGCCCTACAAGTGTTGGTGGGGGTTCTCCTTCTTGACCTCGAGGTAATGCGTAAATGCATTACATTTGGGCTACAGAGGAGAACCATGCTGAAGAATGATTAGATTATGTATGAGAATAAAGTAGGAATGAGTGAAAGTGAGCGAAAGAGGTATTTAGATGAATGTGTCTTATCTAGATGGCAATCCAGATGGGCCTATATGAGGTCATATGTGCCTGAGGTCAAAGAGTTTGGATGATGATGGATGTATATGTTTTATCCCATTGGTGACCAGTCCGGAGCAGTTTGGGACTCAACTGGTAGTGGGTTCGGTGAAGAGGTCTGACCGGAGACATAATTCTGGTACCAGGAGAAGAACGGACTGGTATTTATACCCAAATTGAGGGTAGGGCTTGGGCCCGGCGGTGTAGTTGCGTGAGTTATCCAACAACCCGGTGTCGTGACCCTCAGAACGACAGAAGTGTTAGATAGGCTCCAACTCTCAACAAAGCTGTAGTTACTGCGAAACGCATAACTTCGAATCTGGTACATGGTACGCCAGGGGCGCTGGCCTACGCATTGAATTTACCCGTGTGCGAAGAGCACCGTGGAATTAAGCCCTAACGACAGGCATTCTCGTAACGCCATGGACATCTGTCCTGTATGAAGGGAACAGATGGTAAATGATCTGCATTTCTTGGGTTATCTCTAGGATTTGTTGCAGGATTAATATCTCGTCATTCGCGTTTAAAGCACCCTTTTTCAGCACAGGTCTGAGAACACTAAGTTGATCGTCATCAAACATGCATTCCTTAAGCCAAATCGTTTGAGTAAGATGCTGCATGCACGGTAGCAGCACATTGCCGCATTCGAAAATTAGCAGACTACAAAACTGTTTCCTCCAAACTTCCATCACTTTCTGTACAGGAGGGGTTCCTTGTTCCAAAACCATTGCATTTCAACTTTTTATCCCTGTACTTTTTCAATATCATCACTATTTCTTCTCCTACATAGACACTTTTTCCTTTCCCCTCTTTCCGGTATATCATGGGCTGCAGTGTTGTCTTGTGTACTGGTGGCTTTTCCTTAGCCAATACGTGACATTCTTCATCGTGTAAAAACTTGTTGGAATGTAGTTTTGCTTACCCAAGTACGACCAATGTGGCTGCTTTCAAGAATCGCAGTATGCTCTCACTATGCTATCACTCGCTGACAATATAATAAGAGATTTTTGTTAGCAACAACTGAGAGAGTTGGTTAGGATAGGCACTGGCTACCTCGGTTATGTGTTTGGTTAAGAGTGTTTTTTTTAGCTCTAAATTATCTTGTGCGTACTTTGGCTGCAGACTATGAATTGCCGACTATGAATTCGTTTCTTTCGGAATCTCTAAAAGTTAGACAGTTCATCGTCTCGTCCATCGCATTTCCAGTATGGCGGTTATGTCGGCTTTATATTTGTAGAGGGGAAGTAATAACTAGTAAGGCGGTTATCTTCGGCTATGCCGAAGCTCAGATACCCTTCACCATTTGTAAAAATGGTGGTAAAACTGGTTATTTGCATTACAACTATATTTTATTAAACTTTGTACCACAAAACAGGGGAGTTGGTGAGAAGTGGACGATACTTTTAGCTTCACACATCCATTTTGTCAGTAATTTTGTATAGATTTTATTCGATTTTATGAATTTTGTAACTCCCCAAAAATGGGAAGTTGTGTGGGATGTGGGAGTAGTTTAAATCCGATCATGCCTATCTTAGAACTTAACCTCTGCTTCTGGACACAAGCTTACATACCAAATTTTAAACCGAATGCTCATAAACTATAGGGATATACAGACGGACACGCCCAAAAACGGGGAATTTGTATGGAAGGTGGGAGAAGTATTCGTCCGATATTGCTCATATATCAACGTAAGTTCCTATTATAGGATTAAAGCTTGCATGTACAATTTCAGCTCAATATTTTCTAACCTACGGCTATTATCGGGGGCAGTTAAGCGGACACCCCAAAAAAGGTAGTTTGAATGGGAGGTGGGAGTAGTTTTTGACCGAAATTGCTTATCTTAAAAAGTAGCCTCCGCTTAGATATTGAATCTTGTGTACAAAATGCCAGCTATATACCTCTTAAAATACGGCTGCAATCGCAGGGACAAACCCAAAAAAGAGAGAGTTTGTATGGGAGGTGAGAGTAGTTTTTGACCTATCGTTCTCATTTGAATACTCAACCTCCGCTTGGAGCAGAAAAGCTTTCATACAATATTTCAGCTTGATTGCTAAATTACTACTGTAATCGCGGGGACTGACATACGGACACCCCCAAAAAGAGGGATTTTGTATGGGAGGTGAGAGTAGTTTTTGATCGATCAGTCTCATTTTAATACTCAACCTCAGCTTAGAGTAGGGAAACTTGCATACATTATTTTAGCTTGATTGCTCTTAAATTACTACTGTAATCGCGGGACTGACATACGGACACCCCAAAAAAAAAAAGGATTGTGTATGGGATTACGGCTGTAATCGCAGGGACAGACCCCAAAAAGGGGGAGTTTGTATGGGAGGTGGGAGTAGTTTCTGACCGATCGGGCTCATCTTAGAACTTAACCTCCATTTAGGGCAGCAAAACTTGCGTACAATATTTCAGCTTGATTGCTCTTAAATTGCTGCTGTAAATGGGGGGGACTGACATACGGACACCCCCAAAAAGAGGGATTATGTATGGGAGGTGGGAGTAGTTTTTTACCGATCGGTCTCATCTTAGCACTCAACCTCCGCTTAGTGTAGGGAAGCTCACATACAAAATTTCAGCTTGATTGCCCTTAAACTACGGCTGTAATCGCAGGGAAAGACCCCAAAAAAGGGGAGTTTGTATGGGAGGTGGGAGTAGTTTTTGACCGATCTGGCTCATCTTAGAACTTAACCTCCGCATTGAGGATAAAAGCTTGTATTCCAAATTTCAGCTCGATATCTCTTAAACTGCGGCTGTAATCGCGGGGACAGACGGACAGACGGTCACCTTTAAATCGACTCAGATTTCGATGCTGATCATTTATATATATATTGTCAAACCTACCACGCCTCCTTATGGGCGTTACAAATGGAACAACAAAATGAATATATCCTTCACTCCGTTCATGTGCATGGTGAAGGGTATAAAAAATTACTGACAAAAGGTTTGTGTCATCATCGGCTAAAAGTAACATCCACGTCTCATACAAACTTGATAAAATATTTTTGTAGCACAAATAATCAGTTTTATCACCATTTAAAATATAAAGGATATCTTGGCTTCGTCATAGCCGAAGATAATTATCTTACTAGTTTTGTAAACATTTGTAATTTATCTAAATGCAACCTTTTTAAATCGACTTTCAACGTCTACTGAGGAGTCTCAAAGTTTATTTTGTACACTTCTCGCCAAGCCAAGTATACACCTGTTTCACCACTTTTTCTCCTGTAGTTAAACTAGTAATTCTATTTAACATTAACTGGTAAATGTTGTCAAAACTATTGCTAATGCTATCTACAAACACAAAAGGACTTAAGAAGCCACTCTTAAGTGCATTTCCAACTTTTTCTTTAGTAATTCCCTAAAGTCCCTACTTTTTCTCTGTCACTCTCTCTCCCTCTCTCTATTTGATTGCAAAATGTTCCAACAGAATTTGCCGAATTTCAGCTCTGAATTGCTTTAAGTAACCAACCAACAAGAAACTTTACCGAAAAAGTTATTGCACATTTTAGAAATATTTGAATATAAATATTTCACTTTGTCTCTTCGACATTTTGGGTGATGTTTTTGCGAAACTGATGCTTCATTGGTTCCATGGAGTTGTTGTTTGTGTTCACTTCTAATGTCTATAATTTATCAACTTTTAGTGTTTTTTCTTCTTCTGTATAAAAACCACACTCTAGCAATGTTATAAACTACAAAATAATAAAAACTTATTCTTTTTGTTTTAACACAAACGGTAATGGGGTACGAGCGAGCGAGCATGTACAACAAATGGCAAACAGAGAACAACAACAAACAACATTTACGGATAAATAATGAAACAAAAGAGGAATATGCCAGAAAAGTCCAATTGATGAGGCAATGGGTGGTGGTGATGGTGGTGGTGAGAGTAAAATAAAGGAACGAACACAGAATGGAAAATGATATTGCTGCACAGTCATTTGTGGGAGTACGGGAAATTAATTTTCAGTAATAATAGAAAAACATTAATTACTATAGAAGAGAATTTGTCACATTCACATTCAATACATCTTTTTACATTTAGTTTGATGATTAAAACAGCTGCACACTGGTCTCCTATACATATTATTTTTTTAAAAATAAAAAAATGAAGATTCTGATGGAGATTTCTATATGGGCAGCACTTCAAGCTATCATAGTAATATTTAGAAAAATTTTAGAGCTTTACAATGACAGTCTTGAAAGCTTTGAAAGATTGAATTTGAAACATCTGCTACTAACTCGGAATCAAAAGAGTGGCACATTGAAATGAAATTTAAATAAAAGCAAAGTATGGATAGGGAAATTCAAACAGTGGATATAAAATTGAAATTGTTCGTAGGAAATCAAATAACGACACTTTATGACCTTTGCACCGAATTGCTTGAAACTCAATGAACTCTGTTTTTGATCGCTTTAATAAGACAGAAAAGAGTAAGATAAAAGAGAGAGAGAGAAGGATAGAGAGTCCTCATATAAAGAAAGGACGTGGTCCGATCCAAATAAGTCCGACATTATTGTGCAAACTTACAGTACTGCGTTTAAATATTTCGGTTTAGTCAAAAAGGGGTTTGGGACCAATTTGAGGCTCCAGTTAAGAAAGAGGTGTGTTGTCAGACAACTATTAATCTGACCGTTGTTTCCTCATCAAACGTAGATTGTTATAGGGAACTTCGTCTTCTATCCAGAATATCACCAGAATATCAATTGAATACACTTTACATTCAAAATCTGCTCTTCTCACTACTGTGCCACGCATTTCAATGTTTTTCCTGTTGTTAAAGCAGTGGGAGGCAGCGGCTGTTTGGTTTGCTTTCAACAAGCCTTTGTTGCTAATGTTATTGCATTTGTTTCAATATTTAAAAGTTTTTGCGGTTTTTGTGGTATTGTGCTGCGTGTGGCTTTTGGACACAAATAAAACTTTTTTGGAGCAAAATTAAAATTGTATACCAACAACGAGGAAAAGCACGAGGCGGGTACAGCGTATAGCGAGAGCGAAAGCAAAGTTTTCTAAATGAACAGAAGGAAACTGTTAATCATTTTCATTTGACTCACAAATTATTGTCGTATGAATTGCTGTTTGCGGATAACCTCTTGTATGAAGCAATTGCAAACTGTTGATAAGAAATACCGCGATAGTTTGCAAGAAGAGAAGTTTTTGGAATGTTTGACAATATATATTATAGAAAATTAGCACTCAACACGATTACTATCGATATGTATTTGATAAAATATTTGTTAGAATTAAATTTGTTAAATTTAGCTTAACGATCAGAAAGGTTTATATTGTCAATATTAATTCATTGCCATTCACTAGGATAATGCGTATCGAACTCCATTACGAATTCACCACCAGACGCCTTTGTGACGAATTGATGCACTCTGGAATGTTTTTTTTTTTTTGAAGGAAGCATTACAACCGATAGGAGAGGCCAAATAATTTTGTTTACACTTATTCACGTATGATGACACTTGGTAATCAGCCGAGTGTATAGTATACGTGGCTTCAAACATATAGTCGGTCTCAAGCACGCTTTTTGTATTTTCGAGTTATTGATGATTTAACATTTATCGACGCTTGTGTTATGTACATAAAATGAAAAGGTTTTGGTAAAATAATTAAAAAAAAACTATTTTCAATAGACACGGGATTTTTTTTCATAAGCCGACGACGATTAAAGATTTGGAAGTCAACATTAATCGCGTATTTCACGAGATACCGGTTGCAATTTAAATAAATTAACGAAAGTTTGAAAGTTAATGCCAGGCCATTACCTTTTAGGCATAATAATGACTTCGATATCCAGTTGAATTTTACGTAAATGTTTTGAAATTACATAACAAGCTTTGTAATGAATCACTCCATGTGTGCATTAGGAACTGTACTGGCTTCGCTATCACAGTTTTCTAGATAACTTCATATGAGTATGTATCTTGTATCTTGTATGGGGTACCTACTACCCCACGACCACGCCCAGTTTTCGGCTGATTTTTGACAGTTGTAAGAATGGAACTTGTACATAGATTCAAGACTGTTACAGTGCTTCATATCGCTATGTATTTTTGACCCTATGGGTGGAGTGGGCGTGGCAAAACTTTTTTAGAGCTAGTGAGATAACATTTGATACTCAGATAGTACTCAGGCGAGGTGTGCAGATAGTACTCTGAAACACGAACAAGAATACAAATATGAAAACGAAATTTTAATATTTCAGTGGCCGATGAGGGTGTGGCAAAACTGTATATAGTTTATTACAAAAAATAGCACAATGTGTGTACCAAAAAGTACAGTTAATTATAACAAAAGGAGTTTTTATTGTACAAAAAGTACATTTATTGTACCAAAAAGAACATTTATTATATCAAAAATTAGAATTTATTGTATTGAAAAGTACTTTTATTACACACAAAAAGAACATATAATTGTAGCACAGAGTCTTTTTTGTGCCAAAAAGTACTTTAAATATACTAATAAGTATTTTTGTTGTACCAAAAGTTCTTTAATTGTGCCAAAAATTATTTTTATTGTATCGAAATCTGAGTCGATTTAAAGGTGACCGTCTGTGTGTCTGTCCGCCCCCGCGATTGCAGCCGCAGTTTTAGAAATATCGAGGTGAAATTTGGAATGCAAGCTTCTATTCTCAAAGCGGGGGTTAAGTTCCAAAACTACTACCACCTCCCATGCAAAGTAGTTTAAGGGCTGAAAATTTGTATGCAAGCTTCCCCACACTAAGCAGAGGTTGAGTAGTAAGATGAGACCGATCGGTCGAAAACTTCTCCCACCTCCAATACAAAATCCCTCTTTTTGGGGATGTCCATATGTCAGTCCCCGCGATTACAGCAGTAATTTAAGAGCAAACAAGCTGAAATTTTGTATGCAAGCTTTGCTGCCCTAAATGGAGGTTGAGTTCTGAAATGAACCCGATCGGTCAAAAACTACTCCCATTCAAACTCTCCCTTTTTGGGGTATGTCCCTACGTTTACAAGTTTAAGAGCAATAAAGCTGAAATTTTGTATGCAAGCTTTCCTACTCTAAGCGGAGGTTGTGTATTAAGATGAGACCGATCGGCGAAAAACTACTCTCACCTCCCATAAAACTCTCCCTTTTTGGGGACTGTCCCTGCGATTGCAGCCGTATTTTATGAGGTATACAGCTGACAGATTGTACGCAAGATTCTGGCCTCCAAGCGGAGGCTACTTTCTAAGATGAGCAAGGTCGGTCATAAACTACTCCCACCTCTCATACAAACTGCCCCTTTTTTGGGGTGTCCGCCTACAGACGTAGGTTAGGAAATATCGAGCTGAAATTTGATATGCAAGCTTTTATCCTATAATAGAAGCTTACGTTGTAAGATTAGACGAATACTTCTCCCACCTTTCATACAAACTCCCGCTTTTTGGTGGTGTCCGTCTGTATGTCCCTGTAGTTTACGAGCTTTTATAATATAAAAATATGCTCTGGTCTTATATACAATTCAAGCTCAGCATTATATTCAACGCTGCTCTGTTATACTCTATGTCCTTTATTAAATTATTAGACTTTTAATGTGTATAGTTGTATAGTTGTAGTGCAAATACTTACTTACTTACTTACTTAGCTGGTACTTCTATGCAATCCCAGTGGATTATATACCGCACGTAGAAAAATATTATAAGCGCCTCGATCTTCTGCGCTTCTTCTCCAGTTAGTCACACCGAGTTCTGTAAGGTTCTCAGTAACCTGGCCTTTCCAACGGAGTTTTGGTCGCCCTCTTCTACGCCGTTCATCGAGTTCATTGTCGAAGACTTTTCGAGCTGGAGCATTTTCGTCCATGCGTAATTGGCGTGATAACTTCACGTGCGCTGCCTTCTGGAACCAGCAGTTGCTGGAAGTGTTCTCTCCATATGTGCAGCACACTTTGCGTATCCGTGGTTGTAGTGCAAATAACCTGTTTTATTACCATGTTTACAAATGGTGAAGGGTATCTGAGCTTCGGCTTAGCCGACGATAATCACCCTACTAGTTTTTAAATGTTATTTACTAACACTTTCGACAAAATGTTTTCAGAGTGGTATAAGAAAAGTTTAAGGACTATTGACGCTGCGTCAGTTTGTTTTATTATACGGGTGGGGGCTAGAGAGTTAAAATGTTCCGTGAAAATATTCCCCTGAAAATTTTAATATAGGCCTCCGAAGACATAAACTATCCGAAATGAATTTTTACACATAATTTTTCATATTCTTAGATTCGACCTTTGTTAAAAAAAGCGAATCTTCAGTCCATTGTAAAAAAAAAATTGTGACGCAGTGCAGTTTAAGGTTTCGTTACTGTTACTCAAATGCTATTGTTAGATATTGTTGAGGTTATTTGTCTTCGTAACTCTTACTGAATATAGAATAGAAGAATATTTCTATCGAAGTTTCTAGCTCTTGACCCCCTTTCAAAGTTGACTTTTAAGCTGTTTTTCAAGTTTGGGCTAATAATATCCCACACTAGTGGGAGCGAGCTGCTTAAAATGTCCTGATAATATAGGTCTCCGAAGACATAAACTATCCTAAATGTATTTTTAAACAAGATTTTTCATATTCTTTGGTACCACTTTTAACAAAAAATATCAAAATTTAAACCACAGTAGAAAAAAAAATTGTGACGTAGTGTAGCAGCAGCACTGTGTTAGTCAGCACAGTGCCAATAAAATGTCAACAAATTCATGTCGTTTATAACACGTTTGTCGTTTATCTTGTCGAATAAAATAGTTGTGTTGAAAGAAAACACCACTCCACAATAGTTAAAACGTTTTTCACTTTAATTGTAAATCACTTACAGCAACAACAACAAAAAACAAAACAAAAACCTTGCTGAAAATGCCAATAAACCGTATTGAATTTGCAAATAGAATTTTATACCGTAAAATTTCGAAAGAAATAGAGAAAGTAAAGCAAACAAGTACCCAAGTAAAGGATATTGACAGGTAAAGGAATGTAAACAAATTTGGTATACACAGACAAAAATGGAATGTAACTAAACAGTGGTGGCCAAAACAAAGAGTATAATTATAAATAACTTAATAACATAAATACTTTGGACTTCATTCAACATTGCAAGTCAGAATTTTTAATATAAAAAGACAGAGTGGCACTGAATTTTCACCTTAAACTCTTTTAATTCAGTAAAAAAAGACTACCTGCAGACTAAGTTTGTCTAAGTCTAAGTTCAGAATAGTAGAAAAAATTTACGTCGAAGTACATGCCAAAAATATTTCCTAAGTCCCCTTATCTACTGCTCTCATTACTGTCACAACTGTATATTTACTTTGTTTTTCTCTTTGTCATTTTCGTTTATTACCTTGTTTGTTTAGTTTTCTTTCATTTCCCCATTTTATTTTGCGTTATTTACGCTGCACTACTCTTCTAATGTTAGTTGTAATGTTTCTGTTTTCTTTTCAACAGAAATTAATTAAGCATCGTTAGATGGAGGAAAACAAAAAAAAAACAAACAATTGTGGAGGGGTGGGAGATGCAATTCACCGAGAAGATGGACAGAAAATGTAAGGCAAAAACGTTAGGACACAAAAGAGAAAGTCAATATGATCTAATGTTACTGCTACAAAGGAGTCCGGTTACCAAAACCTGAAAGGGACAGTGAAATGAAGTAAAAGTAATTAAATCTTGGAAAAATGTGAGAAATTGAATTTAAAACATGATACTATGATAAACCTCACGAGATAAATGGAAAAAAGGTTGCGACACCTTAATGCCAATAACTAGTGGTAGGGTTGATGGGTGCTTTGAAAGAAACTGATGTAATGCTAAAAAAAATACAGTAAAGTAGGTGCAATTATAAAAGTAATGATATAACGATTACCCGGGCGGTAACAGAAGACGACATAATGTGACAAAGTAATTGAATAATGCTGTACACTTTGCTGCTTCTATAGGTGGCAGTTGTGGAGAATATATAAGATAAGGCTTTTACTTTGAGCGATAAATGAAAGATTTAAAATTCGAATGATGTGACCTTTTTACACTTAGGAATAACCAGAAAATCTCTTCGAAGCTTATAATGTTCACAAGAAACTACAAAATTAAGCTATGTCTTTTCATAATAATCAATAAATTGTATTGAAAATAACAAAAAAAAAATGTTGACGATACCCGCAAACGTTATGAGAACCTTGATTTAAGGAGGATACGTACCTAGAATGTCCAAACTAACTACAAAAATATTTATATATATTTTCCTCTAACCTAATTGGAGCATAGGGCGTCAGTTACAGCCGTCCGACATCGGACACGATTTTGTGCAATCGATCTTAGTTGTTTCTAGGATACGCCGAGGTTATTCATTTCACTTTCGGTGGAGCGTCGCCATATTATATGTGGTCTTCCACGCCGACGACCTGCCTGATGAAAGGGATTCCATTTAAGAGCTTGCTTAGCCACGTTGTCATCATTTCGGCATAGATAAATTCCAATCCACTTGCACTTACGCTTACGAATTTCCGTTACCAGTGGTATTTGCCATGATCTCGACAACAGCAATCAATAATCTCACACCCCATGTAGGAAAAGTTTGGAGCATAATTGTAAGCTTCATCACCTACCCTTAATGGAGCTGTTTTTTCGACTGCTAAGCTAAAAGTCTTTGTTTTTCTGGTGTTTATTTTAAAAGACGTATGTTGCAGCTTTTCCTGAAGATCTAGTGCTGTAAGTTTTAGATCATACAGCCTATAAGAAAGCAAGCATGTATCGTCTGCGTAAGCCAGGTAGGTTGAGGTATTTGTTATTGATTTGCCATTGTATTCCTTGGTTTCTGTTCTCTTTGGAACTAAGAACATCTTCCAAAACTACTAGGAATAAAAAGGTGACAATATGCATCTCTGACGCACTCCACTTGTGTCTGAGAGCTTTTCTTTATGGAGAACAAAGCATCTGGCCTGGTTATCAGTTTAGTATTCGTTTTTCTGGTATATATCTTCTTCGCAAGGCTTACCATATGTATTCAAGGTTGATGTTGTCGAACTTTTCCTCAAAGTCCACAACGAGAAGATGAAGATTGGAATTGAATACCAAACATTGTTCCACAATCATGCGCAGCTTGTTGATGTGATCTGCCCATGAATATCCACTGCGAAAGCCTGCTTGACAGGAGCAAATACTACGTTGTAAGTGTTCATTACACAGATATTGCCTCTATACAATTGGAGGATGTCAAATACAATACTGGCATAACCGCCAAACAGGAATTGTGGCATCTTCTCCAGCTGCCGGAGCAAAACATAAGTATTTGAATATGGATGCATAATGGACAGGAAAATTTCGCATCAAGGTATTAAAAGGTAATATATGATCGCTGCATTGATCATGATAATTGTTTTGGGAGATTTTAATGCCATTTTCAACGTCTGAATGATGTATGGGATAGCTTTCCACCGTATTATACATAAACACGCTTCTAATTTTACACTTACACAACGGGACCTATTGACGAATCCGAATGTCATCTGTTTATGAAGATTTTTGTAGTCTTTTTGCATTTTCACTGAGAGAGCCGCCGACGAGTGAAATGTAAATAACTGAGACAGGAGTTAAACCCTGGTCTCCCGCATGATAGCTAAGTGTTATAACCATTAAACACGTTCGGTCTGCACAAAAATATCGGCACGGACTGGTTGGATTCGTGTCGGCAAGAAAAATGACAGTCAGTTAAATCGGATTTCCACACAAAGATTTTCACAGGGCACCCCTTATATCCCGTGATCAATAGACAAGAAATCAAATTACGGCATGGTCATGGCATGTGGCACTAATATTGATTGCTTAAAACTCTCATACACGAGATAGCCAATGCCTATTCCTACCAACTATCTTAGTGACTGCAAAAAAATGCCCCTAATTCTGATATTGCTGTCATAAAGTGGCAACTGATTAATCAATCTATTGACATATCCGCAAATTGGGATTTGGGGTTGGGATTGGGGATTTGGGAATTGGGATCATGTAATGGCAATGAGTGTAATCTTGTCATGGATATGCAGAATGTGCAGGTAACGGAATCACACCAATCGTTGATAACGGATTGTCTTTCTTGATCATTCAAGTGGGTGCACTGCGGGATCATACGTTAAACCATCGAATATAAGGTCTTGTTGAGCATAATATGTGAATGACTAAAAACCACCTTAAAAAACATAATTGGACCTTATCGTCTTATGTACACAACACAAAGCTATCAGTTTCTGACCAGTCTCTGCTAGAGTGTTTGTGAAAACTATATTCATATAGATTTTATTATTAATGGGTGCGTTCGTTCGATATTACATCACTTTTCTTTTGCCCAGTTTAAAACAAACGAAGCATAGTTATACAGCTGTCTGAATTCGTAGTAGAAGTTAAGGTATATTCCTCCCACTAAAATATGTATTGAACCAAGTTATAAGATCTGAACAATGCAACAACTTGGCGAGTTTTGCTTAAGGATTTCAGTTAAAAACCCTACAAGTTCAAACTCGTTAAAGAACTGAAGACACACCATAACATCGCAATACATTTCCTTTACATTTAGGTGAGCACGTAATTTCGCGTTTTGGAATACCTGTGGCAATACTATAAGGAGTGATTGCAATTTGAAGCTTTCGAAGAGACCACCTACGGCATAGTAACTGCCAATATTTAAATGAAATTATATTAAAAAAAACAAATGTCGGAGATTGTTCTTTGAAGTTAAAATAAAGGTTCCGACAGTATATTTTGATGCGGACCTTGACCAGAGGTTAACTTGTACCACAAGTGTCTGGGAGTTAAGTAGTCCGGTTTCCAGATTTCGCTCAGACTTCATATATCTTAGGATCTTGTGGAGGTTCAGACAGACCTACCACAAATATATGGTTGCCTCTTAGTCTCCCACCCGAGAGGGTACTGCATGTATGTAGTGTAATATCAAATCGTTTCCCCTATCGGTGACTGTACTTAAACTTAATTTCCCTTTGCACCCCATGAATGAGGTATGGGATGATTCTCGCGTTGTTGTGAATTAACACGATTTCTGTTTTATATTCACAATAAACGGCACAATTTCGTCCCCTTAATAAAACAATAGTGTATAATTTTTTCGGTGTTTTGAGAAAATCGAGTTTAAAGTTTTCGTCAAATCGGATGTCTATGAAATTTTTGAAGAAAAAATTATATACTATTTTTTCAAATGACCTTTTGACGCACTTTGTGGAAGTAGATTTTGACGAAATTTTGACCAGGCATAGAATCAATGGTGGAGATTCTAAATATGCAATAAAAAAATAATGGTGTATGAGCACATACACTATTGTTATATTAAGGGGACGATTTGTTCTCTCATGTTTTTACCAAACGATTTATAAATATGCTGCAGTGTTTTTCGCTTCATGACAATTTCTCTGCCACGTGTTTGTCGTTTAGTTTCCAAATTGTTACTAGTATCTTTCGGCAAAATAGAATACATTTACAAAATCGATTATGATTTTGTGCCCATTGGCAGTTGGGAGGTCATTTATTATATTACATGTTTCGTGAACGTTTTCAATAACCAATAAATTGCTAAATGATTGTTACGATATGCCCAGACAAACAGGTGTTTCTATTCCAATTATAGGTATAGGTTATCCAACAAACACAATGATAACGCGACGGCAAAGAAAATAGAACAAAAGGTTAATGGTTTATGTCGGCAAATTAAAAATGTATATACGATGGTGCTGATGTTATCACGTTTATGTGGTATTTTTAGATTTTCACAGTGCAATAGTAATTTACTATACAGGAACGTGTATGATGGTGATTTCTATTTACTTGTCGAAGGCCAAATTTTTGTATGACTGTTTATGTTTTAGCTTATACTGTTGTTTTCGCTTAGATTTTCAGCTATAACTTAAGAACCATTAATTCTCATATCAATCTTCAGCAGAATTGTAGTTAAGGCTTAAATTAATAATTTATTTTAATATATCCATGTTATAAATGAAGTTGGATTAATTTTAAAGAATCAAATCTTTAAAATATATAAATTTTTCACCTATTTTTATAAATTTTCCCGAATGACTCCATAGTTCTGGCCATAAATAAGCTTTCTCATCTGTGATAAGTAGAAAACTGGTCATTCCTAATTATATTGAATGACGACCCTTACCCACGTATTATACTGTACATAAGTAGCGAGTTTGCGTATGGTACCAGCTACATACCTAAGTACAACGTATGAGTAATATCAATTTTATGCGGATTTCATATAAATCATACGCACATCCCACAGTGCAACAGCCAAAATGGGGGGTGAGAAATTCCACTTCAGGGTTAAGGCTCTAGGTAAGTATAGAACAACCCCCAAAGATTTTTGTTTGACCCCGAAAATGTTCCACAGGGTAACGCATAGTATTTGTTAAACAGTTTTAGTCAACAGTCGTTAACAGAGTTTATTGATATTGTACATTTAGCAGTAAAGATTAATGAGTTTTTTTCAGGGTCTCTATTGTGATCGTGGGAACGATCACCGACCAATGTTTCCATATGTCGCAGTATAGCAGGCAGTCACCACATTATGACGGTGAAACATAAAACATTTGACAAATGTAGAAAATATTTCTTAGAAATGCAAAACAATGTGCTTCTTGAGAAACTTTTACATGCTGATTGACTCGACTACTATGAAGTTACTGTCGGCGACATAGAGGGAACCTCCGATGAAAAATGTAGATAGATGTGACTGAGCACCCAGATCACCCGCTTGATGTATATATATGTGTTCCTTAAACTGCCATTGGAGCATAGGGAGTCACTCCCGCATGATAGTCGCGTGTTATAACATTGCCACGGTTGATCTCAAATATATGAACTAAGTCTAATCGTAAGATTAACTTAATTTATTTGATGATAATTTCCCATAATTTCAACAATTCACTTAAATTACGTCAGTTTTGTTAAGGGCTTCTCATGTTTTAGTTTTCAAGGACCTTTTTCCATTCAAATATTATTAAATTATCTTTATAATTTCTAACTCCACACCTACAGACATATGTAAACTAAAGTATACTAGAGACAGCAACAAATTAACTACCCGATTTAACAACAAAATTTCCCTCCCCCCGCCCCACCCGAGACTATGCCATGTCCTTGATCCTTCTTAGCAGCAGTCTATAGTTTTCTCAACAGCACCATTTAACTATTGAAAACGTGACTTCACATAATGTTAATAAAATATTAGTTGGTTGTCATTTTTGTAACTCGATAAAATCAGTATAACTTTAATTAATCCCCTCAGTCTCATAGCCACATGTTCAAACGTATACATTATATACATAATGGCAGATATACCCCTCAAGTATAAAATAAATTCATATAAATATTTATGCGTGACTCTTATATGCCTATATTACATGTGTTGTACAAGCGCAACCATTTTTATTTTTATTATAGTAGATAGTAGCTCGATAGAAATCTCATCGATACTTTTTCGCTTAAATTTTTACTAAATACAAACGTATGTTGTTGCTTTTGGCATTGTTGCTGGTTGCCGTCAACGTTTGTACACCCGTTGGTTGTGTTGTTGTTGTTATCTCAATATCGATTTAAGCAATTACCGCCAATCACACATTCAAACTATTTCGTTCATACACGTATGGCCATTAAGGGAACTGCCAAATCTCAGAGCATACACATTTTTATCAAAGTTTACGCGCGCAACAACACCACCGCCAGACAATCAGCTCACCTTAGGTTCGCACTGGCGCTTACATATGCATGTATACTCAGATGGGTATGTAATGTATGTGTATACTATATGTATATTCATGTGTGTGCGTCATTGCCTTCAATTCATATTCGAAGTTAATATCGTTGTCCTTCTGGCTGTGAGTATGAGTATGAGACATTTGGGTCTTTAAGAAGCGGAAAAACGTTTTCAGATAGCAATATTAAATGTTTCGCTTTTTGTTGTGTAAAATTGTCTTTAACATTTCTAATGGAAAGGTAAACACCGTTGGCACTAAGTACCCTTCCCTTTGATTAGTAGGTATGTTTAGTTTATTGATAGGCAACGTTATGAAGTGGGAAGAGGGGGGTTTTGACATTTGTGACTAATGTGAGTGACAGGCAGGAAGGCTAACCACCTGTTGTCTCTTTTGGTTTTGAGGAATACAACCAAAGCAAAATGATAAAAGGCGTGAGTGTGGTCAAATATATAATGATTTTAACATCGATATTAATGAAGTGAGACCATCTATTCGACTCTATTTTGCAAATTGTCATGAAATTTGGTGTGGATTCAATCAAGATCAATGTACGTAGTCTAAAGAAACACCAATTGATGGGTGACCCTGCTCAATTCTGTTCTCCAATAACAATAGCTGGAAGACTGTAGCACCATTCATCTTTATATTTGGTATGGAATTATTTTAGACCAGTGGTGAGATCTGGTGAGAAACTGAGATCTGCGGCAGAAAAAACATCGAATACTTACGAATTGAAACATTTCTCAAATCTGATTTAATTACAATTAGAGCGACGAACATTATACAATAGTGTAATATTAACGGTTACGAATGAGTGTGGAGGATTTTATTTCCTTGATGCACCCATGGGTTTTGATATTGTTGATTTTGGAAAATGTTTGATCACAAAACGTATCGCGTTGGCTACAGCATCCTTCATTATTAGGCAACTCTTTTTGACGTTGCAATATCAAGATAAAAAATGTTGCAAACATTTCAAATCATAATGAGGAATGAGTGTACACACAAAAAATCGCTTAAACCCCTTAATCACGAATTACAGTAGTTAAGAAGCAATACAGGATTAAGTAATCCTTCTTAATTAAATTTAACCACAATATATAAGGGAACTAACGTATAGCTACTATGTATTCCCATGATACCCACGGATTTGCCGTTTGAATCAACTGATTACAGTTGCCAGTTCGGTTAGAATTGGCGATGACAATCAGTAATGCTGATGAACAGTTTATTCAAATTTGCGGCTTGAATTTGAAAAATTCTTTTTTTCCATTAATAGATTTATGTTGCATGTGCTTTCACGTATAGAAAGACCCACTGATTAACATATATATACTCCTTTGGTTTTCCCATGCACGTTGTATTATCAAAAGTATTACATTAAAAAAGGTACCCAAAAATTCCACCCAAAAAAATACATTTAAGTCAATACTTCATTAGGCAGGACGAAGTCTGCCCGGTCAGCTAGTATTCAAATAAAAGAGTTTTAATTTGGTATACGGGTAGTTCCAAATTTTTTCCAACCAGTCTGGATGGCTTTCGATTTTTATAAAATTTAGTACGTTTATTCTCCTCGGTGGTACCGTTATAGTACAGTTTGTGTTAGGTCGAATCTCCTTACGGTTCATGTTTTATATCTGTCTAAAGTTGGTTATCAGCAGCATTTTTGTGAAAATATATCTAAGTTCATATTGAAATAACTTTTGAACGCGGATTAGAATGATCGTGGTATCACCTGATAGGCTTCCAACTCCTCTTTAGGAATGAAGGATAAAAATTAATTTTCCTTGTTGGTCAAGGTCATCAACATTTGGAAAAAGTCCTTAATCCTTGAATATCCTGGAAAAGTATCCTTTGCTTTTCTTCATTTAAATTTTGAAAATTGCGCATGCTTCTGTAAAAGATGTGCAAACTTTAAGATGGGTTAGATCCGATCTTACTCAAATTACCGTCATGTATTTTTTACATCAAGTGGCATAATATTCCGGTCGAACATTTTTAAATTTCACTAAAAAAGAACGTCCACACATTTTGCTCCCGCTGTTATGCACATCCAAATTCGTGTCTTTCTACATTTTATCTGTAAATGATGTCACTGATCTTACGACGTTTTCAAACCTGTCACGTTCATCATATTTACTGTATAGTGATGATCCAGCCGGCCGGCCATGGCATAGTGGTTAGAACACGCGACTACCATGCGGGAGATCACACGTTCAACTCGTGGCTCCAGTCATCTTAAATAGAAAAATAATAAAAAATGAGACCAGGTGGAAAGGGGTGAGGCAGATGATTCGGTTTCCCGAGATTCTGCCTACTAATGCAATAAAATTAAACTGACTCAATTAAAATTTCATTAGTTTTCCGATTGGAAGTAGTTATAGAACAAATATATAGGTCACTTTGTATGGGGGGTACAGGAAGGGGTAAGCCGATATTGCCCATATTTATTTTTGTATTGTGTGAACTTATTAAAAAGGATATGTATTTTACTATGTATTGTTAAAATCGGCCATTTCTTTAAGAGGTACCCGAAAGGGGGTATGGCCTACTATTGAAAGATAAATAAAAATAAATAATTTGAGTTTACTGATCATTATTCACTTGGGGCTAACCAAAATCTCTCTTTAGAGGTACCCAAGCAGCTCACAATGTACGATAGATCACGTGTTCCCCTTACAATGAAACTGAACATCATTTCAACTATGAGAAGGCTCAATGTTGAGCAACCTACATATTTTACAGTAGTTACTGAAGCTCAACACAAAGGCTTTCTTAGTGCCTTCGTCAGCCCCAAGAAATTAGGATTGGGCAAGGTGTCCTAACAAGCCACTCTCCTTAAATAAAGCAACTTTTAAGAAAACATGATGAAAAGAAAAGACAACAACCCCTTAATAATGAGGACCTTCGTTATCAAAGCGAAATATTTTTACAATATTTCTACGACGAAAGACAAAAATGAGGACATTCTATATGCATCCTGAAAAAATATATGACCGCTGCGCTGGCCATGACATTAAAATTGTTCAAGGAGATTTTAGTGCTCAAATAGGAAGGGAAGTAAAAACTCAGTATACACAACAATACGCCCTATAACGGATTCAAACTGATTAGCTTCGCGTCGATAAGAAACATGATAGAGTGTGAAACAAGATAGCCGCATAAAGATAGCCACAATGCATCCTGGATATCCAATGATCAATAGACAAGAAACCAAACGCATGGTAATCTAAGGAAAGCAGATCTCCAGCGTTATAGACGTGCGTGTGATGCGCTGTTAAAATATAGACTGCGATCACCATCTAGTTGCAGCTAAGGTACGCATGCCATTCGGTCGTGCAAAAATGCTCGCAACCAAATGCAAAGAAAGCTAGGCCCCGCAAAGCTGCAAACCACCGAGATAGCCAATGCCTACTCCAACCAACTCTCCCAACTTCTTCAAACGAACCCTTCTAATTCTGATGTTCCCGACACCCAGTGGTAGCATATTGCGAATTCTATGACCACAGTCGCAACGGCCGTACTGGGTTATGAAAATTCACACTCAGACAATCCCTGGTACGATGAAGAATGTCGCAATATGTCTGAGGAAAAGAAATCTGCATACAGAGCAAAACTACAGCCAATAGCACAGCGAGCAGTACGGGGCGTCATAATGAGATGAGGAGGGAGATGACACCCTCCTTCAGGAAAAAGCATCTATGGAAGAAGCATCTATGGAAGAGCCAGGATATCGAAAACTACAAGGATAGAGGTGGAGCCCGAAAGTTCTACCAAAAGGTTAAAAGCAAAGGTTTTGGAACAAGGATCCCAACCCATAAGGACATAGACGTAAATCTGGTCACTGACACTTAGAGTGTGCTGCAAATATAGAGGGAACACTTTCTATCTCTACTCGTTTTCAAAGGCAGCTTAAGTGCGAAATCGCACCAAACATAGACGATTGGCGGCGATGAGCTGGCAACATGCATGCATCAGCTGATAGAAACGATTTTGGTAATGGAATGCATGCCTGATGATTGGAATCTAAGTGTTCTATGTCCTGTGCTTACGAAAGGCGATCCACGTGTGTATACCAACTGGGATCAGCCTTTTACCCATCGCTTACAAGGTATTGTCTAGTGTGTTATGTGAAAGACTAAAGCCAATCGTAGCGAACCTGATTGGACCTTGTCAGTGTGGTTCTTGACCTGGTATATCCACTACCGACCAGATATTCACACTTTGAAAAATCCTTCAGAAGACCAAGAAATGCAGGTCAGCACCTACCATCTGTTCAAGGATTACAATGCTGCATTCGAAAGTCCGATACGACAAAGACTATCAGATCAATGAAGGTTTAATCGGGTTATCCTGCCCACCATCCAGCCGCCAGGCAGACGGATATGTCTCAATTGTATTAAAAAGTCTTGGTATCCTTAATGTGTTACAATTTTGCTCGTATCAAATGATATAAACCCTCATACACTTTTGTTGATGAAAAATATTTGTACTGTTTGTTTCGACAGCAATAATTAATGTATGATTTAGTGCAACGTATTTGTTTAGTGCAACGAAATGTATACGTATTTGGTTCCCGAAACAAAAATAAGGATGGAAAATAAAAATGTTTAGAAATACATTTGATAAAATAGTTAATTTATATTAATTATTTCTCAAAAATACTTTGAAATTAAGTATAATTTTGGAAAAATTAAACATTTAACAAAAATAATACATATATAAAATAATAAGAACATAAAATCCAGTTCCTCCACAAAATTTATGAAAAAAAAAAAATTCTTTTCGAACCGCACTTTAAAGCCTACCAAAAAACACCTTCACATCCCTACTCTATCAACACGTTACCAATGGAATGACAACTGCCTTTTACCTCTTAACACTTCGCCAGTACCTATGTCTACACGTAAGGGACTTAGCCAAAAACAAAAAAACGCGTTCATGCGCATTTGAAATGGGTTTTGGAAGAGCTAGTTAAAGTAGATAAGCAAACAAAACCCAGTCATTTCAATGTTTGTTTTTGTGCGCTTCAAACGTACGTACATATTTACTCGTTACATACAAACAAACAAACATACACACACACGCACATAAACTCACCGACAGAATGACAAGAGCCGGTGTATGCACAGCAACAAAATAAAACGAAACGAAACGCAAAAAGGAAGAATGCTATTTGATACTGTTTCCGTATTTACGAGTACTTACTTTGCCTTTGTTTCAGAGCACCCAAATGTCGACGCGGCATCGACATTTTGAGTTTTATGGTAAACAACGACAACAACAACAAGTACATACCTACATTTTCATATGCTTTACATACTTTTGTGCAAACTTTAAGCATTTTTGCTTAAAATATCAAAATTTTGTTTGACGTTAATTGACAGGTTGATAGGAAATTTTCGTATAAGTCCCAAATACTTTTAAAAGTATTTACACAAAGTAACTAATTTTGTTCATTGAAATTAAAAAATTTTAAGAAAAAAAAAAACAAAATGCGAATGTTAAGTTTAAATTTAATTTCATTACTCAGCTAAGAATTTTGTTTGCATTTAAAAAGAAAAAATTCTTAACAAGGGTCAGAGAAGTATGATGGCACAATGAAGGTAATAAGTAAACCTAATTAAAAAGTTTAAGCTGAACATTACTTGTTGTAGATTGAATGTAAGGTGAATTTGGTTTCATCTTGTCCAAATTCAAATGCAAACCAAATGGTAAATTAATTTTTAGGTCTACAGTTATTTACTTTTATATAAAGGCAGTAGGTACATAAAAGAATTTTATTATTTACAGGGTAACTGAGCAAATAAATTGCGAAATTGCGCAGATTTTAAACCTGCTAACAAAATGACCTGTAGACAGTGTGTACACAACTAACGCCGATACTATATTAGAAAAAAGTCACACATGTTATGTTTGGGTCATATTATGATCCCATATAGTTTTATTAAGAAAATTTAAATTTGTATAGTTTAAAAAAAATATTTAAAGCTTGTGATCATTACAATAATTTGTCGTCAGAGAAATTGTGTGTCGGTGTGATGGACAAACAGGTTTCTTGCATGTTATGTACTCATTTAACGTCTTTTTTCCTTCTTCGATCTCGTTTTGTTTCGATGGTGGACAATCTGCTCCTTTGTCGAACAATGTCTAGATCTCGTCACTTATACTGCATTTGGGAACGACCAGAGTATGCAAGTGTTCCCTCAATATTTGCAGCATACTCTGCGTGTCCGTCACCAGAACTAGAGTTGGTTAGAGTAGTCACCATAATGAACATATATGTAAGTACATGCGCTAAATATACAAACTAGGATATCAACAAGGGAGTCGGGAGTGTGATGCAAGGTAAAGCTTCTCATCGGTTTAACTTGGCAACCTAGACTGCTTCTTGCCCATTGCACTTCAAGTCTACTCACAGAGCTCCGTATTGGTGGTACTACTGCGAATGGAGTACCTGAGGTATCAGGTATCAGCGTCTGACACGGAATGGGCGGCTGTAATAAAATCCTGTAGGGAGGAGAAAGCTAAGACGTGTTGCGCTGGGCTTGCAACCCGCCACAGACGGTTGAACTATTGCAATGAAAAGAATAAAACGGAGCCCCCAAAAAGTTGACGATTACCGCAAACGAATTAAGGACCATGATTTGAGGATATGCACATTAGACCTGGCGCAGCTTATATGGGGTTTTTTATTTTTTGGAATTTTAAATGTGGGTAGCGATTAAAATATGCGATTTGATGCCAAAATCGATGCAGCAAATTTTCAGGTTGATCGGATGGTGCCAACCCGTGCCCCAATGAGGTTAAAGGTCAAAATTTTGAAAAACTACCAAAAAAACAGACTTTTGCATTTTATCAATTGTTTTAATGAGAAATTCTATAAATAAAAATACTATAAATTAGAACATAATTTATAAGTTGTAAATAAGTTATCAGTTTCATTAACTCTGAAGTACACTATGCGACAAGAATCAAATACATATATATTATAATGTATACCTAGTATAAATGTAAATGTAGTTATATTAAAATTTAAAATGTAAATGTAAAACAGTTAAAGAAAGTGCAAGATTGGTGTTGAATAAAATATTTCCTTTTTGGGAAAAGTACATGTGTTGCAAAAGTCATTACACATTAGGAAATCTCCGGAAAGAAGTATAATTCATAACATTTTATTTGAATTTGCCCACGTGGACGTTCTCAATCTTATTAGTATATAGCAAGATAGAGACTTCTTAATAAAGCAGCGAAAAAAATGGGTGTGTTGGAAGCATGACTTGTGTTGATCACAATGTCACAAATGATGCAAATAGATATATGAAAAACGTCGAAAAAAAAAATTATGAAGAAAAAATCGAACTTGGTTTAATTACTAAATTATTATGTAATTTCATGTTCAGACTTAACTATGAAACATGTTGAATCTGAGAGTGATGAATTGGGAGATAATATGCAGACGATGGATCAAAAACAGATTGATAACATTCAAAGTTGCTAAAATATGCCGATTCAAAAACATGGAAAGAAAAATTTTATAGGCACCAGAATTCTAG
Source organism: Muscina levida (assembly GCA_964034835.1). Taxonomy (NCBI): domain Eukaryota; kingdom Metazoa; phylum Arthropoda; class Insecta; order Diptera; family Muscidae; genus Muscina; species Muscina levida. The sequence continues at coordinate 131,368,143 of OZ035880.1, read as the reverse complement.
CTTGTATGGATGCCGGGCATTATGTCATTTCCATTAGATATACACTTCATCAGTGAAACTTCCAAAGCGTTAGTTCACAATATTGAGGATCTTTGAGGAGTTTGCATAAACAACGTAAAAACACCGTCGGCGTCATGGCAAAGAAAGTATTGAAAATTTAAATGTATTTTTTATTTTGGCCAAGCTATAAGTATTTCTTTTCTATTAAGTTTTTTTAGATCACTAAAACATTAGTTTTGCATTGGGACGAAAAGCTACTTCCCATTTACTTAAAAAACTTAATTTCCCTTTACACCCCATGAATGAGGTATAAGATAGCTTCCCGCGTTGTTGTGAATTAAAACGCTTTCTATTTTAAGATTCACAACTAACGGCACCTACTGGTTTATAAACGAATGAAAACGTCACTGTTTGATAAGCTTTTACTAGACATGCCGATTGACACGACACTTATACTGCGACGTTGCTGTCGACAAAAACGATGGGGCCTGCTGTGAAAGAAAAATGTAGGCGGGAATCGAACCAGGGATCTCCCGCATGGTAGTCGCGTGTTCTCACCATCATGCCACGGAACCGGCCCACAATTGCTGGAAAAGATAAGGTTGATCGTTTGACTACTAGGCTGACGTCATAGAACTATGAAAAATTTATAGCTGTCCCCAGCTTTGAAGATTTAACTGGTTCTTCAGTAGATGAATCAGTCTACGACTATTTGCTAAAAATTGATATTTCGAATTCATTAGAAATTATATTTTTTGATACAACTGCTGCAAATACCGGCCCTTTTGTCTTAAATATTTAGCGAAAGTACATATTCTTGCATTTATATTTCTTAATGGTAGCATTCCCAGTTTTACATTTTGTGCACCTGGGGTGACGTCACATGCAAGATTCATGTACAAGGACTTTTATTGTCTTAAAATGTTTTTTTATCACACACACTTTAAAATTTCTGCGATTGAGTTGAATGGAATTCGTAATATGTGAATTTTTTAAGTAAGTTTCTATAGTCCAAATAGTAATATGCAACTAATAAAGATAATTATTGTCTGGTTTAATACTAAAAGTATATATAAAAAAAAAACTTAATTTCCCTTTACACCCCAAGAATGAGGTATGGGATAGCTTCTCGCGTTGTTGTGAATTAACACGCTTTCTATTTTTAGAATCACAACTAATGGCATCTACTTGTTTATCGACGAATGCAAACGTCACTGTTTGAGAAGCTCTTACTAGACACGCCGATTGACTCGACAGTAATACTGCGAAGTTGCTGTCGTCATCATTCGAGGGGAGCCGACAATGAAAGAACATTTTTTTTTCTTTTTTTTTAAGATGACTGGAGCCAGGTGTTGAACCTGTGATCTTCCGCATGGTAGTCGCGTGTTCTAACCACTATGCCACGGCCGGTCCGGTATATAGTGCTATTAAAAAAAATTCGGAACCACCAGTGATATTTATCGGAGGAAACCTTGCCTTTTTTGACCCACATGTAGACTCAGAAATATAAGAAAAGATGGAAACTGATCTTCAAAAGCATTAATGTTGTGAATGCCGCCGAAAAAATAGTCAGACTAATAACTGACTCTAACAAATGCTTAACACGCAACGAAGACGATAAACAGTACTTGTTGCACATTGTAGAGGGCTAACCTAATGACTTCCCAGTATATACAAAATCTTCACTGATTTAAAATAAAACTAATCAACTCTATTAATAAAAGATAAAGAAAAAACATTATATTTATAGTAATTTTATTCAAAAAATAATAATAAAATGCAATAGAAAGAGTTTTTTGGTGGTTTTTTAAAAATGTTGACCTTTGACCTCATTGGGGCACGGGTTGGCACCATCCGATCAGCCTGAAAATTTGCTATATCAATTTTGGCATCAAATCGCATACTTTAATCGCTACCCACACTCAAGATTCCAAAAAAACTTTTAAACGCCAGGTCTAATGCACATGGAATGTTAGAACACTGTATAGACCAGGTGCCTCCATCCAACTGTCAGAAGTCCTCGGAGAATACAAGGCTGACATAACCGCTTTACAGGAAATCCGGTGACCGGAACACGGGTACTCGCGCATGAAAATATGCGACATCTACTATAGTGGCCATGCGGACAAGAACGAGATTGGATGTGGATTTGTAGTTGCTGTATGAACGTATAGCCACCATAAGAGTCAAAACAAAGGTTTGCCACACAACACAGAATGCTCCGACAGAAGAGAAAAGCGATGAGGACAAAGAAGAGTTCTACGAGAGCCTAGAAAATGTATGTGACTGTAGCCCCACTCAAGACATCAAAATTAACCGAGGTGATTTTAATGCTAAAATAGTCAGGGAGACCGCATTTGAGCCTACCATCGGAAAATTCAGTCTGCACACCGAAACGTTAGACAATGGCATGAAACTGATTTATTTCTCTGAGGCAAGAAATATGGTAGTTAGCGGCATTAGATTTGACTTTTAAAACATTCATAAGGCAACGTATTTACCTCCAGATCAAGTGACAGGGTCTCAGATAGATCACGTGGTAGTCGATGGATGGCACGCATGGAGTGTTCTGGACGTACGAGTGATCAGGGGTGCGAACATCGATTCCGATCACTACCTTACCGAAGTTAAGGTACGCACAAGGCTAAGCATGGCGAAAAACGTACGTAACCAGGGAGAACGAAAGCTGAACATCATTAAACTGCAAAAAAACACAGAGGTAGAGGACGCCTATTCCAACCACCTAACTCAACTGTTACGGAATGCTCCAACCCCTGATACTATTTCCTCGCAGTTTCAATATATAGCCGACACCATGGTACGGACTGCGAGAAGCGTACTTGGATACTCAAAGCCGTCTTAAAAAGATGCTTGGTACGATGATGAATTTCGCAATGCCACGAGAGAGAAGGATGCTGCATACAAGGCGAAACTGCAGCCAATGGCAACGCGAGCTGTTCGTGAACGGCACAGGGAGAAGATACCAGAGGCAACTCGTCTCTTTAGACGCAAAAAGAAAGAGCTGAAGAAGGGACAAGATGAGTGCACAGAGTCCATCTGAAGAAGAGGGGAAGCCCGAGAGTTAGTGCAAGATTGCGTGGAACAGGGTTGCCCTCCAGCAAGAACAGCAATGGCTAGCTAGTGACAGAAATTTACAGAAATTGACTGGATACGGACACCACTCCAAAAGACCCCGTTCCAATCCATGACGATGGTATTAACGGTCCACCTCCGAGCCAGAGCGAGCTACGTGTGGCTATATCCCGCCTTAAAAACAACAAAGCGGCTGGAGCCGATGGTGTCCCTGCTGAACTGTTTAAGGCAGGCGGGGAGGAGCTGACTACGAGCGCACATCACCTCATGGAGAATATCTGGCTAGAGGAGAGCATGCCTGGGGATTGGTCAGTCTCAGTCTGTTATGTCCCATATACAAGTAAGGAGATCGTAATGAATGTAAGAACTACCGTGGAATAAGCCTATTACAAGTGCGTACAAGGTCGTGTGAACGTCTAAAGCCAATTATAGAAAAACTAATTGGACCTTATCAGTGCGGTTTTAGATCTGGTAAATCTACCCGGATCAAATATTCACCTTACGACAAATCCTGGAAAAAAAACTCATGAAAAGCAGATCGACTCCTACCACCACTTTGTCGACTAAAAAGCTGCCTTCGACACTCCGATAAGGAAGAGGTTTGGAATAGGTTTATTTTACCTTACGACAAATCCTGGAAAAAACTCATGAAAAGCAGATCGACACCTACCACCAACTACACAGCTGCCTTCGACACTCCGATATGGAATAGGCTTTATGAGGCTATGTCTAAGTTTGGTAATCCTGCAAACCTAATTCGACTTTGCAGATGTACTTTGGAAAACACCAAATCCTCGGTTAAGATTGGCAAGGAGCACTCTGAACCTTTCAACACGGGGAATAGTGCTCGCCAGTAGATGTTTTAACGGTCTTCGGCAGCACTTTAGTAACACCAACTTATCTCGAGATAATAAGAAACAACTGTACCAGGTTATCCGTTCTGTTGTATGCTGTCGCATCGTGGGTGCTTACGACAACGGACATAAAAAACCTGGGAGTATTCAAGAAAAAAAGCACTCCGAAAAATATATGAACCTATTTGCGTCGACGGCGAGTTTCTCCACCGGATGAACCATGAGCTGTATAAGCTTTACCTCGACATCGACGTAGTTTAAAGACTCAGAATCTAATGACTACGATGGCTGAGACATGTTGCCAGGAAGGATGTAAATGTTCCAACGAGAAAGGTGTTTTAAGGCGGACCAGAAGGACGGCGCAGAGCAGGGAGACCCAAACTTCGTTGCAAGGACCAATTGGTTGGCGACATGCCATTATCTGGCAGGAAGAATTGGAGAACGCACGCAAAAGATTGAATCGTAGGTAAGTCATGGGATTATTAATATACTTAAGCTGTAAGTAAGATCTCATAATAGAAATGTTCAAAACAATGACGGCTGGAAAAGATTTACTTGCACATCTTAAAAAAATTCAGTCACATTTGCAAATAATTAAGCACATTCATAGTTGCTGGAAAGTGCCTTGGAAATATTTGAGCTACTTCATTCTTTGCAAGTGTCCATATTTCTTCGTGGATAACGCATTTACTTTTTCCTTAAATTTTTTTACTTCTACTAAAATTCTTCCACCCACGGGATATTTAAAATAATTTTCAATGTACAACTTCATCCATTTTAAGATTTGAAAAAAAAAACATAATATAACATTGTTATTGCCTTAGTTTTACCACCATTCTATGAAAAATAGTAAACACACAAAAACATAATAAAGCTCTTAAATAACGTAAAGCGCAAAATAAATTGTAACATCTCAACCTGTCGTCGCCCATAAATATTTCATGTTGCAATTTATCTGGTGATAAACCAAAAAATTTATATTTTAATATTTAAACGCAACTATTGCAACTTATGCGCAGTATATAAATTATGTCTATAACAATTTAATAAAATCCCTACCGTATGGGTATCCACGTGCACTGGTTTGTGTCTTAGTGTGTGTGCCATAAATTTATCTAACACAAACCAACACACACGCTTTGGTTGTCCCCCAAGGACTTTATAGGATAATACGTCTCTTGCTCATACTCCTTCTCAATAAGGAGAATGATTGTGTGTGTGTGTGTGTATGTGTGTGTGATAATAAAATTGACCTTCAAATAAACTTAAATATTTATCTCTATTAAAAGTGGTCATCCACAATATTTCTTGTATGGATGGGAGGGTGTAACAGCGATATATTTTCCTGAGCCAATCTAGACGCTCTCATCAGCATTGGCAATGTGTGAGCGTGTGTGTGTATGAATTTTGTTTTTATGGCAGACACTTAATATTATGCTCACAGTATCACCATACAGACCGTTTTGTTGTCACCGGACAATGGCAAATATTTATGGGATTTTTAAAACAAATATAGGAAAGCAAACAAAAGTTATTTAGTAAGGCAACTACTGTGCGATAATGATGCGAGGGGTGTAGCTGGAGCTTAATACGAGTAGATGATTTTTATAAAAAAAAATGGTTTTCTAGAATCAGCTAATCAAATGGTTGGTCTATGTGACACCATCTCTGGTAAAGACTTCTCACTTCATTTCACTAATAGCAGATTTAAACAAAATTATATACAAAGCAACTTTAACAGACTAATTATGTCATAACAGATTTCTTTTAGTTGTTATGAGGCAAATCGAGCCTTCGATCTTCAACACAGCGAAATTTTCAACAACTTTTTTTCCTGCTACCTCACCACAGCGACATTTTCTAAGACTTCATTTTGTTCTACTAAAACTTTCATTAAATCCCCTCGTCGCTTAACGATCAAATCTTAGTGTATCCAATTTCCTATATGACCATTCCCATCAATTACTTTTTACGTATTTACGATGTTAGTATAATTTTCATCACATTCTTGGTGATTGTTTTACTCGGCTGCTGGTTCATTAAAAATGACGCAATGAAATAATAGAAGGACATTATTTAATTAGAAAACAGTAAAACGAAAACATTAATTTGGTTTATTTAGAAAACATTAACGGTGAGAGATAATAGTGGCTAGAGAGAGAGAGAGGAGACAGGGCAGAATCGAGTGCAAATGACAATTTGTAACACTGTGACGTATGAGTAATATTTATTAATATGAAACTAATTAATTACAGTAAGATAAGAGTGGAGAATTCCTCAAGGACGATGATATCTTTAGATAAATGGACAAGAAAATTTTTATTGTGTTGCTAATAGCAAGTTATTAAAGCATCAAGAGGGAGGTAGTGTTTGCACTTACATTTACATAATTGTACATATACAATAGGGAAACATTTTATTAATGTGTGAAAGGCTAACGGTGATTTAAATGGCTCTAATGAAAAATAAATCTAAAATGTAGACAACTTTAAAATATAATTACTCCAGGTTAAGAACGCAACATCACAATGTACTCCAAAAAAGTTAGAAAAACTGTGAAGAGTATCTCAAGTAAATTTAAGTAAATTTATTATTGTGACCTTTAATTTATCCTGACTAAATATCATGAGTTCTGGGATTGCTTTTAGATATTTGCTGTGATTAAGCGATACAATCGGAGTTCTAACATATGCATATGAATTTGGAAACATGTTACTGGGTGAATAATTAGGTTGGTTACCATCAAACTAAGAATGTTGTATATGGTTTACCTTAATATAGAGATAGTCCAGTTGTTAATAGCGCTGCAATCCATTGGAACTAACCTGCAAAGAAAAAATAAAAACAAATAAACATTGGTTACAGTTACAATTACACTTTATATGAGCATAATACATAAACATAAATCGAATTTGTCTTCCATTTAAAAACAAAAAAAGGTACTAGATCAGTATAGTAAAACACCCTATGACTTTGGACCTTTTATAGTTTTTTCTTCGCAATTGTGGCGAAGGCTTAAATAAATAAGTTTTATTAATACATCCATGTAAAAAGTCAAGTTGGATTAATCTTAGCGAATGAAATCCTCAAAAATCGATTTTCTTAACGCCTTTTCCATAAAATTTCGCCAATAGTTCCAACTTTCTGGCTATATATAGGCTGTCTCATCTGTGACAAGCAGAAAACTGGTTACTGTTGATGATATTAAATGGAGACTTCAACCCAAGCACTGTACTGTACATATGTAGCGAGTTTGTATGTGCTACTTGGGACGTAAGTATGTACAACATATGAGTAATATTATTTCTATGCCGATTTTACATTAATCATACGCATATCGTTATATTAGTCCGGAGAATAGGGGGAAATTGTAAGTCAGGGAGAAAGTACTTGGTTAGTATAGTAATACCCCTATAGGCTTGGGAGTTTCCAAAATTCTGCCGTGGGCAAAGTTCATGTGCTAGTCTATTAAAACTCCAGTAATAGCTTAGTCGGAAAATCATCTTAGACAAGAACATTAAAAATCGCCCAAAAAATCCAAAAAAAATTTACTCAATTACTTGGCCTTTTTAAACTGCAGATACGCATCCTTCTATAGCCTTACCAGGCAAGAATTCCAAGCACATTGTTGTTTTGGGCTTCCTATGTAGTTCATTTTCTTTTGCTCGGAAGGGTATTCAGATTTAAGTTAAAGAACACTTACTATGTATTGGTGGTATAATGCCCATTGCATACCAACAGAGGATATTTATATAAAATATTTTTGATCGTTAGCCGAATTTGATGTATCATTTGATACACTAACGTAAATTATGATATATAATCATTACGATCGACTAAAACTAACAAACAATACAGTTTAAAAATAGAATGTTTATACATTTTTTAATATGATATGTTGCACACCCCCAAATTAATTCATTCTCATTTTTTGTCGCGTTAGTCACATTACTGGGAAAGGAAAGCGTACAAAATTTAAAAACATACTGTTACAGAGCTGCAGCTTTAGGTGAACTTTAGAAAAAATTCTTTGAGTCGCTCAAATGGCGTATAGTCTTTTGCGCTCAGTAGATAGTTCTTCACTCCAAGTTTAGATAATAGCTCTTTCACTTGATCCATCCAACGAAGTTTTGGTCACCCCTTCTGCGCCACCGATCGAGTTCATAGCCGAAGACTTTTTAAGCTGGAGCATTTTTATCCTATCGTATATAGTGTCCAAGCAAGTGCATTCGGTCTATTTTAATGCGCTTGACTACAAAGATGTCGTCGTACAGCTCATGCAGCTCGATGTTAATTAGACGACGATACTTGCCGTTGAGGATGATAGGTCCAAATATTTTGCGAACTATTTTTCTCTCGAAAACTATCAGAATAAATTGATCCGCTTGTATCATTACCCAGGATTCTGCGCTGTAGATCAAGACAGCTAGGATCAAAGTCTGGTAGAGTTGGATTTTTGTTCTTCGAGAGAGAGTTTTATCACTAAAACGCTTGCTCAGTCCATAGTAGAAGCGGTTAACGGCTGACATTTTTATTTTTGTTCGTTGCGAAGCCGAGTTTGACAAAATTATTTACCACTTCAAAGTTCACGCAGCTTCCCAAACGAGTAAACTCTTCGTCCGTTGAAACAAATAACTTAGTTTAGTCCTCATTAATCACCAGACCCACTTCTGCCGACTGTTTCTCAATGCTCAAAAAGGCTGCAGTAATAACCCGCAGTCCTCGGCCATTGATATCTATATCATTGAGATACTCAATCAGCCCGTGAATTTTATTAGAGAAGGTACCAGCCATCTTTTCGGTCTTCATCTCTATTCTTGAAATTTTCGATATCCTGGCTCTCTCTTTTCTTCTATAGACGCTTTTTTGCCTGAAGAGGCATGTCATTTTCCTCATCTTCTCATTACAACGCTCCGTCACAGCAGCCATTGCCATTGGCTGCAGTTTTGCCCAGCAGCATCCTTTTACTTAGACATTTCCCGATATTCTTCATTGTACCAGGTCGATGGTATTAGTTCTCCCCTCTTTATCCCCAAAATTATGAATTTCGAAACTCTTAAATTTCGGATTTTTGTTTCATCTAAATTGGGCTGGCCGTTCTTGAGCTATGCCTCCCAAACTTGGCTATAGAAGCTTAAAAGCGTCAAGCCCAAGACGGCACGGGTTAACACGCACCAATCGTGCTAAAACTTTGGCTGTTATAAAATCTTTGCAAAGATTTATCATTTTTGGGGGGGCTCACTGACAAAATTCTGAAATTTGTTTTGCCCATATAACTTTTGACCACCCTAAGGTGCATTTGCAATCTTTTACCATCTAAATTTAGAAAGCTAGTTAATTCACATAAACGCAAGAAGCCATCCCATAAATTATTCGTGAGGTGTATGAGGAAATTAATGTTCAGATCTGTAATAGGGGATCTTTTTCCGTACCCTTTGTTTGTTATCTTTTGGTAAAATTTTTTGGCTTCACCTCTATCCCTATACTTTACAAAATCCTCGTTCTCTTTACCTTCATGGTCCATCGATATCGTCCATGCGACAATATCGCTTGGCTGTAGTAGTGCCTTGAATGCATCACCCTTTTCATAAGATAATATCTGACATTATTCATCTTACTGAGAATGTGGTTTCGTACCCAAGTTCTGTCATTGCAGCAGTGGTCATAGGATGGCAAATATGCTGCCAATGTGTGTCAGGAAAGAGTTGTGTGTTTCAGAGAGTTTATTGGAACAGTCATTGCCTTGAACGTAGCACCCTTTTCATAAGATATTATCCATAATTTTTTATCTAACTCAGAGTGTGGTTTCGTACACAAGTAGCGTCATTGCAGAAGTGTTCATAGGATGTCAAATATGCTGTCACTTTGCATCAAGAAAGAGTTGAATGTTCAGAAGATTGGTTGGTTGTACTGCACATATATAGGGTCAGAGCGTTTTTGGACTGCTTCAAGTAGTAAGCACTAGATCACTGCAACTATGCGGTGATTTTTCTATCAGAACAATGTTATCGGCGCTAATATAATGCATGTACAGTGCCCACGTCTTTGGCTTCTATTGGGGCGTGTAGACAAATCAGTGTGATGTTAGAATTTGTTTAGTTTTTTTTTCTTTCTTGTGTTTTTATAATAATTTTATCGAGGCATTTTATTGTGGAACATTTTAACTATCTATGTAGACTTCTTGAGTGTCCTTTTCGTCCTTATTTTGAGTAAAGGCACTTTTCTCGAAATTAGGGCGAAGAGGACACTTAAGGAGTTGAAATAGAGAGTTTAGATGCTCCACAATATCTTCCTTGGAATATATCAAAATTCGATTATTGTTAAAAAGAGGACTATTCAAGTCAAGAAAAGTCGACACTTTGAGTAGAATCGACCGTGGCATGGTAATTGTAATACGTGACTATTATGCGAGTGTCCTGAGTTCGAGACATGTCACAGTCATCTGCGTTTATATAAATCGATGTCAATTAGAGTTTCATAGAGTTGCTTTTTAATTGTAATGTTTTATTTTACTTAACTTTTTTGTACTCACTTAAGTAAAACCTAATTACATTTCTAGTAAACCCAACCTCTCAATTCAAATATATAGCTGAATGAATGTTCAAAGACTCAGTCCAAAGTCAATTGCTATCCACAATTTTTCACACCAATTCATGTATGCACGAATTTGTATCAACTTTCCTCAATGTTCGTCCTTTAACATGCGTGGTGTATTAATTTAAAATCTTTAAACTTTTCGTTTGCAACCGGATCATAAACCAATACACATTTCGATTTTCATCATATCGGAACAATACGCCTTGAGTTGAATTAACAACAACAACAACAACGACATCAACTACACTTTAACCCTATGGCCGTTAGTCTTAACGTAGCGTGGCAAACAGTGGATACAACAACAACAACATCATGAATTCGAAACTTTTTTAAAAGTTTACAAGAATTTGTATTGATTCAATAAATCATGTTTGTTCAAGAAGCAGCAAAAAGTTTTTAATTTTATTAAATACTAACTACAGCACAAAAAATCAGTAACAACCAAACAACCGTGGCAACAGCAAGAAATAAAAGGCACAACAGCAACATCAACAAAAAAATCGAAAGAGAAAAAAAAAATACGACAACGGATGAAAAGTGAAAAACGTCAACACAAACACGCCAACTAAAAGAGATTAAAACTTTTCTATTCTTCCTGCTGCCAATTCATTACGGTCTGACTTTTTCCTATTGGTATTGGTAAGAAAAATTGACTGGCAACAATTTTCGCAATAATTATAACCCACCCCCTTAATAAATTAATTTCGCTTGGCTTACCATCTCAACTGTCAGACCAGTGTCCTGCCCTCACTCCCCCAATGATTTCTCTTCCGGCCCGTATACCACCCATCCACTTAAAGTCATTGATACTAGCATACTAGCGAGTATTCTCTTTTTAGAGTGTTATGTTTCATTAGTTTTTCTATGTTGTTTGCCCCATTAAATTTAATTTTGGCTTTAATCCAACTTAAGGCATACATTGTTTGTGTGGGATACATTGCAACAAGATAAAGTAGCTTCATTTAGCAGCAGCAGTAGCAGCAACTACGATTTGAGAAGGAAAATGGATTTCTCTTTGTTTTTTTTCTTCTCTGATTGAGTTTATTACATTTCACATGTGCATTTTACTTTTCTATTCTTTTTTTTTTTTTTTTTGGGGCAGTATTTCCAAGTGTTTGATAAACATTGCATTGATTGCCAAGAACTAGCGAATGCAGTTAATTTCAAGTGATTGATTTCGCTGACGCAGAGAGCCGTACGGAAGTGTTTGGCAGCTCTATTGGCAGTGTTTATTGGAAACTTGTAAAACATGTAGTTTAGTAGTTCAATTAAAATGGAAATATGCAGGGGTGGAAAATCGCAATATTAAGATGTAATACAATACTTTGCGATGACCTTTTAGATAACTTTACTAAATTTTTATATTAAACAATAGCAACTCAGGTCTTGTTCATTCACTGTAGGACGGTTGTGTGGTATGTGTATAATCTGTTTTAATAGTTTATAACAAAAACCCCTAGTGACGTGAACACCTGTACCAAATTTCACCAGACAATTATTGAAGTAAAACGATGAAAGTAAGACATAGCAAGCAAAGTTAGTGGTTATTACAAAACTCAGCAATACTGTTGGGTGTTATTTGGTCGCTTATAAACTTTTGGAAAGTATTAATAAATTCTTTTCTCAAATAAAGGAAATTTTTGGAGTTTGTTGTCAAACTTAAGCATAAAAATAATTGGTAAGCTATGTTTTTAGTTTAGTTTAGTGGTAGTATCAATGATGGTAACCATTTGCCTTATGGACCAGGATGCAGGAATTGAAGTTGTTAGGAGATAATGAGAGGTTGTTGTATGATCAATGTATATCATTTTAAAACCATTATACAAATTTTAGTCAGGTAAACATTCTGATAAATACCCTTACCCTATTGATATTTACCCATATTTTAATGAAATATCTCATGTATTAATATTTGACTGCTTGTGAAGCGTAGAAAAGGATACAGCCAACAAATATACAAATTGAAATTCAATGATTTTGGCATATGGTAATTTTGTCGAACGGATCTTTAACAGTGTCAACTGAGTATCAAAGAAAATGCCTCTAATTGATTAGCACTTAAATCTTAAAAGGAATCATCATTTCAAATGAGTAGGGTTAACCTCCCGGTTCCACCTATAAATACAAAATATTGGAAGTAAAATATTTTATAATTGGAAAATAGTTTTGCTATTGTTTGTATTGTTGATCTATGTAGTAGAATACGAATTTGTTTTCATAGTTCGGTTCAAGATCTTTTCTTTTATTGCTAATAGAGTTTGTTTTACAAAAGTTGTGTGAAATGGATTATGTGACTGCTGGCAGGGCGGACCTGTAGACTCCCAAAAAGAGAGTTTTTCGTATAAAAGGTGGGAGTATTTTTTGTCCGATTTTGTTCATTCAAAGGCGAAACTTGCCGTCAAAAGAGATGAGTACATATATTTTTTGGAGTGCTTTTCTCTGGAATACTCTCAGGTTTTGTATGTCCGTTGTCGTAATCACCCACGATTCGGCGACATACAACAGAACGGGTAAAATTAACACCTGGTACAACTGTTTCTTAGTATCCCGAGATAAGGTGGTGCTACTAAAGTGCTGCCGAACATCTATTGGCGTGCACTATTCCCGCTTAATTTCTTGGCTGACATTTTTTTTCTTGTTGACGGATGATCCGAGAAAAGTAAACTCATATATTACCTTAAAACAATAATTTTAAACGTTCACGGTTCGTCCTCATGGAGAGTGCAGAGGCTTTTATGGAATATGGTGCCAGAAAAGTTGACACCAACCTTTCTCATCACCGTCTCCATAACTATATTAAATAATATACAGGACAAGCTATCGCCCTGCCTGAGACCTCTTTTCGTGTTGATTGGTTCAGAGTGATCCTTACCAATCTTAATAGAGGATTTGGATGTTTTTCAAGGTACATCTGCAAAGCCGAAATAGTTTTGCAGGAATACCAAACTCGGAGAGTCGATAGCAGTTATGTAGTCGGCAAATAGGTGGTAGGTGTCGATTTGTCGTAAATTAAATGTTTGATCCGTCGTAGATTCACCAGATCTAAAGCTGCACTAATAAGGTCCAATTAATTTTTTTTAGCACAATATGCTCGAAAGGACCTAAAGGACCTAAAAGACGAGTTGCCACTTGTTTCTTATCCCTGTGCCGATCACGAACAACTCGAGTTGCCATTGGTTGCAGTTTCGCCCTGTCTGCAGCATCCGTCTTTCTCTTGGCATTGCGACATTCATCATCGTACCAGGTATCTTCTTGAGATTGCTTTGAGTACCCAAGTACGATTCTCGCAGCCCGTTCTAAGGAGTCGGCTATATTTTGCCACTGCGAGGTTATATTATCAGGGGTTGGAGCATTCCGCAGCAGTTGAGTTAGGTGGTTGGAGTAGGCGTCCGCTACATCTGTGGTCCGCAGTTTACCGATGTCCAGCTTTCGTTGTGCCTGGTTATGTACATTTTTCGCCATGCTTAACCTTGTGCGTACTTAACTGCGGTAAGATTTTGATCGGAGTCAATGTTCGCACCCCTGATCAGTCGTACGTCCAGAACCACGTGATCCATCGACAACCACGTGATCCTGCGACTACCATGTGATCTATCGTACGTCCACAACACTCGATGCGTGCCTTCCATCGACTACCACGTGATCTATCTGAATCTTCGTCAATTGATCGGGAGATAACCATATTGCCTTATGAGTATTTCAATTTCATATCTAGTGCTGCTTCTCGCCGCAGAGAAATATATCAGTCTAAAGACATTGTTCGACGTTTCGGTGTGCAGACTAAAATTTCCAATGGTCATATACATTTTCGAGGCTCTCGTAGAGCTCGTCTTTCTCGCTTTTCTCTTCTGTCGGAGCATGGGCACATATGAGTGTTATGTGGAAAAACTTTGTCTTGACCCTTATGGTGGGTTATGGGTTTGTCAAGTTAAACCGATCAGATCGCGTAAGAACATATTCCCTAACACCAGATTCGGCTAGCGGAATAAGGATTACATTCTTCACATTCCTCCCTCCAGATTGTGATTTGTTATTTGACCGCTTCTAGAATTAAATGGGAGAGCAAAGCGGCTGTTTATAATACCAGCGATGAAAACACTTTAGTTTTAGTTTTAGAGGCAGCTTTGTTAGTATTACCACCTTTTTCGAATGAATGTTGTAAGGACTTGTTATTCGACGACACACATTTCCTTATTGAGTGTTTGGCAAATTCCCGTTTTTACATTTATTAATTTCATTCGAGCATCTTTGTTATTTTAAAAATATATTTCCTCTTCATTATATTCCAGACATTTTTTGCCTCTTTATTATGCATTCACTACAACCATTAAAGCGACCGTAACATGATGGATTTTAATAGTAAAACCACTTATAATTGGCATATCTCGGGCAATGACTGTATGGCATTTTATGGCTGTTTGCCACGGGCAACATTTTTCATATTGCGGTGGGTTCCACTACAACAGCGTTTCCATTTGCGTTGCCATTCACTCGTGCAAGACAAATAATTTGAAACATATACTAGCTACTTTGTGAATACATCTTCATCATAGCTAACTGCTGCCGCCGCAGACCAAACCAGCCCAACTAAAGAACCATCGTCAATTTTTTTGGTAGAAAATGTTATTTATTTTGTTCATAGAGCGTAAACATGTCAACTTTAATAAATTGGCTAATATGCATAATTTATGACAATTTCCATGAACAACTTTTGTGTTGTTTTGGCTATATACTCGTATGTTACATAGAATTTAGTAATATTTTCCAGTTTTTTTTTTTCAAAACAAAAATAACAACAACAAAATGAAACAACATAAAACATCCTCTCACGGAGAATTGTGTTCAAAAAAAGAAAACTGAAAATTTATTGCGGGTTATTTAGGAAATTTCACGGCTGTTTTGTTAGGTTTATAACTATGAACACAACAGAAGCACTCACACCTTATAGAATGTCGGTCTGTCTATCTGTTATACCCCTCCCCATCCAAGTTTCCTTGTAAAGCTGTGAACCCCTCAGGTGTATTTTTGTGTACTTTAACTGACTGTGATGCGGGTCATATGATAGATAACACTGCCTGTCGGTTATTGCGAAAAAAATTTAGCATAATTATGCATAATAGAGTTTTTTTTCCTTGATAGATGTTGTTGTTGTTGTTTTGTTAGGTATCTTTAGGTATTAAAACCCATAAATTGTGCTCCGCTTTTTCGTTTGCTAGAGAAACCCAAAACTTTATCGTTTTCCATTTACAAAAAGAAAATAATGGTAATTAGCATAATTGGAATAAAAATGGTTATCAGTGGTGCTACGGGGAAAGGGGGAATGTACCAAGGTATACTTAATATTGTTACACCGGGGGCCAAAAATTGCTACTGTCCAAGTGTAATAAAAACAGTAGTAAATAGGGTAAAAAACACTGTCTGAGGATATTTAATGGACTCGTTCGGATTAACAGCAGACTAAAGGTTAATTTATTTATAAATACATAGCAAGATGAATAGAAAAACAAATTAGATTATTAAAATGCCATTAAAGAACCGGTGGAGTTGTGTGTAAAAAAAAACACAATCTGGCAGGAGGTATAGAATTTTTCGAGGCATGGGTCATAAGTCATAAGGGGCATAATTTACATGCATGCTATTAGCTTATGGAAATTCTATCAGTTTAGAGTAAAAATATTACACATTTTCAACGTATATAGAAGCTACCAAAAGTATATGCAGGTCGATTTAATACATAGTCATTACTACGTCAGGTATTGAGAAACGTTAAGTTTGTGCAAAATTTTACTAGATTCAGTTAACTAAAGAAAGAAGAAGGAGTATGAAACCATATATGAACCGGCCGTGGCATAGTAGTTAGAACACGCGACTAGCATGCGGGAGATCCTTGGTTCGATTCCCAACTCCAGTCATATACATTTTTCTTTCATTGCCGACCCCTCGATGTTGTTGACATCAACTTCGCAGTATAGTGTCGAGTCAATCGGCATGTCTAGTAAAAGCTTCTCAAACAGCGACGTTCGCATTTATCGATAAATAGGTGTCGTTTGATGTGAATCCGAAATAGAAAGCGTGTTAATTTACAACAACGCTAGAAGCTATTCATGGGGTATAAAGAAAATTAAGTTTTTTTTATATGTTATTTTTAAATTATACGACAATTTGTATTAGAGGCACCAGATGGGCGATATAGTAACGCTGATATAGCCCACATTCATTCCTAAGTCAAATATTGATAAAACAGTTCAACCGCCAATTTGGGGGTGAAGGTAGTAGACCAAACGTTTTTGAATGACCGTTAATACTTTGTTCTTACCTTGAAGTTTGTTCGCTTAGTTTTTCAGCTATAACTCAAAAACCATTGATGATTTATCATTTCATTCTTCGGCAGAATTGTAGCAAAGGCTTAAATAAATAATTTCTATTCATATGCATATGTCGATGACGTCGTAAAGCTCATACAGCTCATGGGTTATCCGATGACGAAACTCGCCGTCGACACATATAGGTCCATTATTATTTGGAGTAATTTTCTCTCGAAGACTTCCAGGTTTTGTATGTCCGTTGTCGTAGGAACCCACGATTTGGTTGCATACAACACAACGGTTAAAATTAACAACATATTCAGCTGTTTCTTTGTATCTTGAGATAAGGTGGTGTTACTAAAGTGCCGCCAAACCGTTAGAACATCTGTTGGAGAGTACTATTCTCCGCTGAATTTCCAGGCTGACATTATTTTTCTTGTTGACGGATGATCAGAGGTATGTAAACTCATCTAACACGGTGCGTCCTCATCGAGAGGACTCTTTTTTCGTCGAAATTATTATTTTTGTTTTGCCCTCGTTAACCGCTGAACCCTTTTCTGCTGACTCCTTGTCTAGTAATGAGAAAACTGCAGTAACATAATGCATATTTCGGCCAATGATATCTATATCATCAGCATAGGCTAGTGGCATGTGACTCTTGTGGAATATGGTGCCAGACATGTTGACACCAGCCTTTTTTTCATCACCACCTTCAAAAATATATTAAATATTGTACAGGACAAGCAATCACCCTGCCAAATACCTCTTTCCATATTGAATGGTTCAGAGTGATCCTTATCAATCTTAACCGAGGATTTGGTATTGGCCAAGGTAAATCTGCAAAGTCGAATTCGTTTTATAGGAATACCAAACTCAGACATGGCCTCATATAGCCTATTCCTTATCGGAGGGTCGAAGGCAGCTTGTAGTTGACAAAGAGGTGATAGGTGTCGATCTTCTCTTCTTGAGCTTTTCCAGGATTTGTCGTAAGGTGAATATAATCCGTCGTAGATTTACCACGTCTAAAGCAGGACTCATAAGGTCCAATTAGTTTTTTTACAATTGACTAAAGACGTTCACACAATCTGCTCGAAAGGAACTTGTACGTAATTGGTAATAGGCTTGTTCGACGGAAGTTCTTACACTCACTACGATCTCCTTACTTGTATATGGGACATAACAGACTGAGACTCCAATACCCGGGTATGCTCTCCTCCAGCTGATGCATGCTCCTAATCAGCTCCTCTCCACCTGCCTTAAACAACACAGTAGAGAGACCATCGGCTCCAGCTGCTTTGTTATTTTTTAGGCGGGATATTGTCACACGCATCTCACTCTGGCTCGGGGGTGGACAGTTAATACCATCGTTATGGATTGGAGAGGGATCTTCTGGAGTGGCGTTCGTATCCAGCAGATTTCTGAAATGTTCCCTCCATATATTCAGAACGTTATCCTGGTCTTCGCTGTCCTTGCAGATGGGCAACCCTGTTCCACGCATTCTCTTCTTATCTCTCAGGTAGGATATTCGGGCTTCCTCTCCACTTCGGAGCAACTTTGTGCACTCATCCTGTCTCTTCTTCGGCTCCTACTTATTCCGTCCAAAAAGACGATTTGTCTCTCGTCTCATCTCCCTGTGCCGTTCACGAACAGCTCGTATTGCCATTGGCTGCAGTTTCGCCCTGTATATAGCATCCGTCTATTTCGTGGCATTGCGACATTTATCAACGTACCAGGCATCTTCTTGAGACGGCTTTGAGTACCCAAGTACGCTTCTCGCAGTCCGTACTATGAAGTCGGCTATATATTGCCATTGGGGCATTCCGTAGCAATTGTATTAGGTGGTTGGAGTAGGCGTCCGCTACCTCTGTGGTCCAAAGTTTACCGACGTCCAGCTTTTGTTGTGCCTGTTTACTTACGTTTTCCGTCATGCTTAGCCTTGTGCGTACCTTAACTGCGGTAAGGTAGTGATCTGAGTCAATATTCGCACCCCTGATCACTCGTACGTCCAGAACACTCGATGTGTGCCTTCCATTGAATACCACGTGATCTATCTGATTTCTCGTGAATTGATCTGGAAGTAACCATGTGATAAGTAGAAACTGTTTATTGTTGATGATTTTGAAAGACGACCCCGATCCGATTACTGTACTATACAGCAAGTTTTCATATGATGAATGCTACATATGCAGGTATAACGTACAAGTAATATTGATTTTTCGGGGATTTTATATTAATCATACGCACATCGTTCCAATATTGTGGATTTATGGTTTACTTACACAGTGCAACGACCAACCTCGGGGATGAGAACTTCCAAGTTATGGTGAAGGTACTACGTCAGTATAGTAAAACCCCCAAAAAGTTTGGCGTGGCGATCTGCTCATCACCACCTAAGAAGCTCTGGCGGAAGTCAGTCTTTCATTGCCGTATGCCTTAATATCAAACTATAATACGTTTTTTTTTTGTAAGCGATAACTTTCACGTTCGTTGCCTTTAGGTACTAGCAATTTATGGAAGTGCTCTTTCCATATCGTCGCTTCTCCGACCAAAACAGTGTGTGTTTTAGATTACTTTTAAGGAGAGCAAAAAAAAAACTAACCAAATTTCCATACGCGTCCTTAGTAGAGAGACCAGTTGAATAACTATTTTTTTAATTTTTGGACTTCACCTCTATGACTCTATGTGCAAGTACATTAGAACTAACCGAAACAAATATTATAATGTTTATCAAAATCAAACATTTGGCTTAATTGTGAATATGTGCAATAGGTTTTATTCATTTATCACAAAATATCAGAAAAAAGTTTTGTGCTACCAAAGGTAACGCGTGCTATGACGTTACGATATAATGAGAGTAGGATAGAGATGAAAAGTCTCTTCGGTCGGAAATAGCGTCTATGGAAGAGATGAGAGAGCCAAGATATCGAAAATTTA
This sequence comes from Muscina levida, assembly GCA_964034835.1. Classification (NCBI taxonomy): domain Eukaryota; kingdom Metazoa; phylum Arthropoda; class Insecta; order Diptera; family Muscidae; genus Muscina; species Muscina levida. The sequence goes on along the minus strand of OZ035880.1, from coordinate 131,348,360 downwards.
AAATTGCTTTATATGATTGACATTTTCTCAATATTAATTTGTAAGCTTTTTCATATACAAAATTTTCTCAAACTCAATTTGAAAGTGTGTAGTTGCGGGAGACTTGTCATGCTGTTGATGTTAATCTTAACCATGAACAGTAGTTAGGATCTATTAATAGCATCACCACTTGTGAAAAAAACCCCCCTTTCTGCTAACCTATTAACTGCTGCTTAAGCATCCGCATTGACAACTTTTTATCTTGGCTGCAAAAGAATTTTCTCACTTGCTCGCCTACATACACATCTCGTTGCTACTGTACCTGAGCTAAAAGTTAGCAAGTTGCTATTTTTATAACCCAACTGAAACTCTAAGTAGATACCGGCAAAAAGTCAGGTCATTGTCCTAATTGGGTTAACTGTTATTTTTATTTAATGACGCTTAGAAAATGTAACACGTTACAACTTTCTAAAGTAATACCATGCAATGTCGGATTTTTTCTTTCGCTTACCCTAAACATGGTTTTTTTGTGCTCTGCAAAAACAAAATTCCCCAATGACTTACGCATTAAGTTCACAACTGAAATATGGAGCACAGCAACAAAACCCAAAGTCCAAGTGTCACATACTTGTAACTACCGACATTAATAAATACGTACACATACACACACACACACACACGAAAGTTTCAGTCCAATTTTCGCCTATTAATTAACACGCAGCAACATTATGATGATGATGAAATGGAAAGGAAAGGAAACAATGCAGAAAGTGCGAGAGCAGGGAGACGAGGGGAAACGAAAACGTGATGCTATAATTCTATGACAACATGCTAGGACACAAACTTCAATTTCCTGTTTAAATCAGTGGCAAAAATCCTTTTAAAATAGCATAACACGCACACAACCTCACGTGGACATTTTCTGTGTGTGTGTTTATGTGTTTGGCAAGAGGATGGTAAAGAGTATGAGTCTTGACTTGTCCCCAACATCCGAACTCTGCTGTAACAACCATTAGAGTTACTGTAGCGATACTAACAAACACGCACACACACATATACGCCGGCATAGTTATGTAAGGCTGGCAATGGTGGGAAAAAAAGTTATTATAATTTACTTTGAGTGATATGAACCGAAAAAAGCTTTTAAGCCATTAACGAATGAATGAATTTTGTAAATGTGAGAGTGTGCGAGTGCGTGTGTGCAGGTGCGTTCCTATACGAATAAATGTTGGATACTTAAATGCCATTTGGCTTTGTGTGAGTGTGTGTGAGTGCAGCGCCTGTAAATGAGAGATTACAATGGTGCTTACCTCACTGCTTACCTCTGATTTCCCTTGCCACGCTTCGCCTACACCTCACCTAGCTGACAGAGTGGGAACATAATTTAAAAGTCAACGATTATGATTTCTACCACTGAAGTCATTTCGCGTTACTGTTTTTTTTTTGTTTTCACTCAAGTGCCAAAGAAATTAAATTTCCAAAAATGTTTATTCTTAGACACATTTGTCACATCTCTGGCATGCGTTTTTTTTATTATTATCTTTAACGCTGCTTGTGCAATTTTGCGTTGGTATAAATTTACATATTTAAAATGTTGGCATTCAGGGTGCGCCACATGGAACTGACGCACATGTTGTTCTAGTGTCTGGATAGGAGAAAATATTAAATATAGATACAGAGTAGATGCGGAGTAGATACGTTATTCGAAATGTGTTTAAATAGAATTTATTGTATTAAAAACACTTAAGGAGTATATTGTTGCTTATAGACAGTTATGGAGTATTGGACCTCCTACGAAGCGATTGAGATCAAGGATAATGATGCTGTAGGCGATACGACATATGTGGGCGGTCCAAAAATTAGCCGACCTAAGGTATGCATGGCAACAGTAATTTGTCAAAAAATAATATGTTTTAAGTTTCTAGGTGCAAAGTTGATAAGTATTTTATTTTGAGCCATCAAAAGAAACGATCTTAGCGAATAGAAATCATAGTGTCGCTGTAAATAAGTTCAATTCTTTAATTTAAAAGGTCCAACCAATATTAAATCCAATCTAAATTATATTCTGGGGTAAACCGCTCCTTCCCTTACAACTATAAAATATTGGGTGGCAGAGAATAAACGAGGCCATATAAGCCGACAAGGCCAACTCCGTAGTGGTCGACCAATTAAGTTGTCCTCGCCAGCAATGTGTAAGAAAATCCAGAAAGTGGTATCTGTCGGCAGAAGATGATTTTAAGCCATATTAGCTTTATTGCCTTCCTATAACACAACAACACATGATTTTGGGACTCATATCTGAGAACTGCACCTGAAAGTAGACCCAAAGAGAACAAGATCTGCATCATTCGTTTTGTCAAGTTACATGCCATAATAATTTAATATCTATTTGAAGTTAGTAAGTATCGTATAGGGGAATTTGTCACGTTTTAGGGTCTATTGTTTGACTTAACATAAATATTATATGGTGGCGTAGGATTCTCATAAGAAATATTGCACGTAAATCATACGCCACGAAGTACAACAGTTTTATTGTAACTGCTACATAATAAACCCAGTTCAAAATCATTGGATGAATGGAAAAGTGAAACTGTTGCTTATGTAGGGAAACGTTATATGAACAGTTTAAGGGAATTGAAATTCTTATTTTTTTAAATTTGTTTTAGCTAAAGCAGACTAGTTGTTCTCGAGTTATGTCAATCAAAAGAGCCTAAAACGTGACAAATTCCCCTATACGATACTTACTAACTTGACAAATCGAATGATGCAGAACTTCTTCTTTTTCGGGCTACAGTTCTCAAAATTGAGTCCAAATCAATGAGCTGGAAAATGTTGTACTGTGTAATGAAACCGGCACATCGCACACACGTCCCAAATGGATTTTTTTGGGCAGAAAGTCAAAAAAATATAAAAATGGGAATGATGAAGAAGAAATGAGAAACACAACAACCTATCGTGGAAATATTAGTTGGCAACACTGGTAGTTTTTTAGACTGGTAAAATTGGATGTTAAGACATTGGTAACACAGCGCAGCAGCCAATCTGGGGGGTGAGATATTCCAAGTCAGAGTGAAGGTCAGTTTAGTAAATATCATTTGAAGTGTAACACATAGCAGGAGTCACTTTAGTCCCTTCTTCTTCTTCTTAGTTGGCAGCAGCAACAGAAATTCATCTATCAGTAGCCGCACGTAGAAAAGTACTCCAAGCGCTTCGCTTTTTTGCACTTTGTAGATAGTTAGTCACACCAAGTGTAGATAACAGCTCTATCACTTGGTCCACCCAAAGAAGTTTTGCCCCCTCCTGCGCCACCCATCGAGTTTATTGACGAAAACCTTTCGAGCTGCAACATTTTCATCCATTCATACAACGTGTCCAATCCAGTACATTCTGTTCATTTCAACGCGCCTGACTACGTCGATATCGTTGTACAGCTCATACAGCTCGAGGTTCATTCGACGACGATACTCGCCGTTCACGATGATGGGTCCAAATATTTTGCGAAGTATTTTTCTCTCGAAGACTCCCAGAATAGATTGATCCGCTTGTGTTATTACTCAGGATTCTGCGCTGTAGAGCAAGACAGGTAGGATCAGTGTCTAGTAGAGTTGGATCTTTATTCTTTAAGAGAGCGCTTTGTCATTAAATCCCTTGTCGACCGCATAGTAACAGCCTTTTGCGATCAATACTCGTCTTTTTAATTCCTGGCTGACATTAATGTTTTTTGTTTATGGCGAAGCCAAGGTAGACAAAAACATCTACCACTTCACAGTTATAGTTGTCAACGTTCCCGTAGCGTCCCAGACGAGTGGACTCTTTGTTCGTTGAAACTAATAACTTGATTTTGTCCTCATTTATCACCAGACCCACTTCATCTGACTGCACAGTAACATCCCGCAATTCACGGTCAATGTTATTTATATCGTCGGCAAACGCGAGCAACATGTGACTTTTGTTGAAGATGGTACCATTCCTGTTTACTGCAGCCTTCCGCATGATCATCTCCATTACGATGTTAAAGAGATCGCAGGACAGACTATCGCCCTGTCTAAAGCCTAGCGAGGTAGAAAACGACACTGTCAGATTTTTGCCAATTTTCACAGAAAACTTCGTGTCAGTAACTGTCATTCCGAAAAGACGTATTAGCTTCGAGACTGTCGAATGGAGCTTTGTAGTCGATGAACAGATTGTCGATCTGCATTTCTTGAGTATTCTACAGGATTTGTCGTAGTGTGAATATCTTATCGGTCGTGGACTTACCAGGTCTAAAGCCACACTGGTAAGGTCCAATCAGGTTCGCCAGAATGGTCTTTAGTCTTTAGACAGGACCTTGTATGCGATGGGTAAAAGGCTGATCCTGCAACAGTTGGTACACACACTTGGATCGCCTTTGTTAAGCACGGAACATAGGATACTCAGATTCCAATCATCGGGTATGCATTCCTTGAACCAAATCATGTTTATGAGCTGGTGCATGCATGTTACCAGCTCATCGCCGCCGGCTTTAAAAAGCTCTGCCGGCAGTCCATCGGCTTCCGCAACTTTATTATTTTTAAGTCTTGCGATCGTCGTGCTGATCTCGTTTTGGCTCGGCGATAAACAATTTACTCCGGCGTCTATTATTGGTGCGATTTAGTCACTTATGCTGCCTTCGGGAACGAGTAGAAATTGAAAGTATTCCCTCCATATTTGCAGCACACCCTGAGTGTCCATCTCCAGATTTCCTCCCCTGTCCTTACAGGTGGTGATCCCGGTTCAAAAACCTTTGCTTTTAACCCTTTGGTAGAACTTTTGGACCTCACCTCTATCCCTGTCGTTTTCGATATCCTGGCTCTCTCTTTTCTTCTACTTTAGTCCCTAAGTTTCCTTAAACCAAATTCAATTCATGACTTTTTAAGTCATTTGAGCTGTATCCGTCTGTCCGGATGGTATGCACGAAAGACACAGCCACGTGTTCTGAAACTTTGCACGAGAAAATATTTCCCCCAAAAACTATTTACGGTATTGCAAATGGACCACATGGTCACGCCCCTTTTATAAAGATAACGCGGGATAAAGGTTTGGTGAAAAAATTGGAAATTTACCCACGCCCCTTCTTGTATCTCTCATACAAATGTACCACTCCGCTTACTTTAGAAATTGATTAATAATATTAATATACTGGAAAGTTTTATATTTTAATGAGGGTAAGTTATATGTCAGTCGGGTTTCCCGACTAAAACTTTCTTAGTAGTTTCCACATCTTTTTACTACTGTACTGATTCAAGTACAGTACTATACATATGCAGTAGACTTGTATAGTTCCGGAACGAACTAGTTCCAATGAACGATTCCATGTAGTGAACGGTTGGAACTAGTTCCACATATTCCGCTCATTTCGTTCCTTTTGCTTTTTAGTTCCTTCTGGTCTTTTCGTTCCGACTGATCTTTTCGTTCCTTCTGATCTTTTCGTTCCTTTTGCAATTTTCGTTCATTTGACATTTTCGGTCATTCGTTCACTTGTTCATATGTAACAATTCTAAAGTGGTGGCATCACCACAACAAATACAGCAGACAAATTGTTTTTGTATTTTGCTATGAAAATTGGTTCATAAATCCTATAAACAAAGCCTTTGATTACTATTTTTTTAAACACACTATTTAAACAATTTGAAAATACTTCATAAACTTTTAAGCAGCTCTTACATATTTCAATGTGTTTGCAAATCGTTCACTTAATAAACCAAAAAAACAATCATAACAAATTGAACGAGTGAACGAAGTGATGAAAAGAAATAAGTGAACGAAAAGATCAAAAGGAACGAAAAGGAACGAAAGGAACAGAAGGAACGAACTAGTTCTATTTGATGAACGGAACTGAAAGGAACGATTCACCAAAAGGAACTAGAAAGTCCAACTCTAATATGCAGCGAGTTTGCATATAGTACTCGCTTCGTATGTGTAACGTATTTGTAATATTTTTTATGAGGATTTTATATTAATCATACGCACGTCGTTCCAATATTGTAGATTTATAGCTTAACAACATTTATAGCTCAACAACCAATCTGGGGGTCAGAAATTCCGAGTCAGGATGAAAGTACTAGGTCAGTCTAGTAAAACCCCCAAAGGGTTTGGCGTGCTCTACAAGGTTGATACATATAGCCGAAATCACCGATACATGATGAAGCATCTGTTATAAAATCTGAGCAAATTTTGAACTCTAACGAACAACACTGTATTTTATGAAATTTCGTTGCAATCGAACCATGTTGGCAACCTATGCTTTAGCCCATACTCAGCCTGAAGAGCCGATTTATATGGGAGCTTTTGGAGGACGTGGTCCATTTGGTTAAAAAAGTCTAAAATTTGTATGTATTATGCCAAACAAATTGATTAAGGACCTTTATTCATCGATTGGATATTTGAGTTTTATATAGACAATCTTATAAATTAAATTCCTTTTTATTATTAATCATCCTAACTACATAATATTAGTCATTAATACATATCTATTTTTTTCTCTTTCCAGGTAAGTGTCCCAATTGTCAATGTCTTTCAATTATGTGGTGAGTTCCTGCTACTATTTCCAAAACTTATGAACACTAAAGTTCACAATGGGCAATTACAGAACTTTTCCACAATTCGCATTTACTTAATATTTCTTTAATATTTAATAAGACTAAAGTTTGGTTGTTAAATTAAAATTGCTTTGAGTAAATTTCACAGAAATTTAATTAATTAAATTGTGGCTTCTCTTTAGTACAGTGTAATTTTTATAGATCTCATAAGAGACATTGTAGCCTAAATTATACCCAGGACAACTGAAGTTCAACAGAATATAACAACAAATTTTATAGTGCTTTTGCGAACATTGACGATGTGATAATGTTTAAATTATATTGCTCCTTAAATTTCATTGCGAAGGCTCTAGCAAAATTGTTTAAACTGATTTGAGCTACATAAAGAAAAAACAACAGAAAAAGCACATCCATCAAACCCTTTTCTTGTCGTTTTTCAAACGAAACCATTTTGTAATGTCCCCAAGGGAAGGACTATTATTAGATAAAGAAAATAAAAACAAAACGACCAAAATGAAATATAATGATGAAGTATTATGGTTGACTGTCGGCTAGAGTAAAATCATTAAACTGTAAAAACTAATAAAAAAAAAAAACAAAAAAAAAATTGGGAATATCTGCTTTTACCACTCCCAGGCAGACATGTAAGTTTTATGAACGCAACGTTTTATTATGGTTCATTTTATTTTATAGCGACAGATGAAAATCTAAAAATATATGTGTGCACATAAAATAGATAGCCGGATTATTTGTTATGTATTTGTATTAGCTAAAATAAAATTGTTGTAGTTATAATGTAAGTGGTACACTTGGAATTTATTGAAACATTCGGTTAAAAGGGTTCAATTACGGTTATAGTCATTTGTAGTCAGTTTGGTATTTATGTGAGAGGACATTTAAAGTTTTTGTTTTGGGTATTTAATTTAACTAATATCCACAAAAGTTAATAAAATGTAAATAGTATTGAAATAGTCAGTATGGATTCTATGTGTTACAAGAGAGACATAGAATTAAATGTTGTTTATATTACAGCTTTGGGGATATTATAAAGAGTAACTTAAATTTTTAACCGTTTCTGGCTCAGTGGATAACATTTAATTTTTAATGGCAGACCGCAAATAATGATGTTATCATGCGTATAACCTGGGTTTGAGATCTGTCACTTCCCTTTCCTTGTCTTTGACCGGCGGCACCCTTAATTTTGTCGACCACATTTTAGAGTAGACGAGTCAAGCTGCATGTCTTGTAAAAACTTCTGAAAACAATGTTCTGGGAACAGTTATCACGCCCTAAGGTCCAATATCGCTCTGTGTTGGGGCAGCGGGTCTTGGTCTTGATTGGTAATTTTGGTCAATGGTCGGACCAAGTCGTTGTTGTCTCAGTCTCAGTCAGAAAGACTAATATGATGAATTTGTGTAGTAAATTGTAGTGTAGACCCTTTATCAGACCATTGAATAGGATGTGTCACAAATGTGATATAATAGGGGGAGGGTCATGGAAAAAGGGATGAATTATTTACCGTATTTAGATAGTTGAAAGTTGAGCTTGTCGGCCAGCTGAGACGAGAGCTTAGGAACTACTTGGGTCTTAGTAGACGAGCTGCCCGTACTATTTCTCAGATATTTTTAATGCTATGCCAGCATATGAGTCTTTTGTTAGACCCGTAAGACCCTCTGCAGTTGTGGAAGAATCTTGTCCCGCTGGATCTTGTTATTATCTATCATACGGCAGATTTCAGGTTCAGGAAAGGATATCCACTCATGGGTTTGAACTGGTTTGTTAAGGGAGTGGAGAGTAGTTTGAGTAGGGCTCAGCGTAGACCGCTCTTTGACTACTTGAGATGGCAAACATATAGGGATGAGAGTTAGAACGCACGTACTACTTATAGGTTTTTGTCTAGTATTAGGTATGTTGGTAAGAACTCTAGCTCTAAATTTGGCTTTAATCTTTGCCTTGCTTGTCTTTAACAGGTTATTGACCCAAAGGCTTTTTACATAAGAGACCTTTTTGCATAAGAGAGCACCTAGTTCATTTGTGGATAACTGAAGACAGGTTGCACGTATTATGTGATTGTCCCTTTCCTACTACAGTAGAAAATGTCCATCTTAGCGCTTACCTGATTGAATCTTACCTTAGATCTGGTAAATCTAGGGCCGACCAGGTATTTACACTACCACAAATCTTGAAGACGACTCAAGAAATTCAGATCGACTCCTACCATCTGGTTATCGATTACAATGATGAATTCGACAGTCTGGTACGACAGAAATTATTAGATACTATGCTGAGTTTGGTATACCCCCAAAACAGATACGACATTGCGGGATGACACTGACTGACACGAAGTCTTTATAAAAAATATACAACAATCTGACTGAGGCATATTCTACCAAGTGAGGCTTTAGACAAGGCGATAGTCTATCATGCAATCTTTTTAACATCATAATGGAGATGATCATGCGAAAGGCTGCAGGTAACACGACTGACACAATCTTTAACAAAATTCACATGCTCCTCGCGTATGGCGATGATATAGATATCATTGGCCGAGGACTACGGGATGTTACTGCGGCATTTTCGTGCATTGAGAAGCAGTCGGCAGAAGTGGGTCTGGTGAATAATGAGGACAAAACCAAGTTATTTGTTTAAACAAACAAAGAACCTACTCGCTTGGAACTCTGTGTGAACATTAAGAACTATAACTTTGAAGTGGTAGTTGATTTTATATACTTTGGCTCCGCTGTAAACAAAAATAATAGTGTCAGCATGGAAATCAGGAGATGACTATTGATCACAAACCGCTGCTACTATGCGCTTAGCAAGCGGTTTAATGACAAAGCCCTCTCATCCAACTGTACCAGACATTGCCCATACCTGTCTTGCTCTACAGCTCAGTATCCCGGGTAATGACCCAAGCGGATCAATAAATCGTGAGTCTTCGAGAGAAAAATACTTCGCAAAATATTTGCACCCAGTATCGTTAACGGCTGGTATCAATGAACCATGAGCTGTACAACGACATCCACGTAGTCAAGCGCGTTCAAATAGACCGAATCCGTTACCTTGGACATGTTGTACGAATTGATAGAAATGCTCGAGCTCAAAAGTCTACGGCAATATTCACGATGTTTGGCGCAGTAGCGGGCGACCAAAACTTCGTTGCCTGGACCATTTAAAAGAGCTGTTATCTTAATTTGGTGTGACGGATTGTATACGGAGAGCATAACGACCGAACCGCTTGGAATTCTTTTCGAGGTGCGGCTATTGACGGATGAAATTCTGCTGCTGCTACCCAATAAGAAGCTGAAGAATAATAAATGTGAGTCAGATGATTTCTACTACAGAAGCGTTGGCTATAGCAATTGTGTTCGCTTCCAGACTATTTGCACAACGTAGATCCATTTCGAGATAGTTGTAGAAGCGCGTGTGACCAACCTTGACTAGGAAGGTCTTTTCGGGGTGTCTGAGGTGGTAAGGCTGTTGAATCCGGCCGATCCATCAATCTTGTAATGCTAAATGATATTCGCCATTGCCAGTTGCGGGTGCACTGGTCGCTGAACTGCAAGGGGTTAAAACTGGAAGTAGTCCGACTACGATGGTTGTCATGGAATACGAACATGCAAGGTCTCTTAGATTAACAAGGGTATGCACTATTCTGCCTAATGACGGTTACCACAGGAATACACACTTTCTAGGTCTCTAGTGCGTGGCCTTGTTCACCTTTATCTTGTTATTCTCACGGTGGTTCAGACGGGCTTAGCTTAAAATCTTATTCTGCCTAATGACGTTTGGCACTGCCCGTTACGGGAGCACCAGTTACTAAACTGCAGGTGTTAAAATAGGAAGTAGTTTGACTGCGAGGTCTCACCAGAGAGGCAAAGGTCAGGAACCATGTTTAACAAGGGTACGCACTATTGTGCCTAATGTCTGTTACCACAGAAGTACACACTTTCTAGGTCTCTAACGCTAGCCATTGTTCATCTGTATATTATTGATCTCACAAGGACTCAGATGGGTCTAGTCTAACAAATATATGGTTGCCGTTCACCGTCCGGCTTGGAACTTCCCCCTTCTCCTAATGGTAAGGGGACTGTACCCTTGCAATGAAGCATCGACCGTTCTAGCTGATTGTGGTATCGGTTTCAGTCTTATTTAATTTTTTTTGCGAAAGGCGACCAAGTATGGTTCATTAAATCACAAATTGGTAGCAGCATCTGTGAGAAATTCCCACCGGTGCGTGGCCGGTAGCGTGGGAGTCAGAAGCCCCAATCTTGTTCCCGCCTGATCGGTGGTGTAGGCCCCCTTATGAGAGGATCACGCGGGCTGGAATGCAGAATTGCATTGCAACAGTGTGCTAAGGATTCATAGAGTATCAGATGTGGTAAGATAGGCCTCACCGTGGCCAATGGGGGTATGTACCATACTGTCATACTCAATTTGGTAGTCGACTTCTATTCCTAGATAGTTCCAGTTAACTTGGGCTATCCCAGGGGGCGCTAGTTATCTCGTTGTAGTATGCCCGGTGTGTTTTGCAAACCATGAGTAAGGCTTTCAGGGCGAGATTCATGTAAAACTCTCGTTGACTATGTCATAACATCCTTTTTGCGAGTCTAAAATAAGAACGTGTTCAATTTCTCAAATCGAGAGGCTCTCACAAATCTCATTCATGTGATGCATAGGGAAAAGATGTTTTATTTTAAGACATATCTTTATATAAAATACAAAAAACGCTTTAACTGATGTTCCATTGTGTCTGGAAGAAACAATTGGCTACTTGTAATTTTGATATGTCATGTGATCGTGGGCCCATGCCTAAGATCCTATTATTAATTACGCACTTTGGGGAGGACAATTGCACAATTCTTCTTAAAATATTATTAGGATTCGTTTGAGGTGTGTTTACATATCCTATGAAAATAGTAAATGTATCCATTAACAAACATAAAATATCAGAGGTACTGTTTAGCTGGGCCATTTAAAATTAGGTGTGTTGCATTTAACAGCATATGCCCGCCAAATATAGGCGGGATTAGATAAGTAGGCGTGGTCACGCCCATAGCAGTCTATGTTTAAAAACTCTAAATCTCATAGGCTATAGTGCCATTCATCTTTAACTTTAGTATGGATTAATATGTATCGCTTATATGAATCGGATCAAGAGGTGAGGTGCTGTCCATGCGACGACGCTATTAACAATACAATATCTTGCTTAATATGAAAGTGAGTTCATTGAAACTTTGTGTGCATTCATATTCCTCCAATGTGTGTAGTTGACCAAAAAATGTGCGAAATCTTATTGGTAGGTTTGGCACCTCTTTTGTACAATAAATGTAGCATATCAGATATCAGAAGAAGGTTCCTTTTTCCCAACTATGTGAAAGTTGTCGAATAATGGTATTCACTGAAATAGTAGGCATGGCACCTTCCAATGTAATAGACCAATCGTTATTTAATTATTACAGAATACAAAACAAGAGAAATCAATACACGGGAGGTACACTGGGTTGGCATTTGTTGCCAAAAACAATTCTATGCCATTTTGTGCGATGGACAAAGCATAGACAAGAGCTTGTGTGTATTATGTTGACGTGTGGTCTTCGTTGATATCATTTTCGCACCGGTGTGTGTGAGCTTCACATTAATTGCTTGAAGACGTACTCTGCCAGGTCAGCTGGCAAAATAAATAACATAAAGAGTCCTGTTCTGCCTATATACTACATCAGACAATATGTCAAATCAGTGTGAAGTTAGCGAATTTCTTATTTTTTTAACAGCGATTAAGATTATTACCTTCTGCACGGTAATATCACACTATTGGCACCCATTCACATATCACATGCACCCATTTTTTACAAACAGATTTTAGTTATTTAAAGTTTGCTACATTTAATATCATCTAAATCTCGATGACTCTTTTCGATTTGTAAAATTCATAATACCAACCACACGACGACATTAAATCCAAGAACTCACAAAAAACAAAAGAACCATTCAATTAAATGGCTCCCTTAGGTCATTCACTTAAGGCAATCTTTCTTTCTTTCTTTCACTCTGTTTTTTTTTTCTGCAGCATATCATCCTGCTAATCATTTTAATTAGTTTTATTAACTGCACTAGTTTTTCCATAAATCAACTTAAAACAACGCCCACAGCTCATTTTTCTCTATCAATTCCCAAAATAGTAAAAATACAAATGTCAATGTAACACACACACACACGACACATACACAGAAATTCTACAAATGTATTAAAAGTTAAGCACCAGCCATGAAAATAGTAAAAACATTTATTTTAAAGCATACTTTTCAGATAGGCAACACACATGCACACACACACACACAGTAGCCACCAGGGAGTAAAGGAGACGCGAATTTGCATGTTTGTGTAATCTGTAGCCAAACAACAATAACAACGTCGACATGAGTTGGCTCTAAGAGAATACAAATATGTAGAAAAATAAAACATACTGCTTGGCACACATATTCGTGTACAAAATGTTTATTATTACAATGCTCGCTGAGGAGAAAAAAAAACACACAACGTTAAACGTTCATTTGTAATGAGCAAAAGCCCTAAAATAATGACCTGTAACGGTAAAACATGGCACACGTAGGTTTTCATTAACCCAAAAGGCGCATTTGCACTGTAAGCACCAAGGGACAAAAGTGTACGCAGCAACACATGTCAAGCAAACAGATTGTTTTGTTTTTGTTTTCGTTCGTTTCTCGTGGTTCTGGGCAAACTACAGGTGTAATGGAAATATGTGAGTTGTAATAAAAAAAAACAGCAGCATAATGTCATAAATGTTGTAGGCAACAATCCAAAAAGAAAAGTAGCGATGGAAAACTACAGCCAAATGCACACAGGTGTAGTTAACGAAATGTTTGTCGATATTGTAAGAGGATTGTATGTCAAATAGTTGGTCTTGGTATTAAAAGTATTGCATTGAAGCTACATTACACAGCTTTCACAACGTGCAGGCAAATATTATAGACTGACTGCATTGAATCAAACTTAGCTTCGCGTACGTGTTAATTTCCGATTGCGTCTGTGTAAAAAATACGCTTATTGCCAGTCTCGCGAGACTTTGGGATGCCTGGCACTGCACAAAAGCCTAATGATGGCTCAATCGCGATATGGCACATGATAAACTTGCAACAACAATTTACGCACGGCATCAATAGTTGCTGATTGTTTCTGAGACATCAACCATTTACTACAATGATTGACGGTCTCGTTGTACCAGCGTTTTATCGTCATAAGCCAATACAAGTTGATCAACGCAACTTTTATATTAACGAAACTGATTACATCTACTAATCCAGGACCGATCAGATATTCACACTGCGACAAATCCTGAAGAAGACCTAAAAACCGCAGATCGACATCTACGATTACAAAGCTGTATTCGACATTAGATACGACAGAAACTGAGTTTCTGCTATGGCTGAGATTGGTATCCCCACGAAGCTGATACGTCTTTGAGGGATGACACTAACTGACACGAAGTCTTCAGTGAAAAGAGTCAAAAATCTGACTGAGTCATTTTCTACCCTCTTTAATATCGTAATGCAGAACCATTTAAAAAAAAGTCTCCTGCTACTGGCGCATGCCGATGACATTGATATCATTGACCTTGGACTGTGGAATATTACTGCAGCCTTTTCGGACATCGAAAAGCAGTTGGCAAAAGTGGATTTGGTGATAAATTAGGACAAAATCAAGTTTGTTGCTTCAACGAGCAAAGAGTCTACTTGTTTGGGACTCTGCATGAACGTTGAGAACTATAACTTTAAGGTGGTATGTAGATGTCTGCCTTTGCTTCGCCGCAAACAAAAATAATAATGTCGGTCTGGATATCGAAAGACAAGTATAAATCGCAAACCACGGATACTATGCGCTAAGCAAGCGGTTTACTGGCAAAGCCACATCTCGAAGTACAATGATCCATCTGCACCAGACACAGCTCTACAGCGCAGAATTCTGGGTAATGACACAAGCGGCTTAATCTATTCTGGGAGTCTTCGAGAGAAAACATACTTCGCAAAATATTTGGAACCATCATCGCTAACGGCTAGTACCGTCGTCGAATGAACCATGAGCTGTACAAATGCATCGACGTAGTCAAGCGCTATCAAATAGACCGAATGCGCTGGCTTAGACACGTTCTACGATTGAATGAAAAATCGTAGAACGAAAAGTCTTTGGCAATAAACTTGAAAGGGGTGAAAGAGTTGTAATCTAAACTTGGTGTGACGAACTATCTACATAGCGCAAAAGAGGGGAGCGCTTGTAATCCTTTTCTACGAGTGGCTACTAATGGCTCGTGCAGATCTCGTTGTGGATCGGTGGTGGACAGTCTACTCCGTCATTCGTCACTAGTTCTGGTTTCGTGAACGAGCGGAGTACGATAGTGCTCTCACCATATTTAGAGCACACTCTGTGTGTCCGTGACTTGATTTTAACATCTGCCCTTACAGGAGGAATCCTCTTTCCAAAGGTGACTTGTCATAAGTTCCATGGTCATAAAGTTTATGGACCCTTATGTTTCTTTCCATTGTGTCGTAACGTCAATGGACAAAATGGTTGCTGGGCTCATGTATCATTTTAATTCTTATTTGGGGGGCGTGGCAACAGGACTGTCAAAATGTAGGCGGACTCCATTTGTCGCGGCATAAGGGCTGGCGGACCATTTTGCCACGCTCTTCCAAACACGACAAGAACCCCGGCTTATATTTGGAGGAATATGGACTTTATTCCGCAATACTCTTCGACCTTATGACACAACGTTCATGGACATAAGGTTCACAGATTTTATGACAACTTTCCTTGTGTCATAAGGTCCACGGACCTTGCCTCCGTTCTTTTGGTAAAACTTTCGGGTTTCTCCACTATCTTGTAATTTTCGATATCCTGGCTCTCTTTTTTCTTCCATAGACGATTTTTCCACTTGAAGAGGCGTTTCATCTTACTTTTCTTCTCATTATGTCGTTTCGTCACCGCACTTGTTACCATGTTCAGTCATTACTCGACATTCGCCATTGTACCAGGGCTTGTCTGAGAGCTTGTCTGGGCTTGCTACTGTGTATCGGGGACATCAGAAGTAGGAGGGTTTGTTTGCGGCAATTGAGAAGGTTTGTTGGAAAAGGTATTGGCTATCACGGTGATATGTTACTTTATGATATCTCTTCCTTTTCGTTTGGTTACGAGTGTTTTGAGCACTACTTAATCGTGTGGGACTTTGCTCAGAGGTGGAAAGAGATTGATTGCTACTCACTTGGGAGTGAGCAGAAGCGATTCATTTGTTGCACTGCCCAAGTAGCTAACTATTTCCGGTCTTAGACCAAGTATTCCCCGGGCAATGACTTTAAAGCAACCGCTTAAAAGTTAGCTAGAGTTAGAAGGCATTACAACCATGTATCCTGAATGGTCAAAGAGACGTCTCAGGAAAGTAGGCTTAAACCGCTGAAGCATGGTAGTATCGTGGGATTGGACGCGCAGATAGCATCCCCATTACCAATCAAGGAGACGAGGGTGAGCAACCCATATCTCCTGAAATCTAAATTTCTAACGAATCGTTAAAAAAAGAATAGACGCCCTATGCTCCCATGGGAGTTAGAGGAACACATATATATATTAATCGTGTTCGTGCTCTGGCTGAAACTAGGCGGCGATCCGAGTCAATATTTGCACCGCGCATCACACTCACGTCCATAACGCTTAAGACATTCGTTCCATCGAATACCATGTGATAAATTTGGTTTCTTTACTTTGGATCAGGGAATATCCAGGTTACCGTGTAGATGTCTTTATGTGGGAATCTGATTCTACACACTACCTTGTTTCTTGTAGATGCAAAGTCTAAATTCGTTATCGGAGGTGGTAATATGTAGACTGAATTCTCCGACTGCTGACATCTTCCCTTGTTATTTTATATTAAAATTTCCAAATTTGCCCAGACTTTCATAAAATGTATCTTTAATATCCTCGTCTTTGTCTTTCTCGGGGCATGTACCCAAATCATAGTAATGTCAAAATGTTTCGCCTTCATGCGGATAGTATCTATGCGGACACTTACAGAGTTAAACCGCGTTACCCGATGTCGAAGTCTCTTGCCGACTATCTCTCCACATTCAAATTCGTGTCTTTCTGCATGGATGCTTTAAAAGATGTCACAGTTCTGTCGTCGTATTCATCATTGTCCCATACATCGTATTTCCTGTTTGGCGTCGTTGTCAGTCTTGTATTAGTAGAGAATATCAGCCCCTTTAACCTTTGCGAGAGTCGTCAAAATTTTTTGCTTTGTTTTCTCATAATAGTTTCCATTTAAATTTCATTACATTTTAACCGAACTAGAGCTAGACTCTAGTTCTCTAACCAAGTGTTCAACTCGCAAGAGCTCTTAATGTGCAAAAAAACCTCTCAATTATACTTCCCACTGTAGCATGTTACGTTTTTTTGTGTTTTTTCGCCTTTTGAAACACAACACATTTTCAAATTACAAAGGATGTGTTACGTTATTATCCCAACAAAATGTCACCATTTAAAAGTATAAAACTAATTTAGAATACGAACAAAGAGAACAATACAATAATCTTCTACTACATGTATGACATTTGAGGGTGTTTATATATGTGTGTGTGTGTGTGTGTAACCAGCAATGTTGCTGATGTCACTCCTTTTATGTGTTAAGTACCTTCATAACATTAGAGGTCTTTGTAAACCGTGAGAAATTTACTTACAGATAATTGTTAATTAGTGAAGCAG
The DNA here is from genome assembly GCA_964034835.1 of Muscina levida. Lineage (NCBI taxonomy): Eukaryota > Metazoa > Arthropoda > Insecta > Diptera > Muscidae > Muscina > Muscina levida. Next base: position 131,331,057 of record OZ035880.1, on the reverse strand, counting down.
AAGAGAGAGATAGAAAAATATGCCGTCATTTAGCAAATTAGCTGTAGAATGGTGGTAGGTTTATTCCATAACAATAAGAAACAGAACAAAAAGAACCATTATAAAATGTTATAACCTCGCTATTATACTTCTAAGACATTCAAAATTTAATAGCTATTGTAATGATTATCTTGTTATAATTATGGGGTAACTTTTTGGTCTTGTGCAAATATTTTTGGCGTATGCAATTATCTAATTCAATGCCTGAGCACTAGTTGAAATGTACCGAGAAATAACTAGAAACCTCGTTTTTACAAAAAATTATGTGTTTTTAGTATTGTAATTCTTTTTAACCACTTAGCCATGATCTTATGAGGTAGTCGAAGTTTAAAAAAATGGGAAATCAGAGATGTTGTACTTACGTGCTTATTGTTAACATAGAAACCTGATTACGTTTTTTGTTTGTAAACACACATTCTGTATTCTGTCGATCGCAGTCCTCCTCTCTTTGACAAAATGGCCTTCCACAGATCAATAACCTGATAACAAATCATATTAAAATTGATAAACATGATGTTGCACTCAGCTTCGCATACAAATTATTATTGTTGATGACAGTCTCTTTAGCTTATTTTAATTTTATTTGTGCGCAACATTCTGCTGTGACGTATTAAGCGTCTGGCATTATCTTCAATGTATCTAGCATGTATTTTTAAATTTTCCAATTTCCATCAAATACAATTCCCTCTAACCAAAACAACACTATCAATCAATGTTGACGTATGTACGTAAAAAAGGTCAGAGTTCAACACTGTGTCGACACTCATAATACACAAATCAGTTTTGGAATATTTATAGAAACACAATTACCATGAACGGTTGCTGTTTCGGCAGGCAGGCATAAAGCTTAGCACCCACACTAGTTGCAAATCACATATACTTTATATAGTAACACTGTTAGTAACACACAATTTCTTTCGGTGTACCAGGGAGATGTACGAGTGTACAAGTTTACAGCTATTTTGGGATAATGCACAATTTATAACACTTGTAGTCCAAATTAAGAAAAACGATAGAATAAACGTTAAACGAGTAGCAAAAAGTACAAAAATGTCTAAAAGAAAACACACCGACACACACTCATGCAAAATGAAACCCACAAACAAAAAGTTCACATACACACACCCAATGACATTGTCATCGTACGAGTGGCACTCACAACAAATGTGAATGAGGGTGAAGGCAAGGGTGTGAACGACAAAACGGAACCACTCATACGCACATACAACACGACCACACACACAACATACGCTCAAAGTCACAGAAACCCCAACAATTCATTGTAAATGTTAACCTTTACAATGGCAAAAACACAAAAATACTACGACACCAACCAAAAAAAACACACACACACACAAAAAAATGAGCACACATGCGGGAATTCATGTAATAAAAGGAGACAAACATAAAGCAAAAACCAGAGTAGAAAAATTATACAATTACTTTCAATGAAATTACATTTCTGTTTTCAGTGGGTACAACGAACAGCCAACAGTCAGGCACCTGCAACTTAATTGAAATCGTAGTACAAACGAGGGGTTTAGAGACCGTTAATTTAAAATAGAAACCGCAGATGAAAAGCATATTCTTCTAAGTATGCATCATATACAAAAATTAGCAAAAACCACAATATCACAATTTAAAATTGTACGTAGGTAGACCTAGACCAAAATTTGGACAAAACTGTACAATTCTGGGGATACACACTAATCTATATAGGCAAGTGGGAGGCCAAACGGAATTGTAGTCATTTCGAATTTGATGAAGTCTAATATTAAGACCATTCTGTAAGTACTGAATATAGAGTGCTACAAAATTAATAAAATAGAACACCCCGATTAAAATGTTCTAAGCAACATTTTTGAAAAAAATTTCACACGTAAGGAGTAGAAAAGTAGAGAGTCAAAAAGTTTAATTTCATTGAAGACATCTGTTATTGCAAATGCACTGAATGCAATATATCGCAAAGGTTTGACAAGTTTTTAACAACTTTCGCACTTAAAATAATTTATGTTTTTCTTCGACTGGACTTGTTAGAGGTTTTTTACACGATTCATACACTTTTCTGGTTTCTTGAGTTCATTGTACAAAATTGGTACGTGGCTGTATGATGTATCAATGTTGATCAGAAGTGGATATTTCTTGAGGAGACTATATTCGTATTCGAGGGCGAACTCCACAGGGAATGTTACTGATAAGTGTTGATATTAAAATAATCCAGTACAAGTCAGATGAATGATATGCAGATTTGGGCTATAAATGTCAACAACAACCACAGAGTCGATATTACAACAAAGTTATCGAACCGGATCACTTGAAACCGTAACCGTTTTGAGAAACCGAAACCGAACATAGATCGCTTTAAATGAAATCGAACAATACAAAACAAAACATTTTTAAATCAGACTATTGGCACACTTTTGCACCAAGATCTCACTCATCTAAGTTCAATTATTAATCCAGTATACTTTTGCTTTCTACACCCGATACATTCTATTTGGCATATATTGACAAAGTTTAGCAACATAATATACAGGAATTTTGTTTTATTATTCTCCCACAGCTCATTAATACTTTTCGGGGCTTCTTCGTATTCTGCCAGCACGGGCTTTAGATAAACTTACAGGTTAATGATCGGGTTCAGATCTGGACTCTGCGGTGGCCACTCCCCGACCCCAAACATCTGAGTACTAAGCCAAACAATGACAACGTTTACAGAACGTTTTGGGTCGTTGTCATATTGGAAGATGACATTCTCTGGTTTATCTATGCAGAACTGAATTGCGCTGCTTACGTGATTATTCGAATTTTGAGAGTAGGCTTTGTCAAGAGTAGGCTTTGTCATTAAAGAGATAGCTTAGCCGATAGTAGCAGCGTTTCGCAATCAATACTTGTCTCGTGATTTCCAATATGACATTGTTTTTATTGTTTGCAGGTAGACTAATGTATATTTGTACAAAATCATCTACCACTTCAATGTGTTAGCTGTCAGCATTCAAGCAGCGTTCCAACCGATTAAACTATTTGTTTGTCGTAATATATAACTTGGTTTTGTCATTATTTATCGCCGGACCCACTTTCGCCGACTGCTTCTCAATACATGAAAAGGCCGCATTAATATCAATGATATCTATATCATCGATGTGCTCGAGGCGCAAGTGAATTTTATTAAAGATGGTAACGAGTTTTCTGCTCTAAAATTATTTTTAGAGCGACGAAGATATCGCATGAAAGAATATCACCATGTCTTAAGCTTAGCTTGCTAAAAACTGGTTCTTCCAGATTATTGCCTATCATCACTGATGACTTCGTGTCGATGAGTATTCCAGTTATACTAAACCCAGCCATGGCATCGATAGTATCTGTAGTATCGGATGCTGCTTTGTAGTCAATAAAAATATGGAAAAAGGCGATCTCCATTTCAAGCACCTTCTCCAGCATGTAAATATCTGGTCTGTGAGGGATTTACGAGGTCTAAAGTCACACTGATAAGATCCTATCAGATACGCTAGGTTGGGCTTTAGTCCTTCACATGACACACTCGGCAGGACCCTGTACGCGAAGGGTATAAAGCTGATGCACACACTTGCATCGCCTTTCATATGCACATGAAATAGAATACCCAGATTCCAATCATCGTGGAATAATTTGAATCATGTTTATCAGCTGGTGCAATCATATTACCAACCCATCGCTCTGCCGGCAATTCCATCAGCAGCTTTATTGTTTTGAAGTAGTGCAATTGTCATGATGACCTCGTTATGGCTTGGTGGTGGACAATATACTCCGTCAATGATGATTGGCGTGGTTTCGTCAATTGTGCTGTCTTTGAAAAGGAACAGAGTAAAAAAGTGTTCCCTCCATATTTGCAGCACACTCTGCTTGTCTGTTACTGCATTTCCATATGTGTACTTACATGTGGGATTCCCAGTTTCAAAACCTTAGCTTTTAAACTTTCTGGTTTAATTCTATTCCTGTGTTTTTCGATATTTTCGCTCTCTCTTCTTCTCCAAAGACACTTTTTTGATTTAAAAAAGAGTTTCGTTTCTTTTCTTATTCCTGTATCATTCTCAATACCATTGATGCAGTGTTGCCTTGTTTGTAGCATCCTTTTTCTTAGACAATGCTTGACAGTTTTAATCGTACCAGGACTTCTCTGAGATTTGCTTTTTATACCCATGCAATGTCTTTGCTTCGGTGGTCATAGAATGCAGCATATGTTGTCAATGTGTATCAGGAACATCAGAATTACGATCGCTTGTAAGCAGTAAATGAGAGGAATAGGTTGGAGTAGACATTAGCTATCTCGGTAGTGTGCAGCCTTGCGATGTCTGGTATCATTTGCATATGGTGTCGATTGTTTTTGCATCTATTTAATTTTTTGCATACTTTGGCTGCAACTAAATTGTTCTTCGAGTGTATATATGCACCACGCATCAGTCGCACACCCACATCGTTTGAAACATGTCTTCTATCGCTGACCACTTGATCAATTTGGTTCTCGCATTTTGATCAGAGGGTAACCATTTAGCCTTGTGGAAGTCTTTGTGTGGCAATCTGGTTCCACTCACTGTCATATTCCTTGCCAACGCCAAGCTAAGCAGTCTGAATTCATTTCCGGTATTCGTTTGATGCGTAGACTGAATTTTTCGACTGCTGAACTATGAGGATCTTCCTTACTATTTAAGTATTAAAATCCCCCAGAATACATGTTACTACTTATTTCCCCAGTTACGGTAACTCTAGTGGTAACTGCTAGTGCACAAGACTTATCCCTTATGTCTATTTTTCTTTAGTATAGTTTACAACCGCAAACCAGTTCGTCTTGAAGAATTAAAGGTATACATTCGCGAGGAAATGGAGAACATTTCAGAATAGAAGAAGAAGTTTTAAAAAAATAAAATCCATATTTGTGTACTTTCATAATTATAATAGAGTAGTGGATACTGTACTTCTCCTTATGAAGTCTCACAAACCGCCACCTTAGAAGAATTTGTTACCTCCTAGCTATATCCAATGACCGCTGGATTAATCTCTTGTTGTTTCATTTAGTCCATAAAAGATTCAGGATTGACATTGTTGAAGGCCCTCAATGTCCAGGAAATCACCTAGTATGTATTCCCTGTAGTTTAGGTATCTTTATGTAAGACTAATTATCGAATATAAGATCTCTTCTGTGGATTAACAATACGTGCTATCATGCTGCGTCCTTAATAGAGCTTCCGGTTTAAGAGATGATCTGATATGTGTATAAATGTATTTATATCTGTTTCATTCCTAGGCCTTATTATGAAATGACTTACGCCATTTTGGGATAAATACAATCTTGTATTCCTGTTCATCTTGTTTGAATGTGCGACTTTTGTAAAAAGACTGAAGATTTTTAAAAGCCGGAGGAAACCTAACAGCTATGAATTTGGTAAATTGAATTTCGTAAATTGCAACTGATCTACTTATATTACATAAAAGAAGCCCTTAATACGAATGTAATATTAAGATAGAAAAGCTTGAGTTAGCAAATTTTTTAAATTGATCTTTACTTATTAGCTTATAAATCTGGATTTTCCACAACTACAGTATGTTTAGTTTAGTTCTATGGTTTAATCAATAACCATGACATTTCTTATTGAAGCTAACTTAAAGGCGCCGATGTATGTTTATAAAATAATTTACCTTGAATTGTAAGACGTCGAATAACATTCGATTAAAGCAGAAAATGATGACAAACCTGAAAGAGAAAAAGAGAGATTATTCATCAATGTATGTGTATTACAGTTTTCGAATGTATGCATACAATAAATCTATGCTTAATACCAATTACACAATACAATAGCCAATCTGGGGAGTGAGAAATACCAAGTCAGGGTGAAGGAACTACATTAGTATGGTAAAACCCCAAAGAGTTTGGCTTTCTCAGGCCTAAACTTTTTTATGACCTTTTATATTTTTAACTTATATTAATGTTTGTTTGATTAGTTTAAGTTGAGCTAATTTTCATTGTCATTTATTAAGTTTTTCCCATTAACTCCAAGTTTCTTAGCATATATAGGCTGTGTCATCTGTGATAAGTAGAAGCCTGGTATTGTACTGTACATATATAACGAGTTTGCATTTGGTACTCGCCACATATGTATGTACAAAGTATGAGTAATATTAATTGTATGCGCATTTTATGTTAATCATACGCACTTCGTTCCGATATGATTTAGTAACACAGTGCGACAGCTAATCTGGTGAGATGAGAAATTCCAAGTCAGTTGAAGGTACTAGGTCAGTATGGTAAAACCCCCAAAGGATTTGTCGTTCTAAACAATTCATACAATTTAATGCAATAAAAATTATTGAGAACGCCAAACCCTTTGGCGATCTTACTATACTGACCTAGAACCTGCACCCTGACTTTGAATTTCTTACTCCCCAGACAATAACCCCGAAAATATATCACCGTGTAATATGAAACTGTTGCAATACCCGTCGCATACTGTAAGACAAGAAATGTCGAACTTTGTGGTAAAATGAGAACTGCAAAAAAATAACATAACATAAAACAGTTGAAAATTAATTTTCATATTTCTCAGCGTGATTTTAATTTTAGATTGAAGCATGTTAACAAAAATAACAGCTTCTCAAAAGTCAATTAAACTTGTGTTTGCACTAACATACGAGAACATGTACAGGAGAAAGAGAAATATATTGTGAGAAACTGGATGAGAGGGAGGAGCATTTAACACCACTATCATATGTAGTATACAAGCAACTAATTAAGATTTAAGATACATATGATGAATTTCATATCAAAACCTATAAAAAAAGGGACATTTTGAACCCGACCCTCCCGGATTTTAATGAAATTTTGCATACAGGTATATTTTACCTACAGAAACATAACCTCATTTTTAGAAATTGCATTTTTGAAAATATGTGGGCGTGGCAAGGTATCGAAATATTTACAAAATGACGGTAATAGGTACATTTAAACTGCAATTACTATGGAACGACTTAGCCGATTTAAAAGATCTTGGTGTCATTAGAAAGGTATATGAGTCAGCTTTCGAAAACATACACTGTAAAAATTTTATATTACACTGAAAAAATTTTTTTGCCAAACATTAAAGTTTAAACTTAGAAAACACTTCGAAGATCAAGCCTTTTTTTGCAAAAAAAAATATTTTTAGATAGGCCTATTTAATATATATAACATATCTGAAACCAAAAATGGCGTTTTTCTTAGTTTGTTTTTAAAAAAATTTTAAGTAAAGTCTCTCTTGTTAACTTCCTTATTTTTTGATATTTTTGTGTGACAAATTGCAATTACTATGGAACGACTCAGCCGATAATAGATAGGCTATTGAATATATATAACATATCTAAAAACTAAAATGGGGTTTGTCTTAGTTTTTTTTTAAATAATTTTTAAGTAGACATCTCTTGTTAACTTCCTTATTTTTTGATATTTTTGTGTGAAAAAAAAGAATAAAGTAGCTAAACTTTGGATATGGGGAAATATCGGTCATTTGTATGGGAGGTACCAGAAGGGTACTCAAAAAAAACCTGAATAACTTCCAAAGTTTAGCTACTTTATTCTTTTTTTCACACAAAAATATCAAAAAATAAGGAAGTTAACAAGAGATGTCTACTTAAAAATTATTTAAAAAAAACTAAGACAAACCCCATTTTAGTTTTTAGATATGTTATATATATTCAATAGGCCTATCTAAAAATAATTTTTTCTGCAAAAAAAGGCTTGATCTTCGAAGTGTTTTCCAAGTTTAAACTTTAATTTTTGGGAAAACTTTTTTTTTCAGTGTAATATAAAATGTTTACAGTGTATGTTTTCGAAAGCTGACTTATATACCTTTCTAATGACATCAAGATCTTTCAAATCGGCTGAGTCGTTCCATAGTAATTGCAGTTTGTCACACAAAAATATCAAAAAATAAGGAAGTTAACAAGAGAGACTTTACTTAAAATTTTTTTAAAAACAAACTAAGAAAAACACCATTTTTGTTTTCAGATATGTTATATATATTAAATAGGCCTATCTAAAAATATTTTTTTTTGCAAAAAAAGGCTTGATCTTCGAAGTGTTTTCTAAGTTTAAACTTTAATTTTTGGCAAAAAAAATTTTGCAGTGTAATATAAAATTTTTACAGTGTATGTTTTCGAAAGCTGACTCATATACCTTCCTAATGACACCAAGATCTTTTAAATCGGCTAAGTCGTTCCATAGTAATTGCAGTTTAAATGTACCTATTACCGTCATTTTGTAAATATTTCGATACCTTGCCACGCCCACATATTTTCAAAAATGCAATTTCTAAAAATGAGGTTATGTTTCTGTAGGTAAAATATACCTGTATGCAAAATTTCATTAAAATCTGAGAGGGTCGGGTTCAATGAATATCGGTTTTGATATGAAATTCATCATATGTATATTGAAATTGAAGATGTCATACTTTGTGGTAGCTACAAGTAAAACAATAAACTATGGATATTGCAAAAATAATATATTGACAATCACTATGATGTAGAAATCACGCCACGCAACAAGAAAATGTAGTTGCTTTATAAATTCAATTATACCAATGTGGCAATTCTATAATTTTCCTTTATTTCGAAAACATGACAAAATTAATTAAAATCAATCAAAATCACTGTGTGTGTGTGTGTATGTCAAAAAATAATACATTTAGAAATAAAGAGAGCAACACAAAAATATGTTTTGTTAAATTTAATAATGACAGCTACCTACCTACACAATAAATAAAAAGTCATGTAATTGACAAGTCAAATATTTACTACATTTGTTTGCAGTAAAACAAAAGAACTTTGCCAAAGGCAGTACTGTGTGTGTATATAACAAGAAATATACAAATATTTGCATTGATACCTTTAGGCATTTTATGATTACTTAAAAATAGCAGGCTATAAAATTAAGATTGTTTGTTTTCTTGACAGCGTTGGAAAAGAGGAGGCTATTTTTAATGCAAATCGACATGGTAGATTTACAACCAAAGTCAAAAGTTTTTTATGGCCTAAGCAGAGTTGCTCGAACTTGCACTGTTTGGCAATAATCGGCTGGATGATTTATGGCAACACCTGCCAAGCGTTATGTAGAACCTAAGATACTGTATACTGAAGTGCTACTAATGATTTGTTACGGCCAAATATTGATGCTTGTGTATAATAACTTTAATGTGAGCTTTAATTTTTTAGGTAAGTTTGAAAAAATGTGACAATTTGTCAGTTTATAATAAATGAAATGAAAATTGCAGGTATGGTTGTTGTGCACTATGTTGTTCTTTGTTATTGTTGGTAATATTTTCATCTTATCTAAGAGAGAGTATTCGAACAGTATCTTTTTTTAAAATTAATGACAAGCAAACAAATATTCCCGATAATGGAAAGTGAGTAGATAACAACCTGATGTAAAATTCTAAAGTGTGGTTGGCATATATTGTTTTAGAAAAGGGATACCGGTTACCATTTCCAATTATTATGAAAATTGTTTTGTTATTAAGATTGTGTTTTGGAATATCAAAACTCTATACAGAGATGGTGATTTGAGTAATTTGGTTATTTGAGTTTTCGGATCGTTATTCACTTGGAAAAAACCTGAATCTCTCTTTTTGGAGATATATCAAGTCCGATATATCAAGTTCATAATTCTAGGATATGCACCTAGAATGTTCGAACTCTATACAGACATTGTGCCTCTATCCAACTGGCCTATGTCCTCGACAAATACAAGGCTGACATCACCGCCATACAGGAAATGCTATGGACGGGACAGGGATGCACACGACGAAAGAACTGCTAAATCTTTTACAGCTGCCATGCCTAAAGGCACGTATTTGGATGTGGTTTCATAGTCGGCAAGAGACTTCGACACCTGGTCTCACGGTTTAACCCATTGATTAACTGAATAGCCACTATTCGCATCCGGGTGAAATATTTTTACATTACGTTGATTTGTGTGCACGTCCCGACTGAACACAAAGACAGGGACCGCTGATATGACTCTCGTACTCTGTTCGTTCCCGAAGGCAGCATAAGTGACGAAATCACACTAATCATCAACGATGGAGTAGATTTTCCACCATCGAACCACACCGAGATCAGCACGGCAATCGGCAATTGCATGGCTTAAAGACAATAAAGTCGCGGAAACCGATAGTATGTCGGCGGCGATTAGCTGTCAACGTGCCTGCAGCAGCTGATAAACACGTTTTGGCTAAATAAATGCATTACCGACAATTTCAATCTGAGTGTTCTAAGAAAAGTGCTTAATAAATGTGATCCTTGTATGTATACCAACTATCGTGGAATCAGTCTTTCACAAATCTCAACCATTGTCCTGTCCAGTGTGTTATGTGAAGAACTGATAAATCCACGACCGACCAGAAATTAACTACGACAAATCCAGGAGAAGACCAAAAAAACACACAAACACGTTATGGCTAAAGGCTTGCATGCCCTATGATTGGAATCTGAATGCTCTATGACCTGTGCTTAAGAAAGGCGTTCAAAGTGTGTGTACCAACTATCGCGGAATCAGCCTTTTACACATCGCATACAAGGTCATCTCTCGTATGCTTAGTGTGTGAAAGACTAAAGGCCATACTAGCGAACCTAATTCGACCTTATCAGTGCGGCATTTGACCTGGTACACATACGGCCAACCAGATATTCACATTATGCAAATTCTGGGGAATACCCAAGAAGTGCAGACCGATACCTACCAACTGTTTATCGATTACAAAGTTACATTCGACAGTCCGATACCACAGAAATTATAAGATGCTATGGTTGAGTTCGATCGATGGGACCGGCCGTGGCATAGTGGTTAGAACACGCGACTAAAATGTGGGAGATCGCAGGTTCAACACCTGGCTCCAGTCATCTTAAAAAAAGAAAAAACCCAGTACAGAAATTTCAGTCAGTTAAACTGACTGATAAATACCATCACCCAATATAATATATTGTTTAAGTCTTGAGTTATTGAAAATAATCAATTTGTAATTAAAACCGGATAGAAAGTTTCAGTCGGGCGACCCGACTTACATTTACCCTTACCCTCAGTAAAACAAATAATTTTCTATTTTATTGATATTATTACCCTATTTCTAAAGTGGGCGGAGTGGTACATTTGTATGGGAGGTACCAGAAGGGGCGTGTCTAGACTTTCAGATTTTTTCTCCAAAACTTTATCCTGCTTGAACTTTACCAAATACAGAATTTGGGCACGATCGCGTTAGTTCTTTTAATAATATTAATCGATTTCTAAAGTGGGCGGTACCAGATGGGGCGTGGATAGACTTCCAATTTTTTTCTCCATAACTTTATCCCGTTATTGCTTTACTAAAAATAGAATTTGGGTACGATCACGTTTGATTTATTGATATTATTTCTCCATCTCCATAGTGGGCGGAAAGGGTTTGTATGGGAGGTACCAGAAGGGGCGTGGCTAGGCTTTCAAAAATTTTTCCAAAACTTTATCCTGTTATAGTTTTACTAAATACAGAATTTGGGGATGATCCCGTAGGGTGTATTGATATTATTACTCGATTTCTAAAGTGGGCAGAATGATGTATTTGTATGGGAGGTACCAAAAGGGGCGGGGCCACGTAGCCCATTTGCAAAACCGTAAGTAGTTTTAAAAAAATAATAACTCGTGCAAAATTTCAAAACATTTGGTTGCGTTTTTCGAAAGTTATCGTGCGAACCAGCCGGACAGCCACCAGACAGACATACAGACAGACGGACATGGCTCAAACGACTTAAAAAGTCATGAATCGAATTTGGTTCAAAGAAACCTAGGGTCTAAAGTGACTCCTTCTATGTGTTACACTTTTGGGTCGTATCAAATGATATATACCCTCATCCCTAAGGATGATGGTATAAACATTACTTTCATTGTCGGCTTCCCTCGAATGTTGTCGACAGCAACTTCGCAAAATTAGTGTCGAGCCAATCGGTATGTCTAGTAAGAACTTCTCAAACAGTGACGTTTGCAAAGGAAAATTAAGTTTTTTTAAGTTTTTAATGGTTGAGTTCGATATCCCCTCGACGCTGACACGAAATCTTCAGTGAACATAGGCAAAAATGTGACAGAGCCATTTGCTACCAAGCGAGGCTTTAAAGAAGGCAATAGTCTGTCATGAGATCTCTTTCACATCGTAATGGAGATAATCATGCGGAAGGCTGCAGTGAACAAAACTGGTGCCATCTATAATAAAAGTCACATGCTGCTTACGTATTCCGATGATATAGATATCAGTAGCCAAGGACAGCGGGATGTTACTGCGGCCCTTTCAAGCATTGAAAAGCAGTCGGAAGAAGTGGGGTTCAAAATCAATCCATCATAAATGAATGTAATAGTATCGGCTTGGATATCAAGAGACAAATATTGATCGCAAACTGCTGCTACTATGCGTCCAGCAAGCGATTTAATGGCGAAGCTTTTTCTCGTCGAAAAACGATCTAATACTGCCAGAGAATGCGCTGAATTCTCCTGAAAAGACCGAACAATCTTCGAGAAACAAATACTACTAAAAATAGAAAGCGTGTTAGGTAACAACAACGCGAGAAGCTATCCCATACCTCAAACATGGGGTGTAAATGGAAATAACATTTTTTAGGTTAAAAATACATCTAAAATACACGTAGTCAAGCGCATTCAAATAGAAAATGCTCTAAGGAGAGGCGCCAAAATCTTCATTGGATGGACCAGCTGAAAGAGCTGTTGTCTTTGTTGGTCTTCCGCATGATATTCGCGCATTCTAATCACCATGCCATCATTATAATAACTGCATAAAATATATTGTTGGTTGTGGCAAATACACTTTGCTTGGAGTAATTGAATTATGGTACTTCTGTAAGTGTAGCAATAGAATTTAAATCTATTGCAAGACTAAAGTACTAGTTATAATATCTAAAACCCTGGATAAGTTTTCATACAATCAATATTTTTTTTTATGTGTAAGCATGATGTCTAAGCATTCTTTTCTAATTTGAATTTTCTGATTGTTATTCACTTGAGAATAACCAGATTCTTTCTGCAGAGGTTCCCATGCAGCTCACAACGTCTGATAGATAAGAACGTTGTTGTCTTTGAGCGTCCCCAAGTAGCCAAGGGAAGAGTGTCTGAGGACCTAGCACACCCCACTTGGGCTATGCATCATATCCTACAACTATTTAACTACTGGCCAACGTCAACGCCCACAGTAACTAACTGTATGGAGAAAAGTCCATAAAATTTCAAGTAGTGGCTGAACTATAAAAAATAACATCCTATGTTTATATACGAAATGATGCTGCTCTTAAAAACTGTTTTTATTTAGAGGACTATTATTTTCCCATTCCTCATCAGTCTAATGTAGCGCCTCTTTAAATTGTTTGCTACCGCACCGCATTTAAATATCCCTTAAAAGGCATTCAATTTTAATTACAACTTTTTCTTTTTATTTTTTGTTTTGTTTTAATTTTTATTTGGGCTACGGTCTATTCGCAAGAGAAACATTTTACGTAATTGCCGTTTTATTTTGCCAAACAAAGTTTAATAATTTCAAAGTGTTTTTGTTTTGTGCCTGGACCCTCATTGACAAAGTATCTGCTGCAAACCAATGGAAATAATTTTTCGGCACTGTTTTTTTTTCTCTATGACCCATAGTAGTGGATGAAAAGTAGGGCAGGAAATAGGTGATGCGGACGACGTAAAATTTCTTGGTTCTTCTAAACATTCACTTAATTACTTTCTTTTATGTTGCGTTTGCTGCGTTTAAATTTCTATTAATTTTTTTTCGCTATTAGAGAGAAACAGAGAAGGTGAACACTACACGCCCAAAGGATTTTATATACAGTCACTATGGTATTTTTTGCTTTGCAAACTTATTTTACTGGTCTTTTATTACCGGATATCTCCGACTGAAACTAATAAAGTTTACTTCTAGTCATCAAAATGAATGAAGTTTCATTTTGATATCGCACTAGTTGCGACCCTTGCAATGCCTGTCTCCCGCTCTCTCTCTATCGCTCAGAACCTTACTTTGCTATAGTATGCTGTGCTGTTTCATTTCGTATAGTATCGGCTTTAGTTGAAATTGCCTTTGAATGACAAATGAATCCAACGGCGACCATGTTGCAATTTGTTGAATTTTTACTGCAAACACAACAACTGCTATAACTTCCAATAACACACGGATATGAATACAGCCAGTATCCAGGCCGCACCATCGCAACCGCATCTCTCTACACACACACATACACACATAGCTATTGCCAGATATCCTTCCGTACGTGGATTTGTATATTTGTGTGTTTTTAGTGCATTTCCAAAGAATTTAATAACATTTTGTTTTTGTTGTTGTTGTAGCTCAAGAAATAACATCTCCTCTGCACAGAAAAAGTAATATATTAAATTTATGGAGCGATTGTATTGTGAATGTTGTGTTGTGCCCTCAGCTAGCGAGAGAGAAAGAAAAACCTAGAGGGTGGACATTTTTATGGTGTCGTATTAAATGTAATTAGAAATGCAGAAAGAGTAGCAAGGCCAAAAAATTAAATCTAGCACAACAGAAATGTGTTACATTCCTGTGGTAGTTGATTGCTATGCGAGCATTACTGAAATGGTTATGATATTTTGTGTGTCGTGCCAAATGACTTTATATCAAGGGCTTTATAATAATTGTGAGTCGTACAAGTTAGGGCTATCAAATAAAATCATATTATGGAAAATATCCTTAACACTAAGAGTTAACAACAAGTTTATAATAAGCATTATAAAATAACTGGTGGGAAGGTGAGAAGACGAAGACATTGCAATTTTTTTGTACTATTTACAAATTGTTTCAATTTCTCATAGTTTCTGTGATATTAAATACCTTAACCACGTTGTTAGGGTTAGGTTAGGTTCGAGATGCCCAAACAGCCCACACTACACTCGATGATCAATTGACCCATGGTAATTGCCCATTTTCCTCGATGTTGTAGACAGGAACTTCGAGTAGTCGAGCCAATTGGCATTTGTCTGGTACAATTTAAACTTTAGTTCTATTACTCCCCACGAGTGAGGTATGAGATAGCTCGCGTTATCGTCTGCAGTTTGACCAGCTTTTACTGGACTTATACTACAATGTTGCTATTGACAACTTCTAGGATGCCACCGATGACAAAAAAATTCGCGATAGTCGAGCGTTCTAACCATCATGCCAAGGTCCTTTCCGTGGCTACTTAAACAATCTGACGTTCAGTATAGTCGTTCAACTATAGATTCCGTTTCTATGATACTAGAAATCAGAAAATGAACTTATGATGGGAATCAATGGAAATGTGGATTTTTTTTATAATAACTGCATAAAATATTTTTTTAGTTGTTGCAAATACACTTTGCTTGCAGAAATTAAATTAAGGTACTGCTAAAAGTATAGCAATAGAATATAAACCTATTGCAAGACTTAAGCACTCGTTATGATTGCCAAAACCCTTGATAGATCACGTGTTCACCGGTCAATGTCAGTGAACATCCACTCAGGTGTAGAAAATGGCGATTGAGAAAACCACAGATGAGTCTTAGGGAGTAGGTAATATAAGCTACTATAGCACAACACAACGGAATTCTTAGTAGCTTTGGCAGCCCCGTTAAACTTGGATCGGGCATTCTCTTTAAATAACAAAATATCATGAAAACACGAGGAAAAGGCAAAAAAACAACATCCCAGCCCCTATATGTGGTGACCGATTAAACGTTCTAAGGACGACGATTTTAGGATCAGCTCCTGCAATCAAAGAACTCTCTGTTGAAATGGAACCTCTATCAAATAGGCGGATGCCCTCGACAAAAACAAGGCTGACATCACCACAATACAAGAAATAAGATGGACGGAACAAAGTTGCATACGACGAAAGAACTGTCACATCTTTCACAGCTGTCATGCAGAATGACATCCCAGCAAACCACAATAGGAACGAAAAGAGTCCTACTAAAGAGAATTTTCAGAGTGTGTCAAATGATTCCTTACAATCAATAAAAATTAAGACCTTTCCTTTTTGACAATAGCAAAGAACTATTTCCAACGAACCATTTTCGAAGAAAAATATGCTCTTTTCTGAAGGTTCAAAAAATTTGGGCTTTTATAGAGCGTGAAAGCTCCGATTAAAGTGTCTCAAAATGCTCTTTTCGGACTCATAGGGTTTACTGGCTTGAATTTAGAAGTGGATTCATAGTAGGCAAGAGGCTTCGGCATCTGCTCCCGTCATTTGATCCTGTAAGTGACCAAAGAACCACTACCCACATCAAGGTAAGATATTTATACATTACTTTGATTTGTCTATACGTCCCGACGAAAGACACAACGAGGACTTTAAAAACGCATTTTATGAGCGCCTGGAGGGAATATAAGACCGCTACCCTGGTCATGACATTTAAATTGCTCTTGGAGATTTTAATGCTAGCATATGAAGAAAAGATGCTTCTGCTTCAGCAGTCAGAAAATTCAGTGTACACAAAAACACATCCGATAACGGATTCAGATTTTTTAGCTTCTCGATAGCAAGAAACATGGTAGTGAGTGGAACCAAATTCCAGCGAAAAGATATTCACAAGGGAACCTGTATATTCCCCGACCACAAGACAAGAAACCAGATTGACCATGCCATAGTACTATGCGGTATGTCGCGCAATGTCTGAGGAAAATAATGCTGCATACAAGGCAAAACTGTAACCAATGGCAACTCGTGCTCTGACGTAATGATATAACAAGAAAAGGAAGGAAATGAAAAGCAAATTCAGGCGGAAAAAGCGTCTATGGAAAAAGAGAGAGCCAGGATATCGAAATTAAATTAATCCTACCAAAAGATCAAAAGCAACGGTTTCGTAACATGGATCGCCTCATGGGAACAGGAATCCCCACCTGTAAGGACAAAGATGGAAATATGGTTACGGTTACTCAAAGTGTGCTGCTAAAATGGAGGGAAAAATTTTGTACACTGATCTTTTCCAAATGCAGCATAAATCAGGCTAATAGCGATGGAAAAGATTGTTCACTATGTAGCCAAAACAAGATCGGCACGGCAATTGCACAGCTTAAAAACACGGGAGCCAATGGATTATCGGCAGAGTTTTATAAGGCCCGCGTCTGTTTATCGATACGACAGAAATCGAATACGACTGAAACTATAAGATGCTATGGCTGAGTTTGATATTTCTGCGAAACTGATACGACTTTGCACGATGTCACCGACCGAAATGAAGTCTTCAGTAAAAATAAGCAAAAATCTGACAATCCCTCTTTCTACCAAGAGAGGCTAAAGTCTGTCATGTGATCTCTTTAACATTCTAATGGAGATGTTCATGCAGAAGGCTGCAGAAAACACGTCTGGTACCACCTTCGCGTACGTCAATCATATAAATATCAATGGCCGAAGACTGCTGGTTGTAACTACGGCGCGATGATAAATGAGGACAAATCCAAATTATTTGTTTCAACAAAGAAAGAATCTTCTTGTTCGGGACGCTGCGGGAATGTTGACAGCTATAACTTTGAGGTGGTACATAATTTTGTCTAGCCCGGTTTCCCTGTTTACTATAGCAAAATCAATCTGTAAATCAAGATACGAGTATTGATCGCAAGCCACTGCTACTATAATGCAAAAGAAAGTGATTTAGTCAATGTCTTCTCTCTACGAACAAAGATCCAACACCACCAGACACTGATCCTACCTGTCGTGCTCTACAGTAAAGAACTCTAGGTAATGACTCATGACTCATAATCCCAAACATATTTAAACTAGGCAGGCACAAATGCTCACTGATGTGTGCTTGCCTGATTAAAACCTGTCATCGTTAACGGCGAGTACTGTCGTCGTATGTCTCATGATCTGTTTCAACTGTATAACCACATTGTCGTAGTCAAGCGTGTACAATTAAAACAAATGCACTGGTTTGGATACGTTGTACGAATGGATGAAAATGTTCCCACTCGAAAAGTCTTACGGCCTTATTCATAAAAACTTATAAGAGGTTTATAAACCATTTTTAAGCAATTTTCGAGAAAACAATATTCATAAACGATTCACATCTTCAATAAGTTAAAGTAGGGTTGTCTCTACTTTAAGCATGCTATAACTTGACGTTTGTACAATTTATTGCATATTTATGAATTTGAGATCTTTATTTTGAGTTTTTCGGCATTTTTCCTATTGAAAAGAGTTGTTGCATGCTTTCATTGTGTAGGAAATTTTCTTCTTAATCATTGCGCACATAGAAAACTATCTAAATAGCCATTTTTCATTCATGAATACCATTTAGAAAAATATTTCTCCAAAATTCTTCAAAAATAATTTGTAAATAATGAAATAATATTCGTGATGTATAAACAATCAAAACAAGAAAACAATGTAATCGGTATCCGATTATAAATTCAACACGAGGAAAAGAAAATCACATTTTTTAATATAATTTTTACTTTAACGTCTTTCTTATCATCATGAGAATCGTAGTCAATGAAAAATTGAGCTATAATAATGTTCATAGTTATTATAAGTGCAAATACATATTTGGTATCCGATTATAAAGCTTTTGTATCCGATTATAAAGCTGTTTGATTACATCAGTAACGGCCAATAACAGTCGGCGTTGCCACCTGAACACATAAAGCTAAAGTGCTGATAAAAACGTTTATGAATACAATTTCTTATTAAAGGTTTTTTAGAGCTAAAGAATACTTTAGCTAGAGAACGCTTCATACCTAGTTTAGAAATTTTTTTTGAATATGGCCGTTAGGCTATACAAACCGGTTTTCCAAAAAACAGTACTTCACAGAACATTGCTAGGTCAATTATAGGTAAATCGGCAAAGAATGTTGTTTATGCTTATCCGATATTCTGAAGGCAAATCTCAAAGGAAACTTTTATTAAAATGTCCTTATATAATACGAAAATTTGTTTAGAAAATGCTGTTAAATGACTGTTTCCTCTCATCTTTAAAAGGGTGGGATGACTTCCGTATTCATATAAAAAAACTTCCAATTGCCGTTATCTCCTAAACTAAGCATCCAATCGCGAAAAAGGACTATGTCACTAAGATATAGTTGGGAACTCATCTTGTAATGGCTAGGAAGCCGTCCAAATTTAGATGAACTAGTTTAAATGCAGCTATCTGCTAAACTATGTGTCCGATCGCAAAAAGGAGCTTAAGTTATGATTACCATACCGTTAGCTGAAATGCAAACGGCCCTAACTAACAAAAAACTCGAAATGGGTTTTTTGATCGATTATAATGTATTTATTCAAACTACATGTTCATACAGAATTACAGAGTCTTACGATTAAAAATAGTTTTTTTATTAACCAAATACAAAAGGCCCTTACTACAAAGTGTTCGTTTTAATAAATGCAAAGGGCCCTAACTAACAACAACCAGCACAACACCCTTAGGGATGAGGGTATATATCATTTGATACGAAAAAAAGTGTAACGCATTGAAGGAGACGAGTTAGACCACAAGTATCTTAAGACCAAATTCGTTTCAGGACTTTTTAAAACGATTGAGCTATGTCCGTCTGTCTGGCTGGCTGGTTGGATGGCTGGTCAGCAGGATAACTCGAGTAAACCTTAACGGATCGGTATGAACATTCACCAGTATTAATATTTTCCAAAACGAACTTATGGGATTGTAAATGGGCAAAATAGCCCCACCCCTTCTGGTACCTCCCATACAAAATTACCTATTTTTGGATAATTTACATTTGTTTCATAACTTTCAAACGGACGATCGTAGGATATTTAAATTTGGTCAGTTTATTTATCTTGCAAAAGTAGACAAACCCTAAGAAAACCGAAACCTTTGACCTTTGGTACCTCCAATACAAATGACCTAATTGACCCTTATAGCTTAACATACATATCTTTTTTGTAAGTAAACTGAATTTACTCAAATTTTGAGTATGATGTTCGCTTATGAAAATGGGACTCAGGAATGAATATGGACTATATCGGTTGACGCCTTCTGGTACCTCTAATACAAAATTACCTATTTTTGAAAGATTAATATTTCTTCCATAACTTCCAAACGGACATTGGAGAGGTAATGAAAATTAGTCTGTTAATTTATATTGTGATATGAAGCAAAACTTCAGAAAACCTAACTATTCGACACACCCCTTCTGATACCTCCCATACAAAGAACCGAACTCACCCCCATAGTCTTACATACATATCTTTTTTTATAAGTACACTGAATTCAGTCAAATTTTTCGTAAGTTTTATGTATGAAAATTTGAGTCAGGAATGAATAAGGACTGTATCGGTTCACCCCTTTTGGTACCCCCTATCAAAATTAAATTTTTTGAAAATTAATATTTCTCACATAAATTCCAAACCGGTACCTATACCTCCTACACAAATAAGTCAAGTTTTGGACGATTGTGCACCACAAGCAGGGGAAATATTATACATAAGTAATTATACGTAATCATGCATTAAAAAAAATGCAAGCTAAATCTAAAAATCTAAAGTATTTGTTTTCATACTGACATTTGGCAACCATGCTTAAATAATTTTTCCTTAATTTTGTTTAAAATTATTTATCCATTGTTATTACAGCGATATTTTACTTCATTAAAAATGTATTGTCAAGTTACTGACACATAACTAAAAAATTTGAAATGTAGTTAGGGCTTTTTGTTTCAGAAAATCAGACGTCAAAAGGACGTAACTAACATAACTTTTACAATATTTAAAAAAAAAAAAATTTCTTTTAAATTTAAATACGTCGGTGTTTTACATATTACTTTGGAAATAATTGCTCTAAAAACATTAATATATATAGTTTTATACAGTTTTTTGTTTCTCCTGTAAAGTAATGAAAATGTTAGATAGGGCCGTTTGCATTTCAGCTGACGATACAATAGTTGGGAAATCACCCAGTTACAGTTGGGATCTAATTTTGAAGTAGATTGGAATCTCACCACGAAATTAGTGCGAAGCCGTCGATATTCATATGAAAAACTTTGTGCCTTTATTTCCTATGTTAAGCGCCCAATGATAGAAAGGAGGTTAATTTGTGGTCAAAAATAAAATACAAAATGTAAGCAAACGTATTCAAAGTTTGTGAGTTATATAAATTCCACCTTTACAGCCATGTTCTGAGAAGCAACGAGGTTTGAAAACAGAGAAAAATCGGTAGAAATGTATTAAAAAGCATTACCTTTTTACCGATTTTGCTCTGTTTTTAAACCGAATTGTTTTCCAGACCATGGCCGATATACTAAGTTAATCTTTCCTAATAACTTCTGTTTGGATGAACAGGTTATATATCGAATGGATTAATGTATCGATATTCATATCTTTTCATATTTAATTGCATATTTGGTTCTATTTTACAATTTCCGAAAAACCGAACGAAACCGGTTAACTCGGTTTTTAGTAAATCATGTATTCGAAAACCGAATTGTTGGAAAAACGCATTTTTCGGATAAACCGGAAACCGGTTTTCTGAAAAATTCAACTATTTGAACACTATAGAGGTACTAGAGGGGGCATGGCCATGTAGCCCATTTACAATACTGTTCGTAGTTTTGAGGAAATATTAACCCATGCAAAGTTTCAAAACAATTGGTTGCGTCTTTCGAAAGTCGTCGTAGCAGCCAGACAGACAGACATGACTCAAATAACTTAAAAAGTCATAAATCGAATTTGGTTCAAAGAAACATAGGGTCTAAAGTGACTCGTTTCATGTGTTACACATTTGGGTCGTATCAAATTATATATACCATCCTACCCATAGGGTGAGTGTATAAAAATACATACTTAAGCATTAGGTGTTACTTTTATTTATGCAATTGGAATATTTTGTTCTTGTTAATTAGTACCAAACAATTATATTTTGCGAAATATACTAATATTTCTTTTTATGTTTTTCCAATATACTTTCAGGTAAGTTTCCGTTAAAGTCTGAAGCAATTGAACATTCGGAAAGTAAGTAATAGTTTTTTATGTGCACATATACAAAGGCTATCATACTGCAAAGAGATAAAATGGAATATGTAAATAATTTAATAAATGATAAGTTTTAATATAAGTGATGGGATTGTGGGGGGCGGCACCTATTATATAAACTAAAAAATTCAAATCAAATTTCTAGAGTACTAAAACAATGCACTTATATTTAAAAAACTGCGATAGCGAAAGTCTAAAATGGTATGTTAAGCCGAAAATAAGCGCGATATGTCTAGAAAAGCTCCTCAATAAGTGACGTTCGGATTCGTCAATAAACAATTGTGAATTGTGAATCTAAAAATAGAAAGCATGTTAATTCTCAACAACGTGAGAAGCTCTCCCATACTTCATATATGGAATGTAAAGAGAAATTAAGTTTAAAGTTATTTCCTAGACCACAATGTCCATTAATAAAAATCCGGCCTCTATATATCTAACTAGCTTTACCGGCTCGCGTCGCTCCGCCGCTACTTGCACGTTATTACTCAGTTATAACGTAGCATTCTATTGGAGAAAAGATTTTTAAATTCGGATGTGTAGTTTAAAAGATTGTTCCCTACATACAAACAAATAAACTAACAAACAAACAACTAACCAACATCTCCTTTTTATAACATAAGTATAGCTATCTGGACAAACATATGCTAAGCATTCGTATATAATACCTAAACTAGGCACAATCATATTTGCCAGAATTCATACATTTAATGATGTCTAATCGGAATTAGTAATGTATTTAATTTTTTAGTCATAAAGAAAATTTAAAAGTATATCATGTTACGGTCGCTTAACTTGATTTGACATTACTTTTCCAATTTCATGGGTCATTTGGTATTAAATGTTTCATAATTCATAAACTGTGTACGACTATGTGTGTACATGAGTGTTCAAATATTTAATGTTGTTTTCTTCCAAACTATAACAAATAACGTTGGTTGGCAACAAATCAAAGAGTTATATTTTTTTTGCTATTGCCTTTGTACACACTGGTGATTGATATATGAGCAGTAGCAGTATAAAGATACTTCTATTTATTTCGTAATAAACATGAAATTTTTTTGAAGACGATTTCTTAACATATTATCTACGCTAAATCCCTTTTCCAGCAACAGAAATTTATCCATTAGTAGCCGCACGTAGATAAGAATTCCTAACGGTTCGTTTTTATGCTCTCCCTAGATAGTTCGTCGCACAAAGATTAGATAACAGCTCTTTTACCTGGTGAATGCAACTAAGTTTTGGTCGCCCCCTACGCACCCATCTAGTTTATTGCCGAAGAATTTTCGGGCTGAAGCGTTCTCAGTATTCTCTCGAAGACTTCCACAACAAATTAATTACCCAATTAAGCGAAGTACCTATTTAGTTATTCATGACATCAGTATGACATTGTAAGCGAGAGATCTCTTTCACTCATTATAACTCCGATTGAAATGGCACCTACTGACATCATCACTTACTTCGTAATCAAGCGTGTTATCAAGCTCGTTTAAAACTCCGCTTATAACGTAAATTCAATTGAAATGGCACTTACTGACATCGTCGCCTACTTTGTAAGCGAGAGCTCACCGATTATATGGCTAAGACACTGCTATGCTAAATTTAAGGGGGAATATAAGCGAGAGTATCATCACTGAATGATACTAAATATTGCTGACATCAGCGATTAAGTAACGGGTATTTTAACCGCTGGGCAGTGCCCAGGAAGGAACAGCGTCTGGTAAAGTTCGCTCTTTGCACGTCGAGACAGGGCTTTGTCATATCACCTGATCCTACTTCTTGTGTCTGCCAAACCACTAAGAAAGCCATTCTGTTGGGCTTTTGTAGCCTCTGTTACCTAGCTTCTAAGACGCATCGGTGGTCTTCTCGGTCACCTTCTCACATTTGCTACCACTGAAGAACGTTCAGTGGCATTGTTCGGGAACACGTAAACCATCGGACGTTTTTGGGGACCTCCGTTGAGAGATTTTGGTGATTCCCTAGTGAATAAGGATCAGAAAACTCAATCTAAAAAAATCTCTATCTTAATCTCTATAGGATATGCGAAAATCCATATTAGGTAGGAATCTCTTTGCCCCAGACATAAGACGGCAACTCAGAAGTTTGTGATTAGTTTTTTAAACAGTTGTACTTTTTTATAAAAACGACTTAAAATTTGTTTAACGTATGCTTTTGTTCTACCCTGCTAGCAACAGCAGCATACATCTTAAAAAATCTCTCTCTCTTGCTCTCATATTTCAACATATTTTACCAATTACGCATCCTGGGCATGACCTTAAGAAACTCATCCATGTATTGTTGTATTATTCTATACTTAACTTTAACATTACTGCTGTTTAATTTGCACCACTGTCGCCGCAACACTTCACAGTCATTCATATTACAAAATGTATGAATATATAAATACTTTAGAACACTTCTTCTGTATATATAGTAAATCCACATTATCACACAGATTTAATAGATATAAATATATTATTATTGCAACAACAAATACAACACACACACAGAGCAAAAACACAAAAGTACAAACTAAAAAGAAAACAATCACAATTATAAAAAAATACATATAGACAAAGCGTCGTGTAAAGGCCAAGGTCAACTGATTCTCAAAAGGATATCCCATCATTTCCTTTTTCGTTCGTACTTCGCAAAAAAAAACAACCCAACAAAACGGAGATACGTTTCCATAATAAATAAAAACGATGATGAATTGTCGTAAAATTTATGACTCTACTCGTAATACCAACAAAATTGCAAAAGCTCTCGACAAAACGAAAACAAATTAAAGCGAATTCAAAAGAAATCACAGGAAATACAAAGCGTTTGTCATATAAAAATTTTAAATAGACAGAGAAAAAACGAAATAATGAGAGAGGAGACGGAGGGTAAAAGAAATTTAGAAAAAGAGCAAACAGTTTCCATTTATTATTTATTTTGTTTTCCTTCTTTCGGTTTTTTCCCCTCATTTGGTGAGTAAATTAAATTTCGTTGCCACCACATTGATAAAACAAAGATGCTTCCGTTTTTTGTTTGCCCATCTTATCCTTATCGTCTGCATATTTTGTGTTTGTTTTTTTTTTTTTTTTTTTTTTTGCTGTTCTATTTTGACTTTTACTTTGGGGATTGTTTTACATTTTGCTTACATATCAAAAATTCAAATGACACTGAATGTCCTTGAGAGGGGAATGCACTCATACTCGTATACTTAGACATTCCTAAGAATGTAAAAGTACCATTCACTTGCGAACCAACTTAAGGTCCTTTTGCCAAATGATGTATTTTTGTTGTTGTTGTTGTTGGTGTTGTTTTTAGATAAAGAAAGATATAAAGGAAAATATGGCACTGTATTGCATAAATAATGTTCCTCTAGAGATAATGTAATATGAACACATTGGGACAGTGATTCTGCTTGTACTTGTTTTCTCTTTTTTTTTTCAAAGATAGAATCAAACATATGTGTAGCATCACCTCAATGGAGTTGTTGGTACAAGAAAGGAGGGAAAATTACGATATAAAATATAAATGTCATTTAGCTTGAGTAGAAAAGCGGTTTAGTCATCATTTATAACTTGTAATATTTAATAGGTGAGTCTTTAACCATATATTTATTTCGAGTATCTCAGGGTTTAAATGAAGCCTTCGTAGTAACGAAGTGGTTATTTTTTTTTTTTTTTGATATTAAAGTATTAAAAAATTAAATTTTGGGCAGTTAAAAGTCTTAAACGAATTTAACGTAAACAGAAATTGGTGAACGTTCCGGAAATACTGAGATTTTCTCTAACGATACTGCAGTGATCAGCAAATTAAGGTAACACGATGCATTAGATAATGGTTTAAGATCAACATAATGTCCCGATGAAAATGTGTCTAATATGAATCATGAATCTTATATAATTGCAGATTTATTTAGTCGTTGATTATTGAGGCCGACCTTAGTATGAAGCCCATCATAGCTATCATGGTTGACCTGTGTTTCAGCTCTGTCACTGGCATCTTCTGTTCACCGATATGCGACTCTATTGATGTTGTAAACCGCAACTTCTGAAGGAGTCTTTCGGCATGTAAAAGTAAAAGTTTTTGGATAACCTGACGTTCGGTTAGTCGGTTAACTGTAATTCCCATTGTGTTAGTTAAAAACATGAAACCATTATACCATATACCATTCATGGAAAGTAGTAACAATGCGTTTAATGTGAGGCAATATTCTCATGAGAGTCCTTTCAATTAATCCGGACAACCATATCTTTTATTACCTTTGATCAAGCCATATAAATGTCAGTTAAAAGACATAAACAACATTTAATTTCTTTCTACACCCCATGAATGAGGTATTTGATAGCATCCCTCGGTGCTGCGATTTAACACGCTTTCTATTTTTAGATTTACAACTAACGGCTCCTACTTGTTTATCGACAAATGCGAACTTCACACAACCAGATTGCAGTACTCACCGAGATCAGGAGATCCATTGTCGTTATCCATTAGAAAAGGGAGAAAGGTAAGGAGAGGAGACAGACTGAGAGAAGGCATAGTACAGCCTCCTCTGGCTAATATGTTTGCTAAGTCATTGCCACGATTTTCGCAATGTCCTGGGATCCAACAGAGGCTGACACCGAGAGACTTCAGGCCATCCGACTTATCCTTACAATTCCTCATCAACTTCAATGTTATAGTTGTCAACGTTCACGCAGCGTCCCAAACGAGTAAACTCTTTGTTCGATCAAACAAATAACTTAGTTTTGTCCTCAAAAATAACCAGACCCACGTCAGCCGACTGCTTCTCAATGCTCGAAAAGCCGCAGTTATGATATCAATATCATTAGCACACGAGAGTAGCATGCAGCTTTTGTTAAAGATGATGCCAGACGTATTTACGGCAGCCTTCCGCATGATCATCTCCATTATGATTAAAGAGATCGCATGACAAACTATCCCTCTGTCTAAAGCCTTGCTTGGTAGAAAATGGCTGTGTTAGATTTGTGCCTATTTTCACTGAAGACTTCGTGGCAGTCAGTGTCATCCCGCAAAGTCGAATCAGCTTCGCGGAAATACCAAACTCAGCCATGGCATATAATAATTTCTGTCGTATCGGTCTGTCGAATGCAGCTTTTAAGTCGATAAATAGATCGTAGGTTTCGATCTGTATTCTGGTCTTCTCCAGGATTTGTCGTAGTGTGAATATTCGAGAGAAAAGTACTCCGAAAAATATATGGACCTATCTGTGTCGACGGCGAGTTTCGCCATCGGATGAACCATGAGCTGTATGAGCTTTACCACGACATCGATGAAGCTAAAAGATACCAACGAATTCTATATCTGGGACATGTTGCCAGGATGGATGTAAAAGCTCCAGCGAGAAAGGTGTTTGAAGGCGAACCTGAAGGACGGCGCACAGCAGGGAGACCCAAACACCCTTGGAAGGACCAAGTGGTAGGCGACGTGCCACCATCTGGTAGGACTAACTGGAGAACACACGCAGAAGACCGAAGCGTGTGGAATTCTTTAGTACTTCAGGCCTCAAATTATGAACTACGTTCGTATGTTGTAATGGGCTACTTAAGTAAGTTAGTAAGTAAGTGAATATCTGGTCAGACTTGGATTTACCAGTTCTAAATAGTGGTAAGGCCCAATCAGGTTCTTTAAGATAGGCTTCAGTCTTTCACATAATTTCTGTCGAGTGGCCTTGTATGCAATGGGTAATAGGCTCATCCCGCGATATTTGGTGCACACATAGCTTTCCTTAAGAACAGGACATAGAACACTCAGATTCCAAATATAGGACATGCATTTCGTGAGCCAAATCGTGTTCATAAGCTGGTTTCAAAAGTTTTCCGGCAGTCCATCGACTCCTGCAGCATTATTCCTCTTAAGCCGTGCAATCGCCGTGCTTCGTTTTAGCTCGATCGTCGACAACCTACTCCGTTGTCGATGATTAGCATGATATCGTCACTTATGCTGCCTTCGGGAACGAACGAAGTACGAAAGTGTTTCGTCCATATTTACACCACACTCCGTATTCGTAACCAGATTTTCGTTTCTGTCCTTACAGGTGGGATTCCAGTTCTGAAATCTTTGCTTTAAACCTTTTGGTAGAACTTATGGACTCCACCTCTGTCCCTGAAATTTTTTGATTAATTAATATTCTGGGTATCACTTTGCTTAAACGCTTTTGCAGCCTGAAGCGTTTCAACTTTCTTCTCTTCTCATTATATCGCTTCGTTACGCACGCGTTGCCATTGCCAATATGTTGCCATCGGGTGTCGGGAACATCGGCATAATGTGGGTTTTTTTTAAATAATTTAGATAATAGGTTGGAATAGGCATTGGCTTTCTCGGTGGTATGAAGCTTTGTGATGTCTAGCTTCCTTTGCGTTTGGCTACGAGCATTTTTAGCCAGTCTTGACTGTAATTACGAGGTGATCCCATTCAATATATGCACCGCCCATCACTCGCACGTCCATAACACTTGAGACATGCCTTCCATCAATTACCACCTCATCAATCTGGGTTCTTGTCTTTTGATCACGGGATATCCAGGTTGCCTTGTGGATATTATTATCCGTGAATTTGGTTCCACTCACTTCTATATTTCTTGTCGACGTGAAGCTAACCAGTCTGAATTCGTAATCAGTGGCCATGTTGTAAAGACTAAATTTCCCGACTGCTGAACTAAGTGCATCTTCCCTTCCTATTTTAGCGTGACATCTAACACAGCAATTTTAATGTTATGGCCAAGTTACTGGTCACATATTTCTTCCAGGCGCTTATATAATGCCTATTTAATGTCCTGGTCTTTGTTTTCTGTCGAGGCGTGTACACTAATCAACGTGATGCAAAAATATTTCGCCTTGACGCGACTAGTGGCTATATGGTCACTTAGAGGGTTAAACCGCGAGGCTGGATGTCGCAGTCTCTTGCCGAATATGAATTCACATCCACAGTTCGTGTTTTCAGCATGGCAGCTGTAATATACGCCACAGTTCCTTCTTCGTTTGTATTAAAATGCAAATGCATCATATTTTCCGTAGGGCGGTGATGTCAACCTTTTAGTTGTCGAGGACATCCGCTAATTGGATAGAGTTAATAGAGAGTTCGGACAATCCTGGTGTGTATCTTTAAATCATGGTCCTTACAAGCTTTGCGGTCATCAACATTTGAAGGGGTGCTTGACTTTTAATTACTTTATGTTTTCATGAAACGTAGTTTTCATTTAATGAGAGTTGCTCTTTAGGCCATCGCGCCCGATCCTAGTTTCTTGGAGCTGCCAAAGTCACTGAGAAAGCGGTTGTGTTGAGCTTTAGTAACTTCTGTTACCTACTCCCCATGGTGCTTTGGGGGTAGTATGCTGATTAGGTTGCTCAACATTGCGCTTCTAACATATGCTACCACTGACCACATGTTCGGTGTCATTGCCTGGGAAATGGGACGATATCTCTCGAATGTTTTGAGCTGCTTAGGGACCTCCGTAAAGAGATTCTGGTTATTCCCTAGTAAAAAAAAGCGAGCAGAATACTAAAATTAGAAAATCCCCCATCTCACGTATTACTTTCAAGATATTGAACAATTGCTTAACTGTAACAAATAGTAGTATAAACAGTTTTTGTATAATTTACTATAAAAATGAGCTTCAATGTGTACTACGCACCACTGTGCTTTGTTATGCAGAAAAAAAATCAAATAAATTCACGAATATTTAAGTGACCAACTTTATCATACTCACATCTGCCAGGACAACATATGTCAACTAGATATGTTCCGACCCCTACCTCTGTAACTTCCTTGCACAAACCTCTAGTTATTTGATCAAAACAAAGTTATCAGAAAACCAATTTCCGCATAGACCTATGCATGTATTGTTACGAGCAAAATTGATATACAAATAGTCAGACAGTGGATGACCTAAGGAAATTAAATGCGGTTGTGATGACAAATATTCAATTGCTATGAAATTATTTGAAAGAAATTGTATATCCGAAAGAGCTTATATTAAAAGTTTAATTGTATCTAGTAACCGGCCGTGGTATAGTGGTAAGAACACGCGACTACCATGCGGGAGATTCGTGGTTCGATTCCCGGCTCCAGTCATCTAAATTTTTCTTTCATTACCGGCCCTCTCGATGTTGTCGACAGCAACTTCGCAGTAGAAGTGTCTAGTTAATCGGCATATCTAGTATAAGCTTCTCAAACAGTGAATTTCGCATTCGTCGATAAACAAGTAGGTGCCCTTTGTTGTGAATCTAAAATAGAAAGCTTGTTAATTCACAACAACGCGAGAAGCTATTCCATACTTCATTCATGGGGTGTAAAGTTTAAGTATAATCTAGGGAAAGAGTTTGCAATAATGTTTGTACCGAAGTTTGAAAACAAAAAATGTATTTATGTTCTGATGGGGCCTACTGTGGCTTGATGGTTCGAACACGAGAATATCATACGGGAGAATATGATTCGATCCCTGTCTGTTTCAGCTATATTTCTTTGATCGGCGCCCCTTCTTTCGGCAAAAGTCTTTCGGTAAAGTCCAGTAAAGGTTCCCTAACAGCTGATGTTCGAATTCGTCTATAAAACATAGGTCCGATTTTGTGAATCTTAAAATAGAAGCGTGTTCCCAATTACTCGAATAGCTTTCCCTTAACACATTCGTGAAGTGTAAAGGAAAACTTATTTTATGTTTTACGTATTAAAGTCTTTGCCTACAATTTGCTACCACTTTCGCCCACTAGTGTAATGTTTCTCCTGTGTCTATAAATAACACTGTGTGCCAACTTATCTTCATTACAATTTGGTTGAATTTCCAACCATTTCTATGTATTGGGACAATGCTAAATTATAACACATTTCTTGTCATCACTTGCTAGTTTCATTTAGGATTTCGTTTTCATTTTGATTTTCCTTTCACTTCATTTTCTTCTTCTTTTTCTTGACGTCATTTGTTTAGTTGTTTACTGACCATTTATGGTCTTGAGGTTTGCTAAACGCCCTCATGCATCCAAGCATTTTCTATCCATCTATTGTTAGGTTTTTTTTCTTCTGCCATACCAATGGTTGGTCTGGTCTGTTGGCCCGCTTGTCTGTCCTTTAGTCACAATGTGTTCAATGTCCTCGAGTTTTAGTCCCAAATGTTGTGTCTCATCCATGTACTTATGAAGCAAGGAAATGTTCTATTAAGCGTTATTGTGGTAAATTGATTTGGTTTTTTTCTTTTTGCCCATTTTTGTTGTTGTAGGTTTTGTTCATGTTGTCTGTCGGCCCAAATATGTGCGGCATGTTTTTATACGTTAGAGGGATGCTTTGATCTTGACTTTTATAAATGTTTTGATTGATTTGTGGTTTTGTCGATAAGTTTCAGTTGTGTGTGTGTGTTTTTTTGTTTTTTTCTTTTTCGATTTCTTTTAGGAGCGACAAACTTAGTTGACCTTTTTGTGATTGTCGTATCGCCTTATATGATTTTGACTTAATTTCTATGCAAATCATGTTTTATTGTTAGAAACGTGTATATCAACTGTAATGACTTCATTTTTTCATGACTCAAGCCGAGAAGTTGGCATGCCATTGCATTGAGTGGGTAATATAGAGAGAGATAATAAATTGGCATTCGTTTGACAAATTATCAGATTTAGTTTATGTGATAACTGCATAAGTTTCTAAGACTATTAAAGGACCTTTGATATGAGTATGTGATTTATGGAATGTTTGGTGACGTATGAAATGTAAAGTTTAAACTAAAAAAAATTATAAAACTAATGTATGAATACATTTTTTAAAGCTAGTTTTGTTATGAGAGAATTGAACTATTGGTGGATATTATTTGTTAATTAAAGTAACCTTTCAACTATTGACACCTCTGCACCGTTTTCCCTTTCAAGTAATGTCTACTCTATTATTACAACTTACAAAGTTTTCATGTTCAGTCTACAGACCTCCTTCTCATATAGAATAGTGGCATAAAGGCGTTGCAATATCTGCGATTGTCTGTTCCCTGTATACACCTCAAATATTTTAAATTTTCTTAAATATTGATGTTCCCTCAGAACCTTTCTTGAAATAACATTCAGCATTAAACGGAAAACAAAATACACTAACATTTGCCTGCAAATACCATTCAAAGTTACTAAGGACGATTCTTAAACACCGCCTATTAACAGCAACTCCTCCAAAACCACCTTAGCAAATGTAAAACTCCACTTCTTGTTGTTAAAGTGAAAACAAGGTATATTCTTCATTCTACATGGTACAAATGTGAAAAGTATAACAATAACAACAGCAACTACTATATACAAAAACAAAAACATTGCCATTGTTGAGCCTCTTATAGTACACCGGAGTGCTATTTGTGAAATAACACAAAGCATACTTTTAGGTGCGTACACATAAAGCATATCATTTAGGCTGCTTTTAAAATAACACATTTGCAAAGTTTCAAGGTCTTGGCGTAAGTAGCAATTTTACAGTTGTTAACCAAACCACCTACACACACTCATATACAAAACGAGCAAGCACCAAACATTTTTGTAATTTCTTAATAAATTAAATAATTTTCCTCCCTTTTAATTTTTCTGCACTCGTTCATGAACACAACAACAAGAAAACAAAGCCTATATTTGAGCGCCTCGCTATTAGCGAAACCACCGCTATAACAAAACTAATGCTAAACGAGACCATTTTACGCTCAACCCCTTTTATGGTTTTGGGTACTGCGGCAGCTGGGCGGGGGGCAAGGTGCCAAAATATGCTGTGGCCTTTACAACCCATTTACGTGTTTCATTCCCCGTTTCGTTTGGTTAGCTGAAACAAAGTATGAAATTATACCTTTTCGGTTGCCTTAAATAGCGACAAAGACCTGCAAGGCTAGAGTGCGAATGAACTGAAATTAATGAAATATTTTAACAAAGAGCGGTGAGCAGCGAGCCCAATGTGTAGTGGCGAAACTATAATAACATTTTGTTGGTGTGGTAATAAAATGGCGCTACGTGTACAATTGCGGCCAGCAAACAAACTAACAAAGAATCGAAGTCCATAGAAATGCACGAGATTCTAGCAATTACAAACTGAAATTCAGTTAAACATATTTGTGCTGTGTGTACGTGTTACCTGTAAAGGTTGACAGTGGTTTCAGAAAAAAAAATTCGTAATTTGTCTGGCATGATAAATAATTTTAAATCAGTAATTTATATAAACAACAAATAACCTTTTTCGTTAATCTGAAGCATATAAAA
The DNA here is from genome assembly GCA_964034835.1 of Muscina levida. NCBI lineage: Eukaryota > Metazoa > Arthropoda > Insecta > Diptera > Muscidae > Muscina > Muscina levida. The sequence goes on along the minus strand of OZ035880.1, from coordinate 131,297,809 downwards.
TGTCTTCAGTTTTCATTGGAAATTATTTTATTCAAACCACAATCAAGCCATAATTTGTACCTGTTTGTTTTAAGTAACAATCCGTCAAAAATGTAAACGTAATTGGAACTTAATATAAAGGAAACATTTTGATATTTTATATCTCTTACCTCTAGTACTTATCTTAGGTGTAAATAAAGAAAATGTTTGATGAAATTATTTAACTGCGCCTGAAAGCATTTTATGAAGAAGAGGAGGAGGAACATGCCTACAATACTGTAATTTTACTTATTTTTTTAGTTATTGTCGTAAAGCTGAACCAGAATCCCTTAAAGACATAACATTTTAGAAATACTATAGATATCTTGCATATCTCATCTGCTTCGCATTACGCTACTGAAATATCTTCAATAGTTTTAGAAAATATTTGCCTAAAAGCATTCTGTGTGTTTTATGTAAAACGTATTGTATTATGCCAGCACAGCTTATGCAGCAACCATTAACAAAAACTGGAACAAATATGTTGTGTATTTTACACGTGGAGAAAGTATAACGAGAAAGTGTTAAGACGAGTTGAACCCAAAGTATCATAAAAAGCTTGAGACTGTATGTTTGGCTGACTGGCTGGCGGGCAGGATTCATTGTTCCTTATGAAAATTTAACAGTATTTATATTGTCCAAAAACTTATTTTTTGTAATTGCTGCGAGGAAGATAACAGCAAATATTGTAATAAGTTTAGGCGTCACGAGAGCACGGATGCACAGGGACTATGGTCATGCCAAAATTCTGGGCGTTAGTAATGTAAGGTGTCACACGGATTACACTGCATCAGAACCTGCTTTTGATCCGGTTTTATGAGGAATATCAAGGGTAGATCCTACAATAATTATAATGGCAATGCCCAACACTTTGAGAAGATTGGCATCTAAACTTTTAACGGACGGATCAAAATTAATATAATGAGCGGCCTGCGGAATCTTTTCGGAACAGTTAAATGTGCAATTGTCGATTTGGCTGTCGAATCACTGTAACATAGTTCAGTCCGAAAAAGCGGCCGTAACAATAGCCGTATAGATAATGTAGAATCGTGGGATAGTAGACGGCAATGTTTATTTACTTACTGATAGTAAAGCGGCTATTAGATCACTGGACAAGGTGTACACTAAGGTGAACTCTCAATGTAGGGGAAAACTAAAAACTCATCTGTTCCAAAAAACCGGTTAGTTTTGTGTGGGTTTAGTTTAAGAAAATAATTGACAAACATAGATTCAAGAAATAATCGAGAATGCCTGTCGCCTCGGGCGGATATAGCGATGCATTCACATAGTTTCGAGGTCATGGGGGCATATATAGGGTAACCAAAGAGCCGAAACATTAGCAAGGGTCGCCACCATCGTGAATTCAGGCAAAGTTTACAGTCATGTTAGTTTTCCTCTTGTAAGGGGGAAACAGCTAACTGCGGGAAAACGAATCTCATCAACCCCATCTTTTCTAGCATGGGTGAGAGAACACACTTACACAGCGACCATATAGATTTGGCCTACCATACAAAGTACACGAATTGCGCTGAACCTGTCCAGAGTCCATCAAAGGAACGTCAAAGCTGTAATAACAGGTCACTGGAAGGTTGGAAAACTATCTAAGAGGTTGAAACTTTCCTACAACGATTTTTGAAGAAGCTGCAATTATGAGGAAGAAAAGGAGACCACAGAGCAGTTTGGTCATCGGACACAAGTGGACAATTCCTGTTTATTAATAGGCAATCTGGGGAACATCCATTCCTTTATCAGAGCAACGAAATGACTTGAAAGCGACGTTAACCGAATGGATTTGGAATAATTCGTATGATAATTTAAAATGGTATCACGTCCCTGCACTAGGAATTATGTGAGCTATGCTGAACGCGGCTGCCAAATTAAACTTACATTTCCTATACTCTTCACCACGCGCACGGTCAGACCACATTCAATTTGTTCTTAAATTTGTAATACCCACAAGGAGGATTGGTAGGTTTGACTACGCATATATATCCGCCTGATTACGGCCGTAATTTAGTTGTGTCGAGCTGAAATTTAATATGTAAGCAATATCAGACAATATCGGACCAGAACTACTCCCACCTCCCATACAAACTTCTAATTTTTTGGGAGTGTAAAATTGCATAACCCCACGATTACAGCCGTAGGTTTAAAAGCTATCGATCTAAAATTTTATATGAAAGCTCCTATACCCTAAGCGGAGGTTAATTACCAAGATGAGCCAGATAGCAAAAAAAACTAATCCCACGTCCCATACAAACTTCTGCTTTTTGGGGGTAAAAAATTACACATCCCCACGTTTAAACCAGTATTTTGACAGCTATCGAGCTAAATTTGGTATACCAGGTTTTATCATCTAAGAAGAAATTAACAAAAACTGCTGTCAACTCTCATACAAACTCACTCTGTTTGGGGGTATCCGTCTGTCTGTCCCCGCGATTGCTGCAGTTGTTTAACAGCTAATGAGAAATTTGGTATGCAAGCTTTCAATCTCTTTTCGGAGATTGATTTATAAGATGAGCAATATCGGACGAGAACTACACATACCCCTCATACAAACTTCCCTATTTTGGGCTGTTTGTATGCCTGTCACCGCGATTACAGCCTTAATTTAAGAGCTATCGAGCTGAAATTTAGAGGTGCCCGGACATAACCCCCACGGACATAATCCCCAACACGATTTTGGCGCTTATGGCGGGGGGCGTGTCCCCCACCGCATTCGTCCCTCGCTACAATAGCAATATTTAAAATCGTTCTCTTCATATGTTGAAATACTAAAAACAACAAAAAATTCGGTCATAATCACCATTGGGGCTTATGTCCAATTTTATTGGGGATTATGTCCGACAAGTTGCCCGGACATAAGCCCCAAAATCGTTTTGAGGATTATGTCCGTGTGGGGTTATGTCACGGCACCAAATTTAGGTATGCAAGTTTCAATCCTTTAAGCGTAACTTTAGTTCTAATGCAATTAAGATCCAACAAACACCTCCTACACAAACCTCTCCTTTTCAATTATAATAATTAGGTTTTTGGAATTTGGTATGGGTTTTGTTTTTGCAAGTAGTTCAAATTTACTTCAACTACAAAATTTATCAAAGTAGTGCAATACTTTACTGAATACTTTTTAACGCGATATTTTTATCACATCAACTTTTGCAAAGTTCTTAGTCTTTTCATCGCAGTAGTCCTCTTTGAGATGGAGCATTTTCATACATGTGTACAACATGACCTAACCAACACAACCGCTGTACCGTGATGCGTTTAAACGCATAAATGCCGGTATATAGATAAACATAAAATAGAGTTTGAAATAAGTTATATTGCATTTTCGATAACAGATGTCTCCTCATGTTTTACAAAAATATTGCCCAGAAAATTCTACTTGGAGTGCTCCAAGATCAAAAATTGATTTCTCCAATTTTTACTAATCATTTTTTCTCTCTTCAAAACAATGTGCGAACAGCGACCTGATATAGTCAGAGTCTCTATGTTCTTCATTGTTTTTGTGCACTTTTTGATGATTTTTTTTGTAAAATTTTAACCCTTCATAACATTTTCGTCCTTATTTCGAGAAAAGTAAGAAAAGAACCTTACAATATTCGAATATTCTAGAACTATTTTTCTCAGACTCGGGGTGTACTAAGATAACAAATGGAAGTTTTTCCAGAATTTGTGAGTATCGGGTCAGTTGTTGATTTACCATGTCTAAAGCCACATTGATAAGGCCCGGTCAGTTTGGCTAACAACACCTTTAGTTTTTCATATATCACACTTGACCGGACCATATATGCGATGGTTAAAATGGCATAATACGCTTAGATTGCAACCATCGGACTTGTACTCGCTAAGCCAAACAGGTCGTTGGACCTTATGACACGAGAAAAATAAAGTCTATGAACCTTATGAAATTCTTCCAAATAAATTCCGGCTTTATTTTTAGTCCTATTTGCCACGGCCCCCAAATAAGCATTAAAATTTTGACAGTCCTGTCCCGCCCCCCAAATAAGCATCCATGGACCATATCCATAAAATAATGCCTTTACTTTAAGCTAACGTTATGTTAAGCCGTTTGTGTATCAATTGCACTTTAAATAGCAGTTAATTCTTGTTTAGCAGAGTAATAAATCATTCTCAAACTGTTTTATACAACAAAATCTAATCGTATGGCATTCATTGCTTTCGCAAATTGTTATTAGCTAAATCAGTTAGCCAGTGATAAATGCGATTATCAAATGACCACAGCTACACCACTGTAAATGTTATTGTTTTGGTTTTTTTTGTTTTGGTCGAGAATGTGTTACTGCTACAGGAAATGCAATAACATTGTGTTAGCGTTTTCCGTTTCGGTTGTACTCTACTCTAGCAACAGGAAATGAAATGAGTTTCGTTGCTGTTATTGTTGATTATATGGTTAGAGAGTTTTTTTGTTTAGAGGAGGGCTTAGTTTTATGTTTGTACATAGGGTCTATTTGTTAGCAAAAACTGCTACAATGTGATTGTAACACATTGTGGTAGGTCATGTTTTAGTTTTAGGGGTGTCCACTATATAATTTAAATGAATGAAATGAAATTTTAGAATCATACAAGTGTATATGTATACAATAAGCGAAAGAGTTGCAGGAAGTGGATGGGGGCAAATGTGAAAACCGACATTTAAATCGAAAATGGAATTTACCTGCAAACTATTGTTAAGTGTTACCAGGCAATCTAGCAAAAATATAATAATTTGTATATAGTGTTAAAGGCACTAAAAGAAAACAAAATGTTTAATATTTGTATAATACCAAAATAACATATCGTGTGTACATGAGATTTAAACTGGAGGTGTGCCACCAGAGTAATTGAACAAAAAATGTGATTTTCATGAACTCTGGACTGGGTAGAGATAATTTTTCTAAGTTACTGTCAGATAATGGGGGAAAATTTTGTATGTAACATGTGCTACAAGTAATGTAGCTCTAGTTGCGACATAAATCTGTAGATACCACAGTACAACACATGATTTTGGGACTCAATTCTGAGAACTCCATGTGAAAGTAGCCCCAAAAAGAAGAAGTTCGTTTGTCAAGTTACATGCCATAATAATTTAATATCGATTTGAAGTTAGTAAGTATCGTATAGGGGAATTTTTCACGTTTTAGGCTCTCTTGTTATATTGTTACATGGTGGCGTATGATTATCATTAGTAATATTCCACGTAAATCATACGCCAAGGAGTACAACAGTTTTATTGTAACTGCTACAGAATAAACCCATTTCAAAATGATATGATGAATGAAAAAGTGAAACTTTTGCTTATGTAAGGAAATGTTATTTAAACAGATTAAAGGAATTGTAACTCTTTTTTTTAATTAGTTTCAGCTAAGTCGAACTACTGCTTCTCGAGTTATGCCAACCAATAGAGCCTAAAACGTGACAAATTGAGTCAAAATCAATGAGTTGAAAAATGTTGTATTATGTTATTAAGTATGGTAAACTAGAAATACAAACTAAAGCTTGATATCAAATTCAACGCATAAAACTTGAAACTGACTTAAGACTTTATTGTGCCCATCATCATAAATTTACTTTGGGGTCATTCAAGTAAACGAAAAAAATTCTATCTGTTTCACCTTTTAATAAATTTCCCCCTTGACTATGTTTAACATAAATTTGCTACTGGCAATTGACACCTTCTACGACTCGGTATTAACATGAACCCTTAATCCCAACTACTATCAGAATGTAATTTCACACAGAGTTCATCCCATCTGTACAATATTAGAGAGATACAATATAGTGTTACATAGCAAAAATGTCATGTTCTTTGTCTTAAACGGAGTGGGGGGAGAGGCAACACTTAAACACCACGTATGCGTTGTAATTACTGGTGGCATAGTTAATCCAAAGGAACTTTTCCCCAATACATGTCATTACATATTTTCTACACAGACATATATTACACATATATACTTTTTCTATGTTGTTGCCCTCTACATGTGTACACTAGCACTTTCGTAGTGCAAATAAGTACCTTAGTTGTTGTGGTTTTGTTTTTTGCTTTGCAGCACCTACAGTTCTCTCTTTCAGCGTTTCACAATATTTTGGCCATATTCATTAGTATTATGCCATTATCGCCAAATACTTTTAATTATAATGGCTCCGTCAGAACATTTTGGTACAGCGACCTGCAGTTATTTACGGCTATCAAACTTACAACACTGTGACACCCCCCCACCCCAGCAAATCTTATTGTAATTTACCTGAATTAATAGCATTTCTATAGCCAACTATTATCGTAAATTAACTGCTGATGTTAATAGGCCCTCAAATTATGCTGTGCTTTGCTCTGCGCGTGTGTTTTGTGGTTTATACTTGACAGTCGACACCGGCATCGTTGCGATATCCTCTTGTGCCTTTACAAGCACCACCTTATCATAATTTATGATTTAACATAAATGTTTTAATAAATATTATTGTGCTCTCAAGTGTTGCTGTGAAGAGGAGAAGAAGTATTGCTGCAAAATATTACAGCCAAAAAAAGGACACTCGTGAGTCCTTGTGATAATAAACTACAGAGGGATGAGTTCACGTTACACATTTGTGTTAATTACTTTTAAAGGTGGACTATAATGATTTATGCCACGCACAATAGGGTAAAAGTAGCTCACTAATGAAAGCCGTATATGGCAGTAACAAAAGAAATTTATCCATCACTTGCCCCACTTAGGAAAGAATTCCAAGAGCTTCGGTCATTTGAGCTCCGTATATAGTTCACCACACCAAGCTTAGATAACAGCTCTTCCACCTGGTCCATTCAACGAAGTTTTGGTTGCCTCCTCCTGAGCCGCCCATCAAGTTTATTTCCGAAGATTTTTCAAGCCGGAGCATTTTCATCCATTCGTACACCGTATCCTACCCAGCGCATTCGCTTGACTACGTCGTTGTACAACTCATACAGCTCATGGTTCATTCGATGACGGTTTCCGCAGTTAACGATAACACTGTACGACACGATTTTTCACCCATGATCAAACTGACCAGATTCTGAAAATAAAGCTAAAATAAAAACATACGTATCTCCCAGTTTTTCTAGATCAGCTCATTTAAGTTTTTTACGAGCAATTCAATTTTTGGAGCGAAGCTCGCATACAACGACTTGAAAGTGACTTCTTCCTGTTCGCAGAACTCTGCGAGTTGTTAACAGATTTTGATGAATTTTGTTTTATTGTTTTTCAAAAGGCCAGGGGCGGGTTCTGACGAAGCCAAAATTAAAAATTTGTCACAAATTAAATTTGTCACAAATTTTGTCACAAATTTAATTTGTCAACACATTTTGCTACAACATTTAAAAAAAATTTGTGACAATTTTAATATTTGACAATTTGTGACAATTTTAATTTTTGACAAATTATAAATTTGAACTTTGTCAGAACCCGCTCCTGGCTATTTGAAACATATTTAAAAAAAATCATCAAAATCTGTTGACAATTTGTTTGTGACAAATTTAATTTGTGACAAATTTTAAATTTGGGATTGTTTAGAACCATATCCTGGCCATTTGAAATACATTTAAAAAAAATTCGTCAAAATCTGTTAACAACTCTCTGAGTTCTGCGAACAGGAGGAAGTCACTTTTTAGTCGTTGTATGGAAGCCTTGCTCCAAAAATTGAATTGCACGTAAAAAACTTAAATGAGCTGATCTAGAAAAACTGGGAGATACGTATATTTTTATTTTAGCTATATTTTCAGAATCTGGTCAGTTTAATCATGGGTGAGGTCAAAAGTTTAAATTTGTCTTACAGTGTAATAGATCCAAATATTTTGGGAAGTAAAGACTCTCTCTCAAAGACTCCCAGAATAGATAGATTCACTAGTGTCATTACCAAGAATTATGCACCTTAGATCAAGGACCGGCACACAAATACCAATGTATTTTGTCATTGTATATGTGAGATGAAACTCTCCTTCTCTCTATGCACTGCGAAAAATTTTGAGTTCGATTTAGAACCCACTACGCGGCGTATTTTCTTTTACACGTTGAGTAAGAGATTATAGATTTGCAAAACGAACATTTTTGAATTGAATAAGGATATTTTGAAATATTATATTTTACAACCAAAAATCATTCTCCTACTTACCATTAATTTTTATTTTTTGAGCGCATGATCATCTCGATTATGATGTTAACGAGATCGCATGTCAGACTATCGCCTTGTCTAAAGCCTCGCTTGGTAGAATATGGTTGCATTTTTTGGGTCTTCTAACAGGATTTGTTGTTGTGTGAATATTTAGTCCGTCATGGATTTAACAGGTCTTAAGCCAAACTGATAAAGTCCAATCAGGTTCGCCAGAATGGGCCTTGTATACGATGGGAAAAAAGTTGATACCGCAATAGTTGCTACATACGCTAGAGTCACATTTCTTAAGCACAGGACATAGAACACTCATTGCCGCCGACTTCGTCCATCGGCTCCCCCAGCTTTATTGTTTTAAGCCGTGCATAGTCGTGCTGATCTCGCTGTGGATCGGTGTTGGACAATCTACTCCGTCGTTCATGATTGGTGTGATATCGTCACTTATGTTGCCTTTGGGAACGAAAAAAGAACAAAAGTGTTCCCTCCATTTTTGCAGTACAATCAGAGTGTCCGTGACCAGTTTTCTATCTCTGTTCTTAAGCGCCCCATACACGAGTACTGCCGCAGTTCATGCCGATGAACCCCTTGTGTACGTGTGTGATTGAAAGTTTCGATACACACTTATCAATCATTGCTGTATTTTGAAATTTGAAACAGGAACATGTTAACTTTTCCTTCAAAAGTATGTTGCACAATGCCGATGAGGACTGATACAATCCTTTAATTTATTGAATAAATCGTTTTTCCATTTCTGCTTTTTATTTTTTAAATTTCGTTGTTTACACATTCATAAAATTATTTTGTAGAATTTGACATATTTGAAATATAAAAAATACACAAAGTTCATCTCATTGATAGGTGTTCATTTTGAAAATCAAAACTGTTTTGATTTGCATACTGGGTGTAAAGGGAAATTACGTTTATTGTTAATCCTATTTTAGCAACAGTATTAGTTTAACCAGAACGATATAAAGTCAGTAGGGCGAATCGAATTTCTTCTGGTTAAATGGTATAGCAAAAACAGCATCTACAGAAAATACTACGAAAGCTTTGACAATAAACCATGAAATAAATTCTTAGTCCGTGCAAAATGACTTCAAAGTTTCAGGTCATCTTTGAAACGGTGTTTTCTGTGAAGCATATAGGAATCTATAACATTCTTCTTGAATTTTAGGCGGCATATAGTTATATGTCTGGAAGGAACATGAATGTGTAAGGCTACATGAAATTGAGATATATCAAATGAGCGTGCCCCGCCCACATCACCATATTTGTAGCAATAGTCCTATAAATATAGTGTGAATTCATCTAAGGTCAGTATTCCAAAGAATAATGGGCAGGGTTGGATCAAAGGATGTGATCCTGCCCATACGACCCTATTAACAAAAATGAAATTTGTGACGTACTACCATACGTCATCAGGTCAAAAATGGTCGGCATGAGAATAGTAGACATGGCCCTGCCCGTTGGATCATATTTCCGAAAATGCATTATCTGGAGGAATATTGCGCTATTCGACTTGAACATAGTATTCTAAAAAATTGGTGAGATCGGATCATAAAACGGCATTCTTTAAAACAACTTGAATGTATTTGTATCACTGAAGTTAAGACAGGCATTGCGAAATTTTGCATTTTTATGCTTTACTTCGATAACTTTATGGAGTTTTTACGAAAATGTCCTTTGGCGTGTGTATCCTAGTACAGCGAATTTCCTATATGGTGTTGATGTCAGCCTTGTATTTGTCTAGGACATCCGCAAAATACAAGGCAACATACGAGACCGGCCCACAGTGGTCGTCCCCATTGGCAAAAATAAAAAAATTAAGTCAAAATTCTTGGTAAGACTGTGGCAACACTATCTCATAATAGATTTTGCTCTTTCAAATTACTTTTGTTTTTGCTTAATTCCACCTGTCCTCTTTAAGAATAGCTGCCAAAGGCAGACTATGAAAATAATTTTGTCTCGCACCGTGAGTAACTTTCAAGTGAAGGTCCAAAATAAAACGTAAGAACCTCTTTAAAAAAGATGGCATAAACACTATTAACTATTATTTAGAAGAACTAAAAACTTTTCAGCATGCTGTGTCAATTTTATTAAATTAATTTATAATATGAGCCTACTTCAGTTCTAACTCGTGTGTATACTTAAATTTCACATAGAATTTTATTTGCGAAGTCGATCGAAGTTGACAACCAAATTTGTTGTAAAAGTTTACCAATATTTACAGATTATATGATGTTAATTTCAGCTGCGGAAATTTGCGATGTGTTGAGTTATCTTCAATAGAAAAAAGCGGCATCTCCGTTTTCGGTGTCATTTTTTTTTGATAACGTAATCTAAGAGAGGACCTTGAATCCTTTGTCTGATGAAATCAATGGATATACCAACTTTGGTTTGCCTACTATGAAATTTAAATTTTCAGGATCTAAAAGAGGTCCTTGAATCCTTTGTCCGACATTGACCATATTTTTGATTTAGTCATAGATTGATGAACTCAATGGATATGACGACATTGGTGTGCCTACTATGAAATTTAAATTTTCAGGATCTAAGAGAGATCCTTAAATCCTTTCACAGATTTTAACCAAATTTTAGAAATTGGTGTCATTAAAAGAGATTGTGAGGTGTGCCAAATATTATGCACCTATGAAAACTCCTTCAATTTTTGGCCGCTATTTGTATGAAACGGCAACCACTGTGCGGCCGTGGTATAGTGGTTAGAACACAGGAATGCCATGCGAGAGATCCGTGGTTCGATTCCCGGTTCTAGACCAGTCCAGTCTCCTTGTTATCCTTTTTTCGTGTTTTCATAACAGTTTTTTTTGTTTAAAAAGTTTACTAGGCCAAAATTAGGGTAAAGAGTTATGCCTCACAAGTGAATAAGCTGAATTCGGTCGTGAAAGTATCTTTTCTATCTTTTAAAAATTTATTACATAAGTTCAGTTAATTTTATGATTGTATTCTTACTATATAATTGTTCTAGTTTTGGAAACTCATTATCTCCCAAATATTATAATAAAACACATATTTTCATATCACTAAAAGCAATTTACAAATCGGTGCGGTACTTACATTAAGGATCGTTTTATTTTATTTAATTTTATGCAAAATTAATAAAAATCTTACCTGAAAAGGAAAAAAAGACAATATTTAAAATGATACCATTACAAGTAGTAAATCAAAATTTCAATAAAAAAACTATTCACTGTACATTCCAACAATCAGACATATGAGAGATTCTCGCATTTAGGGGAAAATCACATATGCGACATCTATAGTTTAAAAACTTCACTATGAGTGGTGGTTGTTAATGATATTGAACAGATATAATGTAAAAACCAGTACAGAAATTTCAGTCAGATAAACTGACTGATAAATACCATCACCCAGTATAAGAAATTGTGTAAGTCTTGAGTTATTGAATTTAACTGATTTGTAATTAAAAAAATTACTTATGTATTATTAGGTATATGCTTGCTTTGGAGCGTAAACGGTTGTAGCTAAGACTTTCGGAACATAATACCAATGGTCTAAAGACATGTAGCAAAACCGTAAAAGTTTGACTTTTTTGTTTACGAGGTAGCGTTAGGGGCAGCTCAAAGTGTCCGAATTTTTTTTTGTTAATTAACGCACAATTTCCAAAAATAGGTCAATTTGTATAGGAGGTACCATAGGGGTCAACCGATAAAGTCCATATTCATTAAAGCGCCAAATTTTCATGAGCGTACAACGTACGCAAATTCTGACTGAATTCAGTGTACTTGTAAAAAAGATATGTATGTAACCCTATGGGGGTAAATTCGGTTATTTGTATGGGATGTACCAGAAGGGGTGTGTCAAATAGTTAGATTTTTTAAGGTTATGCCTCCTATTACAAGATAAACTGACTAAATCTGATTGTCCCCCAGGTGCCGGTTTGAAAGTTATGGGGAAATATTAATGTTCCAAAAATAGGTAATTTTGTATGGGAGGTACCGGAAGGCGTGAATCGATATAGTACATATTCATTCCTGAGTCAAATTTTCTCAAGCGCACATCATACGCAAAATTTGAGTGATCTCAGTGTACTTACAAATAAGATATGTATGTAAAACTATTAGGGTCAATTAGTTCATTTGTATGGGATGTACCAGAAGGGGTGTGTCAAATAGTTAGGCTCTCTGAGGTTTCGCCTCCTATCACAACATTAATTTATCGTCCAATTTTCATAACCCCCCAAGTGACCTTTTGGAAGTTATGGGAAAAATATTAATTTTCCTAAAATAGGTCATTTTGTTTGGGAGGTACCAAAAGGCGTGAATCGATATAGTCCATATTCATACCTGAGTTTAATTTTCAAAATATAAAAGATATGTAAAGAAAGATATGTATGTAAAACTATAAGGGTCAATTCGGTCATTTGGATGGGAGGCAAAGGTGGCAAAGGTTTCGGCTTTCTTAGGGTTTATCTACTATTGCAAGATAAATAAACTGACCAAATTTAAATATCGTACGATTGTCCGTTTGGAAGTTATGAAAGAAATATAAATTATCTAATAATAGGTAATTTTGTATGGGAGGTACCAGAAGGGGTGGGGCTGATTTGCCCATTTACAATCCCATAAGTTCGTTTTGAAAAATATTAATACTGGTAAATTTTCATACCGATCCGTTAAGGTTTACTCGAGTTATCCTGCTGACCAGCCAGACAGACGGACATAGCTCAATCGTCTTAAAAAGTCCGGAAACGAATTTGGGCTTAAGATACTTGGGGTCTAACTCGTCTCCTTCAATGCGTTACACTTTTTTTCGTATCAAATGATATATACCCTCATCCCTAAGGGTGATGGTATAAACATTTTTGCTATAAGACTATGTCGAACATAAAACTGTGAGTTAGTTTCTTCAAACCTTCAAAATTTGCAATCCAACTACTAATATCTTGTATCAATATATTGGTTACAACCCAAAAACAGTGCATACAGCATCATTAGACCATATACCATAACGAAAAGTTGGCCATCAATTCAACACTGCTTCTAAGTATGTATGTAAGTATGCTATAAAATTTTTTGTTTTACTTTTACTTGCACCTATTATTATATTTCCATTTTATGCATATATATTGCCACCAACGACATCCTCCTCTTGCTACACCTCATGAGCTGAGCGAGCGTAAGGAATTCATATTGGGAAATACTTTCAACAATAATTTGCATACACACAAATTCTATAAAAGTCACTTTGAGACGTGCATAATACAGAAATGTACTATAGAATGGAATGGCATTATAATGTTGCCACCACTAACTAACAGCAACACTTAGCTGGGCTGGTTGTTTGGAGCACGCTATGGGAATGGGTAAAAGTGAGCTGATATATATATTTATTGCTTCATAGAGTTTAAAAGAAAGTTTTTGGGTGCAAACAAATTGACGCCACAGTTTCTTTAGTGTATGTGATTAAGTATGTGTGTGTTTGTGTGCTACAGTGCGTGTGTAGACGTGAATATGAGCTATCATAGAATTAAACTGGTAGTATAACAATACTTAAGCACATAGATTATAAACTTCTTATATTCCTAAAGAAAGTCATGTAAAAATGTGCAAATAGCGTGCAAAGATAATGTCAAAAGATGTCTAAAGAGAAAAAAAAATTAATGAAAAAATGAAATATTATTCAAATACCACATCAGTAGTTGAGGGTTCTTGTTTTCGTTTTGAGTTTTTTTTTTGCGAAAATACAACCAAATTCCTATCTTATGAAAATCTTTTAGTTTTTTTCTCTCTCGCTTAACATTTAATTCTTTTTTGTAATACTTCTACTTTTCAGTTTTTATCAATTATCATTGTTTTTCTTGTAACTTTTTTCTATTTCAGTTGAAATTAACTGTCCGGTGAGGGTGCCTGTCAAAAGCGAAAATATTGCCTTTCATATTATTTCTCTTTGAACTGTATTAGCACAAAAAATGTTGAAATGGCCATGTCAAAGAGTTTTCCTTTTTTGTTTGTGCCAATGATTGGAATAGTTCAAAGTTCATGTGGACATATTGTCATGACAATCAAAAAAAAGAAACAGAAAGGAATGCTAAAAAAAAGTCATGAATAGAAATGCAATTCATGCGGTGTTCTGTTGCTTAGGAATGCATAAAATTTTGTAAATTTTATAAAACATCAATATGTAATTTATCATGGGGAGAACAATCGATAGATCTTTGAAGGATATCTATACCGATATACTGGTTATTCGTACAAAAGCCGTAAAAATTGGTTATGTCAAGTTACATGCCATTAAAATTTAATATCGATTTGAAGTTAATAAGTATCGTGTAGGGGAATTTGTCACGTTTTAGGCTCTTTTTTGACATAACTCGAAGATCACTAGTCTGATTTAGCTGAAACAAATTTAAAGAAATTAAGAATTACAATTCCTTTAATCTGTTCAAATTACGCTTCCCTACATAAGCACCAGAGTCACTTTTCCATTCATCAAATGATTTTGAACTGGGTTTATTTTGTAGCAGTTACAACAAAACTGTTGTACTCCGTGGCGTATGATTAACGTGGAGTATTACTTATGATAATCATACGCACCATATAACAAAAGATCCTAAAACATGACAAATACCCCTATACGATACTTACTAACTTCAAATCGATATTAAATTATTATGGCATGTAACTTGACAGAACGAATAATGCAAAACTTCTCCCCTTTGGGGCTACTTTCACGAGCAGTTCTCAAAATTGAGTCCCAAAGTCATGTTACGTAATGTGTTATGAGTCTTGTTTTCCCTTAACAAAACTGTGAGTTAAGGCGATGAACATTAACGCGATAACATTTGTTTGTTCCTTACAATTGTCCCAGCATCAAATCACCATCATTCTGTTTCTAGAAATAATTCAAGTGTTGAAATAAAATTACAACTTATACAAATTGTTGGGATTTCCGCTTCTATGGCAAACACCTACATTAGACTTATGCAATGCAGTCATTGTTGCAAACTGTTGCACAACAAACATACACATTGGGGCAAACTCCAGCCCAAGATATGAATGGAGCGAACATAGTTACAAAAATGCCTGGCAGAAAGTAAGAAAATGTAGATTTGCAAATGTAGCAGTTGGAAAATTACCGACACAAATCTAAAATGGATTTAACAAGGAAGATTTAATTTATTGCCATAACAAAAATAAGGCAAATAACAGAATGTTGAGCACACACACGCGCACTCGAAACGACTAGCCGCCATCAGAGACAGGCAGTTGGCACATATTGCAACACAACTCAAGACATAAAATGTGTAGAATGTATGCAACAGAAGCAGGGACAACACGATGAAGCAGTAGCAGTAGCAACAGAAACAGAAACAACAATTAGCAACAATGGCATTTACAATGAGGTAATAAAGTTAAGAGTTTGCTTGTTTTCCTTATAGAGTTGGGAAAGAGTACAAGAGATGGGGGGAAGGGGGGCAAGAATCTCAGGCTAACAAACGGCCACTTATTTTACTCGTAAATCGCGTATGCAGCCCTGGAACAGGAACTGCAAAACAACAAAGGAAACTCACAAATGATTAAAGCAACGAAACAGGTGTTTTCTTCTTCTCACTTCGTTTTTGTTTGCTATCGTTAGAGAAGGATATAAAAGTAGTATCATGTTGTCTACACTGAGAAAAAAGCAGTGGAGCAAAACTCATTTTCATATCATGCACTCCTAATTTCGCTTCTTGCGATAACTCAGTGCAATTGTTGTTGACAATGTTGCAGAGAAGCGATGGCAGTATAATTCAGATCATACTTATAAGTTATCGTAAATTCCAGTATATTTCCAAATATAAAATGGCGAAGTAAGCGAAAGATATTATATGTGCAGTTGTTGAAGGTATAGGGGAGAAATATGAAAGCTGCGAATTCAGGTGTGTAAAAATGGAGTACTATACAGAAGAACAACACGTTGTCGCTGTTTAATAATATTTAAAATATATTACGGATTTGATAGCTAAAGTCTAATATAACTATGTCCGCACTATGACATGACAGTTGTAATAAACAAATATCTTGCTGATGACCAGTGTTCGATGTTGTAGGCAATTACTTCCGAGTAGTCAAGTCAATTGACATTGGCTGAGTAAATGTTTGCTAAGAAGTTGATATCGTTAAACTGTGTGTCCCGTTTTGTGAGTCTATAAATTAAAGCGCGTTAACTCATTCAAAGACGAGAAGTTTTGCTATATTTCATATATAGAATGCAAAGTAAAAATATTTTGTTTGTTGAGACCAAAAGTGATTATTAACAAAATCTTTGGAGGACTTAATCATTAAGTCTATTGGTAAGCCTTGCAGCAAACAACATAGAAGTAGTTGTTAAGAATATTGTCGAGAGTATAAGGAATATGTTCAAGAAATTCGAATTTATTAAAAGACTTATTGCTCGGGCCAATGTATTTAGTCAATTAAGGGTGATGGCATACATTTATCACCTACTTTTTCTTATTTGGAAGGAAAAAAAGAGATCATACTATATTTGCATAACAGTTCTGAACATGGTCCATCCAACAAAGTTTTGTCACCTCCACCTTAAACTCGGTGGTGACTTTTAGAGCTGGAACATTTTTATCCATTCGTACAATGCATCCAAGCACATTCAGTCTATTTCAACGCGCTTGATAACGTCGATGTCGTTGTACAGCTCATACAGCTCGTGGTTCATTCGACGACGATACTCGCCGTGAACGATGATGGGTCCAGAATTTGGCAAACAATTTTTCTCTCGAAGACTCTCACAAAAGATTGAACGGCTTGTATCATTACCCAGGATTCTGCACTGTAGAGCGAGACAAGTAGGATCAGTGTCTGATAAAGTTGGATCTTTGTTCTTCAAAAGAGGGCGTAGTCTTTACATCGCTTGCTTAGCGCATAGTACCAGCGGTTTGCGATCAATATTCGTCTTCCAATTTTCAGGCTGACAATAAAATTACATTTACGGAGGAGGCAACATTAAAAAAATTATCTACCACTTCAAAGTTATAGTTGTCAACGTTCACGCAGAGTCCCAGACGAGAAGACTTGCGACTTCTGTTAAAGATGGTACCAGTTTTGTTTACTGCCACCTTCCGTATGATCTTCATTACTATGTTAAAGAGATCGCAAGGCAGACTATTGTCTTGTCTAAGGCCTTGCTTGGTAGACTTCGTGTCAGTCAGTATCATCCACAGTCGTATTAGGATCGAGGTGATACCAAACTCAGCCATATCATCTAATGACTTTCGTCGTATCGGACTGTCGAATGTAACCATGTAATCGATAAATAGTTGAGTAGTATCGATCTACATTTCTTGGTTCTTCTCCAGCTTTTGTCGTAGTGTGAATAGCCTTTCGGTCGTGGATTTGCCAGATCTAAAGCCACACTGATAAGGTCCAATCAGGTTCGCAAAGATGGGCTTAAGTCTTTCACATAGCACACTACACAGGGCCTTGTATGCGATGGGTAATAGGATGATCTCGCGATAGTGGGTACACACACTTGAATCTCCTTTCTTAAGCACAGGACATAGAACATTCAGATTCCAATCATCGGGCATGCATTCCTTGAGCCAAATCGTGTTTATGAGCTGGTGCATGCACGTTGACAGCTCTTCGACGCTGGGCTTAAGAAGCTTTGCTGACAGTCGATCGGCTCCCCCAGCTTTATTGTTTTTAAACCTTACAAAGGCCATTCTGAATTCGTTTTGGCTCGGTGGTGAACATTCCACCTCGTCGTCGATGATTTCGTCACTTTTGCTGCCTTCGGAAACGAGCAGAGAACGAAAGTGTTCGCTCCATGTTTGCAGCACACTCTGAGTGTCCTTGACTAGATTTCTACCTCTGCCTTTACAAGTGGGGATTCCTGTTCCACAACCGTACCTTTTTAACTTTTGGTAGAACTTTCAGGCTGCTCCTCCATCCCTGCGTTTCGGTACCCTGGCAGACTGTGGTATAGTGGTGAGAACTATACATCTATCCTTGCGGGAGATCTGTGTTTCGATTCCCGGCTCCAGTCATCTGCATTTTTCTATCTTTGTTGGTCCCCTCGATCTGAGGCAATCAGCATGTCTAGTAAAAGACAGTGACGTTCGCATTCGTCGATAAACAAGTAGGTGCCGTTTGTTGTGAATCTTAATAGAAAGCGTGTTAATTCGCAACAATGCAAGAAGCTATCCCTTACCTCGTCAGGAAAATTAAGTTTAAGTTTCAAGGCTCTATCTTATTTTCCATAGACGCTTTCCGCCTGAAGAGCGTGCCATCTCCATCCTCTACTCATTATAACGCTCCATCACAGCACGAGTTGCCATTTGCTGGAATTTTTTCCTGTATGCAGCATCCTCATATCCTCATTCCTCATATATTTCGCAACATTCTTCATCGTACCTCGGCTTGTCTGAGCTTAGTTTTTCATAACACAGTACGATCGTTGCGGCAGTGGTCATAGAATTCCCAATATGCGGCCACTGGGTGTCGGGAACATCATAATTAGGGGGTTTGTGTGCAGTATGTGAGAGAGTCGATTTGAGTAGGCATTGGCTATCTCGGTGGTATACAGCTTTGTGATGTCTATTTTGTTTATGAGCGTTTTTGGCACTGCTTCATCTTGTGCATATCTTGGCTGCAACTGGGCGATGATCCGAGTCTTTATTTCGACCATGCTTTGCCCGCACGTCCACTCACTAATATGATTCTTGTCGACGCGAACCTAACCTGACTGAATTTTCCGATTGCTGAACTAACATCAAATTCTCTTTTTATTTTAGTGATAAAATTACCGTGAACAGTTTTAATATCATGGTCAGTGCAACTGTCATAATTTTCCTCCAGGCGTTCATATAAAGAATCTTTTATGTCCTCATCTTTGTCTTCCACCTGGGTATGTACTTAAATCGGCTTGATGTAAGAAAATTTCGTCTTGATGCGGATAGTGGCTATTTGGTCCCTTACAGGGTGTAACAGCGAGACCAGATGTCTAAGTCTCTTGTCGACTATGAATCCATACCCAATTTAATGTATTACTGCCTGGCAGTTGTCCAAGACAACCTTTTTGGCGTGCACATCAGATAGGGCAACTCAGTAAAGGAGACAAATGAAGCGGTGGTTTGTCCGAAGACTGTTTAAAATCATGACCAAATAAATACTATTTCGGTGGGCAATATGCTGGACGGATTTGTAGAGTACATCCGCAGATTAGCTGGTATTGACAATTTTTTTTATAGGATTTGTGAAATCTATAAAATTTTAGCTTTCCACCACTTTATTTCTTTAAGTGTACCTTCCGGCAATTGTACTCAATCGGAACCTCTGATTTCAGTTCCTACCAATAATTGAGATGAATGTTTGGTCGTCCATTCGTCCGTTCATTTGGCTATGTTTTGTGGCAAGAGTTTATGCAAAACGAGCAGCAACAAAAACAACAAAAAGCGTAACGAAACGAGAACATTGCATTATAAATGGCCTATAAATATATTTAAACGTCTTTCTCGATGTAATATGTTTTTAGTTGGTGCTCATAATGAAGGTACGTACGTTCGTACATGTTATGCCAGAAAGTCACGCACACCTATAAAATATAATGGCGTTTCTTTGCTGGCTTCTACAGAAACTCACACACAAACACACATGATACTTTCTCCTGGTTTGGTGTTCGAATGCCAGGACGGCTTCGACACATTAACGTGTGCAAGGGGGAAGAACAACACCTTCATCAGCATTTACTCGTCGCCTGTGGAATAACAGGAATTGCCAAGGAGTGCAAGTATTTCTTCTACTCTATCCGTGTATGCCTGTGTGAGTGTGTGTGTCTGTGAATGTATATTAAACACGTACCGAATTGAAGGCGTACCATGATGGTAATTTGTAATCTGAGAAATATTGAACATTTATATCGAACTTTCTTTTTCGTCGTTATATTCCTTGAAATACCAAGAAATAAGAACTTAAGAAGCTATCCAATTGCCACTAGGGATCATGCCGCAGGCAGTTCACAGCGATAGAGCAAACCTTTATTGTGGAAATTCACTGAACAGAAGGAATTCACTGAACTATTTTGCCATGTGGGTGGGTTCGTTGGTGTTTGTGTGTGGAAAATTGCATTGAAAAGTTTATTTTATTCGAATTATTTGCATGACGCCTTTACCAACTGTGCGCTACTAATCTACTCCAGTTGGGCTAAAGTGCTGTGGAAAAACAATTTTTCCCAAAGAATTTGTACAAAGTTACTGGTGATGAGATATTGTGCTTTAGCGTAGAAATTAATATACTGTATGATATTTGCTGTCTTAAAGTTAAACCAGCTGCAGGTATATTGCGAGAATTTTCATTAAGAAATAGAAAGGATAATGTATGATTTATTGGTAGTTGGAAGAAAAGGAAAATCACAATGTATTGTTTTAAAAATGAAACTGAGTTTTTTCTTCAGAAAATTAATTAAGTTAACCAAACAGTTTTAATTTCATACGTCAATAAAACTAAAAAGTAAAATATATTGGTGTTTGAAAAAGTAAAGTTATAAATTGTCGATAGATGGCTGTTAAGTGTAATATCTCTAGTAGTATAAATATAATCTGGTAAAATCATAGTTTTTTTTAAAGGTTGACATTGTAAGCTTCACTATGTTTGAAGACATTATTAAAATCATATTATTCCGGGAAAATGTATCTTGAAATGATTCGCGTCGAATTCTGAGTCGATTCAATGATGTCCGTCGGTCTGGTTGTCTGTTGCTACGATTGTTTGGAGTTCAAGCTTCTATCCTCTATAGCTAAGGTTAAGTTTTAAGGTTCTAGGTTAAGTTCTAAGATGAACAAGATCGGTGAAAAACAACTACCCATATACCATACAAATTGGCCCTTTTTAGGGGTATGTCCCCGTTTATGAATCAAGATGAAATTTGGTATACAAGCTTCTATCGTCTAAGTGGAGATTAAATTGTAAGATAAACAGCATCGGACTTAAATTACTCTCACCTCCCATACAAACTACCTCTTTTTGGGGGTGTCGGTCTGTCTGTGCCCTCGATTGCAGCCTTAGTTTAAGAAATTTTGAGCTGACATTTGATATGCAAGGTTTTATCCCATAAGGAGAGACTAAGTTCCATGATAAGCTAGATCGGACAAAAACTACTTCCATACAAACTCCTCCTTTTTGGGGATTTCCGTCTGTCTATCCCCGCGATAACAGCCCCCGCAATTACTGTTGTTTAATAGATATCACGCTAGAATTTGGTATGCAAGCTTATATACTCTAAGTGGAGGTTGTGTTTTAATATGAGCAAGATCTGACAAAAACTACTTCCACCTCCCATACATACACCCCCTTTTTGGGGGGTGCCCGTCTGTCTGTCCGAGCGATTATAGCCGTATCCTCTATGCGGAGATAAAGTTCTAAGATGAGCGAGGTCTGACAAAAACTTCTCCCATACTAACTTCCCCTTTTTGGCGAGTGTCCATCTGTATGTCCACGCTATTACATCAATAGTTTCTGAGCTTTTAAGTTGAAATTTAGTTCTAAAGCTTCTAACCTTAAAGTGGAGGTTGAGTTCTAAGATGAGCAAGATCGCATTAAAAATGCTCTACCCTCTTCACACACAAGTTGTCCCTTTTTGGGGGTCTATCCCTATCTCTGCGATTACAGTAGTATTTACACACTTATCCAGCTGAAATTAGGCCTGCAAGATTATATTATTCAAGTGAAGGTCAAGTTCTAAGATGATCAAGATCGGACAAAAACCACTTCCATCTAACATACAAACATTCCCTTTTTTGAGGGTGTCCGTCTGTCTGTTTCCATTGTACAGCCGTAGTTTAAAAGCTATCGAGCTTAAATTTGTTATGCAAGCTTTTACCCTTCAAGGGGAGTTTAAGTTTCATGATGAGCAAGGACGGACAAAACTACTCCCATACAAACTCCCTCTTTTTGGGATTGTCCGTCTGTCTGTCAACGCGATTACAGTTGTAGTTTAGAGATATGGAGATGAAATTCGGTATGAAAGCTTCTATAACACGCCCGATGATTTCAATCTGAGTATTTTATGTCCTGTGTGAGTACCAACTTTCGCGGGATCGGCATCTTACACCACGCATACTAGGTCCTGCATATTGTGTTATGTGAAAGACTTAAGCGAATCCTAGCGAACCTAATTGGACCTCATCTGTGTGGCTTTAGATCTGGTAAATCCACAACCGACCAGATATTCACACTACGACAAATCCTGGGGAAGACAAAAGAAATGCAGATCGACACCTACCATCTGTTCATCGATTACAACTCTCCATTCAACAGTCCGATACGACAGATATTGATAGATGCAATGGCTGAGTTTGGTATCCCCTTGAAGATGATACGACTTTGCGGGATGACACTGACTAGCATGACTTTCGTAAAAATAATCAAAAATTTGACTGAGCCCTTTTCAACCAAGCGAGGCTTTAGAGAAGGCGATAGTCGGTCTTGCGATATCTTAAACATCGTAAAATGGAATGGAAGCATCTATAACAAAAGTCACATGCTACTCGCATATGTCGAAGATAAAGATATCACTGGCCATGGTTTGTGGGAAGTTACTGCTGCCTTTTCGAGCGTTGAAAAGAAGTCGGCGGACAGGGTCTGGTGATAAATGAGGACAAAACCAAGTTGTTTGTTTTAACAAACAAAGAGGCTACTAGTCTGGGAATCTGCGTGAACGCTGAGAACTATAACATGAAATGGTAGACGATTTGTCTACCTTGGCCTTGCCATAAACGAAACTAATAATGTAAGCCTGGAAATCTAGAAACGAGTATTGATCGAAAACGGCTGCTACTATGAGCTAAGTAAGAAATTTAATGACAAAGTCCTCTCCCGAAGAATAAAGATCCAACTGTACCAGACACTGATCCTATCTTTCTTGCTCTACAGCGCAGAATCCTGGGTAATGACACAAGCATATCAATTTATTATATCTACGAGAGAAAAATACTATTGAGTCCCAAATCAATGAGCTGAAAAATTTTGTTCTCTGTTATCAAGTGACTATGCTTTGCTCTGAATACTAGAAACAAAAACGTACATAAATTCGCTGAACGTGAGCACATTCCCTTCTGCACTTTTCATCGAAAGTAATGGACATTTTTATTATTATTTTAGAATAAACCATTGTCAAGAGTGCTAAACTGTAATTTTTCTTTCTTCCATATGCATCTGTCCTCTGTTCTCCTCTGGCAATTGTTTTATTTTGCCACATTTACTTAGATTTCCTCCACAGCATTGCTTTAATGCTGGCAGGGCATTAAAAAATTACTTACGTTTCTGATAGCTCAGCGCACAACAAATTACATTTTAAATTTGGCGAGAAATTCGCAAATTTTAATGTAGCACGAATGTCATCGCAATTTTCACGAAATAAATTTTGTGTGAATGCACACTTCCGTTTCCTGTAATTTAATACGAGGCCACAATAGTCACCAACACCACCGGCACCACCACCACCGTCATTGAGGAAAGTATGTTGGACAAATTCATTAAAAATAAAAATGAACGTAAAAGGTTAAATACACTTTTCATCATTCATCAGATGGTTGATGGTCGTAACACAAATACACAAGTTAATGTTGGCCGAGGAGGAGAGAGCAGAAAAAGAAATCCATAAACTTTTGTTTTTTATGATTGTGCACACAAACTCTTATCCTCTTGGCTAGCTGTGCTATTCAATGGCGCACCTTCTGGCGGCGCGAGGCGCACAAATCAGCACAAACATCCAACAAGACGGGGCAGACAGATTGCGAGCGACCGACAACAAGTCAATTGTTTTTCATCTTGAGTGGCACTCGGGCAAAATGAACGAACACAGAAGGAAGCACCATCGACATCAGCGATAAAAAGGAGCAAAGATCACGCAAAAAAATGTGCATTTTTATAAGCAATCAAAGTTGGCCCCACCCAACCCCCCAACGCCATCCCTTTGGCCGCCACCCGCAGCGCAAAGTGTTTTCAACAATACCGAACGACTAGAGAGCAGCACTGAAATCAGATAATAAAAATTTGAAGGCGTCTAACCCGGTGCAGGGGCGGCAGCCACCCAGCAGAGTGCATAGTAAGTTCGAAATAATAAAAATGAGTTAAAAACTACATTAAATTGCAGCAAAAGAGAAAACAATAAAATTCACATCATTTCTGCACAAAAGGCGAACAAAAAACGACGACTGAACTCTGTAGTAAAGTAAAGTAAAGGAAATAACGGAAATGGGTCGTGGAACGTGGAATCAGGTGAATGGCGATGACGTGATGCAAATGTTTACTACTTCAACTAATCGTAAGTAACATAAATGCAGGGAGGTGGATTACAAGAACTTTCTAGTGGTTGTGGCGGTGCAAAATCTTTTGTTTGTTAAGTTATGGGTGCAAGCTAAAAAGAAGTTGTGTAAAACCACAAAGCGATATATTTTTGCTTTAACATTTTCACATCGGAAGCAGGAAATTTAAAATGGATAAGAAATTGTAAGGATTAAAAAAAAGAAGAAAAAAAAGAATAGAAAATAAGCAAAAGAATTGTATAGAACTCTTTTGAATAAATGAAAGATTAAAGGAAGTTGAAATAAAAAAATAATGAAAGAAATATTAACACATTATCGAGTTTTCTATTTAGAGAAGTTTGTTTGTTTTTCTGCTCCTAACTACAGGCAGGAATCAAAGGAAACTCTGTTCTGAGTACACAAAAACTATCGAAACAAATATTCGTGGACTTTAGGTCAAATAAATGCTTGCACTCAATAAACAAAACGGCATAGAAATGAAACGAAATCGATCCAATCGATCAAAAATGAATTAGCCATGATCCGTACAGACTAGAGCTTCAAGGAAACCCGTGCATCTGTTCAGGAACAATCTAGGTTCTGCACTCGATAAACGGGTAAGACTCTTTAATCTGACCACAACAACTTTAAACCGCTTTCTTCTTAAAAATTTACATTTACAACCGTATAGAAAATCGTGGAAACCCTCTAACAAGATGTACCACAGTAAACCATCTTGACCCAGTCAACCAAAGAAATACTTGCCCTTAGTAGCTCCTCATCCTTTAGACTAGAGGGGCGTTTAGGACTCCTCTCCTCTTGTCCTCACACCCGACTGTTATAGCGGAGACAGTAGGGGTGATGGAAGTAATTGTAGTGCGATCTTGTCAAAAGCAACAAAGAAAATGTTTCAGCATTTAGGACTCCTCTCGTCCTCACGCCCGACTCTTATAGCGGGGACAGTACGGGAGATGGAAGTAATTGTTGTGCGATCTTGCCCGTCTAAGCACTTAACCTACCCTTAAAGTCTATTAGCTTGCCTACCTATATTCTGCTGGATAGCTCTTAAACAACGGCTGTCTTTAGGGAAGAGCCAGAGGGTCATCCACAAAAAGGGTGAGTTTGTATGGGAGGTGGAGATGGAGCAGTTTCAGACCCATATTACTCATCTTAAAACTTAAACTCCGCTTAGAGGCTAGAAGCTTCTTCTTTACTGGCAGCAACAACAGCGATTCGGTCTTTTGCGCTCCGTAGATAGTTCGTCGTACCAAGCTTACTTAACAGTTCCGTCACCTGGTCCATCCATCGGAGTTTTGGTCGCCCCCTCCTGCACCGCCCATCGTGTTTATTGCAGAAGACTTTTCGAGCCGGAGCGTTTTCGTCCATTCGTACAACGTGTCCAAGCCAGCGCATTCGGTCTATTTGAATGCGATTGTCCACGTCGATGTCGTTGTACAACTCATACAGCTCATGATTCATTCGACGACGGTACTCGCCGTTCACGATGATGGGTCCATATAATTTGCGGAGTATTTTTCTCTCGAAGACTCCCAGAATAGATTGATCCGCTTGTGCCATTACCCTAGATTCTGTGCTGTAGAGCAAGACAGGTAGGATCAGATTCTGGTAGAGCTGGATCTTTGTTGTTCGAGAGAGCGCTTTGTCGTTAAATCGCTTGCTTAGCGCATAGTAGCAGCGGTTTGCGATCAATACTCTTCTTTTGATTTCGAGGCTGGCATTATTATTTTTGTTTATGGCGGAGCCAAGGTAGACAAAATCATCTACCACTTCAAAGTTATAGTTGTCAACGTTCACGCATCGTCCCAGACGAGTGGACTCTTTGTTCGTTGAAACAAATAGCTTGGTTTTGTCCTCGTTTATCACCAGACCCACTTCAGCCGCCTGCTTTTCAATGCTCGAAAAAGCCGCAGTCACATCTCCCAATCCACGTCCAATAATATCTTTATCATCAGCATACGCGAGAAACATGTGGCTTTTGTTAAATATCTCCATTACGATGTTAAAGAGATCGCAGGACAGACTATCGCCTTGTCTAAAGCCTCGCTTGGTAGAAAATGGCTCTGACAGATTTTTGCCAATTTTCACGGAAGACTTCGTGTCAGTCAGTGTCAGCCCGCAGAGTCGAATTAGCTTTGCGGGGATACCAAACTCAGACATAGCATCCAACAATTTCTGTCGTATCGGACTGTCAAATTCAGCTTTGTAATCGATGAACAGATGGTAGGTATCGATCTGCATTTCTTGGGTCTTCTCCTGGATTTGTCGTAGCGTGAATATATCTGGTCGGTGGTGGATTTTCCAGGTCTAAAGCCACACAGATAAGGTCCAATCAGGTTCGCCAGAATGGGCTTTAGTCTTTCACATAACACACTAGACTGGACATAACACACTGGCTAATAATACGATAGTTGGTACACACACTTGGATCGCCTTTCTAAAGCACGGGACATAGGAAACTCAGATTCCAATCATCGGGCATGCACTCCTTGAGCCAAATCGTGTTTATGAGCTGGTGCATGTATGTCACCAGGTCATCGCTCTGCTGGCAGTCCATCGGCTCCCGCAGCTTTACTATTTTTAAGCCGCGCAATTGCCGTGCTGATCTCGTTTTGGCTCGGTGGTGGACAGTCTACTCCATCGTCGAAGTCCCGAGTACTATTTGTGCACCAAATTTTATCTCTCAATTGCTAAAATAAAGTTTTGCAACGCTCACTCTGCCCAGTGATCTAAAATTTAAACATCGTCTGCGTATTCATATTCAGGTTGCCGTGTAGTATTTGGGTTTCAAATTTTATCTCTCGGGTACTAAAATACAGTTTTGCCAAACCTCCTCCGCCCACTAATTCAAAATTAAACTTTCGTTTGCATATTCATATTCGTGTTGGTGAGTACTATCTGTGTACCAAATTGCATACCTCTAGGTCTTAAATACAATTTTGCCAGGCCCACTGATCGAACATAAAAATTTCGCCTGCATGATTATATTTGTGTTACCGAGTACTATCTGTATATTAAATTTTATCTCTCTATCTCTGTAAAAAGTTTTGCCATGCCAACTTAGAGCATAGGGTATAAAATCAAAAAATATATTGCCTACGGTAATTTTCATAGGATACACTAACTGCCTTCTAAATTTCATTGAAATCGAACTACAAACTAACAAACAATGGACAGACATTAACATTTATAATATTAATAGGGATATTGAGCAAAATCACTCATATCTAGTTACGTAATTTCTCTCCCCCACAAGTACCGCCAAAAAGCAATCGTTATCTCAAGCATAATGATAACAATCCTATGTCCTTGTAAATCTTATCAATTTAATCTTCAAAATTTCCTACAAAATCATAATTGTATCATATTTTATTGAATTCAAGTAGTACTTAGTATACCCCTCCTCTTCCTCCACCCCCTCCTTATCCATAATGGTAATGTGCATTTGAATCCTTTTGTTATACAAAGTACTCTGGAACATTACAACGCAATCTCTTTAACGATTCCCAAGAAGCCGAAGAGCAAAAAAAACTGTAAAAGATTTCAAAGTCGAATACTCTCACACTCACACACACACAAACAAAATGAGCAGCAGCATAATGTAACAGCATTAAAAGAAAACTATCCGACATTTCGTTAGCAATAAAAATGTAATGTTTCTATGATCGCTTGGCAGGAAATGATGATTATATGCGAATGATGATGAAGATGTCGTTAAGCAATACGCGGAAGAGAGAGAGAGAGATAGGTGGATGTGGCCGCCATAATCCTTTGAAGATGAATTCAACGAAAAATTTATTCGAATGCATTTTTAGTGAACAACAGCAATAATGCGCAATGGTAATGGTAAATACCAATAGCAAAATTTTGTTGTGTGCACACATCAATCTCACCCATAAGCCACTGGTAGCACCCTCCCATTTCCGCTTCTACTTTCTTACTCTAGACTGCTTTTATAAGAGTAAAGTTATTGTCGTCAAATGGTATAAACTTAACAAGATTTTGTTGTTCATAATCATCTTCATGGTCTTCGTCACTACTTCTTCATCGACTGTATGTCAACAACAAGCGTCTCTACAAACTGAATATTGCCCAACGAAGCAAATGCGATTCTATACAACTGTATAGGATAGCCTGTGGAAGAGCAATCGCAACAAGGATAAGAAACAGTACACAAAAAAAACATCTACGATTTATAAAGTTAGTTAGTATTTTTTAAGCATTCTCTTCTGGTGTGTCAGAGTGTGCGTATGTTTTGCCAAGGTTTATACTGTATGTGTGTGTGTGGTACCATGATTGTTAAGGAATACGGTTTGCCAAAATATTTTTTATCCTCTTCAGTTGTTATCTTTAAAGTTCTTGCACATCAGCTGCCACGTACTTATGAAGAGAGCAGCATCGGAGTGCTGATGGACAGTGGGAGATTTGGGGCTATTTTATAAGGAATCGTTGTCAATGGCTTAGTTAGAATGAGGCATTCCATAGCATCGCGAGGCCGTTTTTAGTCTCAGCTAAGTGTTATGAAAGGTTTGCATTCAATACATAAAAAACCAACGCAAATACAGACAGAGGAACAATGAATAACCATTGGTGAAAAAATACTTTTATTGGGAGAACAGAATATTTTCACACACTAGCCCACCAAATTGTTATATGCATGCGTTAGGTTATGCCTACCACTGTCATACAAAGCTTTTCTCACGTTCCATATATTAATGACGGTCTAAATACCATTCGAATTTAACCTTTCCACTGATACCGACTAGGAGTTTATTAAGCTGTAAAGCCCAATTCTAACTCGATAAGAAAATAGGAAGCATTCGGCAGAAAGAAGCAGCTCGAAGGAAATAATGAAAGTGTTATCTTGTGAATGGGAGAGGAATTCACTAATATGTTATTAATACTGCAGCTACCATTAAGCTGACAAACAATAAAGAAGATGTATATTATTTGCCACTGTTGTAAGCACATCACCTAGCACATTTCTCCCACTGTGCCCCAGTTGTGTTGTGTTGTATTTTCAGCCATAGCTATGTAGTAAACGCTACGATAATAAATCGTCTCATCATTTACAGTTTTAGGTTGATATATTGACTACCTTATATCCGGTGTATTCCGGTATTTCTTAATGCAACCGAAAGCTGCTTAAAGGCACAGCAACAAAAGTAACATCAATGAAGCGGAAGATAAATAGAGAATGTTTAAATAAAAATAAACAGATGTTCCATTACTATAAGGAAATGAAGCATCTAAAGGATTTTTCTGGTACATGTAATTAATCACTATGGATTTGGTGAAATAGTTGAGTTTTTTTTGAGACTGGGTAATAGAAACATTTCCCCACAGGGTTGTAAAGGTAGCCGCAAAGAGAAAACAAACAAATGTCAAAAGTGAAATGTAATTTAAGTAAAATTAGGTGATAGAAAAATTCACCTAACTAAAGCTGCTACCGAAATATTAAGTCCGGATCATGTTTCGGTTTTTTTTTTTTCATCTAAAATGCTGTGAAGAAATGAGCGCTGAATGCCTATATGTTTCGCAAATAGTATATCTGCCGTAGATGCAATCGAAATAATACTAATATCTCGAAACAAATTAGCATTCCGCGCTGCTCTTTTAAAGTATTTCTAATAAAAATACCACAGTAGCAACAACAGATTTACAGATATTTCTCGACCCTTGAAACGTGTTATCCCTTTGCGTCCCGTGAATAAGATATAGAATAGGTTAGGTTATTTTTATTTGATAGCCGCTTTCAGTATAGCTCAATTAGTTCGGTTCCCGTTGTGATACCAATTTGATTTATATTTTCCTACACTATTTGGTTAACATCACCCTCCAGCAAAGTCGTTCATCTGATATTAGTGTAGATGTTACGCAGATAGCTTACTGATATACAGACACTGTCCATAAGTGTCCAATGACCAACTTCTCATATCTCAGGTCAACAAAAGCAATGCAGTGACATTGAAGATGGTTTAGCGCAAAATCTGTTTGATAAGATTTACAGTCCCAGCAATTAGCTGGTTCCCCCTGGTAAGAACACCACCAATGTGACCGTAAACTTCACCCGAATTTACAATGGTGGCGGTCTCTGCCAATGCAACAGTTCTTTACTAACCATACATGTATCCATGTCCTGGAACCAATGTCAGGGTAAATATCGTATGTCTCGCTATCTTCTTCAAAAACGAAATGGTGTACACATTCTGCAAGGATCTGATAGCCGCTTTACTACTAGTTAGTAAGTAAATATTGCTGACCAATATCCTATGATACTGAATTTGCTCCACGGCTATTCGAAAGGCCGCTTTTTCGATCTGAACTATGTTACAGTTATACGGTAGCCTAGTCTACAGATCCAAATTTAAATCTTCCGAAAAGACTCTACAGTTCGCTCTTTCTAATTGTAGAAATTAGGATGACATCTTCCTCAAAGTGTAGTGTACTGTCATTATTATCATACTGTGTTTTGTACGGGATGTTTCTCATAAAACCCGGATCAAAAACACGTTCTGGTACAGGGTAATCCGTGTGACTCCTTATATTGATGTCTCTTCTTCTTAAATAGCAGCACCAACAGAAATTTATCTATCAAAAGCCGCACGTAGAAAAGTATTCCAAGCGCTTCGGTCTTTTGCGCTCGTCACACCAAGCTAAGATAACAGCTCTTTCACCTGGTCCATGCATCAAAGTTTTGGTCGCCCCCTTTTGCCCATCGAGTTTATTGACGAAGACTTTTCGAGCGGGAGCGTTTTCGTCCATTCGTACACCGTGTTGAAGCCAGCGAATTCGGTAAATTTTAACGCGCTTAACTTCGCCGATGTCGTTGTACAGCTCATACAGCTCATAATTCAATCGACGACGGTACTTGCTGTTAATGATGATGGGTCTAAATATTTTGTGAAGTATTTTTCTTTCGAAGACTGCCACAATAGATTGATCCACTTGTGTGTCATTACTCAGTAATCTGCGCTGTAGACCAAGACAGGTAGGATCAGTGTATGGTAGAGTTGGAGCTTTGTTCGTCCAGAGAGGACTTTGTAATTAAATCACTTGCTAAGCGCATATTAGCTGCGATTTGAGATCTATACTCGTCCCTTGATTTTCATACTGACATTATTATTTTTGTTTATGGCGAACTAAGGTAGACAAAATCATCTACCACTGCAAAGTTATAGTTGTCAACGTTCACGCAGCGTGCCAGACGAGTGGACTCTTTGTTCGTTGAAATAAATAACTTGGTTTTGTCCTCATTTATCACCAAAACCACTTCCGCCGACTGCTTTCCAATGCACGAAAAAGCCGCAGTAACATCTGGCAATCCACGTTCAATGATATCTATATCATCGGCATACGCGAGCAACATGTGACTTTTGTTGAAGATGGTAGCATTCCTGTTTACTACAGCATTTCGCATAATCAACTCCATTACGATGTTAAAGAGATCGCAGGACAGACTATCGCCTTGTCTAAATCTCGCTGTGAGGTTATTGCCAATTTTCACTGAAGACTTCGTGTCAGTCAGTGTCATCCCGCAAAGTCGTATTAGCTTCACAAGGATACCAAACTCAACCATAGCATCCAACATCTTCTGTCGTATCGGACTTTCGAATGCAGCTTTGTAGTTGATGAACAGATGGTAGGTATCGATCTGCATATCTTAGGTCTTCTCCTGGACTTGTCGTAGTGTGAATATCCGGTCGGTCGTGGATTTTCCAGGTCAAAAGCCACACTGAAAAGGTCTAATCAGGTTCGCCAGAATAGGGTTTTGTGTTTCACATACCACACTAGAAAGGACCTTGTATGCGATGGGTAATAGGCCAATCCCGTGATAGTTGATGCACACACTTGGATCGCCTTTCTTAATCACGGGACACAGGACACTCAGATTCTAATCATCGGGCATGCACTCCCTGAGCCAAATCGTGTTTACGAGCTGGTGCAACATGCATGCAGCTCATCGCCGCCTTCTTTAGAAAGCTCTGCCGTAAGGGCTTCCGCAGCTTTAGTATCTTTAAGCCACGAAATAGCCGTGCTGATGTCGTTTTGGCTCGATGGTGGACAATCTACTCCATTGTCGATGTTTGACGTGATTTCGTCACTTATGCTGCCTTCGGGAACGAGTAGAGATTGAAGGTGTTCCCTCTATATTTGCAGCACACTCTGCGTGTCCGTGACCATCTCTGTCCTTATAGGTGGACATCACTGTTCCAAAACTCTAGCTTTTTTCCTTTTGGTAGAACTTACGGGCTTCACCTCTATCCCTGCAGTTTTCGATATCCTGGCTGGCTCTTTTCTCCCACAGACGCATTTCCGCCTGAACGGGCGTTTCATCTCCCTCCTTTTCTCATTATAACGCTCCGTCACAGCACGCGTCGCCATTGGCTGCACTTTTGCCTTGTATGCATTTGGGAGATTTGTTTGAAGTAATTGAGAGAGGTGGTTGGAGTGGGCATTGGCAATCTTTGTGGTTTGTAGCTTTGTGATGTCTACGGTTACGAGGATTTTTATAACAAGGATTTTTATAGCTGCAACTAGGTAGTGAACCGTGTCAATGTTTGCCCGCACATCACACGCACGTCCATAACGCTTGAGACATGCATTCCATCGATTACCACGTGATTAATTTGGTTTCATGTCTTTTAATAAGGCATATCGAGGTTGCCTTGTGGATATCTTTATGAGGGAATCTGCATCCACTCACCGCCATGTTTCTTGCCGAAGCGAAGCTTACCAGTCTGAATTCGTTATCGGAAGTGTTGTTGTGTAGACTGGATGCTGAACAAAGAGCATCTTCTCTTCCTATTTTAGCATTAAGATCTTCCAGAACAATTTTTATGTCATGGGTAGGGCAGAGCACATTTACATTGTTCCTTCAGGCGTTCATGAAGCACATCGTCTTTGTCTCCAGTCAGGGCATGTACACAAATCAAATAAACTAATAATCCGCCTCCAATTTCGTGTTTTTACGTATAACAACTGCAAAAGATGTCACAATTCGTCCGTCGTGTACTTCACTGTTCCGTCCATCGCATTTCCTGTACAAAAATTGGATAGAGGCACCATTTCTGTAGAGAGTTCGGTGGAGATGCTTAAATAATGAAGCTCACAGCAAACAAAAGAGTTGTGAGCTGCTTGGGGGCCTCCAGAGAGAGAGATTCTGGTTACTTCCAAGAGAATAACGAGTCCCCATCCCCTGTAAGGTATAACCATTAGGGATAAGTCTGAGCTACAATGTAGCTTTTTTGCCCAAAAATTTCGCGAACTACATCCAATGTGTGTTATTTTGTCCCATCTTACTGAAACCACGATCGTTGGGTACAGCCATTTAGATTCTATAGTGCTGAAGCAAAAAATTCTGTAGAATGGCAATGTTTTTGCTGTAGCAGCATGACCTCTTCATAGAAGTGTGAACCAATAATGTATCTTGCTGTTGTCCATACAATATCATTGGGTGATGCAGAGTGGTTTACAGCTTCAATTTACGAGTGGTATTACTTCTCCTTTTTACACGTCTCTATAACCGTGTTAAAATATAGAAAAGTGCTAACAATCTGACTTGAGCAAAAAATTCGTATGATCATTAAATTACTAATGCTGCCAACTTTACGAAACGAATGATGCAGAAGTTTTTATTATTGGGGCTACCGTCACATGCTATTCTCAGAACTGAGTCCCAAAATTTTGTAGAACTAAAATGCATGTAAGTGTATTAGAAAAATTATAATAGATACATTTCCTGCACCAACAAGAAAGTGCTGAGGTGATTCAATATCATTGCCCTACAACGGAACCTTGGCCGTCATTTCAATTCTTGACTTGCTGTAGAAATTGTAATGTCATGGACAAGGCAGGAGTTGTATGTTCCCTTTAAAAATTCCTGTCAACATATCACTCGTCTAAGTATCTTGTTGGTATCTTTATTTTAAGAGTACAAGACCTAAACAATATCTTAAATTTCAACAAACGCGTTCTATGCGATTATGTCCGTCGGATATGTGCTTTGCAGTTTCTAGCAAAATCCCTTAAGCACAAAATCTAAACACCAATTTTTGTTGTTATTCTACATACTGCAACTATTTTGCCACCTAACCAATATATTGACCCCTAAGTCTTAAAGTTTTTCAAAACTTCCTGAAAATTCCCATGAAACGACTTGAGTGCTTCTTAGAATTTAGATACCCCCTCCTAACATTGTACGTTTCTAGCCCCGAAGCTATATAACACTACCATAAACTATCTTTAACAATTATAGCTGTAAATACAGTTTTCTATGCTATTAAAATCTTAAGCAATTTGTTGGGTTTTATTATATGCAACATTCTTAAAGCCGTTAATACTTACAACTACTATGCATATATGATACTCGCCATAATATTGCTTGACTTTCATCTATAGCATAGCTAATATCGTTGTAAGAACTACTATATACTACTACTACTAGTACAACTACTAATATCCCTCGAAAATCATAAAACTTTTATTATAGTTTAAGATTAACTGCAACTCATATATTTACTACACTACTAAGGGTATTTTTCTTTGGCTCTGACTCTAACATAAATAAACTAGATGTGTTCGTGTTTTTCGCTTCTCTTTTTTGGAAAATACTTTAGATAAGCAACAATTTCTCTACGCTCCCTACAATGGCTACAATGTTGCAAGGGGTTGTAGGGAAATGACTACAACTTTATTAGACAAACCCAGTGTGTGTGTGTGTGGGTTCGTGTGAGTCTGAGTGTTTGTGTGCACGGAACGACAATTGTAAAGGCAGCCCAAGATTTATATGTGTGTACATTTAGATGTATAACACTTTAAGTTGCAAACTCTGGTAGTAGGGTTTCTGTGGCCTTGCGTCCTTTATAAAAGGCACAAAGCCAAAAATCTCTAACAAAGATTTAGTTAAATTTAATTTCGTTGCATAAAATTGCCAAAAGCTAAAGCGGAAAGGAGGGATGGCAACGTAATGAAGGATATTATGGTGCATGTGTAAGACAGAAGGAGCTGAAAGAGGAATATAGGGTGTCAACGCCGTTTGTTCGAGAAAAAAATTGACCCACTCTAACGATGATGCATATAACGAATAAATATATAAATATATACATGTCTTATTATTATTAGGGACCGGCCGTGGCATAGTGGTTAGAACACGCGACTACCATGCGGGAGATCGCAGGTTCAAAACTGGCTCCAGTCATCTTAAAAAGAAAAAAATAAATAAAATTTTCTTTCATTGTCGGCTCCCCTCGAATGTTGTTGACAGCAACTTCGCAGTATTAAGCGTCGATTCAATCGTCGTGTCTAGTAAGAGCTTCTCAAAACAGTGACGTTCGCATTCGTCGATAAATAAGTAGGTGCCGTTAGTTGTGAATCTAAAAATAGAAAGCGTGTTAATTCACAACAACGCGAGAAGCTATCCCATACCTCATTCATGGGGTGCAAAGGGAAATTAAGTTTTTTTTTATGTCTTATTATTTTCTTATATGTTTGCCTTTATGTTTGTTATATAATTTGACTCTATAAAACCTTTATTTTCTTTGTACTTTAGGAGTTTATTTTACTAGGTCACACCCGTCGCAAAATGGTGTCACACCCGTCTTTTTTTTCTAAAAGGTTTTTAATTAAGAAAAAATAGTTTTTTTCCAAACTGTAAGTACTTAACACAATTAAAACCAATATAAACAATTACCGTCATCACAATTATTTAAAAATGTGAGTAACATGGTCACACCCGTCCCAATGAAATTGCCCAGAAATAAAATCATTCTTATGTGAATATAAAACCCACGCCCAGAAATCTGGTTAAAATAAACTACGACCGAAACTAAGCTCTGAAGGCTATAATTATTTGTATTATGTTCCTTACTAGCTCTATTAACTATTACATTTCTAAAGATTTTATACTGTACTGTCTCGCCACTTTCGCTAAAGTTTAGTATCAGAATATTTAACCAACAATTTCATTCTGCACACTTTTCAATTGTGCCAACCAAAATAAAGTAACCAAACTCTTAAATAAGAATCTTAAAACTTCATTCTAAATTTATGATATAAATTTTAATATTGTTGTGTTTTTTCTCTCTCTCCCCCTTCTCTCTGCCTGCTCTTTTGCTTGTACTTGCAGCTTAGTGAAGATATTGGATATGTCCTGTATTCTGCATTGGGCTCCTTCTACATTCCCAGTTGTATAATGGTTTTCGTTTATATACGAATTTATTTTGCTGCCAAGGCGCGTGCGAGACGCGGCATT
Organism: Muscina levida; assembly: GCA_964034835.1. Taxonomy (NCBI): domain Eukaryota; kingdom Metazoa; phylum Arthropoda; class Insecta; order Diptera; family Muscidae; genus Muscina; species Muscina levida. The sequence goes on along the minus strand of OZ035880.1, from coordinate 131,261,120 downwards.
AAAAAACATCCGCGCAAAACAAACAACGAACAGGTAAGTAGTACAAATGCTATAGTAATAACAGCAACAAAACACAGAAACAACAACAATATAAACATAAATATATGGGTAACTGTATAAAATGACTAATGCTACCTTAGTGATTAAAAAGAGGGCTAAGTAAGGCCTGACAGAGGGCCTTGTTGTGGAATTAGGGTACCAAATACATAAAAATTTGTTACTACTTTGAATATTGTGATATTTGAACACAAACTTTAATAATATACCAATTTTTGGGATGGTTTACATTACACAGTACAACATTTTTCAACTCATTGATTTGGGACTCAATTCTGAGAACTCCACGTGAATGTAGCCCCAAAAAGTGGAAGTTCTGCATCATTCGTTTTGCCAAGTTACATGCCATAATAATTTAATATCGATTTGAAGTTAGTTAGTATCGTATAGTACTCGATTACCACTAGTCCGCTTTAGCTGACACAAATTAAAAAAAAATTAAGAATTACAATTCCTTTAATCTGTTCATATAACGTTTATTTACATAAGCGACAGTTTCACTTTTCCATTCATCAAATGATTTTGAACTGGGTTTATTTTGCAGCAGATGCAGTAAAACTGTTGTACTGCGTGGCGTATGATTTACGTGGATTATTACTTATGATAATCATTCGCCACCATATAACAAAAGATCCTAAAACATGACAAATTCCCCTATACGATACTTACTAACGGCAAATCGATATTAAACTATTATGGCATGCAAGTTGACAAAACGAGTGATGCATAACTTCTTCTTTTTGGGGCTACTTCCACGTGCAGTTTTGAGAATTGAGTTCCAAAATCATGTGTTGTACTGTGTTAACTTAACAATTGTATGTCTCACTGAACTTGATATGCAATGTTTGTAGCAAATAAAGCGATTGTTTTTATTTTCATACGAATTGTAAACTAAATTCGCTGCATTCCTAAGTTATCTAATTTGGGTCAGATGGTCAGTGAATACAAAGTCTAAGCTGAATGTGAATGTGTAACGCTTTCTTTTCTTTTGTTTATAAACTTAAGAACACCCCTTCCTGTAGACCTCCTTTTAAAAGGCCCTACCAGCTTTGCTGCTGCAAGAATTCGTGCGCTTTACAACAAGAAATAAGTGAAACGAATAAAATATCTTAAGTATTAAAGTCAAACACGTGCAACAGTTCGGATATATTTCCATACCCTCGTGGCGGCCGAAAGTCCAACTGAAGACCGCAGATACGTTTTCATTGATGTGCAAAAAATGTACTTCTAGCTTGTATGCAGAATGTTGGTAGAAAGAAAATGTTTAAATTGAAATGTTATTTAAAGTCTTTGGCAACATAAAGAGAAAAATTATAGTGAATAATGAGAAACACGAGTTTCTAAAATTTCCTAAAAAAAAAACACGTACATTATGTGAAATGTAAAATATACTACCACAAAGATAGGACACGTGGCCAATATTAACAATATGCTGGTTCAAATTTTGAAAAGTTGTTAAGAACCATAACGTAGAAAGACATAAGAATAATTTTGTTATATTGTTAAATATTTTTCATATCGATGACATGTGACACAAACAGAAAACAAAATCGAAATTAAAAATATACTTACAGTAAGTATTTTTTATAAACCTAGTTAACTTGGTTGAAGCAGACCGTGGCATGATGGTTAGATCAGGCGAATATAGAGCTGTAGACCACGGTTTGATAACTGTATCCTCCAGCTACACAGTAGGCAAGTCTAGTAAAAGCATTTCAAGCAGCTGACGTTTGGATTCTGCAGGTCCTGTTCTGTGATTCTTAAAATGGAAGCGCGTTAACTACATATATCATTTGTGGAATGTAAGGGAAAAATAAATAATTTCAATTATTCAGCATTAAATCTAAATCAATGGACTGTCTTCATGTCCGTCAATTGTCAATAGGATTCCCAAGATTCGATATGATTGCTATAACATGTGTCAAATTATTCCTAGAACATGGTTTCTAGAAGAGTGTAATAAATGCTCAACTAATGTGGAACGATAAATACATATCATATTCGTATGCGTTACAAGCAGTTATCAAATATCGCGTATACGTAACAAATAAAATAAGAATGTTTTTTTAAGTCAAAGAAGTTTTTTTTTGAAATAAAACACAGCAAATTCAATGAAATGGCCAAAATTTGACTTACTTAGGTCACAAAATTCATGGCAATTAATGTAAAAAAATAACATCTGGCATATGACCTCCGCGAATGCTCATTTTAAGCCCAAATCTGTCGGTCCAATTTTGCACCACTTTTTCAATAGTGCCTCGAATGTTGGCTTCAAAATGACCCATCTTTGTTTATTTATCAGCCAGGACCAAAGAGTTAACGCACCACCCTCTAAACGTAGTCAAAATGCTATAGTAACACAGGTGACCAATTCACACCCAGCAGCCAAAATGCCGAGGCATTGTAAATAACGCCTGCAAACATGCCTTTAAAGGAAGATTGTTAGCTTAATTGTTGACTTAACACGCGTGTATACAGGTCATAGTTAGCCCTTCATTGCGACTAACTTAAAATTCTATACACATGCACATCACACTTCTAAAACGAGACCTGCAATGAGGCATCTTATAAGGGTTAAAAAAGATCTGGCAGATGTGCTTATTTCTCTATTAAAAACTAGCTTGTCAGCAGGCCTTCTATGTACCTTACAAACAATTCTGCAGACATGCAGACTTTTCTGCATCAAACATGTTTGTTAACAGGCCTATTAGCAGAAGGCAGAATTGATGCTCATCGCCGTACACTGGTCACTTCACCAAGTAGGTCTGTTGAAAGGTCTCTTAAAGGAAGGTAAGAGATGCTGTTGTTTATGAAAACCACATGTTTGCTATTTGTCCTACTACGACTATGGCATTTGGTAGCTGAGTTGGTAGCATAACCTACTACATATGCGCACGGAGGTCACGAAACATATTCCTGCTGCTGGAGTTTAAAAAAATGTAGTTGTTACCAATCGTAAATATAATTATTGTATTAATGATTGAGTTTTAAAAGCTTTAATAAAAACCAGTAAGAAAGTTTCAGTCGTTAAAACTGACTTACATATACCCTCATCCTCATTAAAACATAAAATTTTCTATTATATGGATATTATTAATCGATTTGTAAAGTAGGCGGAGTTTTACATTTGTATGGGAGGTGCTAGAAGAGGCGTGGCTAGACTTTTAGTATTTTTCTCCAAAACTCTATCCTGATTTAGCTTTACTACATACAGAATTTGGGCACGATCAAGTTAGATGTATTGACATTATTACTCCAACTGGACGGAAGGGTACATTTGTATGGGAAATACCAGAAGGGATGTGTCTAGACTTCCAGATTTTTTTTTCCAAAACTTTATCCTGCTATAGCTGTATCAAATACAGAATTGTCGAGCAAAATTTTAAAACATTTGGTTTCGTATTTTTAAAGTTATCGGTCGTACCAGCCGGACAAGGCTTAAAAGACTTAAAAAGTCATGAATTGAAGTTGTTACAATGTTGTTAAGCTTTTTTGTCGTATGAAATAATATATACCCCCCTATCCGTAGGGTGAGGGTATAAATATGAAATTAAATAATGTGGAAATAATACACATACATTTTTTGTACTTCAATACTTCTAGAAATGTTCTTTTACATGCCTGCTAGTTGGTCTGTCATAGAAATGTCTCATAGATGAACTTTGTTTTTAGGCCTCCAAACAGGACTTCCTTTGGATTCCTCAAAGAAGACTACTTAAAGACCTTCCATGAGAAAGGAAATAAACAATACGCCTGCATATGGCACCCTATGTCTATTTCAAATGATAGTTGCATTTGTAGGGTAGCACCCCATTTTTTTCCAACTGGGTAGGATAATTTTTTTGAAATAATTCGATGAACAAACGATAGACTCAACAATGGTGATCTCTCATCCAAATAATTTGCAGTGAAATGTGAAAAATAATTCGAGATGTTATGAACTCTTAAGTCTCATAAGGATTGTGTTCTGGAAAACGTCAAACGTCAAATTGACAACAATTGAGACAAGTGTGCAGTTGTGTTCATTGACGCTATCGATGCTAGCAAGAAATTATATCAATTTTTATTACCAGTGCTGACATCTAGCAGAAAACTAGTTCAAGTTATAACTGCATTTGCACCAGAATTTGAAATTTTGAAGGCGAATATCTTAAAATGAACTGTTTGTCACTTAAATCCCTTTGCTTCTTTTTCTTCCATAGGCATTTTTTCCACATGAAGAGGCGTTTCATCTCCCTTCTCTTCTCATTAAAACGCTCCGTCACAGCACGCGTTGTCATTGACTGTAGTTTTGCCCTGTATGTAGCATCCGTTTCCTCACGCATTTCGAGACATCCATCAGCGTACAAGGGCTTGTCTGAACGTTGTTTTTCCTAACACAGTGCGGTGTTTGCGGCAGTGGTCATAGTATTCGCAATATGCTGGCACAGGGTGTATGAAACTTCAGAATTAGGGGGGTTTGTTTAAAATAATTTAGAGAGAGAGGGTTGGAGTAGGCATTTGCTTTCTCGGTGATATGCAGCTTGTAATGTCTAACTTTCATTGCGTATAGTTACAAGCGTTTTAAGCACTACTTAAACGCATGCGCACCTTGTCTGCAACTTGGTGGTGATCCGAGTCAATGTTAGCACCGCACTTCACACGCACTTCCATAACGTTTAAGACATGCATTCCATCGATTACCACGTGATCAATATGGTTTCTTGTCTTTTGATTAAGGATTTTCAGGTTTCTTGACGTGAATCTAACTAGTCTGAATCCATTATCGGAGGTGTTGTTGTGTAGTCTTAATTTTACATCTGCTGAACCAAAAGCTTCTTCCCTTCCTAATTTAGCATTAAAATCTCTCAGAACAATTTCAATGCCATGGACAGGGCAGTGGTCATATATTTCCTACATGTGCTCGTAAAATGCTGTTTTAAGTCCTCGTATTTGTCTTCCATCGGGGCGTGAACAGAAATCAGCATGGTGCAAAATTATTTCGCCTTGATACGACTTCGATCACTTTCAGGGTTAAACGGCAAGACCAGATATCGAAATCTCCTGCCGATTATTAATCCCCATAAAAATTCGTGTCTTTCTGCATGGCAACTGTAAAAGATGTCTCATTTCTATCGTCGTGTCAACCCTGTCCCGTCTATCGCATTTCCTGTATGGCGGCGAGGTCAACCTTTGTCAATGACATCCGCCAACTGGTTAGAGGCACCACATCTGTAGAGAGTGCGGAAATTTCAGGTGCATATCCTTTATAACGTGGGTTCGTGTTTTCGTAGTAGTTGTATATTTAGAATGGTGACTTGTTAGGCCACCGCGCCCGATCCTAGTTTCTTGAGGCTGTTAAAGCCACTAAAAGAGCCTTTGTGTTGAGCTTCAGTAACTTTTGTTACCTACTTCCTAAATCATATAGATGATGGCATTCCAGTTAGGTTGCTCAACATCGCACCTATTAAATAATTGCTACCGCTGAAGCGATGGTCATGTCATTGTCCTGGCAATTTTTGATCTATCGAACGTTGTGAGCTAGATCAAATGGGGTTTCCAGTTATTCCCAAGTGAATAAAGAAAACTTAAATTGAAAAATTCCTTAATCTCTGATACGAGTATATATATAATATACTAAGAATGCGATTGCACAGGTCTTAAAAGCCATATCACAATCTAACAAATATATGTACTAACCTAAAGGACTATATATAAGCCAGATGCCTGAGGCCACCATATTTTATAAAATCATCGTGCTTATAAAAATTATGCACAAATGTTTCCTCTCTCATTCAAACGAATTTAACATGTTAAACAAGCAAAAAAAAAAATCAACTCAACTCATCTACAAACAAATTAAGGAATCACAATAAAGAAATCAAACAGTAATTTTTCTCCCTTACACGATACATAACCAGTTAATGACAGTAACCGAACAATTCCCCTCCAACCAACACAATTTGCATCAATTTCAATATTGGCAAAGGAAAACAAATCGTTGTAAAACTCGTCATGTTTGAAGTTGCGATATATACTAAAGAGCCAGCCAACTGTGTGTACAATGTGTTTGTGTTAGTTTGACCGATTTTTTGTTGTGTGCAACTAAATGATGATGGCGATGGTGGTGGTGCCAATGTGTACGTTTGAGTGTGTGTGTGTGTGTGAAGATATGTTATGTTGGTGAATGTGGGATTGTGTGCTGGCGTGTAAACGTTCTGCGTAAATGTCGCTCCAACGACAACATTTGCTGCAAATACCACAAGCAATTAACGCATCTCAAACAGTATATGTATATACGACAAAACACTAACCATACACGAGAGCTTACACACTGTCGTAATACAATACATATGCTCTCATGTACGCATTCATATGCGTATAGTTCATACAGTGGAGTGGCGTGGCGATTTGGTAGGTGAATAGTTGTGTAGGTGAATAAAGTGTTTATCGCGTGGTGGTGGACTAACTTATAGAACAGTGATACACGTTCATAGCCGGCAACCGGCATTTGGACCCACTCATTTTCTGCAACATTCCTTAAAAATAAGCCAATATCACCTATTCTTATTATTCTGGCCCACTGTTCTGTGCTAACTTTCAGAAAAAAAAACACGGGACCAACAAAGCCATAACATAAGTATATCTTTGTTTTGCATGTACAACTATGATGGCTGGCTGGTTGTCTCTGTGCGCTGAGCGTCCTTTTAGTCGGTCCCGTGTGAGTGTATGTGTGTGTAGCAATTCCAAAGTAAATACTACCACTTCCATCATTGCTACCGCAACTACCACCACCAACCGCATCGTGTACAATTGAGGCGGATGCATGAACATACGTGCGTTTGAATGTTGACTGCCTCCTGTTCCTATGGGGGGCACAACGACAACGATGTTAAATTGAGTATTTCATACGCACCTCCCATAAACACATACAAGAGCAAATATTTAAAACAGCTCATAGACAAACACTACACAAATGTTGAGCTCGCTCTCGCACCAAGCATAGAATGCAAGACTTTTGAAACAAGCCGAAGGACCATCATAGCATGCCCGGAGGGGAGGGGAACAGTTCGAACAGTTCAGTAGAATTTAATCAAGCACTACTAACATTTGCGAATGTTGTACAAGTTTGCCGGTTGCATCAACGCCGCCCAGCCCCGTCCCGCCCATTTAAACGAGTTGGCACACCACAATCGACCAAATTGGTGGCACTGTGAGTGTTTAAGTATTCAAGGATCGATTCAAAAATGAAATTAAATTCCTCAAATACTTTTTCGGAAAAATTAAAACAACCACTCAAAATGCGAGGGAATGTGTGTGTGTGTGTGTGTGTGTGCGAGCGCGCTGATATGTAAAGTCCAATTTGCCAAAGTGGTGGGGTGAGATATTGTTGAGAGAAATTTATTGAATTCAATTGTAGTTGAAGTGGGACTTTGAAACGAATTACAATTTTTGCGTTAGATGGCAGCATAGCGCTTGAGAGGAGAATCTGATGTGTCCTTGAATAGGAACTTTACATCTATACATCCATCGTATGGTAATGTGCGTTAGAAAGGCGGTGGCACACGTAAGGTCAAGTGAGTGTAGAAGCCAGAGCCTGTATTATCAATGCATGATTGTAATGAATTTCCTTTGACTGATAAGGACAACAAATGTTCAGATATTGCGAAGGGTAGAATGTGTTTATGTTCATAGGAAAAATTGAAGAATAATTATGACACTGGGCCAACTGAATCGCAACTTGACTAGCAAGTTTAATCTCGAAACTTCTTACTTTGTACTAAATTTGAATATTGGAAAATTCAATAATAATAAAGAAACACTTACTGTATTACAACTTTTGGTCAATATTCATGGTACCCTCCAGTACCAAGACCAATGAATGGTCTGCAAAATCTTTATACTTAGCGCAGGAGGCGTGACAGAATGTGTACAATAGCAGACCTTATAATAGACCTTTAGAGGAAACGTATATCGAAGGCCTGAAAACCTTTAAAAAAAACTAGTAAGGTAATTATCTTCGGCAATGCCAAAGCTCACAAACCCTACACCAACTGTAAAAATTGTGATGAATTTAGCTATTGGAGGTGATATTGATCCTGAAGAACCTGCGGCTCATGTACTATCTGTAGCGGCTAAAAGTGCAATAAGCCTACGAAAAAAAGCCTCTGGCAGTAATCGGAGTCGGGTCACGAATCAATGCTGTTTTGGTTCAGCAGACATGTATTCCTCCGAGGACTCCACTTAGGAATGGACTATATGTTTCCATTGTTGGATTTTACACCATGTCCGGAAATAGTAATATCTGACAGTGAAGATTGGTAAGCTTCATTGCACGACAGGGGGCAGTCCATTTTCACTGAAGGCTCAAAACTGGAGATTGGAACAGGATCAGGTATCTTCAGTGAGCCAACAATTCCGATTGGATGACGATTGCAGTATGTTCCAGGCGAGGATCGTCGCTATTATGAAATCTGTGGAGAAAACACTGGTAAGGAATTTGAAGGAAATCGTCACAATCTAGTCAAGCAGCCTTGAAGGGTTTGGTATTAAAGATCATAATGTCGAGATTGGTGAACAGATGTAGGACGGCGCCCTCAAAACTGCCCGAAAATAGTGTTCGAATCTGATGGGTACCGAATATAGTGACATTTTAGGGAAAGATATAGCGGATGAACTAGCGCGAAAAGGCTCAGCACTGGGATCCGGTTAGTCAGATGAATTAGTGCCACCGCCAATGTGTCATATATGCAGCCCAAAGTTTTGAATAAAACCCTAGTTTGTCCATTTTTCGTCGTTCTTTGGCTTATAAAGTTCTTATAAGGTCTTAAGGCTTATAAAGTTCAGTTAACACAAGAACTCAAGCCGGCTGATCATCAACAACGTCGTGTCTTTGCCTATTCCGTCTGTAACGTGACGCTAGTCGTCCGTACATACATTCACCGACATACACTATTCTTTCTCTAAACAACCTTTATTTGACTCAACATCGCCAACAAACTCGACTTGCTTACATACTATCAATTACTTCAAGCACAACAGAGGCCGAATTGAGTAACTTCAACTACGCGAGCGGCCACCTACAACCTTCATTTGCCCTTCAATACTCACAATTCTTCAACTACTTGAAGGGCAAACTTCAATTCCACCGATCGCACGACCGCCGCAAACGACGCGTTCGGCAATGCACGCAACTGCCGCCAGCGACACATTCGGCAATCGCCACGAACGGCGAATGAGAGCGAAAAATCCAACCAAACACATTAAGGAGACGACATCACAAAGGAAAGTGTTACTCAATGCTGTGTGATGTCATGAAATTCCCATTACATTGAGAGCTCCACTAACTTAAATGATCGAACATTTTGCTTGGCTGTTCGTCGGTTGCTACCGCAGCGAAGTTTATTGCTAAGTTGCTTTGTACCCGATCTTCCTTGCCCTTCTCAGGGCAATCCTTTATCGAAAGAAATATTCTTTTGTTTAATCGGGATTCGGTCTGTTGAACCAACTTTTGTTGGTTTAACCAAAATTTCATTGGTTAAATCGGACTACGGTCTGTTAAATCGGACTTCGGTTTGTTAAATCGGACTTCGGTCTGTTAAATCGGACTTCCGTCTGTTATATCGGACTACGGTCTGTTAAATCGGACTTCGGTCTGTTGAATCGGACTTCGGTCTGTTAAATCAGACTTCGGTCTGTTAAATCGGACTTCGGTCTGTTGAATCGGACTTCGGTCTGTTAAATCGGACTTTGGTCTGTTGAATCAGACTGCGGTCTGTTGAATTGGACTTCGGTCTGTTAAATCGGACTTCGGTCTGTTGAATAAGACTTCGTCCTGTTAAATCTGAATTCGGTCTGTTGAATCGGACTTCGGTCTGTTGAATCGGACTTCGGTCTGTTGAATCGGACTTCGGTCTGTTAAGTCGGACTTCGGTCTATTGAATCGGACTTCGGTCTGTTGAATCCAACACCGGTTGGTTATACCGACTCGTCGGTTGCACAGATTTCAATCTGGTATACAAAGATACTCTTCGTTCCTGTAGTATTGTATTAGAAACTAGCACCGTCAGGTACGGTTATTAGTTCGGACGCGAATTCGGAATTGATATAACTAGGTGTTGCAAAAGTCGATCTACTAAGGAACACGAGTCATCAACACGACCCTGAGTTGCGGATATCAAACTGATTGATTTAGGACGATCGCCGAATAAACGAAGAACACGAATCATCAACACATTCCTCAGTTGCGGATATCAAACTGTTTAACAACAAAAGATGAAGCTTCGATATGTTCCGAAATTGCCGTATTTTTTGAATACCCGTCAAAACCCGAATCACCAAAACGGCCACGTATTGCTGATATAAACCACCGACAAACCCCAATCATCAAAATGCACCAGTATAGCTGATATGAACCTGAATCATCAATAAAACCCGAATCACCAATACTCTTCTGAATTGTTGACATTAACCCCAACCACCAACGAACCCGAGTCATCAATCATCATTTGCTGATGTGAACCTGAAACCCCGACAAAACCCGAGTTATCAATCATCACATGCTGATATTAACCTGAAACTCCGACAAAACCCGAAACATCAATCATCACATGCTAATATTAACCTGAAACCCCGACAAAACCCGAATCATCAGTGCGCTTCCAAGTTACTGGTACGAGCCTGAATTATCTAAAGTACCCGAATTACCACGTCCCTGAATACCGAAACAATCCTGACCTATCAGACCTCTACAGTTTTGGGAGTATAGTATAAAGTTCTCGATCACCTCAAATCGACCGATTCATAAAATTCTCGATAATCTTAAATCGAACCAAGTCCCGAAACCTGTTGTCGCAGTTAGTTATACGTCGGGCGTATACTAATATACAGAAAAAAAAACACAACTGTTGTTCAATTTCGATTTATAACCACTTTTCCATTTTAACATGGTTGTAAATTGTCATATTGACAAATTTCCAACTACTTGTAAAATTTAACTAAGGTACACAAATTGTAACTATAACAAAATTGTTTATTGTATTTACAATTTTGGTTGTTGGTGCCTTGTTAATTAAATATTTAATTGTATTGACGAAATGGTATTTAATACGACAGTTAGTTTATCGTCATTTTTTTCTGTGTAGTTATCGATTATCTAAAATCGAGCTGGGTACAAATTACCGGACAAGACAACAACGCTATCATTGAATCCGAATCTGAATTGTTTTCGTGTCTAAATACTTTATCCAGTAGATTATAAGTTTGAACTGCACCATCAATAAACAATATTGTTATTTTGCCCTAGTCAGGGAAAATCTACTGAGTTCTTATTCCGTAAGGTTTTGTGGGTCCTTATGGCGACCCTGGCAAAGACTGGACTGGCCTCAGCCGACGAGAAAACCACGCTACAGGTCCTTGAAATGAATGAAAATGATCCGGAATTCCATCGAAAAATCATCGTGACTGCCGAGGGCCATTTCCACCTCGGTGGCTACGTCAACTAGCAAAATTATCGCACCTGGGGCTCGGAAAACCCAAGAGTTGTTGTTGAGAAGCCTCTCCATGCTCAACGTGTGACTGTTTGGTGCGGTTTATAGTCCGGCGGGGTCATTGGACCTTACTTTTTCGAAAATGAGGTTGGATCAACAATTACGGTGAATGGATTGCGCTATCGAGAGTTGATTAATAATTGTTTATGGTCGGAGTTGGATGGTATTGATCTGGACAAAGTTTACTTTCAACAAGACGGCGCTATGTGCCACACAAGAAACGCAACCATAAATCTTTTACGGGAAAAGTTTCCGGGCCGTGTTATCTCTCGAAGAGGTGATCACAATTGCCCACCCAGATCTTGTGATTTAACACCTTGTGACTTCTTCCTTTGGGGCCACGTGAAAGATAAGGTCTACGCCAACAGCCCAGCTTCGATTCAAGACCTCAAAGATAAAATTCGTGAGGCTATCGAGGATATAGGGCAATCAGTTTGCGATTTGGTTATGGAAAGGATATGGTCTTGTAAGCGTGCTCGTGGTGGCCATTTGGCTGATGTTATTTTTCATTTATCTCAACAACTTTAATTTTTCTTTGAATACCAAAATAACACCTTTTGTTGGAAAACCCTTTATATAGATTTGAATTTTGATCTCTTTAGGGGACCGCTTTAAAGTTGTTCGATTTTGCTTAAATTTTTAATATCGCCGTTTTATAACAACTGACACATTATTCCCCTCGGGCAATACCAAAAATCCAAAGTTGAATTTTTGCTGGCACCTTATTGGGCAGCCATGCCCCTATCTAGTATATGGTGAAGTAGCCGAATCGTGTTGCTGAAACCGAAGATGCATTCTTTATGAAAACACATGAGGGCCATCCTCGTTACCTTTACATGCCTTCTGTAGGCCTGACAAAAGAAAGGGATCATTAATGACATCCACCTGGGTATATCAATGAAAACACACACACAAACACCTTTTACCATCCCTTCTTTTCAACATGTCTTCTGCAGTCCTGACAAAAGAAAGGCAGCGTAAATGATATTTACCGTGGTATGATCACTGGAGAAAAACACCTTCCTCTTACCTTCTTTTTGCCCCCCGCAGGAGGTCTCTTCCGGGAGGCTTTTGGGGATTACCGACCCCACGGACCCGAGGGAACCACCAGTGGACCTCTTCTCTGGCCCTGTAAGGCAAAAAGTGGAAGTAAAGAAGTACATCTTTACGATCTCCGACCAAGGAGACTAAAGATGGTGCTACAGAAGGTCAGGTATGCGCAGGGCGGTTTGCCCTAGGTAAACCGTCTGCCTGATCGTAGTGGCTGTGGTTAAACCAAAAGAAATGTTGGTAAACGTTGATGCTCGAGTGAAAAGTAGCTGGGTATCTCTTGATACCATACGAGTCTTGCATCTCTCATTGTGCATCTTACGAAGTCTTAGTTGAGTGTGGCATTGCACTCTCTGCGTCTTGGCGAATAGATAGTGCCAAACCTTTAACAAGGGTGTAACAGCGATTGCAGGAACACTGTTACGTTGTAACGGACTAGCTCCAGATTATAACTGTATCAGACTCTTTGAGCTCTTCCTATCAACCATTCATTTTGTGTGATGTCCAAAGCGTGATAACCATAGTGTTATAAATTGATGATGCCAGCCGGATGGGGTACCTTTAATACCTAGCAGAAGGTGGTCTGTTGCGGTCAGCCGAATGGGGAGCTTCTAGCAGAATTTCACGAAGTGTTGATAACAGATTACTTCGGTATTCTGATGGTGAAAGTGGGGTCGGCCGGATGGGAACTTCGGTTCTAGCAGATGGCGGCGTGGATCATATTTGCAGTTTTCATGCGTGTTGACGATGGAATTGTTACTGCCCATATGACTAAATAATAGAATTGTAATAAGACAAGTAGCAAATAATAACAGTGGGTGGCCAAATCGGACGGAGTGCAAGCCTCGAGCTTGTATTTGTCAGTCAATTTGATACCCCCACATAAGAGTAATGAATAGTTTGAATATTTTGTGGCGTATTGAAAATTAGATCCGGGCTTTAACAGCGGGTCAGGTCAGGTCTACAAGAAGATACTAGATGTAAAACACAAAATACTTATGACCCGGAAAAAGAAAGGTAGTGAGAATTCCATCCATAATAGATAGACGACTCTTTTATATACATAGGTGAACAATCGTTGGGTATTTTAAAAAGTAGTGGAAGGTATGCTGTTCGGCATTCAAGTGAAGGTTTGCTAGCAGATCTTATCCCATCAAATTTTAAACTTTGTTAAGCAATGTGTATCGGATCTTTTATAATGCACAAGTGGGCCTACTACCAGGCGAGCTCAAAGAAACATTCTACAATGTGTTTAAGATTCGAAAAAATTGGTGTCCTTTAGACAACTTTCCCGCTAGATATTAAGATTGCTTGACTATTCGAGGTGTTGTCGGTATAATGGCCATTCAGCCACTGTCATTCACAAGCCTACATATCCTAAAATTAAAAAAAATTTCATCACCTGTCATTTTGCGTGCCTTATCAATGAAGTCTAATAAATCAACTGCAAACCTGAATTTTGTATTTTTGCCATATGATAGGCAAGTGGTGACTGAACATTTCAAATATTCCAAATACATAGTGTTTAAAAATAAAGTACCTAAACAATTTAGCAACAGCAACACAATGAGCCTTTAAATAATAAAACTGATATCAATAACACTTGTGCCACCACGACTGTGCCATGTACATTCTCCTTGTCTTTCTACATAACACTTGACATTTTTACCTGTCTTTCTCTTTTGCTATGTACAAAACAAAAAAACGTGCATCGTTTTGTTCCCGTTGCCCGGTTGATATCATCAATTGAGGTTAGTTTAAAATTCTAAACAGTTATTATGGTACCTGTGTGTCCTGACCACAATCTCCGGCCACAAGACACACAATGATGGGAACATGTGTATGCTCTTCCTCTTACCTCATACTCACCCGGCGCAAGTGATAAACAATTGTTGGCTCAACAGCCAAATGCACACACACACACCCCCGCAGTCATACAGATTCACTCAAACAAACTTTTAATCAATTTATCGCAATCTCTTTTAATGAAAAAGTTTAACGTTCCTTTCATTCTTTCGCCGTCTTTGTTTCTTTCCATTGTGTCTGAAAATTTCAACACTGCTCAGCAACACGAATGCAGGAAAAACGCAGAGTAACACAAGAGAATTGAAAAGCATTTGAAATAGATTTCTATTTATTCCCCCTTCCCTCCGTTGCATTTAAATTGAGATAGTTTTTCGTTTAGTTTTGTGTCGTCCTTTTCGTCCTTCATTGATAATGAATTAGAAATGAAATGCAATTTCAACTGAAGCTCTGAAATTATTGAAGCAGTGTCGTGAATGGAGACAGAGGATTGTAATCGCAGTCATTGTTGCAGCAGCAGTTAAATAATAGAAAGTGTTTTGTTGTGTGACCTATAGAGGCAAATGTTTCAGTTGCAAAAAGGGAGTGGGGGAAGGGGCTACCAAATGATACTTAAAAATACACTGATGTGCTTTTGTGAAATTTTCTATGGCTTTTGTGAGTGTGTGTGTAAATGGGAAATAGTAACAGATAGTAATGTTGTGGGCCGATATATATAAAAATGTGTTATGAAAATTTCCAAGACAGAAAATGATTCGTTGTTGATATGAAAATTACCCAAATGTTACAATGAATTATGTGACACCTGGCAATTATTTAAATTAAACAATCGACTAAAATATCTTATAATTTCGCAGCTATTCCTGCAAAAAAGTCTGTGTTAAACTTTTAAGTTACACTTAAACTATTAAAAAGTACCAATACACAATTTTCACGATTTTTACCATTCATCAATTATCCTGACGAAAATTCGATAATAGCTTTAGCACATAATTGACTTGTGTCACATCAAACTCAGACAAGCAAACACTGTATAATAGGAAAAGTTTTTGTTACATTTCACAAAATCAAAAATAATATCATCTCAATATCATCTCAATATCAAACGCCTACATTATTTTGTTATTCAATCTTTGTTAATTGTCTTGCATCAATGTAGACACAAAACCAAACACAAACAATTGAGCTTTTCAAATTTTGCAGATGGAGGAAGGAAACATATTAACAACTTTTTTTGTTGTTTGCAACAACAAAACAACCGGGTGGACATCAATCATGTTGAGAAAATCCTACGTTATCTAGCCAAAAATTGGACATTAAATCCCTCACGCAATCAGATGTAAATATATACACGCTCATGATGTACAAGTACAGCAATGTATAAATAACATTAAGACTGTGGGAGGACAAGTGAAAGCGATAGGAAACATTATATGTATGTTACAATCAATCATGAACAAAAATAATAAACTCAACAGAATATAATTTTACATAACCACTTAATAAGGACATAACATATTTATTGGTAATCAATAAATCCTTGTGGACATTGATGTATATTCTTTTGATGTCCGTTTGGAATTAATGGCGCAGGACAGTGGGTAATGTTTTTAACATGGTTAATTGGTACAGATTACGAATATAAATGTGGCATATATTTATGTTTTTGTGTTACGTAAAGAAATCTTCATAAAGTTATTGAAACAATCTCTCGACTACGAGTTAGATGACAATTAGTCTTAGAAAATATGTGCAAATAAAATAGTCGAATTGAGGGCAATCCATATTTGTAGAGGGGGTAACTATTAGTAAACATCGTTTTCCTTGAGTTTAGAAGCCTGAACCTCACATTTGTACGGCTACAAGAAAATGAATTGCCGAGAGAAAAACTGAACCCAACGGTACTAGTTATAGATATAGAAAAAAGGTTAACATAACAGCAAAAACTGTTCTGAACATAATCCAAAAAAGTTATGATAAATCGATATTCAGGATTATGTCAAAAAAGGCGGGGAAAAAGATGGTTTATAGGTGGAACGAGGACATTGTAAAGACGAGACGCGATTGTTTAAAATGCAAATAGAGATAAACAAGAACCAGCTACAAGTATAAAAAATTGTTCTCTAAAACTTTATCCAGTTATAGATTTACTAAATAAAGAGTTTTCTAATAAAAAAAGAAACTAATATCCCTTTACACCCCATTAATGAGGTACGGATATGAGTTTTCTAATAAGAAGTGTTATTTTGGTATTCAAAGAATTGAGATAAATGATCGAATGTTTATTTCATAATAAAGAGGAAGGTATGCCGTTAATAATGAAAAACAACATCAGCCAACTGGCCACCACGAGCTCGCTTACAGGAGCATATCCTTTTCATGAAATTTTACATAACCAAATCGCAAAGTGGCTGCCCTATGTCCTCGATAGCCTCACGAATTGTATTTTTGAGGTCTTGAATCGACGCTGGGCTGTTGGCGTAGACCTTATCTTTCACATGGCCCTTAATGTAGAAGTCGCAAGGTGTTAAATCACAAGATCTCGTTGGCCAATTGTGATCACCTCTTCGAGAGATATCACGGTCCCGAAACTTTTCCCGTAAAATATCAATTGTTTCGTTGCTTGTGTGGCACGTAGCGCCGTCTTGCTGAAAGTAAACGTTATCCAGATCAATACCATTCGACTCCGAATGCAAAAAATCATTAATCATTTCTCGATAGCGCAATCAATTCACCATAACTGTTGATCCAACCTCATTTTCGAAAAAGTAAGGTCCAATAACCCCACCGGACCAAAAACCGCACCAAACAGTCACACATTGAGGATGGAGAGGCTTCTCAACAATAACTCTTGGGTTTTCCGAGACCCAAATGCGACAATTTTGCTTGTTGACGTAGCCACCGAGGTGTAAATGGGCCTCCTCAGTCAAAATGATTTTTCGATGGAATTCTGGATCATTTTCATGCATTTCAAGGACCCAATCAGCAAAGACACGACGTTGTTGATGATCGGTCGGCTTGAGTTCTTGTGTTAGATGAACCTTATAAGCCTTAGGACCCAAGTCTTTATGAAAAATACGGTGAAATGACGTTATTGGAATGCCACGACGAGGAATGGACAATTCGGGTTTTTCTTTAATACTTTGGGCTACAGCAGCAATATTCTCAGTTGCTCTTGAGCGACTTGCACGGGTTTTATTCTTCACATCACTTACTTGTCCCAACAGCTCGAATTTTTCTATCAATTTCTGTATTGCGGTCCGACAAGGTGCTTCACGGCGATCAAAAAATGCTTTTGTCTTGCGAACTGTGATTGCAGGATTTTCACCATTTTTGTTGTGAATTTTAATAATTTCAATTCGTTGTTGAAGCGTGTATTGTTCAATTTTTAGTAATGGCGTAGTTTCTACGTGTCAAATGTCAAAGAATAAAAGTGTCAAAAGTGACAGCTACCGAAATAGCAGATCATTCACAATAACACCTCTCATTGGAAAACCCTTTACCTAATTTGGGCAAGATTACGTCGGGTGTATTTATATTATTACTTGATTTCTAAAGTAGGCGGACTGGTATATTTGCATGGGAGGTGCCAGTAGAGGCGGGGCCCTGTGGCCCGTATGCAACCCCGTAAGTAATTTTGGGGAAATATTAACCTCCCCTAAATTTCGAAAGTTATTGTGTGTACCAGCAGGACTCGATTTTTAAAGTGGGCGGAATGGTGCATTTGTATGGGAGATACCTGAAGAGGAGTGGCTAGAATTTCAAGTTTTTCTCTAAAACTTAATCTTGTTATATCTTAACAGAATACACAATTTGATCACGATCGCGTTGGGTGTATTGATATTATTTGATTTTCAAAGTACAAATGTACCATTTCGACATTTGTATGGGAGGTACCACAAGGGGATTGGCTAGACTTCCAATTTTTCCCCCAAAACTTCATCCTGTTATAGCTTAACAAAATACAGCATTTGAGCACGATTGCGTTGTGTGTATTTATGTTATTACTTGATTTCTAAAGTGGTCGGAATGGTACATATGTATGGGCGGTACCAGAAGGGGCGTGGCTAGACTTCCCGCTTTTTCTCCAAAACTGCTGCTATCCTGCTATAGCTTAACAAAATACAGCATTTGAGCACGATCACGTTGGGTGTATCTATGTTATTAGTTGATTTCTAAAGTGAGCGAAATGGTATATTTGTAAGGGAGGTACCAGAAGGAGCGTTGCCATATAGCCCTTTTCCTATACCGTAAGTAGGTTTGGGGAAATTATTATCTGTGCAAAGTTTCAAAAACAATTGGTTTTGTCTTTCGAAAGTTATCGTGCGTACCAGCCGGACACACAGACGGACATACAGACGGACATGACTCAAATGACTTAAAAAGTCATGAATCTAATTTCGTTCAAAGAAACAGAGGCTATAAAGTGACTACTACTATGTGTTACACATTTTGGGTAGTATCAAATGATATATATCCTGAGTGTATAATCATGTATCAAATTTGGTTCAAAGAAATTTGGGTCTAAATTTGACTCCATCTATATGTTACACGTTAGGGTCGTATAAGATGATATATACCCTAGATAGGGTCGAAAAAAGGTTTATGTTTTCTCTCCTCAGTTTTGTAGTTTGTTTGAAGACAATTTGAGATCATACATTTTTTTTTTCGGGCAGCGCCTCGACGCTTTTCCCTAACTCGCTTTCAAATAGCCTATTCATATCTCTAGGCGAACTGCAACTCTGGCAGCTAATTCGGATTATTTTAAAAGGGGCGTGGCTCATACCACTTTCACCATGACTGTAATTCTTACTGTACCAACAGCATATATAACAAATCTCATCTTCCTACCTCTGGTAGTTCATGAGGTATATCCATTTTAAATTTTAAATTATATGGGCGGTACCACGCTCCTTTTTTCAATCACAACCAAGCATAGCCAAGGCCTATCAACAGGTCATCAGTACCAGAAAAGAAAGAAAAGCTGTCAGAGCGATTTTTGCAAAGGGGGCGTGGCGCTGCCCCTTCCACCATGGATGTAATTCATACTGCACTAACAATATATATACCAAATCAAATCTACATACCTCTGATAGTAAATCAGATGCAGCTTTTTTAACATTCAAGTTGTATGGGCGGTACCACGCCCTTTTATCGAATCACAACCAAGTAAAGCCAGGGACTATGAATAGGTCATCAGTACCACTTTTTAAAGGTTTCGTATCAATAAGTCTATAAGATAAGCTGTGAGAGCGATTTTTGCAAAGGGGGCGTGGCACCGCCCACTTCCTCCCTGGCTGTAATTCATACTGCACCAACAACATATATACCTAATCTCATCGTCATACCTCTGATAGTTCATGAGATATAGCCCTTTTGATTTTCAAGTTGTATAGGCGGTGCCACGCCCCCTTATCCAATCACAACCAAATATAGCCAGGGACTTTCTACTGGTCAACAGTACTACTTTGTAAACTTTTCTTATTAATCAGTCTTTTCAATAAGCCCCCAGAGTGATATTTAAAAGGGGGCGTGGCTCCGCCCACTTTCACTCTGTAAGCCAAGCCCACTGATCCGATCACGACTATTTAATGTTGGACCACGAATTTTGGAGGCATATGCATTCACACAAATGTTCCAGGCGATTGGTGAAATAGTCCTCCTGGGGCCCCGCCCAGTTGATATATAACAAATTCAAGGAGCCTATTTTCACCACCGACCACAGCTACATTCTTTGAAAATTCCTTAAAGATTGGCCCAGTAGTTCTCGACTCTACACGATACATACAAAATGCAAACAATCAAACTACAAATACAAAATATAGATAGAAGATAGTTAGATGGTCGTGTTATTTTAAGAATGTAAAAAAGATCGCATGACAGACTATCGCCTTGTCTAAAGCAACGGTTGATAGAAAATGGCTCAGTCAGATTTAACAAAGTTTGACCGCTTTTTAGTAGATAGCCTAAGTTGTTCACGACCAGACGCTCTTAATCTGCGTACGTTTTCGGTATCATGTGAAGTTCTAGCTCGTACTGACAGTGGTTAATTCATTGTTGAACTTGATCCTCGAACATCTGCATCCATTTTCTAATCAAATGGATCGTTAGAGTTGCATCTATATGCGGTATGATTTAATAAGCACAAAATCTTCTGATGCACTGCAGTCGAAGAATCGCGTTCCGTTACAGGTATACAAATATTCAAAATCTAAAAAATATTTACAAATTTACTATCTTATTTCGTCAGTTACATTAAGATTATGATTTTATACAAAATATAATCATCAATCCAATGTCTTATATGGTACTAACAACAACGGTTAAATATATAATATTTAAGTGCTTAATCAAAACTCGATAGGATTTCTGTCTTGATTTTTCCCATATAAAAGCATAAAATATATACAAAAATTGTCAGATAATACTTTTATTCCTCAGCCACATTCCCACTGTGGCCCTCATCAACACCAGCAAATATCAATATCGTAATACGATAATGATACACTCTCGCGCACACACGCTCACAAAAAAAATTACGCTATGGTATAACCTGAAAAGAATATAAAGGCATCCATCCTTTGCCTTGGGCTTATTGGACACTCCACGACAGCCGTAAGAAGATGAAAATCTGCGCGAAACTTTCACAGAATGAGAACACCCAGAATATGATACACATTAAGAACCCCATTACGCGCTTCGTAATCGCGGAAAAATCATTAATAATATCCGCTCGCCCGTATTGAATAGCAGCAAAATATTGTGAAAGAAATTACTGTCTTCTTCATATGGAGAATTTCTGACAACAGCATCATCATCAGCAGCAGCAGAGTGAACAAACGAGAAGAAATGACGATAACAAATTGTCGTATTGGAAAAAAAAATTTTCCAATTAACGTGTATTTCATTATTTCAGACTGTCCCTCTCCGCCTCACGCCTAGTTGCTGTCGTTTTCCAGCACTGGCTGCGAGCGCAGAAAAAGTAAAGCTATTGACGGATTACAGCCGGTATTTGATTATACATATTTATGTGTGTATGTATGTGGGCTTGCATATATGTAGTTGTGCGAGAGAGTCCTTAATGCCGAATCCACATATGCCAAGATGTAAATAAGGGCTGGCTGACGCTATAGTATGTAAAAGTTAAGGCTGCAGGACCGAACAGAAAAAGCTGTCAGTAATCACCGTATTTTGCAATGTGTAACAATGAAAATACAGCCGCAAGGTATTGGGTGTCCCACCTTAGGAACACCTAGGGGTGTGTTAAAACTAGATTCACATGAAATGTGTCATTACTCGAGTGAAAGTGTTGAGCTTGAAGAAATTAAATTGGTAACAACATGAAGAATGTCGTTAATTGTGATGTTTACTCTACAGCAATGAGTGATTTTTAACGGAAAGTTATACTTACGGTGCCAAATAAAAAGAAATTGATATAAAATTTGACCTTAGTCTGTATAACATGTAATACTAGGGTGGCATCGAAATTTTTGGACAATAATTTTGCGTTTTTTTAAAAATGTTCGACCAGAATATTATGCCACTTGATGTAAAAAATACTTGACGGACATTTGAGTAAGGACGCGAAACTATTTTCCGTGTCCCAAAGAGGTGCAAGGTCAGGTTTTTAGTAAATCCAATAAATAACACGTGAGAAAGTTTTAGTCGGGTAAACCGAATACCTTCACCCTCAGTAAATACATAAACTTTGCTTAACAAAATGCAGAATTTGGGCACTATCGCGTTGGGTATATTGATATTTTAACTCGATTTCAAATTGTGTTGTATGGGAGGTACAAGAAGGGGGAGGCTGGACTTCCAATTTTTCCTCCGAAAGTTTAACCTTTTATAGCTTAACAAAAAACGGAATTCGGGTGTATTTATATTACTTCTAGCTTTCAAAATTGGGCGGAATGGTACATTTGTATGGGAGGTACCAGAAGAGATGTGGCTAGAGTTCGAATTTTTTCCTCATAACTTTATCCTGTTAAAGCTCAACAAAATACTAAATTTGGGCAAAATTGTGTTGGGTGTATTGATATTATTACTCCATCTCTAATGCGGGCGGAATGATTCATTTGTATGGGAGGTAGCATAAGGGGCGTGGCTAGACTTCCAATTTTTTCTCCAAAACTATATCCAGTTATATCTTTACAAAATACTGAATTTGGGCACCGTCGCGTTGGGTGTATTGATATTTTTACTCGATTTCTAAAGTGGGCGGAATGATATATTTGTTTGGGAGTTACCAGAAGTGGCGTGGCGAGGCTGCCAGTGTTTCACCAAAACTTTATCATGTTATAACTTTACTACATATGTACCGAAATTAGGCACGATCGCGTTGGTTGCTCGATTTCTTAAGTGGTATATATGTTTGTATAAGAGGTATTAGAAGAGGCGTGGCCATGTAGTCCATTTGCAATACCGTACGCAGTTTTGGGGAAATTTTAACCTATGCAAAGTTTCAAAACATTTGGCTTACAGGCAGACGGACAGACACTGCTCAAACGACTTAAAAAGTCATGAATCGAATTTGGTTCAAATAAACATGGGGTCTAAAGTAACTCCTTCTATGTGTAACACTTTCTTGTCGTATTAAATAAGTATATTCTCACCTACCCGTAGGGGACGGTATAAATATGTTATATTAAAATATTGACGTATTTAAGCGGCGCCTTGACCGTTTTTGCCAACTTGGTCCCTAATACCCTGTGAACTATACTGTGAAAATTTCAGGACGATAAAACTATTAGTATGGCTTTTATAAAGGTTTGTTTTAAATGGGGCGTGGCATTGCCCACTTCCATCCTGGCTGTTATTCATATTGTACCAATAACACATACCAAATATCATCTTTATATCTCTTCTAGTTCATGAGATACAGTCGTTTAAAGTTTCAAGTTTTATACCACGCCCACTGAACCGATCCCGCCCATTTTATGTTTAATCACGAATTTTTCTGCCAAATGCATCCACACAGATTTTCAAGGCGGTTAGAGAAATAGTCCTCCAGATATTACGGTTGTAGAATGGGCGGGGCCACGCCCAATCGGTGTCAAAAATGATGGTACAATATTTTGACCACCAAAAACACACCTACATTCTGTGAAAATTTTAAAAAGTCAAGCAGTTTTCGAGTCTGTAAAATTCAATTCAATTCAATTTAATTCATTAATCTTAACGCCAAAGGTTTATCGACGAATGCGAACTTCATTGTTTGTCACTGTTACTAGACATGCCGAATAACTCGGCACTATACTGCGAAGTTAGTGTCGACAACATCGAAGGTGCCGGCAAAAAATGTAAGGACTGGAGACGGAAATCGAACCACGGATCTCCCGCATGGTAGTTCGGTCCCGTTTTCGAGTTTATACGGTACTAAAAAATACAAACAAACAAATACAAACACATTTTCATCTATATCGATTTGACCTTTGCTCTCTTTGGGGCAAGGCTGAAAGTTGTCTGATTTTGCTCAAATTTTGACCGTACTTAATCTATAACAACTGGCACAATTTCGCTCGAACATTACCGAAAATACAAAAGTGAATTTTCCCTACCACCCTAATGTATACTATATATACAATCAGCTATATGACGAATGTTTGTAACGGGTAAAGTTAAAAACTACTAAGCCGATATTAACAGTTATTTGTTTAAAACATCACAAAGTGTCTAATAAAAAGAAAGGGAAACTAGATTTGTTTATATATTCGGTTGTTTGCTTGTGTACTCTTAAATTTAGAGCGTTAATCCATCTCAACCACATTATAACCAATATAGACAATATAAGATATTATTTTTTATTGAAACCTATCCAAATAATGTGTCATCTCGTTCTGAGTCTTATAAAATTGTATATAGTTCTAAATCCATATTCATATTCCAATTCCTCTTAATCCTTGACCCTACACACTCTCCCATCACTTGCCCCCCCCTTTAAGATCTTTTTTTTTTAAAACTACCTTGATAATGCGCAATCTTGTTCTAAGTCTTAGAAAATTGTGTAAAGCTCTAAATCCATATTCATATTCCAATTCCCCATAATACATGGCCCTCCACAAACTCCCATTACTTGCCTCCACAGTTTTTATTATGCTAGCTGCCATAAGCTATACGATATGCCACAACACGTGAATATGCAAATGAGTGTTGCTGCATTTAAATGCAAATAAAGAACGGGTGTGTAATTAAAGCGCGAAACCTGATGATGTCGAAATGAAAACTGTCACTTTTTGTGTTAAACAAAAACTAAACCCAATTTGAAATTTATTCGCATGAGTGCTGCACAAATATTAAGAGTGATTTTCTTTTTTTCTGCTTCCTTTTCATATTGCAGGTCACCAGCTTTACCACCGCCAGCAAAAAGGGCACCATACCGATGCCATCCTCGAGTGCGGGGGCACTGCAAAAACACCAACAAAACCAAATAGCCACCATTGAAACACCACCGAATAGTGCGGGTGCACTACCAATGCAAATACCAACTGTTACCTGCGATCTAGCATCTGATATATCCACCTCGGAGGCGGCCGACATGGAACCACATCCCCTGATGTATCCCAGTACGGGGGTGGCGTGTCCTGCGGCGGCGACGACTGTACACATAGGAGAGTCGGCGACGATAAATAGTTTAGAGGACAATGCAACGAATAACTCTATGTCCAATTGTAAGGGGGCGTTAAAAGTGAGTACAATAACGACGGGACATGGGGCACTCAATGTGCCCCATCCACCCTCAATGGCTGCCAATAACAACACGACATCGACTACGCTGAATAACAACAATGGCGCGCTTCCCACGACAGCGGCGGCAACGACACTGACGGCGACCACGACACTATTGAATACGAAACCAACAACGACCCTGTCCAGCTCGGCCAATGAACTCAAGGTGTCGCCCGTACCGGTGCGGTGCAGAGCGCTTTCGGTCGGTATCGACACGGACATGGTAAGTGAATTTGATCCATCCAGTTCCGATTCAGGGGTTGTTAGTCGTTGTGCTGTGGTAAAACCTTTAAAATTTCGTTTATGTCAGCCCATTTTTGGCCGCAAGTCCAATAATAGACGACAAAATGAATCGAAAGCCGCTGCTGCCGCCGCCGCCGCCGCTGCTGCAGTCAGCAATGCCAAAGACATGAAAACGGAAATCGTCAAAGCTGAGCTCGAACCTGCCATACCAAAGGTGCAAAAACCACGAGATCCCGAAAAGGAGAAACGACGAATTGCGCGCAAAAAGGAGAAGCGGGCCACACTAATCTTGGGCCTAATCATGGGCTCCTTTATCGCCTGCTGGCTGCCGTTCTTCTTCCTGTACATCCTGCTGCCGGCGTGTAGCACCCACTGTAACATACCCGACTCGGCGTTTGCCATAGCCTTTTGGTTGGGCTACATGAACTCAGCCCTGAATCCAGCCATCTACACCATCTTCAACAAGGACTTCCGCCGAGCGTTTCGGCGCATACTCTTCAAGTGATGTTTGGCCTATGTGTGCTGTTATCGGTGCGTTCACGCCAGTATCGAGAAGGCAACGGAACGTGCTATGGGCAGCACACCCATCGGCTATGGCATGTATCATTATCGACGTTAGATTTGGTTATTTGCTTATGTCTAAACTCGAAATACTTACAGCGTATGTGTGTATATTTGTGTTTAATACCTAGTCGATTGAATTGCCATTAAAAAACGAAAATAAATCAAACACATACACTCCCATTGACATTCAAATACATACAATATAAAGACGCCAAGGTTTCGTAATGATCAAATTACTCTATATAATTACCACATATGGATACAATCAAAAAGTTCAACTCAAAACAATGAAATGCAATAGATTTGATATGAACCTTAAAGAAAAATCGAAAGTTTCACACAAAGGTAATACAAAAATTAACTTAAGTTTAACAATAACAAAATTGCCAAAGATTATATTGCAGCTTGTTAAAAAACAAAACACAACAACTCTGCTATGTGACACACACAACTCTGGGTTATTTGTAAGAAGAAGAACATTCATTATAGGTTAGGTGTTTTTAGTTTGTTTGACCCAATCCCCCACCCTCCCCCGTTATAAAAAGAAGCTCATTTTAAAAGCATTAAAAGGCTGTGACTTGTATTTGATCATTTTTATAAAAGAGTTTTTTTTTAGTGTTTTAGAAATTTATAAGTTTTTTTTTCTTAAGCTGAGTTGTGTGTGAGTGTATTGTGTTCTCTTTTGTATACTCAATAATATTATATTAACATATAATTATTTATATGAAATAAAAAAAAATGTGAAAGAAATGAGCTTTATTCAAAAAATGAAGCATGAAAATATGTAACTGATGATAAGTAACTATTCTTTAGTCAAAAAGGATATTTTGAATATGTTATCGTATTTACTAGGGTGTTGAAATGCTCTTCTTTTTGATTATGCCTATAAAAGATATACGGATATTAGCAATCATACAAATAAATACAAAAAAATTGTTCAAAAAATCATAATAATGGAAATAATGGAAACATTTCTAACCACAACTTCAATAGTCAACATTATTATATATGTTTTACCTCTTAGTTCCTTTATCTCTGACAGATTTTACTTGTTACTTACTTAGCTGGCACATCCTTGCAATCCCAGTGGATTTTATACCGCAAGTAGAAAAATATTTTAAGCGCCTCGATCTTTTACGCTTCTTCTCCAGTTAGTCACACCAAGTTCTGTAAGGTTCTCAGTAACCTGGTCTTTCCAACAGAGTTGTGGTCGCCCTCTTCTGCGCCGTCCATCGAGTTCATTTTTTTCATGTTTATTGACTTTTCGAGCTGGAGCATTTTCGTCCATGCGTACAACATGCCAACGCAACCGCTGCACCTTAATGCGTCTGACCACGTCAATGTCAGTGTACAGCTCGTACAGCTCATGATTCATACGACGCCGATACTCTCCGTTAACGATGATGGGCCCATATATTTTACGCAGTATTTTTCTCTCGAATGCTGCCAGCACCGATTCATCCACTTGTGTCATAACCCAGGATTCTGAACCATACATTAAGATAGGTAGAACCAGTATCTAGTATAGCTGGATTTTTGTTCGTCGAGTGAGAGCTCTATCATTTAATTGCTTGCTTAGTCCGTAGTAGCATTTATTAGCAAGCAGGATTCCTCTCCGGATTTCTAGGCAGACATTATTTGCTTTGTCGATGGCGGAGCCTAGGTAGATAAAATTATCTACCACCTCGAAATTATTGTTGTCAACGTTCAGGCAGTTTTCCAAACGAGTAGATTCTTTGTTTGTTGAAATTAATAACTTCGTTTTGCCCTCGTTCACCGTTAGCACCATTTTCGCTGATTCCTTCTGTATTACCTGATAAGGCAGCAGTCACATCCTGCAGTTTTCGACCGATGATGTCTACGTCATCAGCGTACGCAGGTAGCATGTGGCTTTTGTTGAATATCGTGCCACTCGTGTTTACTGCAGCTTTCCTCATTATCATCTCCATCACTATGTTGAAGAGGTCACACGTTAGGCCGTCGGCTTGTTTTAGGCCTCGTCTGGTATATAACGGCTCCGTAAGGTCCTTGCCAATATTCAATAAAGACTTCGTCAGTCAGTCAGCGTCGTTCCGCAAAGGCGTATCAGCACCGCTGGAAAACCAAACTCAGCCATGGCTTCGAATAATTTCTGCCGTATCGAGCTGTGGAAGGCAGCTTTTTAGTCGACGAAAAATTGGTGCGTGTCGATCTGTTTTTCTTGGGTCTTTTCCAGGATTTGCTGAAGTGTGAATATTTGGTCAGTTGTTAATTTACCAGGTCTAAAGCCACACTGATAACGCCCGATCAGGTTGGATAACACTGGCTTTAGTCTTTCACATAGTACACTCGACAGGACCTTATATGCAATTGGTAAAAGGCTGACCCGCAGTAGATGGAGCACACACTTGGAACACCTTATTTCAGCAGATGACATAATACGCTAACATTCCAATCTTTGGGCATGACTCTTTAAGCCAAACCGTGCGCAGGAGCTGGTGCATGCTCGTTATCAGCTCCTCGCCACCGGACTTGAAGAGCTCTGCCGGAAGACCGTCGGCACCGGCTGCTTTATTGTTTTTCAGCCGCGATATTGCTCTTCTTATCTCGGCTTGACTTGGTGGTGGGCAATCTAAGCCGTCGTCGACAATTGGCGTGATAATTGGCAATTGCTGGAAGTTTTCTCTTCATATGTGCAGCACACTCTGCGTATTTGTAACCAGATTTCCTTCCTTGTCCTTACAGGAGGGGAGCCCATTACCGTAGCCTTTTGCTTTTACTTTCTGGTAAAATTTTCGGCCCTCACCTCTATCCCTGTATCGTTCTATATCGCCGTTCTCCCGTTCATTAATTTGACGTTTTTTTTTCGCTTAAATAGCTGTATCGCCTGTCTTACTGTCTCCTTGTGCCGTTCCCTAACAGCCCGGGTTACAATTGGCTGCAGCGTTGCTTCAGCAGCGACATTCTTCATTTTACCAGGATTCGTTTAAGCGCCGTTTTTTATATCCTAGCACGGTTCTTGCGGCGGTTGCCATGGAATGTGCAATATGCTGCCACTGTGTATCGGGAACATCAGAAGTAGAGGCGTTGTGTCGTAGAAGTTAGAAGGGCTAATTGGAGTAGGCAGTGGCTATCTCTGGGGTTTGCAGCTTCGCGATGTCCAGCTTTCTTTGTGTTTGGATACGTGCGTTTTTCGCTCTGCTCAATCTTGTGCGAACCTTGGCTGCAACAAGGTAATGATCCGAGCCAATATTAGCACCACGGATCACACGCACGTCCATGACACTAGATGCATGCCTGCCATCAATAACCACATGATCAATTTGATTTTTGGTGTTTTGATCGGGGGATAGCCAAGGATATCTTTGTGCTAGAATATGGTTCCACTCACTACCATGTTCCTTCCCGCTGCGAAGCTAACCAGCCTAATCCCGTTATCTGACGTGTCGGTATGCAGGCTGAATTTACCGATCGATGGACCAAAAACATCTTCCCTTCCTATTTTTAAATTAAAGTCTCCCAGAACAATTTTAATGTCGTGGCCAGGGTAGCGGTCGTATGTTTCCTCTAGGCGTTCGTAAAATACATCTTTAATCTCATCGTCTTTACCTTCCGTCGGGGCATGAGCACAAATCAGCGTGATGTAGAAATATTTCGCCTTGATGCGGATTGCGGCTATTCGATCACTAAGAGCATTGAATCGCTAGGCAAAATCTCTCGCCAACTACAAATTTACATCCAAATTATTGCTTTTCGGCATGGCAGCTGTAATAGATGCCGCAATTTTTACGTCACGACCATCCTTGTCCTGTCCATCTCATCTCCTGGGTGGCGGTGATGTCAGCCTTGTATTTGTCGAGGACATCCGCCAGTCGTAGAGTCCGGACGTTCCAGGTGCATATCCTTAAATCATGGTCCTTATTTCGTTTGCGGGGGTCGTCAACATTTGGGGGGATCCGTTTGTTAATATTTCTTTGTCGTGTTTTCATAGCCAGTAAAGGACCTGAAGGCGGGTGGCTAGCCCAACCATCAGGATTCGTTGCTCACTATCATGATAAAAAATATCACGAACACCGTTGCCCACTTGTTAGCGGGACTATTTAAACAACTTTTCATCATATTTACACACCCTGCAATAAATGAGTTTATCTCAAAGCCACATAACTTGAATAGAACTGCTCTAGATAGTAGCGGACTGCCCCAAAACGAAAGAAAACAAAACAACATGTTTAAATCAATTCTCGGTTTCGAAGCCACACCACACAGTCCTTGATGCGCTCGCTGCCAGTGCTCACATATGCAAATGCAATTGCAATTACTCTTGAGTGGAGTAGAGAGACAAGTACAGAGTGTGTGTGTGTGTGTATGATTGTTTGTTACTTGCCAAACGATGTGAGTGCTGTGCCAAGTATCTTTGGTCTAAAACTCAACCAAAGCATACGTACATGTTGAAAGTGTTGGTGGTGGTGGTGGGGGTGTTAGTGATGCAATATCTCCTTCATCACTATGCCGTCGCCGCTGCCGCCCATCATCAGCCAACGTCATTCCCAATTCAATCGCACATTCATTGTATCAATAAACCACCGCCATTGGATTCTGTGAAACAACAACAACAACTCAAGCACTGACAGAGATCAATTTCTTCTTTGGCCATTGACGAACTTATGGAATGCAAAACAAATGTGCCGTAGCGTAACGTCAAGTTAAAAATGGTTTACCAAATTCATTTTAGATTGAATCACGAACTGTTTGAAAACAAAACCAAATGGGTAGTAACACGTTTTCATCGCAGATTGTGCGAAAACAGAGTGATGAAACAATAAAGCACTTAATTGAATTGACCACACGTTACGCTGTAAAAGAGAAGTTTAGTTTAAAGTGAATGATATTGCAACGACACGACAGTATAAATTTTAAATAAAATGAAACATTTTATGCCAGCACCATCATCATCAAGTTGTCCCACATTAGTTTTATTGCCATAGAAAGAGTTAGCAGAGAATGTGATAAACGAGGGTGAGTGTTGTAATTGAGAGAAATTCGAATACAGATTTGAACAGTAATAAAAGGGCACAAAAATAATTTTGAAAAAAAAATCGCTTTTTAAAAATTACAACAGCATTACGTCAATAGTTGAACAAAAATATTTCCGAAACAAAAACGTGTTTAAATAACCTATTAGAAACAGTTTTGTTATAATTCCTATTCTGCTTCTTCTTTTTCTTCTTCTTCTTAATTGGCAGCCGCACTTGAAATTAATCCATCAGTAGCCACACATAGAAAATAATTGCAAGCGCTTCGATCTTTTGCGCTCCGTAGATAGTTCGTCACATAAAGTTTAGATAACAGCTCTTTTACTTAATCTATCTAACGAAATTTTGGTTGTGTTATTGTTGTTGTAACAGCTGGAGAAAGTAGCTGGGGTGATAATCGCTTTCAACTCATCAGCGCTCGATTGGGCCTAGGTAGACAAAATTATCTACCACCTCGAAATTATAGTTGTCAACGTTCACGCAGTTTCCCAAACGAGTAGATTCTTTGTTCGTTGAAACTAATAACTTCGTTTTGTCCTCGTTCACCGTAAGGCCCATTTTCGCTGATTCCTTTTGTATACCTGAGAAGGCTGCAGTCACATCCCGCAGTTTTCGACCGATGATGTCTACGTCATCAGCGTACGCGAGTAGCATGTGGCTTTTGTTGAATATAGTGCCACTCGTGTTTACTGCAGCTTCATCTACATCACAATTTGAAGAGATCGCACGATAGGCCGTCGCCTAGTTTTAGGCCTCGTCTGGTATAGAATGGCTCCGTAAGGTCCTTGCCAATCTTAACTGAAGACTTCGTGTCAGTCAGCGTCATTCCGCAAAGTCGTATCAGCTTCGCTGGAATACTAAACTCAGCCATGGCTTCAAGTAATTTCTGCCGTATCGGGCTGTCGAAGGCAGCTTTATAGTCGACAAAAAGATGGTACGTGTCGATCTGTTTCTCTTGGGTCTTTTCCAGGATTTGCCGAAGTGTGAAAAGTTGAAGCATTTAGGATGAGTTTTATTGGCTGAAGAACTCAAAAGTATTTGAAAAGCAATTTTTCATCGATGTTGATGCCAGTGTCCCGGCGAGGAATTGAACCCAGCACCTTCGGGTTGCAAATCTACGTAGCTACCACTGAGCTATCGAAGGTCGCACGAAATTTTGGTCGCTCCCTCCTTCGCCGCCCATAGAGTTTATTGTCGAAGACTTTTGAGGATCGAGCATTTTCATCCATTCTTGATTTCCAGGCTGACGTTATAACTCTTTTTTACGGCGGAGCCAAGGTAGAAAAAGTCATCTACCACTTCAATGTTATAGTTGTCAACGTTTACGCAGCGTACCCAAAAGAGTTGACCCTTTATACCCTTCGTTTTGTCCTGATTTATCAAAAGACACACTTCTACCGACTGACTCTCAACGCTCAAAAAGGGCTGCAGTAACAGCCTGAAGTCCAAAGCCAATAATATCTATGTCATTGGAATACGCAAGCAGCATGTGACTTTTGTTGAAGATGGACCCATTTATGTTTTGTCCAGCCTCCCGTTAAGATATAAAGAGATCGCATGACAGATTATCGCCTTTTCTAAAGCCTGGCTTGGTAGAAAATTTTTGTGCTAGATTTTAGTCTATATTCACTTTTCCTAGTATTGAACTGTCGATTGCAGCTTAGTAATCGATAAGCAGATAAAAAGTGTAATTTTGCAATGCTTATGTCTTTTCCAGTATTTGTTGTAGTGTAAATATCTGGTTGCCTGGTGATTTACCAGGTCAAAAGCCATATTGATAAAGTCCAATCAAGTTCGCTAGGATGCGATTTAGTCTCTCACATATCACACTCGACAGGACTTTGTATGCGATGGGTAAAGGGCTGATCCTGCGATAGTTGGTAAACACACTTGGATCGCCTATCTTAAACAAAGGTAATATAACACATAGGTTACAATCATCGGGCATGCGTTGCTTTAGCCAAATCGTTTTGAAGAGCTTGTGCATGCACTATGCCAGTTTTTTGTCGACGGCCATAAAAATCCTTGCCATCAGCCCATCGGCTCCTGCAGCTTTTTGTTTTTAAGCTGTGCAATTGCAGTGCTGATTTCGTTTTGGCTCGGTGGTGGACAATTTACTCCGTCGTCGATGATTGCCGGAATTTCGTCACTTATACACTAAGAAAGTGTTCCCTGCATATTTGCAGCACACACCGCGGGGCCATGACCGGATTAACATCTATGTACTTCTATTAGCTTGTAACTGCTTGGTAGAACTTTCCGGCTTCATCTCTATCCCCGTACATTTCAATATCCTGGCTCTCTCTTGCCTTCAGTAGACGCCTTTTCCGCTTGAAAAGGAGTTCAGTCTCCCTCTGTTCTTATTAAATCGTTCCATTGCAGCACCTGCTTAGGTTTGTCTGCAGTTTTGCGTTATTCAGCATTCTTCGTTGAACCAGGGCTTGTCTGAGCGTCGCTTTTCTTAACCCAGTACGGTCGTTGGTCCAGTGGTCATAGAAATCGCAATATGCTGCCACTGGGTGTCGGGAACATCAGAATTAGGGTGTTTGGCATTGGCTATCTCGGTTGTATGCAGCTGTGTGATGTCTAGTTTCCTCTCCGTTTGGTTACGAGTGATGTCAGCACGACTTAATCGCGTGCGTATCTTTGCTGCAACTAGGTGGTGATCCGAGTCAATATTTTCACCTCGCATCACACGCACGTTCATTAAGCTTGAGACATGTCTTCCATTGACTACCACGTGATCAATCTGGTTTCTTGTCTTTTTATCAGGGGATATCCAGTTTGCCTTGTGGATATCTTTATGCGAGAATCTGCTGCCACTCACTGCCATGTTTCTTACCGACGCGAAGTTAATCAGTCTGCAACCGTTATCGGATGTGTTGTTGTGTAGACCGTCTATCATATTTCGTGTAAAGCGGTGTTGTCAGCCATATACTAGTCGAGAACATCCGTAGATTGGATATGCTTGAATCATGGTCCTTTTAACGTTTGCATGGTTTATCAACATTTGAGGGTGTTTTTGTTTTACCTTTTCTTGGGAAATTAAAAGAGACATTCTGGTTATTCCCAAATTAAGAAATTCTTCATATGTTACTATGTAAATATATACCGTAAAAATTAGACCAATACTCTTCTATGAAATCGAAGTTTGGTGGAGGTCTCTTTAAAAGATATATGTTCTGAATTTCTTAAAAAAAAATTAAAAATCAGCATAGGTTAGAGTTAGTAGGGCAATGAACACAATGTCAGGTATAGCACTTAGTGCCGTTCTAAATATCCTGATATCATGGCTGAATCGGCTACCGCAGCATTTCTGATAGTGCATGGAGGAGGATGACCACATTCTCTTGGATTATCCAGTTTTTCCTGGACTAACAATCAGATTACATATTAGGAAATCATGTTTATGAATTTTATTACTTGTCCCAAATTTCTCATGCCATTTTTCACCCCCAAAAAGTATACTTCCCTCTTTAAAGCATGATGATGACAATTTCTTGTCTTTGGTATCCCTGACATTTAGTTTTCACTTAAATCGCTGGTGTTTTATTTTTTTTACTCGTATTTGTTGCTGCTAGCACTTTAAACAACAATGTCTATATTTGGTTTTAGATTTATTGCATTGCAAGTCCGAGCTGGAGTATATTTTCATGGGTGCCAGTTTTGTATTCTCGTTCATACGTTTTGTTTTCATTTATTGTTTCGTTTTCAACACTTTCGGTGTCAGTGAAAACATTTAAGTGTGAAATTCACACTTTTATTTATACATGTCTGGATATTTTCTGTTGTTCTCGTTTCGCTTTTAAGTTTTCTATTTGCCGTAGCAAAAATACTCGAAACTGATTATTTTTCCTGTTTTTTTTTTGCAAATGCATTCTCAAGTTCGAATTACAATTGAGTGTAGTTTATTGCAGGAGGGGAGGTTCTTGGAAGTTGATACCTATAAATGAGAAGCAAGCTTTTTAGTGTAGCACGCAGATTCAAAATGATTTCACAGATAGACGTGTATCAACAAATGTGTGTATTACTTAAGATGTAATTGAAATTTGTTTATTTCATTTCTACTGAGAAATATTAAAAATGCAGTTTGTTTGCTCAGTCTTCGCTGAAATGAGTTGTCCTTGTTATTTGCAAGGACAAATTATCTCTTATGAAATGTTATTTTTGTATTCTAAAAATTGGCTAACAAATGAATACCTTATATAAATCCTACGCAGTTTACTTATAAACCTAAGTTTCGAATGGACGGTTTGTTGACTCAGTTTTTAATATTTGTGTTTACAAGGAAAAAAAGGACATTCGACATTACTTCTTGATTTTCGAGAAATTGCTGCCTTAATATTTATGTTTACCAACTCAAAAATAAGTTGATTTTAAGGAAACATTATTTCTCATAATCATATTTTTACGTTTAGGAAAATTTGGCCAATGAATTTCTCGCAAAAAATTCCCACGCGAGCTACTTTTAAATCTGGGTTATGGATGGTCACAAAAGATATGTTAACTACAACTACTACACCTTGTTTCCCATTCATAAATTTATATTTTCACATAATACTATTTTATTACCTCGTCTCTCTCTCTCTCTGCCCTATTGCTAGTTGGCCACGAAAGCTAAGCTACTCCATACAACATCGCCGTTGAGCCGGCAACTGAAATTTATTTGTCCCATGCCCAGCTATTTTACAGCCCACAACTGTGGGCGTCATAAACAACCGACAATACGATATCACAGATGCTGGAAATTTATGTTATATTTTTATTTCCTACCACTACACACACCCAAGTTGCCAACACTACAACTTGTGTATATTTCCTGTATACAAGATCATTGCTGTAGCCACTGCTAAGGCTCTAGGTATTGGGAACAAAATACTATGCTTACACTCGAGAAAAAACATCAGGATTAAGTAGTAGCCCCTTTCCTGCGACTTAAATCTTGGGCTATGTCGAAACTAAGATACAGTTCGAAACTTTGTACCACAGAAAAGGAGAATTTGTATGAGAGGTGGGCGTTACTTTTATCCTCTCACTCCCACTTTTTGTCAATTATATTTAACTGAAATGCCAAATACTAAGCAAATAACTCCCCTCCAAAAAGAGGGAGTTAGTAGTATATAACTCCTCTAAGAACTTAACATCCGCTTAGGGAATAGAAGCTTGCATAACAAATTTCGAATTTTTAGCTGTAACCGCGGGGACAGACGGACGGACTCCCCTGCAACTATGCAATTTGTATGAGAAGGGGAAGTCGTTTTCGACCGATCCTACAGATGTTTACATACCAAATTTAAGCTCGATATCTCATAAATTACTATTATCGCGGGGACAGGCAGACGGACACCCCAAAAAGAACGAATTTGTATGAGAAGTGGGAGTGGTTTTCGACCGATCTTGCTCAAATTGAAACATAACCTCCGTAAAATTTGAGATCGTAAAATTTTAGATCGATAACTTTTGAACTGCGGCTGTAATCGCGGGCACTTTGTATGGAAGGTGGGCGTAGCTTTCGACCGATCTTGTTCATCTGAGAACTTAACCCTCGTTTGAGCATTGAAGCTAACATATCAATCTTCAGCTCGATATTTCTCAAACTACAGCTGTAATCGCGGGGACAGACAGACGGACAACTAGGAGGACTTTGTACGAGAGGTGGGAGTAGTTTTTGCCCGATCCTGCTCATCTTAGAACTTAACCTCCGCTAAAAAGAAAGAAACTTGCATACCAAATTGCAGCTCGATAAGCTCTGAAGCTACTGCTGTAACCGCTGGGACAGACAGTCAGACACCCCAAAAAAAAAAAGTTTGTTTCGGATGTAGGAGTAGTTTTTTCCGATATTGATTTTCTTATAACATAACCTCCGCTTAGAGAATGGAAGCTGGCATTCTAAAATTTTAGCTCGATAGCTCCTTAACTGCAAATGTAACCTAGGGGGCAGAAATCCAAAAAGAGCAATTTGTTTGAGAGGTGGGAGTACTTTTTGTCCGATTTTACTCCTCTCAGAACTTTACCACCGCGTACTAAATTACAGCTCAATAGCCAGTTGGCTACTGCTGTTAATACGGAGACGGACCCCCAAGAAGGGGAAGTTTGTTTGTGAGGTCGCAGAAGAGTTTTTGACCGATCTTCGTCATCTTAGAACTTAACCACCGATCGAGGGATAGAACATTGCGTATCACATTTCATCTCGATGTTTTTTAAACTACGGCCTTCTTCACTAGGACAGATAGACGGAGACCCCCATAAGGGGGAATTTGTACGAGATGTGGGACTAGTTTTCGACCGATCTTGCTCAGCATATAACTTAACTTCCGATTGAGGTATAGAAACTTCAGTATCAAAATGTCAGCTCGATATTTCTTAAACTACTTTTGTACTCGCGGGGACAGACAGCTCCTTAACAACGACTGTAACCACTGCGACAGACAGACGGACATCCCCCAAAAAGTGGAGTTCGTATGGAAGGTCAGAGTAGTTTTTGACCGATTTTGCTCATCTTGCAACTCAATCTCCGCTTAGAAGATGGAATCTGGCATACAAAATTGCATCTCGATAGATCTTCAAGTACGACTGTTATCTCAGGGGAAAACACCCAAAAAGGTGGAGATTATATGGCGGATGGAAGTAGTTTTTGTTAGATCTTGCTCATCTTAAAACTTAACCTCCGCTTAGAGGATAGAAGGTGGCATACCAAAGTTCAGCTCGATATCTCCTTAAGTACGACTGTAATCGCGGGAAACGATAGACGGACATCCCCATAAAGAGAGTATTTGTATGGAATGTGGAAGTAGTTTCGTCCGATCTTACCCATTTGAGAACTTAGCGTCCGCTTTAAAGATAGAAGCTTGAATTTCAAATTTCAGCTCGATATTTGCTAAACTACAGCTGTAAACGCAGGGACAGCCAGACAGACAGACGGACGGACTGACGGACATCTTTGAATTCGGCGCTGAGGATATATGTCATTTGGTACGACCCAACAGCGTAACACATAGATGGAGTCAATTTATACCCTAGGTTTCTTTGAACCAAATTAGATTCATGACTTTTTAAGTCTTTAGATCCATGCCCGTCTGCCTGTCCGGCTGATACGCACGATAATTTTCGAAAGGCGTAACCAATTGTTTTGATACTTAGGAAGGGTTAATACTTTCCCAAAGCTATTGACATTATTGCATACACCCAACGCGATCGTGCCCAATTTTCGTATTTAGTATAGCAATAATAGGATAAAGTTTTTAAGAAATAATTGTAAGTTTAGCCACGCCCCTTCTGTTACCTTCCATGCAAATCTACAACTCCGCCTAGATAAGAAATCGAGTAACGCCTATTCTGTATTTTGTTAATCTATAAGAAGATTATGGTTTGGAGAATGAATTAGAAGTCCAGCCATGCCTCTTCTGGTACCCCCACAAATGTATCAAACAGCCCAATTTAGAAGACGAGTAATAATATTTATACACCCAACGCGATCGTTCCTTAATTCTGAGGTTAGTAAAGCATTACCAGGACAAAGTTATGACAAAAATGGAAGTCTAGCCACGCCCCTTCTGGTACCTCCCATACAAATGTACCATTCCTCCTACTTTAGAAATCTAGTAATGATACCAATACACCTAACCCCAATTCTGTATTTTGTTAAGCTTTAAGAAGTTTATTGTTGGGAAAATGAATTGGGAGTCTAGCCACGCCCCTTCTGGTATCTCTCATACAAATGTATCATTGCGCTCACTTAGAAATCGTGCCCAAATTCTGTATTATGTACAACTATAACAGGACAAAGTTTTGGAGAACAAATTGGAAGTCTAGCCACGCCCTTCTGGAACATCCCATACAAATGTACCATACCCCCCACTTTAGAAATCGAGTAATAATATCAATACCTCCCACGTGATCATGCCCAAATTCTGTATTTTGTAAAGCTATAACAGAGCCAAGTTTTGGAAAAAAAAATGAAAATCTAGCCACGCCCCTTCCGGTACCTCCCCTTCCGTCCACTTCAGAAATCGAGTAATAATAGCCAAAATTCTGTATTTTGTAAAGCTATAACAGGGCAAAGTTTTGGAAAAAAATGGGAGTCTTGTCACGCCCCTTGTGGTAGCTCCCATACAAATGTACCATTCTGCCCACTTTAGAAATCGAGTAATGATATCAAATACACTCAACGCGATCGGGACCAAATTCTATATTTAGTGAATCTATACAGACAGAGTTTTGGAGAAAAAAATGGATGTCTAGCCGCGCCTCTTCTGGTACATCCCATACCAATGTACTATTCCGCCAACATTAGAAATCCAGTAATAATAACAATACAACTAAAGCGATCGTCCCTAAATTCTGTATTTTGAAAAGCTGCACCAGGACGAAGTTTTGGAAAAAAAAAATAGAATCTTGCCACGCCCCTTCTGGTACCTCCCATACAAATGTAACTTGCCCCACTTTTGAAATTGAGAATTCGAAATCGTTCCTTATTTCTGTATTTTGTAATGTTATAACTGGATACAATTTTGAAGAACAAAATAAATATACCCTTCACTCCAAACGTGCGCGTGTGGTAAATTGAATCCTTTACTTGCTATAGAATAGACAATAGAAAGAAAATACTGAAATCCATGTATGAAGAATATTTTAAGACCACCACAAGTTAAGTGACGATCTTGTGCCCACTAAAGTACATATGAGCGAAATTTAACCCAATCGAAGGACATTTTCAAAGGATATTTCGGAAATATAGTCAGTTACTTAAGTATACGATCTAGTACAAATGAACTTTTATCTTTAAGCCTCTTATATATTCTTTTGAGTGTAGCCAGGAGAAAGTAAGCGGAAAAAAACACAAATAGTTTCATTGTGCACCGATGCTATGGGTTTCATAAATTGTCGCACTATTTGCGTCGTCCCACATATCTCTGATGCTGCTGCTATCCCACCCAGATGAACCATTACGATAATCCCTACAGTTGGTGTCGGTCTTTATATTTATTAAAAATAAATTACTTGTGAAACACTCATACTGACAAACACACACACACAGGTACAGACACACATAAATACACCTTCTCAGCGGCGGAAGAAATGACCTAAAAGGCCTTACAGAACAGAACGCCTTCAAGAGCAGTCAGTAGGCCTGCGCTCTGCATTCCCTCTTTGTTACCAAATATTATAGGGTATGGTTGAAAGGCAAGGTCTTACATTGTCGTTTCCTATAAGAAGGCCTGCATGCACATAAAAAACAAGGAGTTGCAATTTTAGAAAAACTATGCAGGTGGTCACCCTTAAATTGTTTTGTTTTATTGATAGCGCACCGGTTATTGTTAGATATTTCTCACTTCTATATATCTTTCCCTATATTGACACATATTTTTCTAACGACAGTAAAATTTTCTGAAGTTTGAACCCTGTACGTCGCGATTGTTAGTCAGCCATGCTACCATCTAGCCTATGATGGTGAATTCGTTTTGTGTGGCTGAAACTAATTATAAACTGTTTTAAGAAAAACTCACGAACATCTGCCTCGGCGTAAAGTCTATGTCTAAACACATTCATTATCATAGAAGGAAGACAGACTGTATACATAGGCGGGATGTATACATATACGGAATGTGTACACATTCAGCCTTCCTTCTCATATAAGGGATACGAAATGTGTATTTCGCCATCCTTCTCATAGAAGGGAAACGGAATGCGTCTACGCACATAATGATCTATACACAATCATTCTCATAGAAGGAAGACGGATTGTATACATAGACGGGATGTGTGCACATTCAGCCTTCCTTCTCATAGAAGGGAAACGAAATGTATATTTCGCCTTTCTTCTCATAGAATGGAGACGGAATGTGTTTACACACGTAATGGTGGACTAGCAAATCATCTAAGGCCCTGAATATCCCTTCTCACAGAAGGTCGACAGCATAAGTCTTTGAAAATTGGAGGTGAGATATGATCGGAATATTTTAGAATGGAAGAAGAATGCCTATTTCCAAGCATGTGGAAACAAGGCCTGATGACATGACATTGGAATGTCTTAAAAGGCCTTGTAGCATGGTTACTTATACAACCCCTATATAATTCCGCCACTGGTGTAACATATTTACTATATGTGTATGTACAAATACATGCATATGCGAATTGTTGTTGCTACATACAACCTAGTTCAAGTGTTGTGCTGCCACATGACTTTTGCAATAACACGTTGCTGTTGTAGTGGTAGTGATGTTGTAGCAACATCATTTCAGTTGCTCCCGCTCCTGCTGTGTGTTGTGTAAAGTGGTGATGTTGGTACTTGGCTGCTTGTACTACCAATGTATTAAATTCCTCTTCATCATATGTCTGCTCTTGACAGTAACTTAAGGAATCTCTACTACGTTTCACATTAACATTTGTACAATTGTAGGAAATGGAATGAAATAAATATAAATAACTACGTACTAAACACACAGACACAGATACAAAAACAAAAACATATAGCCATAACAAACAGCAAATAAATACGTATGTCTATGCAGAGTTGAAGAGTCACTTATACATGTGCCTTAGACACTTGAATGTATGTAGCTGACCATGTTGTCAACGCCCATTGGAGCCACCTCTGTATAGAGGGAATAACCAGCAGAAGTTATTAGGATATTGCAATATTTCACTAGCTACAGACATGTGAGGATTGTTTGTACTTTTTTTGTTTTTGGTGCCACTCACAGAGGATATGTTGGGTGTGAAGGATATCAAATAATGTATTCTTGGAATCTATATATATAAGCAAGAAATAACAAACGCAAAGAGTTGAAAGAATTGGTGTGAAAGAGGAGAGCGTCATTAACCGATATAGTTTCGGTTTACTTTGATCTTTAAATAGTACTGCAATATCAATTGATGCAAACTAGTATGAATTAAAAAATATACAACAAGGATACCAAATTCTATTCGAAATGTAAGGAACAGAGCAACAAATTTTTGGGGTCCCAAAAATTGCTTTTACAGAATGGTAGCCTTAAGTGAGTTTTTTTTTAAATTTCGGGAGGCCAGAACTAAAAGATGTCTTCAATTAAATTTTACGAGGAGTTTTTTGTGGAAAATGTTAACTTTCGACGCCTAACATGTCCTTTTTGTCCTTATTTCGAGATACGTCAGAAAAGGACCATAAAATGGGACTTTACAACATTCAAACGTTCTTCAATACCTGTCCATTATTAGGCGATTTTCGGAACATCCATGCCTTCATCAGACCAACAAAATGGCTTGAGAGTGACGCTTACCCTATAGAGAAGGAATTATTAGTGAGAGGGAGCTATACTAAGACCCAAGTAAGCTATGGTGAACGGGACTGCCAATTTAACCTAACCTAGCATTCACACGGGACCGGCCGTGGCATAGTGGTAAGAACACGCGACTATCATGCGGGAGATCGCAGGTTCAAACTTGGCTCCAGTCATCTTAAAAAAAATTGTTCTTTCATTGTCGGCTCCCCTCGAATGTTGTTGACAGCAACTTCGCAGTATAAGTGTCGAGTCAATCGGCGTGTCTAGTAAGAGCTTTTCAAACAGTGACGTTCGCATTCATCGATAAACAAGTAGTGAATCTAAAAAAATACAAAGCGTGTTAATTCACAACAACGCGAGAAGCTATCCCATACCTCATTCATGGGGTGCAAAGGGAAATTAAGTTTTTTTTTTTTAAGCATTCGCACAACCCACCTACTTCATACAGTATCAAACTGGATCACCAAC
The DNA here is from genome assembly GCA_964034835.1 of Muscina levida. NCBI lineage: Eukaryota > Metazoa > Arthropoda > Insecta > Diptera > Muscidae > Muscina > Muscina levida. Next base: position 131,218,406 of record OZ035880.1, on the reverse strand, counting down.
AGCGGACTACCGCCAAGCCCAATTAAAACCGAGCTTATTCTATTTTGTTGGGAATATAAAATACCAAATTGGGGTACAATTGCAGTCGACAAATCAAATGAAGTATCTAGGGTTTATCCTCGACAGGAAAGTGTATTGGAAATCCAATGTGGAGGCAAGGTTTTAGAAAGGCATATGTTGCTCTTTACATCTGTAAATGGACTATAGTAAATATCTGGGGACTGTCTCCACAGGTCATTATGTAGATTTGGACAGCAATAGTTAGACCAATACATTTCTATGGTACTGTATTCTATGGTACCTGTTGACAGTCCTGTTGACAGTAGAAGGCAGAATTGACGTCCATAGCCATGCACTTGTCACTTCTCCGTTTATGAACGTCAATTCTGCCTTCTACTAATAGGACTGTCAACAGGCCTGTTTAAGGCAAGAAAGTTTGCATGCCCTTTGTGCACATCAATGGTTTTTTTGTGGGGTACACAGTAGGGCTGCTCACAGGCCAGTTTTAAGAAGAAAAAGAGGCATGTCTGCGGGATCTATTCTCATCCTAGTAAGAGGCCTCATTGCAGGTCTCACTTGAGAAGCGAAATGTGCATGGGTATGGAATTTTTTATTAGGCTTAGTGAAGGACTTATTATAGCCTGTTTACATGCCTGGAAAAGGAAGGCGTATTTGAATGTCAACAAACTGCCTTTGAAGGCATGTTAGCAGGCATATTTTTACAATGCCTCGTCTTTTCCGCTGCTGGGTATATTTATTTTGGGCCATTCTAAACATCTGGACTCCTGATATCATGTCTGAATCGGCTGCAGCTGCATCTCTGGTGAGAACCATAGAGAGTGGCGTATAGCTGTCGGGGCAATCTGGACATGGTAAACTTCTTCAATGAATCAACTCAATTCCCATAAAAACGGACTACTATATCCTGTACCTATTATCAGTAACTAATCTCAGGACTTTAAATTCCGAAAAGGAATATATGGAAAAACTCAGTGGAGAGGGATACCAGTAGTATCCGATTTTTCATGGATGGACAAAAGTTAAACGAGTGAGTAAGCTATGACAACCATCCACCGGGCCTTCACCTATAAATATCCTCCAAGCTACCAGATTATTGCAGCATGTTTGGGTCAGAATTCACTGATGTACTTGAGGTTTCTGAGCTTCTGTAAAACAGCGTCACCACCTTTCGTAGAATCTGCATCCACACAGGCAGCCAGGCTGTTATTAAGGAAGGAATACTATTCGTCACTAAGAATGATGGCTCAGTATTTGATATCAGGCTCTTCTGGGTAACGGGACACAGCATTAATCCATGCAATTGCTTAGCGGATAACCTAAGTAGACAGGGTACTACGGCACATATTCTGCAGGCATAGTAAAGTTTTGGTATGTTGTTCTATAACTGCGACCTGCACTTCAGGCAATAGACCGATAATATATTCAATGTTAAATGGTTAGCAAGGGTTATCTGACCGCAGGTGAACAAAAAGATGACTAAGCAATTATTTAACATGCCGAGAAGTAGGAAACATGCCCTTAGATTAGGCCATAGAAACTCCACTCTCTATAGATTCGTCATAAAGAAACCATATAGTAAGCAAAGAACACTGTGGGGAATACCTATAAGACTGCTCAAAAAAGACGAACTGGTTAGATATGTAGCCAGTATTTACTATAGGGAAAGTGTGATGACAGTGTGCAACCTAACCTAACGTATGCTTTATTCAGGTAGTTAAATGACACTGTAGTAAATACCCTACGGGAATTGGCGTGTAAATTACCCATATGGGGACGTGATTTAGATCACCGAACTGGTTCTAAAGTGTTAAAAAAGTGACAATAAGACTGAAGAATAGCATTCCTGCGGCATTTTGTTACTTCAACGGCGGCGTTTAGAAGAATAAATATGTTTTTTCTTATAGTTCCTAATGTTCTTAAGTACTGATCTGAGTCATGTTCCTAGAAGTTGGTCCTACGACATGTGCTGTAGACATAAGATTGGTCCAAGTTATGGCGAAGGGTATTAATTCACACTTCCAATGACAAAGCTATGTCAAAGTGACGTGTCGCCTTGGTATAGTTTAGTTGGAACTAGGCACCAGTCACAGGACTAGCCCTATTTTAGTTTGTTTCCTTCCTAGGGTAATGATTCTTCTAGTTATATACCTAACAGATAGATTATGCGTTAAGTAGCACATTCATCTACTCAACATAATCAATATTTAAAATTTCTAAAAATTTCTACCGCTACATATAACATAAGTATCACATTCTAAAATTTCATAAATATTATCGACCTTAGCTAAATTATTACTTAGAAATGCTAACAAATATTCGCCATAAACAATATTTAGTTACTTAATATGCAATGCACATTGTGCATATAATAAAGTTTATAATACATGTTACAAATGTTTGCAGTTTTTAATTAACATCGAACTAAAATTCAACTGAAATAAAATTTCGAATTGTTAAGAGGCTTTTCTTGCTAAACACTGGACGCTACTTTGTAGAGCTTTCATCTATAAAATATTTCAATTAAAATATGATATGTTTTGCATAAAATCGGTATACAATAACAAGTATTTAACTAGCAAAATTGTGTAATTAATTGTGTTTGATATAATTTACAATTTCTTGGTAATACAATTAAACGAATTTGATTACGATAACAAACGATTACATGTCATGCATATTTTCTGAATTTGGTTAAAGTTCAAGAAAATAGAAATAATGGAATGGAAGTTATTCGTATCTTCGTTTAGTAGTTGTAAATTTTGTAACATGTAATAAAATACAAATTTAATTTGTTTTCCATATCACATTGGTATGAGAACATATTACATGGAACGTATACTTTATTATAAATAATAACTCATACGTTATTTTTATTAATCGCAATAACTGGCGCGCCACCTATCGGGTGATAATAGCCTTATTACACTGTGGAACATATTCGGGGTTATTTTTAAGGGTGGGTGAAAAATTCCAAGTCAGGGTAAATGTACTATGTCAATATAGTAAAACGCTTAAAGGGTTTGGCGTTCTCAGGCCAAACTTTTGATAATAATGACAATGTTTAAAAAATTTTATTCGATACAATTAGTTCAACTAGATTTTGTACATATGTTAGATATATTAATATAAGCTACACAGAAAAAAAATACGACAAATGAATTGTCATATTATATACCCTTTCGTCAATACAATTAAATCTTTAATTAAAAAGGCGCCAACAACCGAATTTGCAAAAACAATAAACAGTGTTGCCGCATTTAAAATTTTTTTAATTTTTGATGAATTTGAACAGTGGTAGAAAATTTGTAAATATGACAATTTATAACTATCTCAAATGGAAAAGTTGTTATAAATCAAAATTGAATGGTAACAATTTTATTAAATTACTTAACAACAATTGTGTTTTTTTTCTGTGTACAATACTGCTAAAGAATGATATGCGAAATCATCAAAGGTTCTTGGGTTTTAGCTGAAAAACTTGTCGAAAACAGTAATATATGCAAAACTTAAAATAGTTAGTTTGGTCTGAGAACCCTTTATCTTTTGGGAGTTTTACTATACTGACCAAGTACCTTCACCCTGACTTGCACTGCATAAATAGGAATTTAATTTAAGGTTTGATTATCTCAATTTAAACAAAAATACATCACAAGTTTGATGCCGATTGAAATTGGTAGTAAATTTACACAGTTCAATTGGTTTCTTAGACAAATCAATATATAAGACCTTCACTGATACAAATACTCAAAAACAAAAGCAAATTTATGTAGTTTTTATTTTCAGTAAATTTTAAAGTAATGTAGAAACAAAACATAACATCCAATCAAAATCAAAGAAAACAGTCAGTAGTTTCTTAGCGATATTTGGTAGAAGGGTACAATTTGGTCCCAGCAGTACTTGTAAATTTCAACATAAATGTTTTTTATTATGGAAATGATGGAAATGAAGATACCATAAGGTACCTTCGGCTACCTACCCATCCCTTTTTGTTTCCATTAAAACCTTCTATACTGTCTGGTTCATTTACCACCTCATCTCCATATCAATCACATCCCAGACAATCTATTCCATTGTCAATAACTATGAAGGAAAATGGCTTACAAATGACACTACTATAGACAAACTATCATATAACAAACTGAAAAAAACTTTCACATATTCGCATAGTTTTCAAATCTTTAAACACATCTCTTCTCTACGCTATGTGCAAATCTATGCAAATAATTTATCCAATATCAGCTCGTGTATATCCAAGACATTTGAGTACAAAAAGTTTGCAGACATGAAATAACAAACATTCCATTTTACCCAGTGTACAGTAGGGTGTTTGGTTTTTTTTAATACGAATATTAAATGTTTACCAGTAACACAATTTGCATTTTGGACAGACAACATAAAAAAAATCATTCAAAATCGATGCAATGATCCCATCAATATTAATACTACATTAACAGCACTTTGAAGGAAAAATTTATAATTTTATATTTCTATTATTCATAACAGGAAAAAATTGATCAAAAACAAATTAAAGTAACGTAATTTTTTGCTAGAAAAGAAACCGCCGCTAAGAATTATGGTATATTTATAAACAATTTTGTTTGTGATACAGCAAAAAAAAAATCACCCTTTTCAATATGCACACTTCAACATTTCTTACCTTTTTCTACAGCATTCAATGATAATAGATTTTCCTTTGATCTGGAAAAAAAAGAAGAAAAGTATACATGAACACACGTATGCTAGGAATATGTAAGTAAATATGTATCATCGTCTGAAAGTTATTTTTCGTATATACGCAAGAATACAAATAGATTGTGGTGCTTCGATATAAATCAATTTTTAATAGAAAAATGCATTAAGTTTTTCTGCACGAAATAAATAACAAATTTTGGAAATGGTAATACATTGTTGTTGGCAAGTGGCAAAGAAAGAATTTTGTTTGAAAATATTGCAAATACTAAGGAGAAAATCATTAAGAGAATTGTTATCTGTCCTTAAAATACTGATGCAGATATATAAAAAAGCATTACTATTGGATGAAATGGAAAATTTTGTCGTTTATGTCCCTTAATACAATGGAGAGTCCAATAGGATATCTAAAAAAGGACCTATGTGTCTCTATTTTTTAATAATTTTGAATACTTTTTAGTGGGTTTGAAAGGGATTTGCAAACAAACGGATCAACATTATAACAAATAAAATTTTAAAGCCAATTTTTTATTTTTATTAAGTTTTTCCTACCCAACCAACCCTCACAGGAAGACAAGGATGAAATCTAATGATAATTGAAACATAATTGCTGAAAGAAAAATGCAATGCCTCCGAAAGCTCTGAAGACATAAATTATATAGACTTAATAAAACGGTACAGGGTGCAGTGCATAGAGACAAACGAAAAATTGCAGACAAATTTTTTGCTCTGAATCTCTTCGTTAGAGTCCCTTTTATCGACCAGAACGACAATCTAGGAGACCACATAAAGGTGGCATACCGCTGTTAATGACGCCCTATACGGATGGAAAAAACGACAACGGCTAAAGCCAAATATAGATTTTTGCATGGTTAGTTTTTTTTTTTGACAGCCACCATTGTCAAACTTGATCACTAGCATTGCCAATTTGAAACCTTTATGTTGAAGAAAGAACGATATTTTCGATTTGACAACAAACGGTTACGAATGGACACCAACATGTTCTTGAATTGACAACGATATGTTGTGGAATCGATACTAACGTGATCTTGAATTGACAGCAAAATGTTATGGAATCAATACAAAATGGTGTCTTAATCGACACCGATACCGATTCCATATGGTATCATATCGACACTTAAGAAAATAAACTGCCGACAAACGGTGTCAAATTGACAGTCCTTGAGAAAAACGTTGTCAAACCGGCACCAACCTGTTGTCAACTGCATTATTTTCACGATTCGTTTGCAAACCGCTGATGTGTGTCTCAATGGAAGTTACTCGATTAGCAAATATGTATTACCCGGGCGATTTCCGGTTTGGCCTTAAAAAGTTACTAAGAAAAACTAGTAAGGTAATTGTCTCGGGTCATGCCGAAACTCACATAACCTTCATCATTCGGAAGTTACTTTTAGTCTGTCACATTTAAGTTTTTGTCAATAATTTGTTACCAAAATGTCAAATAATGCCGTTGGATTGTTAATATGAGCTGAGAATATGGTTATGCATTATTTAACCCCCAAAAATGGGAGTTTTGTGTGGGAGATTTGAGTAGCTTTGGGCGATAATAGGATAAAAGGTTTTATATCAAATTTCAGCTCGATAGCTCTTAAACTATAGCTGTAATCGGGGGACAGTCAGACGGACACCCCCATAAAGGGGGGAGTTTGTATGGGAGTTGGGTGAGTGTTCGTCCGATGTTACCCCTTTTGGAATTTAACCTCCCCTTAGAGAATATAAGCTTGCAAATCAAATTTCAGCTCGATATTTCTTAAACTACAGCTGTAATCGCGGCGACATACCACCAAAAGGGAAGACATCTGTATGGAAAGTGGGAGTAGTTTTAAACCGATCTTGCTTATCTTAGAACTTAACCTTCGCTAAGAAGATACAAGCTAGCATACAAAATGTCAGCTCAATGGCTCTTAATAGATAATATGTATAAAACGGCTGTAAACGCATAGAGCGATACTTTTTGTGTACCATCACTCTTACGGATGAGGGTATAAATCTTTTAATACGAGATAAAGTGAAAAGCTTTAAATAAGACGGGTTAGACCCCAAGTATCTTAAGACCAAACTTTTTGAAACGATTAAGCTATGTCCGTCTGGCTAGCTGGGTGGCTAGTGAGCAGGATAACTCGAGTAAACCTTAACTAATCAGTATGAATAGTTACCGGTATAAATATTATCCATAATGAAGTAATGGGATTGTAAATAGGCCGAATAGGCCCATCCCTTCTGACACCTCCCACACAATATTGCCTATTTTTGGATAATTAATATTTCTTCCATAACTTCCAAACGAACAAGTGGAGGATATTTTAATATGGAAATATTAATTACCTAGTACTGGTAGACAAATCCTCAGAAAACCGAAACCTTTGCCATGCCCAATCTGGAATCTGCCATACAAATGATCGAATTCACCCCATAGATTTAGTCATTATTATTATTCAGTCATATTTTGCGAAAGATGTACGCTTATGTAAATTTGACTCTGGAATGAATATGGTCTACACCGACTGACCCCTTTTGGCACCTCCCATCAAAAAGGCCTATTTTTTTAAATTAATTATTCTTCCATATGCTTCTCGCGTTGTTACTAATCGACGAATCCGAAAGTCACTGTTTGAGAAGCTTTTAATAGATTACACTGCCAAGTTGCTTTCGACAACATCGATGGGTCCGGCAATGAAAGAAAAAATTAGGTGGCTGGAGCCAGTTATCGAACCACGGATCTCCCGCATTGTAGTCGCGTGTTCTTACCAGTAGCCTAAATTCAGCCATATTTTGGGATAGAAGTAAGATAATGAAAATTTAGACTCAGGAATGAATATGGTCTATATCGACTGACTCGTTCTGGTACCTCCCATACAAAATGACATATTTTTGGAAAACTAATTTTTCGTCCATGACTTCCAAACGGACAACTGGAAGATATTTGAATTTAGTTCAGTTCAATTATTTTTTGACAAACACTTAGGAAACCAAAACATTTGGCCCGCCTCTTTTGGTACCTCCCACACAAATGACCGAATTCACCCTAACAGTTTTATATACGTTTCTTTTTCGCAAATACCCTGAATTCAGCCATATTTTGCGATATATGTAAAATAATGAAAAATTGACTCAGGAATGAATATGGGATATATCGAGCGAACCCTTCTCGTACATCCCATACCAAGTTACCTATTTTTGGAAAACTTATATTTCTCCCCATAACCTTCGAACTGCAGGATATTTAAATTTTTTCAGTTTAATTATTTTGTAACAGTAGGCAAAACCACAGCGAACCGAAACATTAGCCACGCCTATTCTGGTACCTTTCATACAAATTACCGAACTCACCCCCATAGTTCTACATGTTTATCTATTTTGTAAATACACCGTAGTAACGTTGTGCCCTTACTGGCGCCTCATATTATGCGATTAGAAAATTTGACGTTTAATATTTTGTATTAGCAGGCGAAACCTACCCTGTTTACCCTACCGATTTTAAATTATGATTTCTCTTAATAAGAGAATTTTTCTTTGATTCTCAATATGACCCTTTGGTACTCCCATGAAAATTACCTTATGCCCAGAGATATAAAAATTTGCATCTGTGGGTTGTAACCTTTTCTACAGTTTTACTATATGTCTTGTTTAGCCATGCGAACGAAAGTCGTATGGGTGATGGTATTTATCGGTTAGTTCACCTGACTGAAACTTCTGTACTGGTTTTATATTTTAAATGTTTCAACAAATATATCCTTCGGTGATGGATTCCAATTGACAAAATTTCCATATTCTAACATTCTAAAAACTTGTTTAACAAGGACATGTTTATGTCCTCAAACAACAATTTCGAGTAGGGAGTAGGATGTAGGTATCATCAACATAAAGTCAATCTCAAAGTACAGCTTCTATTGCGTTATTGACACATTTACAAGAGATAACAAACTGAAGATGGTAACTCTCATACTTTCTGTATGTCCCATGACCTAAACCAGAATCTTGTACTTAAAATCAATATCTAATGAACACTTGGACACTATATTTGTGGTCGGTCAAAAATGTAGTCCATCAAGATAAATCACAATATCATTGAAGTGAAAACTTGAATATACAATTTAGAGATACAATTTAAAATGCACATATCTTTTCAAATGTTTACTTATGTTTTTTACTTTACTATCTATACCCAAATATCTGTATCTGCAACTGATATTCAATTTAAAATTCAAATCAATTTTAAGATATATCTATCTATAATACCCACATAAAATCAATAGATGATGATGATGATGACAAAGCTAAAAACAAATGAATATAGGATACAACTGTAAATTACCATACAAAGCAAAAACAAAACAAAAAATTAAATAAAAGTTTTACATTTAATTTCAAATACATGCGACATACGTTAGACGACACATGATGAAATCGAATATGGAAAAAAGTATAAACGAAATGAATCAATTTATAGATTTCAGTTTTGCCCACAAATTGCTTTTCTAGATATTGTGCAGTGATTTGTAATAAAATGAACATATTTTTTACAATATTCATTGAAATGTGTTAGTAAAAAGACAACGCAATATATATGCATGTGTGTGTGTGTGATAAATGTGCAGTAGCTAGATTTATTGCATAACCAATGAAGATGTGTAAAACAACGAGTATAAATAATTTCAATGTGTTGGACACTCAGAAAAATTGCTTAAAAGGTGTTAAGGTTATAAATAGTACAAAAAACTTCTAGTTTGTTGGTAAAACTAAATTATTATAAAACAAAAGCTTCTAAGTTTTTTGAAAGTCTCCACGGATCAGGAACAGGCATCATATGGATAGGGAAACCTTAACATAGGAAGACAAACACAGTACAACACATATGATTGGCGTAGAATATTACTTATGATAATCATACGCCACCATATAGTATTTATGTTTTGTCAAACAAAAGAGCCTAAAACGTGACCAAATCCCCTATACGGTACTTACTAACTTCAAATTGATATTAAATTATTATGGCATGTAACTTGACAAAACGAATGATGCAGAACTTCTTCTTTTTGGGGCTACTTTTACGTGTAATTCTCCGAATTGAGTCCCAAATCAATGAGCTGTAAAATGTTGTACTGTGAAATGTGACCGATTTAAAAAATTGCCAAATCATAAACCACGATTCGTGTTATTGTTTCGAAATTATCTCTGAAAAATATTCAAAACGTATTGACCAGCCTTTTTAAACATAAAAACATATTGTCAACATTTTATCATTATCGGCCTCAGCTATACGTCATTTCCTTTTAGAATAACCACCAATTTTCGCCTAGTGTTTCTAAATTCAATATTGAAATTAAACTAAAAGCGATGGAAAAAAAACACAAAACAAACTAAAAGGTTAAAATATGCATGCAAGTGCACATATTCTACCGTATAGCAGAATAAACGTTTTAATGCAACTTTTTTGTGTGGCAAAGCAAGCTTTAAAATAAATTGTTTTCTAGTGATTTCGTAGTACAGCAAAAAAAACACTAGTAAGTGGCTAAAAAATACCAAAATTTAATGAAATGGTCATGAAATAAATTTGGTAGTTTTTGTTTAAATAAATTCCATTTATTTTACAGTTTGTTGCCAAAAACAAAACCATTAAACAGAACTGCGTGTGTTGATACAATGGCGGTGGTAAGGCAAAAATATGACAAATCAAGCCCACAAATAAAAAACTGTTTTTTTTCGGTTGTTATTTTATCATTTTTCCTCGGCAACAACATCTAACACGAAACCACATTTATTTGTGGCGAAAATTGTATTTGCGGTGATTTTAGTAGTAATTGAATTCATGTGCAGCATATGTAAAATGGTTAATGTCGGTCGGGTTTAGGTCTTGTTTTAAATTTCGTAATAAGGAATCCACTAAATTGTTTGAATAGGCAAATGTAAGAGAGATTACATTTGGTGATCGTATGAAAGGCACAAACCACAATGGTGGCTATTATAAAGAGTTATAGAATAATATGAAGGTAGGAACATGCGACTGCCAGCGATCCTCTCTTTATATTGTAGACAGAGCCTTCCGAATAATTGAGACAATTGGAATTGTTTACACAGCGGTTAAAATACCCACTACGTAATCGCTTTAATCAGCTTTATTTAGTAGCAATCAGTGATGATTCTCTCGATCATATTCCTTCTTAAATTTAACAAAGCAGTGTAATAGGCCGTTTAATCGTTGCGCTCTCTCTAACAAAGTAAGCGATTATGTCAGTAAGTGCCATTTCAATTGCAATTACGTTATAAGCGGAGTTTTAAGAGATCTTAATAACACGCTTGATTACAAAGTAAGTGACGATGTCAGTAGGTGTCATTTCAATCGGAGTTATAATGAGTGGACGATATTTTTAATTCATCTTGGACTTAACCTCCGCATAGAGGATAGAAGATTGTATACTCGATATTTCTAAATCTAGGGCTGTAATAGCGGGGAAAGAAAGATGGACACCCCCAAAAAGGGAAAGTTTGTATAGGAGGTGGAAGTAGTTTTTTTCCGATTTTGCTCATATTAGAACTTAGCTTCCGGTAGGAGCATAAAATCTTGTATATCAAATTTTAACAAGATATCTCTTAAACTACGGTTGTACAGGCAGATACAGTCAGACAGACAATCTCAAAAGTTTAAAGTTTGTACAGAAGGTGAAAGTATTTTCCGTCCGATTTTGTTCATAATAGAACTTAAACTACGCATAGAGAATAGAAGATTGCGTACCAAATTTCAGCTCGATACCACTTAAACAACGGCTGTAAACGCTGGGACAGACAGACGAACACACCCCAAAAGGGGGAGTTTGTATGGGAGGTGTCAGTAGTTTATGACCAATGATCGCCTAGATGATCGAAGATTACGTACTAAATTTCAACTCGATATATCTTAAACAATGGCTGCAATTGCGGGGACAGACAAACGGAAACCCCTAAAAAGTGGAAGTTTGTATGGAAGGTGGCAGTAGTTTTTGTTCAGTCTTGGTCATCTCAAAACATAAATTCCGCCTAGAGGATAGAAGATTGCGCACCAAATTTCAACAAGATATATCTTAATCAACGGCTGTAAACGCGGGAATAGAAAGATGGACACTCCCAAAAAGAGGGAGTTCGTAAGGATGGTGGGAGTAGAATTTTTTGTCCGATCTTGCTCATCAGTTCAGTATCTCTTAAACTACGGCTGTACTCGCAGGGACAGGCAGATCAACATCCCCAAATACAGGAAGTTTGTTTAGCAGGCGGAAGTACTTTTATCCCGATTTGATTTATATTGAAACATAGCCTACGGTTAAAGCATAGAATCTTGCATGTCAAAATTCAGCTTTATAGCTCTCAAACCACGGTTATAATCGCGAGGACAGACTAACACCCCCAAAAAGGGAAAGTTTGTACGGGAGGTGAAAGTATTTTCGGCCCGGTCTTTCTCTTTTTAGAACCTAAACTGCGCTTAGAAAATAGAAGATTCCATTAAATTAAGGCTGTAATTGCGGGGATAGACCGACGAACACCCCCAAAAGGGGAAGTTTATATGGGGAATGGAATTAGTTTTTGTCCGATTTTGCTCATTTTGGAACTTAGCTTCCGGTAAAATATAGAATCTTGCATATCAAATTTCAACAAGATATCTCTTAAACAACGGGGACAGACAGACGGGCAACCCCAAAAAAGTAAGATTTAGAGCACTGATCCTTCTGAAAAAAACGCAACTAAAATTTTATGAAGCGCCAAGTGGTTCGTCATTAACAGAAGGGACGTTTAGAAAACATCCTATAAGGCTTTGTAGAGAACAAAGAGGCGTGACTTCAGTATTTTTAAAATAAAAATTTGAAAATTTGTACCATACATTCCAAAATCACGCAAATAGAAGCAACAGAGATGTGAATTTTGTTAAGGGATAAGTCATGGCGAATAAACTGTATATATTTGAGAGCAGCTATCTAAAGGTGAACTTCCACATTTTCCTCATTTAATAGTATATGCTATACATTTGTAAGATTTTACCATGTTTCCTCTGTTATATATAAAGCTTCTTCTTGAATAGAAAAGGCTGCAGAAACACCGCTTCAAAGAAAACGGATCTAAAGCAGTTTTCAATTGCTGCGGGTCGATGTTCGTTGTACAACTTTTCTCAAACAATTCTTTGTCAAAATTTGCCAATTTTATACGACGACAACCCTTTAGGATGAGGGTATAATAAGATAATAGAAAAGGTGTAACGCATTAAATAAGACTTGTTAAACCTCAAGTATCGTTTGGTTAGATTCGTTTCAATACCTCTTAGGACTATTGCGCCATGTCCATGTTCAGCGGAGGGCCTCGATCCTGTATTTGTCAATCAATATGGTACCCCAACCCAAGAGGCGTGTTGGCGGTGTTTGTAGTATGTTCTAGTCGGGTGGAGCCCACCATCTGGTCCGGACGACAAGACGATACTAGATGTAAAACACAATGACATCTATCTGGCTTAATGGCTGGTTGGTGGGGAAAATAAATCGAGTGAACCTTTACTGATACTTTTATAAATGTACTAGTGTTGATATTTTTCACAATGAAGTAATGGGTTTGTAAACGGGCTGAATAGCCCCACCCCTTCTGGTACTTCCCATACGAAGGTACTTATTTTTAGATAGTTAAAATTGCTTCCATAACTTCGCAAGAGGACAACTTGAGGTTATTTGGATTTCGTCAGTTTAATTACCTTGTAATAGTAGACAAACCCTCGGAAAATCGAAATCTTTGTCACACCCCTTCAGTTACTTTCCATACAAATGACCGAATTGACCCTCATAGATTTTTATGCATATATTCTATGTAAGTACAATGACTTCAGATATATTTTGCATAAGTTGTACAATTGTGTGTTTGGTACCTTCCAAACGAAATGACCTGTTTTTGGAAAATAAAAATTTCTCCCATAACTTCTACACAAAATGTTAAAAATTTTTGATATAGTAGCCAAAACCTCGGTAAACAGAATCAATTGCCACATACCTTCTGGTACATTCTATACATATGTCAGAATTGTACACAGTTATCCTGTCACTCTAACGACGTAAATTATCTAAATACTAATTTATAGAACTTACGAATAAAACTGAGTCATATTGGCACCTTTGCCCTTTTTGGTGGCATTTTAACAAAAAAAAACTATTTTCCGAAAAATAATATTGTGCCAAAAATTCCTATAAAACGTCATGAACATATTCATACGTGGTTATCTAGCCTGCACTTTTTGGTATCTCCAATATATATTGGCATAGTGGTTAAAAAACGCGACTACCATGCGGAAATCTGTTGTTCGATTCCCGGCTCCAGTCATCAACATTTTTCTTTCATTGCCAGCCCCCTCGATGTTATCTACAGCAACCACGCTATATAGTGTCGAGACAATCGGCATATCTAGTAAAAGCTTCTCAAACAGTGACGTTCACATTCGTCGATAAACAAGTAGGTGCGGTTTATTGTGAATCTAAAATAGAAAGCTCGTTAATTCACAACAACGGTCACAAGTCTAAATCCGGTTGTTTTTCAAAGTAAAATTTTTCATAAATGAATTGAACTCTGACGTAGATATATTAATGATTCATATTGTCGTCCTTTTACCATAGGGTGTAAGTATGTTTAAGTCAGTTCAACTAAATGAAATTTCTATACTGGAGCATATACAAAAGTTTTAACCAAATCACTGTAAGTAAATATTGAACTCTGATATTCTATACTACTACTACTACTACAAAAACTTTCCCGTTCCACCACATCTTTGCAAACGTTAGGCAGCATGCAACTACAGTTCATATAAGCCCCTCCCCTACACCATATTCCACGAACTGCTCTTCAATATAGAAACAATTTCGCATATTTGCCTCATAGCGCTCTTTACATTCTGTTAATTGCATTCCAATCATTCCATACAACAGAAAAACCGTTTATTGTAAATACACGTATTCATTCGAAAAATAATTTAAACTGTACAAGAATTATGATTAAAATGGGCCATCATACAACAAAAACCCAATCATTTTAGCCCATCAATGTCTGAACAAATAAAAGCGAAAATCTTAATGAAAACATTGATTGTCATTAAGATTTAGCATCATTGCATAACCGCAATTAAGATCTACTTTTTTTATACTTGTTGTTGCTGTTATTGTCTGCTCGCAGCAAAAGACTATTTAACGGATGATTAACTAAAATAAATTGATTGTGTTTTATGTACGATGTGTGTGCGTGTGTGTGTGTGTGTGTGTAATACAGATTCATGTTCATCCAGATGGTTAGAGAAGAAAGCATTTTCATTGAATGCAAAGCAGCACATTTCATTTCACACATAAATATATGGTGAGTGCGGGCGCGGCAGTGGGGGAGCTGGTGAACAATTGCCAATCGATAGCAATTCAAGCTAAGTAAATGGAAAATATTCTCTATGTGATATATTGATGATGCTTAGCAAGTAACAAATACGTATCTATGTATATGTGCTGTTAATATCTTTGTGCAATGTCTCTCATTGAAATTTAGCAAATATTTAAAGTATAGAAATCAAGAAACCAATTTCATATCAGGAGGACAGGCGTTTTATCATTTTCCATTGTGGAAAAAAACCTACATAATTGTTTGCTTCATGTGGTCATTTCATGTGGTAGAAAAGAAAATATTTCCAAATATATATACATATGATGTTTGTATAACGCAAACACATATGTGTATTGGAAGAGCGGCGTTACTCAAACTGTTTTAATTTTGCTATATTTTACATGAAAATAGATGATAAGAAAGAAATCTTGTGTGAATGCATATGTGAAAATGGCTTTTAATGAAGATAAAGGATATTTTATATCAACTTAGGATTAAACTTCAAAAAATTAACTATGGAGTTATCACGAAAATGTTAAAATTTAAAAAAATACCTTTTCTGCCAGAGCACTGGTCCTTATGAAATGATGAAATGTTAGGAAGGAACGTTTATAAAACATTATATGAAGGCTTCGTAGAGCACCAAACGACCTGACTTTAGCATTTAAAAAAAAAGCTTCAACATTTTAGCATACATTCCAAAAGCATGCAAATAGAAGGAGCAGAGAAAACATAAATATCAACAATAAAAAACCTTTCTGATCGTTTAGCCCAAGTAACTAATGATACAGCAACACAAATAGAAACACATTTTGTTTAGGGATAAGATTTGGCGAATGTGTGCTAAAATTTATATAGTTGAGAGAAGGTCAACTTCTATATTTCCCTCATTTTTTAGTATATGGTATACATTTGTAAGACTTAACCATGTTTCCTCTATTATATATAAAGCTTCTTCTAGAATAGCAAAAGCAATAAAAAGACCGCTTCAATGAAAACGGATATAAAGGGGTATTCAATTGCTGGTGATCGATATTGGTTGTAAAACTTTTCTTAAACAATTCTTTGGCAAAATATGCTATTTTTATACGACGACCACCCTTAGGGATGACGGTATACATATATCATTTGATAAGAGAAAATGTGTAACGTTTTATATAAGACGTGTTAGACCACAAGTATCTTAAGACCAAATTCGTTGCAGCACTATTGAGTCGTGTCCGTCTGTCTGGCTGGTGGGTAGAATCACTCGAGTAACCCTTAATTGATCCTGTTTTAATATTTTAACATTTGAAGTAATGGAATTGTAAATGAGAGGATTAGCACCACACCTACTGGCACCTCCCATACAAACCAATTTGATCTATTTTTTGAAAATTTATATTTTTCCCATAACCTCCCAATGGACTATTTGGAGGATATTTGAATTTGCTAGGTTTAAATATCTTAAAATGGTAGACAAATCCTGAGAAAACTAAAACTTTGGCCACCCCAACTCTGGTACCTGCCATACAAATGATCGAATTCACCCTCATAGTTTTATATCCAAAACTATTTTGTAAGAAAACTGAATTCAGTTATATATTGCTTGCGATGTACGCTTGTGAGAGTTTGACTCAGAAATCAATATGTACTATATAGGCCGACCCATTCTGGCACCTTTTATTCAAAACGACATAGTTTTTGAAAAACTTCAATTTCACCCATAACATTCTAAAGGATAACTGGAGGATATTTAAATTTGATCAGTTGAAGTTTTTTGTAAAAGCAAGTTAATCCTGAGGTTGTGGATATTTTTTAGTCAGTTTTTGTCCTTCTGGTAAAACCTTTTTGGTAAAACTTTCGGGCTTCACCTCTATCCCTGTAGTTTTCGACATCCTGGCTGTCTCTTTTCTTCCACAGACGCTTTTTCCGCCTGAACAGGCGTTACGTCTCCCTCCTCTTCCCATTAGATCGTTCCATCACCGCATGCATTATCATTTGCTGCAGTTTTGACTTGTATGCAGCTTCCAGTTCCTAAGACATTACATTACGACATTCCTCATCGTACCAAGGCTTGTCTAAGCGTGGTTTTTGATAACCCAGTACGGTCGTTGCAGCAGTTGCCATTGCATTCACAATATGCTACCACTGTGCCGGGATTAGTGGGGTTTTTTTCAGTAATTGAGCGAGTTAGTTGGAGTGGATATTGGCTATCTCGGTGGTATGCAGCCTTGCGATATCTAGCTTACTTAGTATTTGGTTGCGAGCCTTTGTAGCACTACTTAATTGCATGTGTACCTTGGCTGTAACTAGATGGTGATTCGAGTCAATGTTTGCACCGCGCATCATACGCACGTCCATAACACTTGAGACATGACTTTCATCGATTACCACGTGATCAATCTGGTTTTTTTGTAGTCAACGAACAGATGGTATGTGTCGATCTGTTTCTCTTGCGTGTTTTCCAGGATTTGTTGTAATGTAAATATCTGGT
This sequence comes from Muscina levida, assembly GCA_964034835.1. Taxonomy (NCBI): domain Eukaryota; kingdom Metazoa; phylum Arthropoda; class Insecta; order Diptera; family Muscidae; genus Muscina; species Muscina levida. The sequence goes on along the minus strand of OZ035880.1, from coordinate 131,200,840 downwards.
CAGTTGATAACAACACTGATAAGGACCTAAAAGGATGAATAACACTGGGTAAAAGGTTAATCCCACTGTATTTGAAGCAGACACGTAACTCAATCATCAGGAAAGCACTTGTTAAGGCAAACCGAATGTAGAAGCAACCGGACATGAAAAGCTCTGCAGGAAGTTCAGCGGTAACGGCAGATTTACTAAATATAAGCCGCTTTTTCGAACTTCGTTTGGTTTAGTTGCGGGCAAACAGAGTCAACGTCGACAATTGGAGTGATACTTTCACTTTACTTGGAAGAAATTCTTTTCCCATATATGCAGCAGACTCTGCGTATCTGTCACCAGATTTCCACCCTTGTCCTTACGTGACTTTCACTTTTTGATAGAATATTTGGGCTTCACATCCTTCTCTTTATCTCTGTATATCTTCGCTCTCCCGTTACACAGTGGTCGTCCCCATTGGCCAAAAATTAAGTCAAAATTCTGGGTAATACCGTGGCAACGGTATTACTATGAAAATTATTTTGTTTCGCAGCGTGAGTAACTTTCAAGTGAAAGTCCAAATTAAAATGTAAAAACCTCTTTAAAAAAGACTGTTTAAACAATGGAAAAATTAAATAGTGTACAGAAAGGTATTAACTATTGTTTAAAAGAATTAAAAACTTCTCAGCATGCTGTGTCTATATATAAATGTGCCTATTTCAGCACTAACACGTGTGTATACTTAAATTTCACTTAGAGTTTTAGTTGCGAAGTCAATCGAAGTTAACAACCAAATTTGTTGTAGAATGTTTACCAATATTTACAGATTATATGATGTAAATTTCAGCTGCGAAAATTTGCGAATTGTTGAGTTATCTTTAATAGAACAAAGCGGCCTCACCGTTTTCGGTGTCATTTTTTTGATTGTATACTCTAAGAGAGGTCCTTGAATCCTTTGTCCGACATTGACCAAATTGTAGATTTAGTCATAGATTGACGAAATCAATGGATATACCGACTTCGGTATGCCTACTATGAAATTAAGAGAGGTCCTTGAATCCTTTGCCCGACATTGTCCAAATTTTAGATTTAGTCATAGATTGATGGAATCAATGGATATGACGACTTCGGTCTGCCTACTATGAAATTTAAATTTTCAGGATCTAACAGAGGTCCTTGAATCCTTTCACAGATTTTAACCAAATTTTAGAAATTGGTGTCATTAAAAGAGACTGTGAGATATGCCAAATATGTTTCACCTATGAGAACTCCTTCTATTTTTGGCCGCTCTTTGTATGAAACGGCAACCACTGTGCGTTACTTCATCAGAAGTTTTTTTTCTCATCAGGCGCAATGCGACATTCTTCATCGTACCAGTATTCGTCTGGGCGCCGTTTTACAAATCCATTACCCAATATGCTGCTACTGTGTATCGGGAACATCAGAAGTAGGGGGCGTTGTGTTGTAGTAGTAGTAGTTGAGAGAGCTGGTTGGAGTAGGCAGTGGCTATCTCTTGGGCTTGCAGCATTGGAATGTTAAGCTTGGTCTGTGATTGGTTATGTGCGTTTTTCGCTCTGCTCAATCTTGTCCGCACCTTTATTGCAACCAGGTAATGATACGAACAAATGTAGTGGCCTTCGATAGCTCAGTGGAAGCGACGTAGACTAGCAATCCAAAGGTTCCGGGTTCGATTCCCGGCCGGGGCACTGGCCAAAATCAATATTGATGAAAAATTACTTTTCAAATACTTTCGAGTTCTTGAGCCAATAAAACTTATCCTAGATGCTTCCACTACAAAAATCCAGATTGCGCCAGGACCAAGGAAATGATTTATCAACATTGCAAAATAAATCAACAAATCCACCTTGCGCGATCCTTGGAGGAATTTGGCCGTTAAAACTTACAACAAAACCTAACAATTCTTGGCATAATCCTTGTTATGTACAAAGGAACGAACAGAGTTGGCAACAATGATCGTATGATAATCGGATTATATGCCCGATCGAGTGCCGATAAATTGAAAACTCGTATCAGTTGCTGCTGCGAATCAAACTAGAATAAACCCATTGTCTGACGTTTTACTACGTATGCTGAATTTACCGATCGTTGGACGAAGAACATCTTACTTCCCTATTGTGTCATTAAAATTTACCAGGAAAATGTTAATGTTGTGGCCAGAGCAGCAGTCGTATGTTTCCTCTAGGCGCTCGTAAGATGTATCTTTAATCTCATCATCTTTACGAGTATCTTCAGTTGGGGCATGTGCAACCGTTTAACTAAAACACAGTCGGGGCATGTGCAACTGTTTAACTAAAACTAAACAGTTCAATGAACGCTTTTTCTTCTAAACAATGTTCCTCATACTCAACACTTTCAAAATGAATATCATTGGTCCCTGCGACATTACCCACTCACATTCGCAATTAAAATTCAATTGATATTAATTAAATTGAATACAGAAACAAAACAATTCCAATTCAAATCATGTAGAAATCAGTGACTAAATTAAACTCAATACTATTTAAAGTTAATTGTTCGCCATTGATTGTGTAATTAAATTTTCACATAAAATTAGTAGCACATCAATGAGTAAATAAAATCAAATTGTTTATAAACAAGTGAATGTTGATATATATACACAACAAAGTTTTATTTAATTGTTGCAAATCCGCAATAATAGGAAAATGATAAAAGTGTGAGGTTTCTCTAATTGTAACATCAATTTTGTGTATAATTGGATTTCCAAGAAAAGTGTTAATATGTTTCGCAGGAATAAACTTACGCTGTAAGTGATACATTTGTCAAACGGGGAAAATTAGCTTAATAGTGTTATTGAATGGCATATTAAGCCAATAGGACAGTTGTTCAGATAATAATAAAATTGTTGTTGAAATTAATAGAGTTCTTCTTAATTTGCAGTATATGAAACGCATGTGTTGTAAACACATTAACAAATTTAAGTAGAATTTTAATGTAGGTTGCATCTTTAATGAATACATTAAAATATCATCATATATAATTAAAATTAATGCAGTTACCACTGGCCATTCACAGTATATGAATTGACTGTATTAATATAGTAAATAATTGTAATTATCAATAATAAATATCCGGATATATTTACTATTAATTTTTAGCCATTTATTATAAATTCGCTTCTTTTGCATTGCATTACAATTTCAGTTTAATGCATACAAATCGTTTTTTGTAATTTATTTCGATTTCTGTAATGTACAAGTAATATAATAAATTAATTTAATAGAATAAAATCACATGTCTGTTAATTCATACATATCTGCATACATATTTATATTCACATGAATTTTATTGCGTGGCTGATCGTTGGTTTTCCACGTTTTCATGTTGTGGCCGTTGTAAAGAGGGTCACCGGTGCGTATAAGTGATAAATAACACGTAGCGCATTATTCAATATTACTCATGCGTCACATTATTTCACAGCAATTTATGGATTTCGCAACAAAAAAAACATATATGCATGCATTGGGTTTGGCTGTTAAATATTTTGTTTTTATTATAAAGTTTTTGTCATGAGCTATTTTTGCTTTATGGACTTTTTTCCTTCCATATAATTGAGAAATACGAGATAAATGCCGTATATAACTTTATTATTATATCAATTTGGTAGCTATCACGAGCTGATGAATACGTATTGAGTCATTTCCATGTATTTTACGTTTTATAACGTAAGTTAATGCATGGTTATGTCGGTCATTTGATGGCAGAATTTATGGTGTTAGTTATGCATGTACGTTTCTCTCCAGGTAAAAAAAATTTCGCACAATTTGTATATGGAGGACGAAATGCCAATATCAAATACAGGGAACTTTCTTTCATATCACATGATGTATGTAGTTGTTATTACAAACAGTTAAATGTATCCTTTGGTGTACTAGTTAGTAGCGGTATGTGGTTTAGCCGACAATGATCGTGTCCAAGACTCTTTGCAAGTAATATAGAAAATTCATTCATTCAAAATCCTTAGTTTTTATAATAAAGTATGGGACATTATTTTGGGGCTTAATTCTGAGAACTGCACGTGAAAGTAGCCCCAAAAAGAGGAATTTCTGCATCTTTCGATTTGTCAAGTTACATGCCATAATAATATAATATCGATTTGAAGTTAGTAAGAATGTGTAAAACAAAGACGTAATCTGTAGAAAATTCTAATAAAGTTTTGTCAAGAAAACATAAATCTTAAAATAATACGTCAAAGTTTGGAGTAACCTATATATATATATATATGGAAATTTTAATGTGTTTATTTGAGTCTTATAGGAATCTGTACCATTCAACAGACCATTTGACATTATATAGCTGTATGTCTGAAATGAACTATGAAGTTTTACTATATCAAGTAGATATGGTCCCGCCATAGTACTACATTTTTGAAAATTGTTATGCAAATGATCACCTCAATGTTATTGAAGAAAAGGAGAATTTTCCTTCAGATTTCCTTACGATTTACATTCAGAAATCTTTCAGACATCGGAACGACATGTCGTACATCAGATTTCCCTCAGCATAGTAGGTCAGACATCATGTCAACCCTTTCATACTTTTCTAGTAAAAATTTCGTTTCGATATCGGAAGTTAATTCCCTAAAAACCTTGGCAGAAATAAGTAGGACTCGTCGGTTAGAACATCCGAATAACTTCAGTTATTTGGTAAGATATCGATCTGAAGTCGTAACGACGCACAGTGGCACCGCCCCATACATTTCTTGGAAAAAAATAGAAGGAGTGGTCGTACAGCAATGAAATTTTGCAGAAACACTTCTCTGGGCTTAATTTAGAAATTTTGAAAAAATCTTGGAAAACCGCCTACTGCCACACCCACCTCCCATATAACTGCACTTGCCAAAATTTTTATTTTTGGACCTAGGGACTAGAAATTTGGGACACATCTTAATTGAGTTCTCCTTATGAAAAAAAATTAAACATATTGGGGATGCCACGCCTACTTTAGATTTTACGCCCATCGAAAGTTGTGGATTTTAGGTGTTTTTCTTCCCTGTCTAGAATCATATGAAAATTTCATATAAGTTAAAAAATTTTAATTTTTATTCAAAAGTCAACATGTGTTGTCTCCATACAAAAGAAGAGAATATCCCCAACAACCCTCCGCGAAAGGTATTAGCCTTCAAATACACCGAAAATATCGCACAAATGCATGCATTAAAATCGATGTTACTAAAAGGGGCAGTATTTGGCGGTGATTTTTTTTTTCTTAATTGAAAGTACAGACTCGCCCCTTTCATTTTTTTATAGTTAGAGGGCTAAGCAAGGCAAAGCACATAAAGTTTTTTTCCATCAAAAAGTGAAAAGTTGATATTTTTTAGTATAATTTTTGATAAATTATAATAATTAGTATACCTTTCCAATTTCAATAATTTTTTTTTCTTATAAAAGAGTAAGTGCTATATTTTCACTGAAAAATAAAACAAAAGCCATAGCTGTACACGTGCACACATAAAAACTACTTTATTTGGACAATAATTTTAATCTAATTTTATTGATTAAATTTCCGTTGACTTCTGTTAGTTTTTTTAACTACAAAATTTCACTTTTCATAAAAAACCATGTTGAATTTTTCTTATTCAAATATTGCTTTACAAAATCCAATCATTAAAATTTTGAAATTGAAAAGTTGAAAACCCCTATTTTTTCCACCGAAATGCCACTGTGCGACGCGTCGAATTTCCCTTCAGAATTTCCCTCGATTTACATGTCGTATATACATCACATTTCCCTCAGTTGCGTCGGCCAGACTTCGTGTCAACCACTCCATACGTTTTTAGTAAAAACTTCGGTCCGATTTCGGATCGAATATCAGAAAATTTTGACCGATTTCTGACCGAAGTCTAAAAATTTTATTTGCTGGGTAGTAATATTCGTCTTGAAGATAGTTCATCACACCAAGTATAGATAACAATTCTCTCACATGGTTCATTCAACGAAGTTTTGATCGCCACCTACTGCGCCACCCATCAAGTTAATAGTGACGACTGTTACCATATGGTAACGTCGACGGCGTTAGATATTGCACACTAAAAAATAAACATTCGAATAAATGTCAAGAATTTTCTTTCTTGATTTCATCAAAGCATGCTTTGATCTTTCATTCTTGATTTACCGCTATGCGATCAGACGTCAGTAGCGAGCGTGGGGGATCATTTAAAATAGGTGTTTTTCACATGTGCGCAAAACAGCAATATGGGGGGATATAAAAAGTCACTCCATATTAAGAATATTTGTTGGTTGCTTAAAGACTGATAGATTAAAGACTTTTAGTTTTTGTTGTTTGAGAAGAATATGAAATATCATTAAAACGTATTGCATTAATTATTTTGTACTTGGTTCTTTTTATTTACCTATTTTAAAGCTGTTACCATATGGTAACAGTCGGCATAACACCAGTAAAAATGGATATTTTTCTGAAATTTTTCGTCTTACTTTCTTATGTAAAATTTGTTTTTAAACTAATTAATCTAAAATTCCCATTATTTCGCTCTCGTCATTTAAGGGTTAAGTGTCAAAGACTTTTCGAGCTGGAGCATTTTCATCCATACGTACAATGTGTCCCAGCCGGCGAATTCGGTCCATTTGAACGCGCTTGACTTCGTCGATGACGTTATACAGCTCACCGTATTTCGATGACGATACCTGCCGTTAAAGATGAAGGGTCCAAATATTTTGGGAAATATATGGATCCACTTGTGTAATTACTCAGAATTCTGCGCTGTAGAGCAAGACAAGTAGTATCAGTGTCTGGTAGAGTTGGATCATTGTTCGTCGAGAGAGGGCTTTGTCATTAAATCGCCTACTTAGTGCATAGTAGCCACTGTCTGCGATCAATATTCGCCTTTTGATTTCCAGGTGGACATTTAAAGTTTTGTTTACAGTGGGCTCAAGGTAGACAAAATCATCTACTGCTTTAAAGTTATTAGATTCTTTTGTTTGTTGAAACTTATAACTCACTTTGAAACTTTGAACTCATTTATCACCAGACCCACTTCTGCCGACTGCTTTTCAATATTTGAAAAGACCGCAGTAACACCCCGATCATATATCTATTTCAACGGCATACCCAAGCAGCATCTGACTTTTTTTTAAGAAGATACCAGTCATGATTACCGCAGTCTTTCGCATAATCATCTTCATTATGATTTAACTTGATCGCATGATAGACTATCGTTCAATCTAAAACCTTACCAGGTAGAAAATGTCTTTTAGATTTTTGCATATTTTCACTGAAAACTTTATGACATTCTTTATGACGCAAAGTCTTATGAGGTTTGCGGGGCTCCGAACTGAGCCTCACAACTACATGCCACATCTAAAAGTTTTTGTCGTATTAGAGAGTCGACTATAGTTTTGTAGTCGAAGAAAAGGTGGTAAGTGTCAATCCATATTTCTCGTCGCATTCAGGATTTGTCGTAGTGTGAATATATGATCGGACGCGGTTTTACCAAGTCTAAGACCGAATTGATAAGGTGCAATCGTATTCGCTAAGATGGGCCTTAGTCTTTCCCACAAGACACTTCGACAGGAGTTTCGATACTAAGAGGCACACACTTAGCCTTAAGCACAGGACATAGAACAGAATCCTGTGTGCGTAAGGAAAGGACACTACTACTCCAAACATTTATCGAGCTCATTATAGTACCACGTCCGAAGACCTACCCAAAGCCATGTACCTAAACTTCAATCAAACTTCCTAGGTCACTAATAACACCTCATCTTGGCTATCTGATTTAAATTACCACCATTGGCCAGTAACTGAAGTTCCCCGTCAGGCTGGGAGTAGTCACGTGTTTAGCACTGCCGTAATCATACAAAATTGCAGTTCATTGCTCAGATTCGAATGATCAGGCATACATTTCGTCAGTCAAATCTTTGTTATGCGCTGGTTCATTCACGTTGCCAGATCATCGCTTCTGGCCTCGTCACACGGAGCTTTTCTGTTTTTAAGTCGTACAATTGCCGTGTTGACCTCTTTTTGACTCAGTGGTGAAAAATCTATTTCGTTATCGATGATTGTCGTGATTTTGTCACTTGTGCTGCCTTAGGAAACGAGCAGACTACAATAGTGCAGCCCGCTATGCATATCTACGACCAGATTGTCATATCTGTCCTTACAGGTGGGGATCTCTGTTCCAAAACCTTTGCATTTTACTTTTTGGTAGAACATCCGGGCTTCACCTCTATCCCTGTAATTTTCGATAAATTCATTTTATCCTAGTCTTCATAGATGCCTTTTCTGTTTGAAGAGGCGTCGCGTCTCCCTCTTATCACAACACGTGTTACCAGCTGCATTGTTACCTGTATACGAGGCATGTTCTCCGACAATACACGACATTCCACATTGTACCAGGAATTGTCTGAGCTTTGTTTTTTATACTAACTGCCTGTTTCACGATGTCGAACGTTAACGTTCGCTTAGCAGATTTCTTATATATATTTTAGCTGTTAAACGCAAAAGAGAGAGGTAATAGAGAGTGTTAATTGGAATAGGCATTGGCTAGGTCGGTGATATGCAGCCTTGGAGTGTCTAGATTTCTTTGCGTTTTGTTACGAGCGTTTTTAGCTCTAAGATTTAGCATTAAGATGGTGCTCGGATGGCGCTATGCTTACTCAAGCCTTATCTCTCGTCGGGCGTGTTATCACATCAACGCGAATTGAATCTTTATCTTAATTAGTGTGTTTCTGAATGGCTTCTGTTAAAGATGTTCCAGTTTTTTAGTCGTGTGTGTCCCTGTCCCATCCATCGCATTTACCGTATAGCGGTGCAGTCAGTCTTGTATTTGTCGAAGACATCCACTAATTGGATAGAGGCGCCATCTCTGTAGAGAGTTCGGACATATCAGGTGCATATCCTTATATATAACAACAACAAAAATTTTACTGGACCCATACTCACTAAGATAAATTTGTTTGTCTTCAGCCACATATCCACTGAGATAGTTTTGTTGTTCGAAAATATTGCGATAAAACTCGGACTAAATCATCCTTTTTTTCTATTGAAACATCTGTAGAAGCAAACAAAGCTAAAAAAAATTTGCCACAATCTTATTTGGTTGAATTCTTAAAAAGTTTCGAGTTCACAATTTAAAATGTATTCAATGCTAAACACAGCCATTTTGCTACAAAATGGCCAACATTTAAATAAATCCCAGATAAAAGAATATGCAAATTTTGTTACTCATGAGAGGATATTAACATAGGGAATGGGACATATGTCATACAAATGTATAACCAAAAATACAGCAGGACAACACTTTCTTCGGACGCCGAAATGCGCTGTACCTTAGTGTACCATAGATAAAACAGATATGATTGAATTTGGAATTATACAATTTACAGAGTAACATTAACCAATAGTCGTTGTTTGATTTCCAGGCTAACAGTTTTGCTTTTGACAAAATCATCACTTCAGGACATAATTGTCAACAGGCATTCAGCATCCAAAAAGGGTACCCCCGGCCAGAACACCTTTATCTGGCTCGTTTTTGATATGTGAGAAGGTCGCAGTATCCTCTTGCAAGATTAGATCTGTAATAATACTTTCTCAGCATAAGTAAGGAGTGTTTAGTGTGCATTATACATTGTATTATGAGTACATTGTATTTATGAGTACATTGTTTTCTATTAGTTCAATGTCTGCAGGTTTTATTAGCTGTACCGGCAGACCAATGACTTTCGTCATATAAAGTCAGTTTGACTATGTCGTGGACAGGCTATACAATAATTGTCCTGATTTCCCAAGGAATATCATATCACGTGAACAGAGTTTTTTTATTTTACCGTCCAATATTAACCGATTAATAACACAGTGCAACAGCAATCTGGAGGGTAAGAAACCACCACCAAGTCAGTGTGGCGGTATTAGGTCAGTATAGCAAAATCCCCAAAGGGTTTGGCGTACTCTACAATTCTGCTGAAGAATATAATGAAAAATCATCAATAGTCCTTGAGTTGTAGCCGAAATAGTAAGGTCATAACAGGTCATAACAGGTCGTAGTTCCTTCACACTGACATGGATTTTCTCAACCCCAGACTAACCACGAAAATGTTCCACGGTGTTAGTTTAACTATATTAATATCCATACCATTAAATAAAGACAGTTGCCGTTTTTTCTTGGCACAATACGAATTTGAACATCGTATAAAAAAAATTTCTATTTAAGAAAAAACTACAAAATAACATCTGTCATTGTCTCCATTAAAATATTTATTCTTAGTATTAAGCGCTACATCCGAATACCCTTACAACACACTGTAGAGCAACCCTAAGAAGAGCAATTTCTAAGAAAACCCCCACCGGCATTCATATTTACACTTTATAAATGCAAGTGAATACGAAATAATCAAAAAGTTATACACACCACATGTACGTATGCCGCATACATCGTATGTATAAGTATGCAAAAATAAAAACATATTTATTCAAATAATAATGTTGATTTTATTTAAACATAAAAAGAAAAAATATAAAAAAACATACTCGTACAAACACTCAGATAACTTTTTCGTTTTTCTTTCGTACATAACTTTTTCAGTTTCTTTATGTAGAAATTTTGTTTATAAACTTTAAAAGATATGTAGATTGTAGTTGATACGACAATGAATGAAGTAAGTAACTTACAAATAACCCTCATGAGAAACATTAAACAATAATAAGACGAAAACGAACAACAGCAAAGTACCGTTGATGTTAAACGTAATAAAAGAAAAGATAAAATTAAATTCTTCTTTTTCATTTTACTCTAATAAAGTTGAGAGGAAAATGGATGAAAATAAAAAGTACATCCATCCCTGCCTTAGTTAGAAAAAAATAAAAACAAACCAACCAACGGAATATATGAAAGCAAAATAACCAAATCCAATGTCAAAAGTGAAACAAATTATATAAAAGTAAAAGTAATGGATATTATAGTTATTATTATTACATTTGTTATTATTTTAAACGATGATATTCAGATGGATGGAGAAAGAAGACGTTGAAAGAGAGTATGGAAGCGGTCAGAAGTCGTCTAGCCTAAGAAACTAGTATGAACGAAAGCAACAGTTGTGGGGGAAAATTGCAGCATATTTAAAATGTTTTATATATTAAAGTTTTTAATCACACTATATTAGATTTTTGCCTGTTTTCGCTGAAGACTTCGTGTCAGTCAGTGTCATTTCGCAAAGTCGTTTTAGCTCCGCGTGGATACCAAACTCAGCCATAGCATCTAACAATGTCTGTCGTATCGGACTGTCGAATGCAGCTTTGTAATATATACACAGATGGTAAATGTCAATCTGCATTTCTTGTCTTGGATTTGTCTTAGTGTGAATTTACCAGGTCTAAGGTTACAATCATGTTAGCATGGATGGGCTTAAGTCTTTCACATAACACAATATACAGGACCTTGTATGCGATGGGTAAATGCCTGATCCTGTGGTAATTGTTACATTAACGTTGATCGCCTTTCTAAGCATAGGGCAGAGAACACTCAGTTTCTAATCATCGGGTATGCAGTCTTTGAGCCAAATCGTGTTTATGAGCTTTTGCATGCACGTTGCCAGATCAACATCGCTGGCCTTTGAAAGCATTGCCATTGGTTTCCGCAGCTTTATTGTTTTTAAGCCGTGTAATTGCCGTGGTGATCTGGTTTTGACTCGATGGTGGACAATCTACGCCGTCGTCGATGATTGGTGTGATTTCGTCACTTATGTTGCTTTCGGAAATGAACAGAGTACGAAAGTGTTCATCCGTGGCCAGATTTCCATTTCTGTCCTTACATATAGGGATACCTTTTCCAAAAACTTTGCTTTTTACCTTTTGGTAAAATTTTTGGGCTTCACCTCTATCTCTGTAATTTGCAATATCCTTTTCTATCTCTTTTCTTCCATAGACGCTTTTTACGCCTGAAAAGGCGTTTCATCTTGCTCCTCTTCTCATTAAATCGTTCCGTCTTCGCAAGCGCTGCCATTGGCTGCAGGTTTGGCCTTGACATAGCATTCTTTTCCTCAGACACTGAGCGACATTCCTCATCGTACCAGAGCTTGTCAAAGCATGGTCTATAATAACTCAGTACGGTCGTTGCGGCAGTGATCATAGAATTCGGAAACATCAGAATTAGGGGTTTTTGTTTCAAGTATTTGAAAGAGTTGGTTGGAGTAAGCATTGGCTATATCGGTGGTATGCAGCTTTTTGATGTATAGCTTCTTATGTGTTTAAATAAAAGCATTTTGTGCACATCTTAATCGCGTGAGTACCCAAGCCGCAACTAGGTGGTGATCCTAGTCAATATTTATTCCGAGCTTCATATGTACGTCTACAACGCTTGAGATATGTCTTCCATCGATTACAACGTGATCAATGTGGATTCTTGTCTTGTTATCAGGGATATGCTTGTGGATATCTTTATACGCGAATCTGGTTTCACTCACTAGTATGTTTTTTGCCGACTCGAATCTAACCGATCTAAATCCGTTATCGGAGATGTTGTTGCGTATACTTAGTTTTTTGATTGCTATTAGCATGTTCTTTTCCTATTTTAAAAATCTCCCAGAGCAATTTTTTTATCATGGCTAGGGCAGCGCTCATATATCTCCTCCATAGAATGCATCTTTAATGTCAGCATCTTTGTCTTCCGTCGGGGCGTGTACACAAATCAGCTTGATGTGTTTTACCTTGATGCGGATAATGGTATTTCGCTAGTCTGCAAGTCCAGTTTTATAAGTCTCTTGCCAACTATAATTCCTCATACAAATTCGTGTATTTCCGCATGGCAGCTGTAAAAGCTGTCACAGATCTATCCCGTCTATCGCATTTCCTGTAGGGCAGTGATGACAGCTTTGTGTTTACTTTTTATTACCTGCATATATCATTGATTCTTAGCAAAACGGTTCACAAGTTGTAAATTTTATCCGTTTCCAATATCAAATTATCTTCAAAGGCTTCCAAAGATGAAAACATAAAATAAAATATTATTACCGTTTTACTTATTCTGTTGTGAATTGATTCCGAGATTTGCTCATCCTTTTATAGCATTTAAATTACCTTATGACAGTGATAGGCATCCCAAAGCCTCGCGAGGCCTGCAATCATAGCATTTTTCACACAAACCCAGTCGGCAATTCATACGTTCTTGAAAGTTTTGTTTCAAAACAGTCAGTCTCTGCTTAAGTGTTCTGAGAAAAGCACCACACATGCTTGTTTTGCATTCAACACAAAAATTGGCAAAAGTACTGATGAAACAATGTTCTAAGATGGTTGGGAGAGCATGAGACCACGACTTTTGGGAGAGTACTACATTTTGAGGTACTTCCGATGGGAAGGCAAGCTTTGAATACTTTATTTTACCGCTTACTGACTTACAGACTGCCAAAATAAGTTATTTTTGGAATCCAAACACGAAGTTTCTCGAGTGGTTACACATAACCTTTATTTCTTTATTGCTAGAAACACAAGTGGAACCATGTATCATATCTCATTTCCAAAATAATGCTTACGCCAGGCATCACCCTCAGACGGAAAGTAAGCATACTATACTAGTTTATGTCATGCCTCTTTTTCCTCCTGGGTTCTTGAGCAACCGCTCGGAAGTAGAACATATTGTTGTGTATGTGCGTTTGGTTATGCCTACCATATAATATGGGCCAAATAAATGGACCGATTGTAATGATATTTTCACTGTGAGGTACTGTTCGCACGGCCTCTATCATAGGCTACATGAAAACAAAATTAGACAAAGGCGCGTGGCACCGCCCACAGAAACCGAAATTTCAATCGGTCATATCTCAATAGCCATTAGAGGTATGAAGATGAGATTTGCTACAAATGTTACTGATACAAAGGGAAATACGTCTGGCTGGAGAATGGGCGGTGCCACGCCCCTTTTGAAAAATTGTTTTCTGGGCAAAATAAATGAACCGATTGCAATGGAATTTTAACTGTGTAGTGCTATCCGTAGGGCCTCTAACATAGGCTACATAAAAACATAATTAGAAAAAGGGGCGTGACACCTCCCACACAAACCGAAATTTGAGTTAATCATACAGCTCAAGCCATTAGGGGTATGAAGATGAGATTTGCTACATATGTTACTGGTATAAGAAGGATTGGGTCTTGCTGGAAAATGGGCGGTGCCACGCCCCTTATTGAAAAATTGTTATACTGGCCAAATAAATAGACCGATTGTAATGAAATTTTTACTGTGTAGTGCTATCCGCAGGACCTCTATCATAGGCTACATGAAAACAAAATTAGACAAAGGAGCGTGGCACCGCCCACACAAACCAAAATTTCAAATGTTACTGATACAAAGAAGATTACGTCTCGCTAGAAAATGGGCGGTGCCACGCCCCTTTTGAAAAAATCGTTATCTGGGCGAAATAAATGAACCGATTGCAATGAAATTTTTACTCTGTAGTACTATCCGTAGGGTCTTTATCATAGGCTACATGAAAACGTACTTCGACAAAGGGGCGTGGCACTGCCCACACAAGCCAACATTTCAATCGGTCATATTTCGCGAGCCATTAAAGGTATGAAGATGAGATTTGCTACATATGTTAATGCTACATGGGGGATTACGTCTCGCTGAGAAATGAGCAATGCCACGCCCCTTTTGAAACAATTGTTACGTCGGTCATATTAAATTGTCTACTGTCTGTAGATAGGATGATGAAATTTGGGATGGTTGTTTCTGGGTAAAAACATCGAAAAGGATTGTTATCGCCCAGACCAAACGGCTAATAATGTAATCATGATAAGTTACATAGGCTCTCTATGGAATTAGAACGGAGCAAGGAGGGTTTTCGAAATTCTCACCTTTTAGGGGTAAAAGGACTGAAAAGGGATAAAACTGGTTATAAACAGCTAAAGGTATAGTCTCAAAAATTATGCGATGTGAAGTAATTTTAAAATTCGTTCATAAGTTGTAAAAATACCGAAAAAGGCATAAAACTGATGATATCACCTAGATCAAATACCTAAAGGTAAAGTTACGAAAATGTATATAGAATTGCTTCCTATAGAATTAGAGAACTATCAAATCGGGTTTTTCAAAGGGATAAAAAGGGACTAAAGAGATACAATCACTCAGACCATTGGGATAAAGCTACAATCATATAAATGGGATATTTGTTCGTCATTTGACATTTTACCTGTATTGCTTAAAGTCATAAGAAGCTTCATTGTAAGTACGGGTGAAGCAACGCGAGCCGGGAAAGCTAGTATTATATATTTTTTTTCTGTAAAGTCTAAAACTACAACATTATCTATTTCTTTTAAGAATTTGCCAAATATTGCATTGCCTTTCGATACATTTATATAAACTCATACTTATACTCAAATATTCAAACAATTTCTTTATTATTCATAACAAAACATTATCGAACAATAAAGAAAATCTACCAAATTGATATCTAAATCGTAATACATGCAAAACCCCCCACAAATGCTGCTAACTACAAACGACTCGGTAAGGCTCTTCAAATGGAAAAAAATGTTAACTCTAAGTGACTGATGGTAATTCAAACCAAATAATCAATATAAACCAAATCGATTAATGTTAAGTACTAAATTACTAGACCTTAATATAACTTACAATAAATGTATACTAGAAACAACAACTACAAATAATACTACAATAAGTATAGCATAATTATAAACTCATAAATTAAGAAATTTTTCTATTTTTATGTCTAAATGTGTAGATAAGTAGAGAAATTCTCGATAAGCAAATAAAACAGAAGAAAAAAACACAACCGAACAAACGTAAATATTATGTATAAAAAAAAACTATAACAAAATTAGAGCAAATACAACTGAAAACTTTTCTAATTTTTTAAAATATACTTAACATAAATACAAAAAAAAAACAAAAACTTACACTTACACACAGAAAAACCCATAAAACTTGTTAAAAACTTTAAATTATAGTTAAATTTCTTTCAATTAAATTATTATTGAAATAAATTAAAATTAAATTAAACGACGATGATGACGAGTATTTTTTAAGCGGAAGTCTTCCACTATTGTTACTGTTATATAAATATTTAATGAAAACAAAAACACAAATTAGAAACAAATAATACAATTATGCTAAACATTTCTATTAAACTCTTTAGCAGTATTTGTGTTGTTCACCGCAAACTCAACTCAACTCAACTCAACATATTAACATTAAGTGAAAATATGTCATTGGTTTTGTTAAATTTTTAATTAGGTTATGTACAAATATTTTCCAATATTAAATCGGCCACCATTACAGACCACCATATATATTGTTGTTATTTTAATGTAATTACAAATTACTATAAATTACAAAGGCAAAGTGAAATAAAATATTGTATATACTATCTACATATATAGATAACCACATTACCAAATTTTCTATACTCGTACATGCATACCAATAAAAAATATAAATACCCCCAACAAATAAATAACCGTGTACTAAATACTCTTACTAATTATTAATAATCCTTTTGATATATAGATATGCGCGAGTAATACATAATACATTCATAGCAAATAATATAAGATAACCTAATTAATACAATACAATTATGCCATAAATATATAACTAATATAGAATATTGTAAAATTGTCCCCTCGCCCCCATTCCCCCTTGTAAACTTATGTAACTATAGATAATGCTCAAGTGCAACAAAACTAACTAACGTATGATAATTTTTAGCATTAATATCAATAACTTAATTGTAAAAATTATGTGAGTTATGTTATTAAATCTAAAATTTAGTAAAACCACAAAAACTACATAAATACCGAAAATATGGTTTCGTAAACTATTAATAAATGTAAAGTAATGTAAACAACAACAACAACAACAAAAATATCAACTTTACCAATAACGAATGGTAAACATTTCAATTTAGGATTTATAAATTAGGATTATTGAGCTATTTTTTTCGTTTGTTTGTTTGTTTGTTCATTGTATTTTGTCGTCTGTAGTTTGTATATTTTGCAATCAATGAAATTGAATTATGCAAACCAACAGATAATTTTAATTGTTTACATAAACAACTTATTATTGTGCATGTGAATAAAAATGTTAATCCATTAAATCGTTCAAAATGTGAGAGATTGTGTATTAGGTGTCTTAAGACATCAAAAGGTATTTTGTGAAATTGATATGTGTATATTATTAATAATTTAAAGCCAGTGTTTCCCTAATGGTGCTGCAAAAGTTTCAATTAAGAGAAACAGTGCCAAATATAAAAATATTAAATGTAAACCAGTGCAGAAACTTCAGGAGGCTGAACTGATTGACAAACTCTCTCCAATTCTCTACAGTTCTACTTACTTACTTTACACCCCATGAATGAGGTATGGGATAGCTTCTCGCGTTGTTGTGAATGTTGAAAATTCACAACTAACGGCATCCACTTATTTATCGACGAATGCGAACGTCGCTGTGTGAGAAGCTCTTACTAGACACGTCGATTGACTCGACACTAATACTGCGAAGTTGCTGTCGACAACATTCGACAACATTTTTCTTTTAAGATGACTGGAGCCAGGAGTTGAACCTGTGATCTCCCGCATGGTATGCCACGGCCGGTCTCTAAAGTTCTAGATCATATAATTTAAAATGAAATTCACGGGTTTTTTTGTTAAATTACCTATGCCTTATATTTGTCAGCTTGTAAAGCATAAAAGGTAGGAGATAGGACCTGTTGTCGTATAGCCAGACAGACTTTCAATGACATGAATTAAGTCCGCAGGTCGTAGGTCATTGTTCAAAAAACGATTATAAAGGTGTTCGAATAGTTCGGTTACAAATTGCCAGTAGATGACTCGAAAATAGTGATAGACATCCCATAGCCTCGCGAGGCTATAGAATGCCTGATAGCTGTTTGATTTGTTCGACTCAAAGTAATCAATCTCTGCTTGAAAGCAACACCACCAGCAACACCGCTTTCAACACAAAAACAGACACAACTACAGACAAAGAAACAATGATCAACGATTGTATGAAGAGCATGAGAGCACGATTGATGGGAGAGCACAATTCGACATGCAATATTGTTGTGTTAAAATGTAATATCTCTGGTAATATTAATTACATCTGGCAACACTGTAGCTTGTCTGAAAGGTGACATTTTAGCTTTACTTTGATAGAAGACATTATACAAAACACATTATTTGTTAAAAAGTTATATAAGTTGAATGGAAATTCGGAACATTACCATCATATTTCCCTCTTCTTATTACAGAAACCAGTACAAAAACTACAATGAGGTGAACTGACAGATAAATACCCTCACGATATGTTTTTTTCTCTAAAATTCTAGAGTATATTGTTTAACTACGGGTTATTGAAATTTACGGATTTTTGGGTGAAATAACCTATGCATTAGACTTTTTTTTCGTATGGTCAGACAGACTTTTACAGACATGAAATGGTTACTGACAACAAATAAAAAGTTTATATTTGAAATTATTGCAAAAAAAAGTTCGGTTTAAAATTGTCAGTATATGGCTTGAAAACAGTGATAAGCAGTTAATAGCATCGCGAGGCTGATTGCTTTGTTCGATTCAAAGCAATCAGTCTTTGCTTAAGTGTTAAGAATGCAACACCGCACCCGTTAGATTCGCATTCAACACAAAAACAGACTCAACTACAGACAGAGAAACAATGTTCAACGATTATATGGAGATCGTGCTCTCATGACAATTGTTGGGAGAGCACAATTCCAGAGCGCTGACGCTTCTTGTTGGACCGCACACAAGCACATGATTGTTGGGTGCGTGCGTTCGGTTATGACTACCACTGCTCTAAAATGTAATATCTGCGGTAGTATTAATTACATCTTATATGAATTGTGACATTTTAGCTTGACTTCATTAGAAGACAAATCATATTAGTCTGTGAAAAGTTATCTACATTTAGTGGAAATTACATTAACATCATATTTTCCTATTCTTCATCTTATATGGCAGCAACAACAGAAATTCAACCATCAGTAGCCGCACGTAGAAAAGAATTACAAGCGCTTCAGTATATATTTTGCGCTCCATAGATAGTTCCTCACACCAAGATTAGATAACAGCTCTTTCACATGGTCCATCAAACGAAGTTTTGATTACCCTCTCTTGCGCCATGCATCGAGTTTATTGCCAAAGACTTTTCGAGCCAAAGCCGTTATTGATGATGTGTCCAAATATTTTGTGCATGAAGTATCACGCAGACTCTCAGAATAGATCGATCCACTTGTGTCATCAGCCAGGAATTTTCGCTGTAGAGCAAGATAGGTAGGATGAGTGTATGATAAAGTTGCATCTTTGTTCGTCGACAGAGGGCTTTGTCATTAAATCGCTTTCTTAGCGCAAAGTAGCAGCAATTTCCAATCAATACTCGTCTCTTGATTAAAGAAGACTGACATTATTATTTTATATTTAATAATTTGTATCGAACCTTTTTATTTATATTTAAAATAAATTTTTAACGGGGCAATTTTTTATGGGAAATTAAAAGTTTATTTTTCTCTATTATTATTATTTTTGTTTACGATGCAGCCAAGGTGGACAAATCATCTACCACCACAAAATTATAGTTGTCAACGTTCACGCAGCAACCCAAACTAGTAGAATATTTGTTCGTTAAAAAACTTGGTTTCGTCCAGATCCATTTCTGCCGACTGCTTGTCAATGCTCGCAAAAGCCGCAGTAACATCTCGCAGTTCTCGACCAATGCGAATAGTCGAGAAACGCGAGCAACATGTGACTTTTGTTAATGATGGTACCAGTCCTGTTTACTGCAGCCTTCCGCATGATCATCTACAGTATGATGTTAAATGGATGGCTTTACAGATAATCGCTTTATTTAAATTTGTTAATTTTCACAGAAGGTAACTTCTGTCGTATCGGATTGTCGAATACAGTTTTGTAATCGATGATCAGATGGTAGGGGTCGATCTGCATTTGTTAGGTCTTCTCCAGCACTTGTCGTAGTGTACCAGGTCTAAAGCCAGACTTATAAGATCCAATCAGCTTCGCCAGGATAGGCTTTAGTCCTTCACATAACACACGACACAGAACCTTGTATGTGATGGGTAAAAAACTAATCCAGCGGTAGTTGGAACCCAGACTTGGATCACCTTTCTTAAGCATAGGATATACAACACTCAGATTCGTGTTTTGTGAGCTGGTACTTTGCCAGATCATCGCTGCCAGCGTTAATACATCTTTGTGCTTTTGCAATTGCAGCACATTCTGTCAACGCACTCGTTACCATCGGCTGTAAATTTGTCCCGTATGCAGAATCCTTTTTCTTTGACTTGTCTGAGCATGGTTTTTCATAACTTAGGACGTTGTCATAGAATTCGCAATATGCTGCCACTGAGTGGTGGGACCATAAGAATTAGGTGGGTTCGTTTGCAGTAATTGAGAGAGTTGTTTGGAGTGGGCATTGGCTATTTCGGTGGTATGCAGCTGTGTGATGTCTAGCTCCCTTGCGTTTGGTTACGAGCGTTTTTAGCACTACTTAACGACATGTGGACCTTGGCTGCAACTAAGTGGTGTTCCGAGTAAGTTAATATTTGCACCACGCATCACACGCACGTCCATATGCTTGAGATATGCCTTACCACGTGATCAATTTGGTTTCTTGTCTTGTGATCAGGGGATATCCAGGTTGCCTTTTTGCATCGTGCCGACGTTTCTTGTATTGACTGAATTTTTTTACTGCGGAACCTTTCCTTTTCATGAGTATAAAATCTTCCAGAACAAATTTGATGTCATGAGCAGGACGGCAGCAATATCTTTCCTCCAGGCGTCCGTAGAAAGCATCTTCAATGTCCTCGTCTTTGTCTTCCATCGGGGCGTGTATAGCGTGAGGTACAAATATTTCGCTTTGATGCGAATAGTGGTTATTCGGACACTTAAAGAATTAAACCGAGTCTCTTGTTGTCTATGAATTCACGTCCAAGTTCATAAGATTGTGCATGACAACTGCAAAATATATCCACGTTCTTTCGTCTTGTGCATCGTTGTTCTGTACAACGCATTTCCTGCATGACATTGATGTCAGCCTTGTATTTTTCGAGGACATCGGCCAAATGGATAGAAGCACTTTTGTGTTCAGTAGCTTCTGTTACCTACTCTCTAAAACGCATCGCTGGTAGCATACCATATAGGTTGCTCAACATTAAAACTTTTCACATTTACTACCGCTCAACGGATGTTTAGTGGCATGACCCGGGGAAAACATCATCTATCGGACGTTGAGAGCTGAAAATTGCATTTGGCGTGATGAAACCAACATTTCTAAACTTCGTTCCTATATTCAAGCACCTAACTGCTACTATACCGACAGTTGATCTTAGATGTCCTTGTTGTGGTCGACAACAACTATTAAGTAAGCGAGTCAAACATAATTTTTTGTCTGATTAACGTCGTTTGACGTTCGGTCATGAGTTCGAAAATTACATCTTATCACATATTCTAGGGTGCAGAGAGACAGTTGGGATTGAATATATCAAACAACAAATTTAACACAGTCACGACTCAAACCAAAATAGTAATAATCTGCTTCAAACTCTTAGACACAACCCTTTTGTCTATTGGGGTCCTGCCTGAGAGAGTGCATGTTATAACATCAATAATGTGCTTGAACCTATCCATATAGCAATTTATCTTTAGGAGCCCAGAGAGAGTTGGAAATGGTGTGCTCTCAAATGACTTTAATGCGCCTAAAAGTATTTTCTGTTATAAATTTTTACTTGCCCCTAAAAGTAGTCCCTACTAAAACAGAAACAAGCAAAATTAAATGAAAGCACTAAACTGTCTCTTGTTTCTGTATATGGTACGCAATTGATATTTATTTTTTTTAAATATTGTGAAATTTCTTAATATATATGACAATTCATCCACGCCTGGTGACTTATGAAAATCCCTTAAAATACATTCCTATTTAAAACACATTTACCAAACTATTAAATAATTTCTTTTAAATTTGTTTTATCATTCCCTTTTAAATGAGAAACAAATTTTAATCGAACGCCATAATGAATGCATTGCTCTTTTTGCCACATTCGACTTAAAAATTTCCAAGAATTTAGATTTCATATGGATTTGAATATACGAGGGCTGCTATATATATTTCTGGCCTAGGCAACAATAAGTGTTGCCAGGTGCAATCTGATATTTCCATTGGAAAGGTTGACATTTTTTAGCATAACATCACTCAGAACGTGTTGTCATTTAATCGTGAATTGTTAAACTTACAGAGCTTTGAACAATTCAATTCCGTTAAAAAAATGGAATTGACACGTGAGCATTTTCGTGCGATCATTTTTCACAACTTTCGACGTGGATTATCCAGACAAGAGTGCATCGATGAACTTAAGTCTTTGTATGGTGATCAAGCACCATCATATAGCACCGTGAAAAACTGGTATAACGAATTTAATCGTAGTCGCAGTTCGCTCAACGACGAATTCCGTGAAGGTCGTCCAAAAACGTCCGTTGTGCCAGAGAACATTGATGCCGTGCGTGAACTAATAATGCAAGATCGTCATGTGACATACCGGGAGATAGAGACATCCTTGGGCATTTCTCCCACCAGCATACATTCGATATTACATAAACACCTGACCGTATAAAAGGTTTGTTGTCGTTGGATCCCGCACAATTTGACAATCGCTCAAAAAAAGGCTCGTGTCGATTGGTGCAAAGAAATGTTGAAAAAATACGATCGCGGTGCTTCAAAAGATGTTCATAAGATCGTCACAGGTGACGAATCTTGGATCTATGCGTATGAGCCCGAAACAAAACAACAATCGACCGTGTGGGTCTTCGAAGACGAGCCAAATCCAACGAAAGTTGTTCGTGGAAGAAGCACTTCGAAGCAAATGGTCGCCTGTTTCTTCGGCAAAACTGGTCATGTGGCGACTGTTCCGCTTGAGCAACGAAGGACGGTCAATTCTGAGTGGTACACCAGAATTTGTTTGCCTGAAGTCTTCGGAGAAATTCGAAAAACAAACAAGAGAAGACGAATCATTCTTCACCATGACAACGCGAGCTCTCACACATCGGCTCAAACTAGCGCCTTTTTGACCGGCCAAAACGTCGAATTGATGGGTCATCCGCCGTACAGCCCTGACTTGGCACCCAATGACTTCTTTTTATTCCCGCACATCAAGAAAAAAATGCGTGGTCAACGATTTTCGTGCCCAGAAGATGCTGTTGAAGCGTTCAAAAACCATGTTTTGGAGGTGTCTCAATCGGAGTGGAAAAAGTGCTTCGACAATTGGTTTGAGCGCATGCAAAAGTGTATAAATCAGGCTGGAGAATACTTTGAAAAACAATAAAACAATTTTTGATGATAAATATTCGCATTTTCATTATTAGGCCAGAAATATATATAGCAGCCCTCGTATTGATTAGGTTCTCTTTAGGCTATAGAGCATTTACTTTTGCAATATCTTGTAGTTGGAATCATTTTCATAGTAAAACAATTCAAATACAATAGTATCAAACAATTTCTTGTTTGTGGTTATCTGTAAAATTATGTAAATTTGCGTATGCATTGAACTGTTGTGAACTGGAAACTATGAGCTGTGTGAAAGAGAAGATTATAAGAATTTTTTTTTTTTTGTTTTCACAGAAAATTTTAATTACTTGCTGAAAATGTTAAGTGGTGGTGAAACTATGACTATTATCGGCTCGTGTCGAAAAATGTGTCGAAAGCAATTATTGCGAATGGATAGAATTATTAAGTAAATTGTAGAAAAAAATACAAATTGTAATTGGAGAGTCGTATACGTATGTGAGAGGTAATAGTAAGGTGGTTATGAAGTAAATACACAAGACATAAAAGATGCAAGTAAAAAAAGGCATACCATTTGTTGACCTGTTTAAACTAGACAGAGTGACAGATAGCAGATAAATGGAAATAGAGTTCAATGTTTATTGCCAAAAACATTTCGAACTGGAGTATTTTCAGACATTCGCACAATATGTTTAAGTCAGCGCATTCGGTCTATTTTAACTCGCTTTACTAAATCGATGTCGGTATACAGCCTAAACAGATCATAGTTCATTCGATGACGGTACTCGCCGTAAACGACGATGAGTCGAAATATTTTGCGAAGTATTTTTTCCTCGAAGACTCACGGAATAGACTGATCCGCTTGTATCATTACTGCGCTGTATAGCAATACTGGACCAGTATCGGGTAGAGTTGGACCTTTATTCCTCGAGAGAGGGATTCGTCATTAAATCACTTGATGAGCGTATAGTGGCAGCGTATCTTTATTTCGAGTCTAACATAGCCGATGATATCTATATCATTGGCATATGCGAGCAGTCGGGTTTACTGCAGCCTTCCGCATGATCACATCAATTATAATGTTAAAGAGATCATATGACCATGCCTCGTAGAAAACCTCTTTACCAAATTTTTGCCTATTTCCACTGAAGACTTCGTGTCGGTTTGTATCAAACAAAAGAGGCTAAAACGAGACAAATTCCCCTATACGATACTTACAAACTTCGAATCGATATTAAATTATTATGGCAGAATTTCTCAGAATTAAGTCCCAATTCAATAAGCTGAAAAATGTTGTACTGTGTAATAGTAGAATGGCTTAAAAGGCCACCGTGCTCGATTTTTGATTCTTGGGTCTGCCAAAGCCACTATCAGAGCCGCTGTGTTCAGATTAAGAATCTTATGTTACCTACATCCTAAGACGCATAGGAGGTAGCATACCATTTAAGTTGAAGATACTTAGACAGACATGCTGAAGATACTTAGACAGTATAGGCGTAACGGCCATAAGCCTGGGAACGCTAAACCCCTTAAGGGTTTTTGACCTAGTACCTTACCCTTGACTTGAAATTGCTCACAAGCACACCCCCAACCCCTCCGCCAGATTGGCTGTTGGACTGTATTTTAAACCGATATTTTCTATGCATGTCGACAAAATTCGTAAATCTAAACAAGTCCAATGCATTCTTGTAGAATGCATAATGCCAGTTTTTTGTTTTAGCTAAGTTTGGAATGCAGATAAGGAAACAATATAAAAGGTCATAAAACACTATTTATCCTGGAACCCCAGACCCATTAAGGGGTTTTCTATACTGACCTAGTACATTCAACATGACTTGGAATTTCTTACACCGCCTTATGCGCCTAACCTACGCTCATGCCGTCATTGGGTGACTTTTTTTTTACCCCTAACTGGTATATACTGAAGTAATATATTTTTATATTCCTTTTCGGTTAGTCAAAGATATTAATCTGAGGTTAATCTCTCAGCCTTCTATGTAAATATTCTGATAATAAACCGCAGGTCAAAATTACACAATACAACTCATGATTTTGGGGCTCAATTCTGAGAACTGCACGTGAAAGTAGTCCCAAAAAGAAGACGTTGTGCATCATTCGCTTTGTCAGTTTACATGCCATAACAATTTAATATCGATTTGAAGTTAGTAAGTATCGTAAAGGGGAATTTGGCACGTAAATCATACGCCACGAAGTACAACATTTTTATTGCAACTGCTACAAAATAAACCCAGTGCTAAGTCATTTGATAAATGGAAATGTGAAACGGTTGTTTATATAGGGAAACTTAATATGAACAGATTAAAGGAATCGTAATTTCTATTTCTTTTTAATTTGTTTCAGCTAAATCGGACTAGTGGTTCTCGAGTTATGTCAAACAAAAGAGCCTTAAACGTGACAAATTCCCCTATACGATACATACTTACTTCAATGCTATATTAAATTATTAAAGCATGTAACTTGACAAAACGAATGATGCAGAACTTCTTCATTTTGAGGATACTTTCACCTGCAGTTCTCAGAATTGAGTTCCAAATCAATGAGCTAAAAAGAGGCTGTACTGTGTTATGGTAACCCTTTGTCATGCCATTAATTAGCCAAAATCTGACATGTTAGCAGGCCATTAAAAATAAGTAATCGAATTCTTGCAGCAATCGAAACATCACAAAAAGCCCCTTCAGGGTACCGCATTAGAAAAAATTCAACACATACCCCAAAATTCCATATTTCTCACATTTTGATTGTATTTGCCTTAAATAACCAATAGTTTCTTATATTAAATTTTACTTTTAACTAATCCTTTTTCATAAATCCTTAGCAGGCAACTCTACCTGTGTTGTAGAAATGTAGAAAATGACCAATAATTTTTTAAATTTAAACAACGAATTATCAAAACGGTGCTATAAGTTGATATTTTTTACTCAAAATGAAATGTAATTACGAGTTATCCCTTAAATGAGTTCATAATCAAAAATAATAAACATTTATTCTGCTGAAAGGTGATAAAAACTATAGAAGAAAACGATGAAAACGAGCCCCTTTGTCGTTTTCTAAAGCTATGAAGATATCACCCCATGACATTAAATATTTATAATTTGAGATAAGAAAAGAAAATAGAAAACGCAGTTTTCCATTAAATTTATTAAAATAAAAATAAATTGAAAAGAAAATTAGATAACTTTCTTTACAGTGTACAAACAAAATAATTATGTAAATTAAAGCAAATGCGTGTAAACAATTTCTCAAAAAAATAAAAACACAAAAAATTAAGACAGACAGAAATCAATAAAACTAAGTATTGAATTCAAGAAGAAATTACTATTACAAAAATGATTTACTTTAAACCGTATGCTAGAAATATTTATAAGAATTATTTCTATTGTGTTTTTTTATAGCAAATAAAATGTTTTGTTTTTTTACATTAAAAAAAAGGATAGCAAATAATTTAGTTTAAGGTATTGTAAATAAAACCGAAATGTGTATAATGCAAAAAATGAAGCCACTATGAATTGATTTATCGTATGTAAGTTATTGGAAATGAAAACCAAACCCACATGTGGAGGTCAATTTTTTAGCAATACATACAAAATTCACTCATATATACATACATATAATACAACAACATTATTTTGTTCCTAACTATTTAAGACACATTACTTCGATTGCTATTGAATTGACCTCTAGTGTTAAGGGGTCAAATGCATATTCTTAATATTTAGTCTTAAGTAGTTGAAACTTGTATTTATAATTAATAACAACAAAACTATGTACAAAATAACTATCATCACACCCACACACTCTTCACTACAAATATCTATTACTCTTCCATTTTAACTCCATTAGCATAAAACTTTATATTCATTTATAACTATTATATTCTTGTACAAAGTCATTTTTAGTGTATAGTCATAAATTTCATCTTACCTCTAGTTATGTAGGTAATCTATCGATTCAACGTGAAAATCAAAATTCATTTATCTAGATTAAGTAACGAATAATAGCAAATCAAAAGTAAACTCAAAACAAATTCTCATTACTGAAAAGTTTTCCTAATATTAGCTAAAAATTTAAATAATAAATTATAATGTAAGCCAATATGTCCACTTCATTTGGGACAATAAAACCATAACTTAGAGAACAACAACAATTCTTAAATTAAATTAAGAAACAACAACAAATATACATACTAATGATACTTAATAAATACTGAAACATATGTAATTAATAATAATAATAATACAAAATAATAAAGAACAAATAGTGTAATTAATTAATCTCATTACTGAATAAACAAAAGAAAACCAAACAACTAAACTAAACTAAATAAACAAACAACAAAATCATATAAAGTATGAAAATAAAATTATATTTCAAAGAAATACAAATTGTATTATTTAACTGGAAGGTAGTTGTGAAATAAAGGTAAGTTGGAGCACTGGTGCTATATTATGTAATAGATGTTAAGGTTGTGCTAACTTAATTTGGCAGTCGCCCTTAGCATAACTCACTTGGGTCCTAATATAGGTGCCGCTGTAATAGCATTTTAACTTCTCGCACCAAGTATTCCTACCCTATTTGGTCAAAGTCGCTCTTTAACCCTTTCGTTCCTGTGGTTTATCAAGGTTTATCCATAAGTGTCCGATGACCAAACTTCTTATATCGTGCGGCACTTTAAGATTGGCAGTAACATAAATATAAGAGTGGTCTCATATTCTTCCTTATTGTTGCAAAAATCGTTCTAGGGTAGTTTTAACCTCTTAGCCTGTTTTCCAACCAACCAGTGACAGGATATTACAGCTATGATGTTTCTTAGATGGTCTCTAGACATATTCAGCGTTAACTGTGTGCTCTGTATATCTATAGTAGGACGCTGTACAAGTGATTTCTCTCACCCATCTTTCGGTTTCCCCCTTGTGAGGAAACACAAAATACAAATTTCGCCCGAATTGACGATGGTGGCGGGCTTTGCCAATGCATCGACTCTTTCTTTACCATATATGTCCCCATGTTCAGGAACCCATTTGAGGGTAACTGTCGAATGTCCCGCTATCTCCTCCAGAGCCGACCGACATTCTCCAATATTTCAAGAAGTGATATACACGTTGTCCAGGGATCTAATAGCCGCTTTACTATCAGTAAGTAAATAAATTTTGCCATCCAATATCCTATGATACTGAATTTGCGCCACGACTATTTTAATGGCTGCTATATCGGCCTGAACTATGCTACAGTAAACCGACAACCTAATCGGCAGTCGCAAATTCAACTCCACTGTCTGGTCTTTTGCACAATTTCGATCCGTCCGTGAAAATTAGGATGACTTTTTTCTCAAAGTGTAGGGTATTACCATTATTATCACAGTAAGTTCAATCCGAAATGTTTGTCACAAAATCCGGAACGAAAAAAGGTTTTCTTACAGAGTAATCCATGTGATACCTTACATTGATTAAGTCCGGAATTTTGGCATGACCATAGTCCTCGTGCCTTCATGCTCTCGTGGTATCTAAATGCATTACAGTATTCGCTGCTAGCTTCCTCGCCTCAATGTCTGGGGGTAACCAGAATGCATCGTAAAAAGTGTCTAAGTTAGTGTAGTTCTAAGTGCCCCTCTTATCATGATTGCCATCAGTCTCATAATGCGCACGAATTTCAGTCATTTGGCCGCCTTCTGCAGAGCCGAGTAGCCTTAGCAATCCGAATATGCCAGGTTCAATTCCCGGCCGAGACACTGGCCGAATCAACATCGATAAAAAGTTAATTTTTAAATATAATACTTCCGAGTTCTCCAGCCATCAAAACTCATCCTAGATGCTTCCACTTCAAAAGTCCAGATTGAGCAAGGACCAAGGAAAATGATTTATCAATATCGAAAAATAAATTTAAAAAACCAGCTGGCGCCATTTTTGGAGGGAAAAAAACTCACAACAACATCTAATAATCCCTTGTTATCTACAAAACAACCGAAACAGAGTTGCCAACGACGATCGTATGATAATAGAATTATCACCCCAGTTACTTTCTCCACCTGTTGCAACAACAACAACCCAACTGCCGATCCGTAAAATAAGATTGGTTTAATAACAAAGTCATATAACCAATTAAAATTGTTGGCACAAATACCCCATAGAGCCGTTACCGGTCCTGACCTGAGTATTCAGGTTCCAATTTAGTTTATTGTCTAATATGAACCCAAGGTGTTTGGTACTATCATAAAGTGTAAGTGCCACTCCATTTAATCTGGGTTTCGTCAGTTGAGGTATTATGAATAACACCAGTTCCATTTTACTCTGTGTTACACATAATCCACAGTTATGAGACCATTTCACCATTTCATTTTCATTTCAGTTTCAGCGCAGATTTTAAAAGCTCAAAAGCACTACTAGCTACCATCAAGGTATTGATGTTGACATTTCAGAGTAGTGGAGAGGACTCCTCCTTGTGGAGTACCACGAATCACCATCTTAGAAATATTTGATACGGCAAGACTTATCAAATGCGCCTTAAAATTATTAGTCCCCAGTTGTTTCATTAAGTCCATTGCAGAAGTTTCTCCCTCAATGTCCAGAAAGGCAACAAGTGTATATTTATTGTTGTTCAGAGGACTCTTTCCCGAATGTAAAGCAGTGGAATTAACCTTCGCGTACCCATGTTGAGCCTTAGATAGATTTTTTCTCCAAATCTTTAAGTAGGATAAAATATAGACAAATCGGTCTAAAATCCTTGGCCTTAGTATGGGATACTTTACCCCCTTTAGGGATAAATACAGTTTCGTAGGTTGTCCATCTCGTTGGAATGTATGATAACTTCCAACATTCTCTTAAGATTGTTAAAAGCCAGGACGTCAATATGTCGATGTTCTTCTGTAAATCCGCGGGAATAATGCCATCGTATATCTGGGACCGGCCGTGGCATAGTGGTTAGAACACGCGACTACCATGCGGGAGATCGCAGGTTCAAACCTGGCTCCAGTCATCTTAAAAGAAAAAAATAAATAAAATTTTCTTTCATTGTCGGCTCCCCTCGAATGTTGTTTGACAGCAACTTCGCAGTATTAAGCGTCGTTTCAATCGTCGTGTCTAGTAAGAGCTTCTCAAAACAGTGACGTTCGCATTCGTCGATAAATAAGTAGGTGCCGTTAGTTGTGAATCTAAAAATACAAAGCGTGTTAATTCACAACAACGCGAGAAGCTATCCCATACCTCATTCATGGGGTGCAAAGGGAAATTAAGTTTAAGTTAAAATATCTGAGATTTAGTAGTATGGGAACTTTTGATAGCCCATTGAACTCGAAGTTTAGTAAACGGTATACCGAAAATCACAAAAGTGTTAGTGACCGAGAATACATAAGAATTGATTTCGTTAACAACTTCTTTAGCCATTTATATGCCAAAAACGACAATCGAATTTTATCTTATCTCAACATTACTAACACCGGCCCGACGTGGCACGATATTTAGAACACGCGACTACCATGTGGGAGATCCATGGTTCAGTTCTTGTCTCCAGTCATCTACATTTTTTTTATCGGTGGCCCCTTCTATGTTGTCGACAGCAACTTCGGAGTAGAGTGCCGAATGAATCGGCATGTCTAGTAAAGGCTTCTCAAACAGCTGATATTTGCATTCGTATATTAACAAGTAGGTGTCGTATGCTGTGAGTGCTAATTCACAATAACGCAAGAATCTATCCTATAACCTATTCATGGTGTGTAAAGGAAAATTTCGTTTTTTTTTCAATATTGCCCACTTATAGCAGTATTTAAACTGTCTTGGGTGATGTCACTTGTGTTTTACATCTAGTATTGTCTTGTCGACCTGAGCAGATTGTGGACTCAACCGCACTTAAACCGACTTTCATGTCGCCATTAAGACCCGGAACATAATTCTATTATGCAATGAAATGTTCAAACTGCACATGCTCCTTGGGTGGGTTTTGCCAGCGCAGATTCAGAAAGTGGTCTCTTGGGAACGCAAAGACGATACTCCCCGAAGACCTACGGAGAGGATACCCCTGGGTGGCTCAGGGGATATCGTTATTAGAGTTTTCTGATTGTTAATCATTTAGGAATTGCCAGAAGCTCTCTCTGAAGGTTACCAAGCAGCTCACAAGATCAGCTAGATCAGATATTCCCTGTGCAATGGCGGTGGGCTTCAGTTCAATGGCAGCAACTGTATGAAAGCCAACGTTGAGAACTGACATGTTACCAGCGAAGCTTCTTATGATATAGGTGTCTGTACACCTCAACGTTTTATTAAAACTGTAACTCAATGTTTGTAAACACTTTTGTCACTGGCAACCAAACTCCTATCTTCCTTTCCTCGTTATAATTTTGTTAAAGTTTATTGCCGGACGTACTTCTTAAAAATGATGCAGTAACATCCCGTTAAAGGTTCGCACGACAGATTATCTCACGCAAGGTGAAGATTTTGTGGAAGATTTCGTGTAGGTCAGAGTCATCCAGCAAAGTCGCATCAGTTTCGCAGTGATACCTGATCTGATACCATCAGACCTGATATTCAATAGTTTTTTTCTATCGCATTCGCAGGTCTGTAGTTTTAATTAGATGGTAAGTGTCGATCTACATTGCTTGGGTCTTCTCCAGGTTACGACAAGTAAAAAACCACACTCATAAGGTCCAGTCAGGTTCGTTAAGATGGGCTATACATAACACCATGTTTCCGATAAACAAAGTGCTGATCCTTCGGTAATAATCAGCTCATCGTCTCCGTCCTTGGACGATGTCCATCTGCACTACTATTACTACTCAGCTAATGATTGGCTTGATTTAACATGCGCTACGTTTGGGCAGGAACAATTAATAGCAATATCCTAACTATACTTGCTTCTCGCTCTGAGTGTCCGTTACGCGTTTATATAATATTTTTTTTTGTACATTTTAGTAGAATTTCAGAATTTACCAGTATCCCTGTATTTTTTGATGTCTTCGCTCTTTAGACTTCTCCTAAAAGTTGTTTTCTTCGAAGGGGCTTTTCGTCTTTACTATTTCCTGTACCGGTTACTCAGGGAATATGCGATCTTCTCCAACATACTAGGACTGATCGTGATTTTCATATACATGTACGGTCATTACGGCTGTGTACGTAGAATTCTACCGCTATATGGCAGGACCGACCTAGTAATGGACATTTGCTTACAGTAGTTACGAAAGTTGGTTGAAAGAGGCATTGGCTACCTCGGAGGTATGCGATGTTTAGCTTACTTTGCATTTGGTTACGATCTTTTTTCACTCTAGTTAGCTGTAGAATTGCCTACAATAGAGTACAACATGATTAATTTGGTTTCTTGAATGTTTGCATGTCTATTATGTTTCTTACCGATACGAAGCTAACCAAGAACACATTCCTTTCCTAATGTAGCAGGATCTCAAAACATATGACTAAAGTATGATATAAATGTATTTCATCTTGCTGCGAGTAGTAGATGTTCGGCCACTTTAAGGGTTAAACTGCGAGTCTTTATGTCTAAGTCTCCTATAAACTATAAATTCCCATCCAAATCCTTGTCTATCTGCATGTCGGCTGAAAAATATTCAATATTCGTTTCTCGGGATCAATCGTTGCCTGTTTATGATAATTCCTGTATGACTGAACTCTTAACCGGAATTTATACTTGTCGTGCTTATCCGCCAACAGAAAGAGCTAGCATATACATGGTCCTTATAAAGTTTACGAGGTTCTTCTACATTTGGGTTTTTTCTTTGCGCTTTTATAGAAATTGGGAGGTTTTTAAGGTAAATAGCGTATAAGGGACCGGCCGTGGCATAATGGTTACCTTTCCATTCTATTTGCGAGATTTTGTAGAAATTCTCGTGGGTTAACATGTTTCTGTTTTTAGGCCCAAACAACATGCTCTAGAGTTAAACGACAGTTTATTCGCATATACTTTTTTTCTCCACATTCATCGACCCGGCTTATATGGCTTCCATAAAATGTTGTTTTTTTATCACTGATATATTTTACCCTGTATCGATAATTTTTCGTTCTCATTTCGCTTCCATTACTTTCTCCACAATATTGAAATGACGTCATGTACACCAAAAGGAAATAATTTATTGCCGCAGCACTGTTGGTAACCCTAAGCCACTGTCAAGGTCATGAAAATGGCAACACAAAATGTGTGTATAGTCATTGTGACAGTGGCAGACATTTGAATAAAACCAGCTAGTCTTAAAGTGTCTACACAGTAAATAAGTTCTAATTCTACAAACGCGCACCATCCAATCCACATGAATCAATAGCGATGGTAAGTACATGAATAAATATGTATAGTGGTGTACTTGCACATTCACATACCCGCTTGCATGTATTTGTTCAATGTACAAAAAGATTTCAATTGCTTACAACGTAAATACCATGAAATTGCTAGCGAAAACCCTTCGCGTAGTGAAATGTTCAAAGTCATTGTCGGAAAATATTGATTTTTTGCAAATGAAAGCATTTTGTGTGTTTGTGTGTGTGTGCCCAGTACGCTGTTAAGAGGACAGAGTTGCCTTGTTGTTGGTAAAACACAAACTTTTCAATTCTGGTGCACAACGAAACGTCGTCTATCAAGTATATCGCACAACTGTTGCATACCTTAGGGGGCGATGATAACGAATGATTCGGCTAAGGACGTTATGGTCGTGCTGCGCAAAAACTTTGCATACACTTGGGCATGTTGGGCGCAGAAAAACACTAAACGGTAAAATAACATTAAAACTTTTTTAACGAACGAAACTAAACGAGCATTGCTAATTTCGTTTAACAACAAGTTGTTGAAAGTACTGTAGGCAAATTCAACGACAACAACAAATAAACAACCGCACACTACAAATTTTATGATCAATTAAGCAAAAACTAAAGGAATCTAAAATATTCTTGTGGTATATAAGGGTGATGGAAATTATTATTGAATAGAGTGATTCTCGAGTGTCGACCTGTAAGTGCTTAGGGGGAAAACTCAGTATATGAAGGTGGTAGTGGGTAGAAAGTAGTTAGTAAGTCAATGGAAAGGGGGTCTCCTAAACAAAATGTGTAAAAATAAATTTAAATTTAAATAAAAGAACAAATATTGCATACTTTTATAGTAAAGGCAATCAAAGTTGCAAATTCTATAAGAATTTAAAGGCATTATGTTATTAAGATAGTACAAACAAATTTAAGCTGAAGATACAATAAATTTGACGTCACAGCTATAATTTAATTTTAAAGGGATACAATTTGATGTAATTTCCTCAGGTGGTGGAGCAACAAACGACATTCTTAGTATAATATCTAAGCCTCAAGGTGCCTTTGCACAGCTGTGGAAAATTTTGACATCCTTTTCGATCTACACCACGAAACTACATACCTTCAATTTCAACGTAAAATCAGTCTTCATATACGGTGTGAAACCTGGCTGATGACAAATGCGCTTATGAAGCAACTTGAAACTTTCATCAATAAATGCCTAAGAAAAGTCTTAAAGATCTGGTGGCCAAATACCATATCCAATGAACAACTCTGCAGAAATGCAACCAAGTTCCAATACAATACGAAGAAATAATGGAACTGGATTGGACATACCTTGCGAAAGCCACCAACAAAAATCTGTGGACAGGCCTTTAAGTGGAACCCACCAGGCAGCAGGCGACGTGGCAACAAACGTGACGACAAACTATTTAAGAAGACATGAAATGAATGGGATACAATTTCAACCGAATAAAATCAATAGCACGAGACAGGAGTATGGCGAAACTAGGCTGAGGCTCTATGTTCCACTGGGAGTGAAAGGGAATTAAGAAGAAAGAGATATTATATGTCGTAACTTGCAAAAATTACATTCAATGTAGCAAATAGTGCTTTTTTTGTACCAAAAATTAATTTTAATGTACCAAAAATAATTTTTATTGTACCAAAAACCTATTTTTGGAGCACTAAATAATTTGGCCGACTGCTGCATTTTTATAAGAGCACGCGGCTATCTTGCAAGGGAACAAGGTTCGATTCCTGTCTCAGTCATCTACATTTCTTTCTTCGGCGGCCCAACTTCGCAGTAAAAGTCTAGCAAAAGCTTTTCAAACAGCTGACGTTCGCATTTGTCTATATTGTACCAAAAAGTACTTTTGATGTGCCAAAATGTACTTTTTTTGTTTCAAAAAGTACTATTATTAGTCCAAAATTTACTTTAATTCTACTTTTACCGGCTGTGGCATAGTGGTTAGAACACGCGACTACCATGCGGGAGATCGCAGGTTCAGTTGTGAATCTAAAAATAGAAAGCGTGTTAATTCACAACAATGCTAGAAGCTATCCCACACCTTATTCATGGGGTGCAAACTTTTATCAAAAAGTACTTCTATTGTACTAAAAACTTTTTCTTGTACTAAAAACAAATCTCACTGTCCATTAAGTATATTATGGTGCTGGACCAAAACGTACTTTTACTTTACTAAAATCTACCTCGGTTGTACCAAAAAGTACTTTTATTGCATGAAAATTACATTCATTGTACAAAAAGTACTTTTATTGCACAAGAAGTACTTTTGTTGAATCAAATATACTTTGGCTGTTCCTAAAAGTATTTTTATATAAAACTTAAACTTAATTTCCCTTTGCACCCCATGAATGAGGTATGGGATAGCTTCTCGCGTTGTTGTGAATTAACACGCTTTCTATTTTTAGATTCACAACAAACGGCACCTACTTGTTTATCGACGAATGCGAACGTCACTGTTTGAGAAGCTCTTACTAGACACGACGATTGAATCGACGCTTAATACTGCGAAGTTGCTGTCACCAACATTCGAGGGGAGCCGACAATGAAAGAAGATTTTATTAATTTTTTTTCTTTTAAGATGACTGGAGCCAGGTTTGAACCTGCGATCTCCCGCATGGAAGTAGCGTGTTCTAACCACTATGCCACGGCCGGTCCCACCAAGTAGCGTATTGGTACCAAAAAGTGATGCTCTTATATAAAAAAAGTTATTTTATTTAATTTTGTTGTGCCAACAAATACATACCAAAAAGTACATTTATTTTGACAAAAAGTACTTCTTTTTCAAAAAGTACTTTAATTGTATCAAAAAAAACCTTTGTTGTACAAAAAAGTGTTTATGTCGTATAAGAAAATTTGAACTTATATTGTATCAAAAAGTACTTTAATTGGACCAAAATGTATTTTTTTCATAATGAACTAAAGTACATTACCGAATTGTATTTCTACACGACTAAATATATTTGAGCCACTCCACATACTCTACTGATCATAAATTTCAGGTAAATTAGTCCATACGTTCAACCTAAAGATGTTTAACATACTGCTTTTGAATAAAATGTAAGCACCAATATAAATTTTGGTAATTAGTACACTTCAACGCCACATACCGGGTTCATATGTATATACAAAAATACATTCAGAATTTCAGTTAAATAAGTCCATTCGTTCAATCTTTCTGGATGAATCCAACCTAGCGCCACCTATCGGGACCATGTATACATAAAATTGTTTATCATGATCATATTTGTTTGGTCATATATTTTTAATTTCAGTGAAATTGGCCCATTCCTTCAAATGTACGATATAAATCCGCCCCAGCGGCACTTACCGGGACATTTGTACATACAATTTTTCCTCATGATCAAACAAACAAACAAACCATTCCACCCCAGCACTACCTAGCGGTATGAAGGTACAATGGTACCTCTTTGTATATCTACCAACTATACGTACGAAATTTCATAAAGATTGGTCGAGCCGTTTTGGAGGATTGTTGCGACAAACACCCTGACACGAGATTTTTATATCGTGTCCTGGCCGTGGCATAATGGTTAGAACACGCGACTACCATTCGGAAGATCCCAGGTTCAACTCCTAGCTTCAGTCATCTAACAAAATAAAAAAAAAATCTTTTATTGCCGGCCCCCTAAATGTTGTCGTCAGAAATTTCGCAGTATAAGTGTCGAGTAAAAGCTTCTCAAATGTTCGCATTCGTCGATAAACAAGTAGATGCCATAAGTTGTGAATCAAAAAAATAGAAAGCGTGTTATTTAACAACAACGCGAGAAGCTTCACATACCTCATTCATGGGGTGTAAAGGGAAATCAAGTTTTAAGTTCCTTTAAATCCGGGTGAAGCTTAGGCCCGAAATAAATTAACAGTGGTTATCCTAATTTATTGAGTTTTGTTTATCATCGTTTGAAAAGTACAACGACTTTTGGTTCACCTTGTAGTTTTTACCTCTGAATAATCCACAGTGCGCAGAAAAAAAAAACAAAAATAAAAACAGTGAACTATTACAAACCTATTGCACAAAGTTGAATACCCAAATGTATTAAAATGTTTATATGTTAAAAGCTCCCAGTAGATAACACGACAAGTGTCATTACCCCCATTTCCCCTACGATTCCAAGTAACAGAAAGTCGTGTACAAACTTTTTATGCAAATTCGCAGAAAACACTCAAGTTTACTCTTAATATTAAAATGCTGCTCAGGATAAAGAAATATAGTTTACATTGCCAAAGAACTTAATGAGAGTGTCATTACAATTAAACTGCCAATTAATGAAGGAGGTGTGTGTGTGTCTGTGTGTGTGCATGTTGTACACTACTATTAAATAGCAGTAAAATTTTAATCGTCTTCTCATTAGGATCTCTTTGCCAGTTTTAGCAATCTCTTACGCTTTGCACTTCCCAAAATAGCATCATCACATAGATACGATGATGACACAACAGAGCAAATCTTAAAAAATAATGATTAACCACAAGATTACGCCGCATTGACGTAACTAAGCTCTTTGTTGCTCGTTGGTTTTTGAGAACGTGCCACATTCGCAAATTGGATATGTGAAATGTTGTAAACGCTTCTAATTAGTTGCAACCTCAGGGGAAATTATATTGACATCATGTTGCAGTTGGAAAACAAAAGTATTTCAAAGACAAGTGTACGAATGGGTAAGTACGTAAGTACAGCTACAAACACACAAAATGTAATGTCTTAAGATAAAACAAAAAAAAAAAAAAGAATTGTTGAGCTTGTAAAATACTAAAATGTATATCCTTTGTAAAGAGAATACATAAGATGGGGCAAAATAAAAATATTTGAATATGAACACAACTGGATGCGCTGAGATTTGGACTATTAACATACAAATTGACCGCAAGGTAATTTAGTTAAATTTAAATGTCTTCGATTAGTAAAAAATATGTATTGTAAGGATTATAAAATTACTAAAAATGATATCGGTTATGTAATTTATTTCAGTACGCAAAGCATTAACTTTTAATGTAACAAACTCTGAGCGCCACTCTGGCCACAATTGTTCTAGACGACTTTCCCCAAAAACATGTATCAATTATTGTGTAGTGGTCTCCCTGATCCATTTGCATTGGATTTATCCGGTTTAGCTACGGTTCTATCCAGATGAGTTTATTGCTAACTGTTTCGATTATTTACAAAAATACTACAAATGAATGAAATCACATTAGCCACACGAAGTGCAGTAGCGTAATAAATTCCGCTACAAATTAAAAACGCAAACTACAAACAACAAACGCTTCTAAAGAGTTATAATTTATTTTTAGATTTGTGTGTTTTCATGCACTTTGGA
This sequence comes from Muscina levida, assembly GCA_964034835.1. NCBI lineage: Eukaryota > Metazoa > Arthropoda > Insecta > Diptera > Muscidae > Muscina > Muscina levida. Next base: position 131,161,957 of record OZ035880.1, on the reverse strand, counting down.
TGTCATAAATATAATTTATCAATATGGAAACAAGAGAGGACATAGCAAAATTATTCATTCAACAGAACAAACATTGTACAGAAATAGATATTGCGGTTGGGAGAATTTCACGTACAGTTATAATAAATTACACAATTTTACATAAAAAACACACAATATTTATTAAATATTAAATGTCAAATATAAGGAAATGTAATGTATTCAAATATTTGACATTGGAGCAGATGGCATAGTAATTATGATTAACAATTTATTTAAACATCTAGACATGTTCTTCATCGATGTTTGGAGTACTAAGAGAGGAAATTCTGCCAGTACAAATGTTGATAACGAGGTCATTATTTTTTACATTTACTTTCAGTTAACGGAAATTTTAAATTTCTTTGAAGTTGTTACATCTTAATTATTCTACTCAGCAACGTGAAACTTGCACCTAAAGCCTACTCACAACCTCCCCGTGAAGGTACCTGAGCAAACGCTCAGGTACCACTAACTTCGTAGTGTTTGGGACAGCCACTCGCCTTCGGTTCTTTTACTGGCTATGGAAACACAAAGATAAGTAACGAATGGAACCGCCCAAATGTGTATGACCTCGGCAAACGCTTGAAGGATCATACCCGAAGATGTCCTAATCTTACGGACATGTCATATGTCGGTTCACAAACAGCATCGACGCATTTGGGGAGCTTCACGAAATTCATCCTGAAAACAACCGCGTTCATGTCTAAACTCTGGGTACCAGTGATTTACAGTGGTTTTTGATAATGCTTCATTGCCAAAAATCGTAACAAATTGATTGAGACACTCTTGTCTCGATAATCCACGCCGTATATTGTAAAATTACGGGTTAGTTAAATTTTTTGACCGACATGATTTTTTTCAGCACACTCTAAATAGAAACCAGTACAGAAATTTCAGTCAGGTAAACTGACTGATAAATACCATCACCCAATAATAATTCCTATTACAAGATAATTAACTACCAAATTTGATTATCCTCCAAGTGCCGGTTTAGAAATAATGGGAGGAATATTAATTTTCCAAACAAGGTCATTTTGTATGGGAGGTACCAGAGGGTGATCAGGTATAATCCATATTCATTCCCGATTCAAATTATCATAACTGTACAACTTACGCAAAATTCGACTGTATTCACTGTACTTACAAAAATATATGTATTTAAAACTATGGGGGTTTGTTCGGTATTTTGTATGGGAGTTACCAGAAGGGGTGAGTCAAATAGTTATGTTTTGTAAGGTTTTGCTTCCTATCACAAGATAAATTAATTGACCAATTTTCATTACCCCCCAAGTGTCCGTTTGGAAATTATGGGATAAATGTTAATTTTTCAAAGATACGTAATTTTGTATGGGAGGTACCAGAAGGGGTGATCCGATATAATCCATATTCATTCCTGATTCAAATGTTCATAACAGTACAAGTTACGCCAAATTTGACTGAATTAATTGTACTTACAAAAAAAGATATGTATTTAGGACTATGAGGGTGAATTCGGGAATTTGTATGAAAGGTACCAGTAGGGGTGCGTCAAATAGTAAGGTTTTCTGAGGTTTTGCTTCCTATCGCAAGATAAATTAACCGACCATTTGTCATTATCCTCCAAGTGTCCGTTTGGAAGTAATGGGAGAAATATTAAATTTGCAAAAATAGGTAATTTTGTATGGGAGGTTCCAGAAGGCGTGAACCGATATAGTTCATACTCATTGCTGAGTCCTGTTTTCATATGCAAACATCATATGCAAAATTTGAGTGAATTCAGTTTAGTTACAAAAAAGATATGTATATAAAACTATGAGGGTCAATTAGGTCATTTGTATGGGAGGTACCAGAAGGGGTATGGCAAAGGTTTCGGTTTTCGTAGTGTTTGTCTACTTTTGCAAGATAAATAAACTGACCAAATTTAAATACCCTACGATCGTCCGTTGGGAAGTTATGAAAGAAATATAAATTATCCAAAAATAGTTAATTTTGTATGGGAGGTACCAGAAGAGGTGGGGCTATTCTGCCCATTTTCAATCCCATAAGTTCGTTTTGAAAAATATTAATACTGGTAAATTTTCATACTGATCCGTTAAGGTTTACTCAAGTTATCCTGCTGACCAGCCATCCAGCCAGCCAGACAGACGGACATAGCTCAATCGTCTTAAAAAGTCCTGAACGAATTTGGTCTTAACATGCTTGGGGTCTAACTCGTCTCCTTTAATGCGTTACATTTTTTTTCGTATCAAATGATATATACCCTCATCCCTAAGGGTGATGGTATAAAAATAGTGCTCGTGAGTGAAAACGTGCTAAGCTAAGTTGCGCAGATATTGAATAGAGCGAAAAACGCACGTAACTAGTTACAAAGAAATCTGAACATCGCTAAGCTGAATACCCCAACGACTCTACTCTCCCAACCACTTCGTTCGTGATACACAATGACCGCATATTGCTCATTTAACGGCAAGTGTCGCAACAATCGTACTTAGATACTCGAACGGCGCTAAGACAAGTACTGGTACGATAAATAATGTCGCATAGCTTTTGGCTAACAGAGAACGGCACAAGTAGAAAATCACAGAGGCCAATCGGGTATTTATAGCATGAAAACTTCAATTGCATCAATGGAAGTGCGAGGATTGAGAGCGATACAGGGAACCAAGACAAGAGAGAGATAGAGATAGATAGAAGAGATTGAGAAGTAATAAGTTATGGTATTTTTTGTAAGAACAAAAAAAAAACGGAAATCTGGATACGCATAGTATGCTGCATATATGGAATATTCTGTGTCTGATTTACATCTAGTACAAACTTGACGGTCTGACTAGATGGTGTGCTCCACCCTTCCTGAACATACTGATAACTAGCATGCACCAGCTCCTATGCACAGGAATAGAACCATGGATCTCCCGAATAATAGTCGCACGTTCGAACCATCATCCGGTACAGAAGAGAGCAAGCGGAATGACATATTGTAGTTAGCATTGATGGATTTGATCATAACGCAACATGGTTATCTTTACATCAATTGACGAGGAATCATATAGATCACGTGGTAGTCGATGGAAGGCACGCATCGAGTGTTCTGGACGTACGAGAGATCAGGGATGTAAACTTTGACTCCGATCACTTCCTTTCCGCAGTTAAGGTACGCACAAGGCTAAGTATGGCGAAAAACGTACGTAACCAGGCACAACGAAAGCTGGACATCGGTAAACTGCGGACCACAGAGGTTGCGGACGCATAGTCCAACCACCTAACTCAACTGCTGCGGAATGCTCCAACCCCTGATAATATAACCACGCAGTGGCAAAATATAGCAACTTAGAACGGGCTGCGAAAAGCGTACTTGGGTACTCAAAGCCGTCTCAAGAAGATGCCTGGTACGATGATGAATGTCGCAATGCCACGAGAGAGACGGCTGCTGCATACAGGGCGAAACTGCAGCCAATGGCAACGCGAGCTGTTCGTGAACGGCACAGGGAGAAGAGACGAGAGGCAACTCGTCTTTTTAGATGGAAAAAGAAGGAGCTGAATAAGAGGCAGGATGAGTGCACAGAGTTGCTCCGAAGTAGAGGGGAAGCCCGAAAATTCTACAAGAGAATTAAGGCGAGAATGCGTGGAACAGGATTGCCCTCCTGCAGGACAGGTATGGTCAGCTAATGACGGACCCGGATAACGTTCTGAGGATATGGAGAAATCATTTTAAAAATTTATTGGATTCAGACACCACTCCTGAAGACCCCGCTCCAATCCATGATGATGGTGTTTACTGTCCGCCTCCGAGCCAGAGCGAGATACGTGTGGCAATCTCCCGCCTTAAAAACAACAAAGCTGCTGGAGCCGATGGGCGCCCTGCTGAATTGTTTAAGGCTGGCGGGGAAGAGCTGATTAGGAGCATGCATCAGCTCATGGAGAACATCTGGCAAGAGGAGAGCATGCCAGGGGATTGGAGTCTCAGTCTGTTATGTCCCATATACAAGAATGGAGATCGTAGTGAATGCAAAAACTATCGTGGAACAAGCCTATTACCAATTGCGCACAAGGTCCTTTCGAGCACATTGTGTGAACGTGTAGGAAAACTAATTGAATCATATCAGTGCGGCTTTAGACCTGGTAAATCTACAACGGATCAAATACTCACCTTACGCCAAATCCTGGAAAAAAAACCCATAAAAAGCAGATCGACACCTACCAACTCTTTGTCGACTACAAAGCTGCCTTCGACTCTCCGATAAGGAATAGGCTTTATGAGGCCATGTCCGAGTTTGGTATTCCTGCAAAGCTGATTCGACCTTAGAAAACACCAAATCCTCGGTTAAGATTGGTAAGAATCAGTCTGAACCATTCAACACGGAAAGAGGTCTCAGGCAGGGCGATAGCCTGTCCTGTACACTATTTAATATAGTTAGGGAGAAGGTGATGAGAAAGGCTGGTGTCAACATGTCTGGCACCATATTCCACAAGAGCCACATGCCACTAGCCTATGCCGATGATATAGACATCATTGGCCGAAATCTGCGGGATGTTACTGCAGTTTTCGCATCACTAGAAAAGGAGGAAAAATGGGCTTAGCTGTCAACGAGGACAAAACAAAAATAATGATTTCGACTAACAAAGAGTCCTCTCGATGGGGACGAACCGTGATCATTGACAATTATTGTTATGCGGTAAAGTAGATAAATCTTCCTACCTCGTATCGTCAATAAGAAAAATAGTGTAAGCCAAGAAATCGAGCGAAGAATCTTGCTCGCCAATAGCTGTTTTTACGGACTTCGGCAGCACTTTAGTAACACTACCTTATCTCGGGATACAGCAATACCAGGTGTTAATTTTACCCGTTCTGTTGTATGCTGCCGAATCGAGCGTGCTTACGAAAACGGATATACAAAACCTGAAGTATTTGATACTTCAGGCCTCTAATTTATGAACCCCGTTCGTAAGTTGTAAAGAGCCACTTAAATAAGTAAGTAAGCATGGATAAGATAAAACATTATGATAAAACAAACTTGTATTCAAACTTAAATTATAATCAGTAACCAAAAAAAATATACAAAATGCGATAATGCGTTTAAAATTTGCTCGAATTATGTAATTTGCTTTCGAATTGTTACCGTTATGTAACAAAATCTATTATATAAAAATAAGTCGGGTTTTCCTTCCTGACGCTATAACTCCAGAACGCACGAACCGATTCCCACGGTTTTGCATTCGTTGGAAAAGTCTCGGGCTCCGTGAGGTTTAAAAGGTTTTATATTTTCAAAAAGTGGGCGTCGCCACGCTAAAAAGGCTATATTTCAGGAACTATCAGAGGTATGAAGTAGAGATTTGGTATATATGTTGTTTGAGCAGTATTAATTACAGCCAGGATGAAAGTGGGCGTTGCCACGCCCCCTTTTCAAAAATCGCTCTAACGGCTTTTCTAATAGATCGAACCAGTACCATGAGGTACTGTTGACCCGTAGATAGTCTCAGGCTATATTTGGTTGTGATTGGATAAAGGGGCGTGGCACCGCCCATACAACTTTAAAATTAAAAAGGCTATATTTCATGAACTATCAGAGGTATGAAGATGAGATTTGGTATATATGTTGTTGGAGCAGTATTAATTACATCCAGGGAGGAAGTGGGCGGTGCCACCCCCTCTTTTCAAAAATCGCTCTAACGGCTTTTCTAATAGATCGATTGATACGAAAAATTTTCTAAGTGGTACTGTTGACCTGTTGATAGTCGGTGGCTATATTTGGTTGTGATTGGATAAAGGGGCGTGGCACAGCCCATTCAACTTGAAAATTAAAAGGGCTATAACTCATGAACTATCAGAGGTATGAAGAAGAGATTTGTTACATATGTTGTTGTTGCAGTATGAATTACAGTAAGGGTGGAAATGGGCTGTTCCACACCCTTTTTAAAACAAACGGTTAAAACTGTCAAAATTCCACAGTATATTGCTGTTCGCCTAGAGATATGAACAGTAAGGTGGACCAATTTTTTTATTCACAAAAATCGTAACCAAAACCGGAATCTACGTTGAATTGTTAAAAAATTTTACCAATAAATTTTGTGTCTAAAATCAATTCCTAGCTCGCGCTGGGAAGCATGATGATTTCAGATAAAGATTTTTTTTGTTTTTAAATGAGCACAAATCGAAAAATTCGGATATGTATTTTTTGAGACCTTTTGCGTAAAACTGACTTCCCAACAAACTAAATGATTTATTACACAAGCAAATCTATGTATTGGTTAAAAAGTAATGGCCACTGAGAGTTGGCATACAGAAATTAAGTTTTAAAAAATCATTTTTCAGAATATTGGGCGGGACTCCAGACAATGTCAAGAGTATACCATTTACTTCGTCTTGGTCTCCAAACATAGGAATGGTAGGTACAAATTAGAGCCGGCCCATAGGTCTGAAGTTTTCGATAGTTACTCATTGCTAAAAACATATCTCTGCCTGAAATCTTCATGCTTCTCAGCGCGAACTAGGAATTGATTTTAGACTTATAGTTTCTTAGTGAAATTATCTAGGAATTATCGATTACCACGCAATGCAATATTTGGCTTTTAAACTGTATCAAATTATGGTCCGTACACCAGGCAGTTGAGGACACAAAGTAGCTGCGCAGACTAAAACAGTAACTTGTTTTTAATTTACTTTACAGGTATGCATTTTTCAATTACTTTTCAGGAGAGCGAATCGGTAATAAATCCAATAGATAGAAAAATTAAGCAATATTTATTGTAGTTATACTGGAAAACAACTTTTGTTTGATTGGGGCACAATTTAAATTTGTATAGTATGTTAGGGGTAACCTAACGTATAGAACCTCTGGGGGGTATAAGTGTAAATCTATCTGTCATACTAATGAAGTGTAATAAACTTCGATTCAGTATACTTTGGAAAATCACCATGTTAAGACTACACAAGAACAACGTTTACAAATCTTGCAAATTTGTTTTCAAAATGCGCGTTCTGTTCGCCAAACTTATAGAGCCCTTTACGGTGCATATACTCAGCCATCTGAGCAGCTACTAGAAGCCATCGACGCTGTAGACGTAAGTGTGACAGGTCTTGAATTTTTCGAACGGACGCCGTTCTCAGCAACTCGGTCTCTGCAAATGCTGATTAAAGATCTTGCTTGGCCTACACTCAAAAACTAGAGCCAGTGGACGATCAATTGATTTTTTTTATTTATCATGTCATTAAACATTATTTGAAGGAAAAATGGTTCCAACAAAACGGCGTAACATGTCATAAAGCGCGTGAGACCATCACATTGTTAAGCCAAACATTGGTGACCGAATTATCTCAAAAAATGATAATACGAGTCCAATACAAATATAGTATTCGGAAATACTCTTGATATGTGAGAGAAGAAGACATGGATTTTATGGCTAAAGGCATGATGCTTCAAACGAAATTTGTAGTGGCGTTCAGTAGGCGAAGAGGGCATGACAAAAGTGTTTTTACGCCCAAAGAGATGGTTAGTAATGAGACGCCACTACAGATAAAATTAAAAATTGAATTTTGATCTTTAACGGAATGCCTGTTTCCGATGTGTGAAAGATATGACTTTGATGATGAACTTTTAACTATCGTCATAGAGCCTATGATATTGAGAATTTAAAACAATAAAACTTAATTGGTTAACTTCCATGTTAAGGAGTCACTTTAAATTAGTTACATAAGTTAATAAACTCAATTATCAGCCATTTGGCATGGCTTTTGTTATTTTTATTAGCAAATTTATTCAAAATATTAATTAAAGTAAATTTTCCCTTAAATTTCTATCGACCCTCCTTTGAAATGAATTATTAAGTTAAATGTCAAATATTTCCTTAAAGTCCTGTCAATTGTTCTTCTACTTTTCATTTGTATTCGTTTGTCCAGCTTGGGAAATTTTATTGTTGTAATTTTAAGCTATACTTTATAATAAAAAAACACTCTTGAATTATAAATCGAACCAACCGGTCTTATACTTTTTTCGTGCGATATTTTATATTTTAAAACAGCCCCATTTTGTTGGTTTCAACTTTAAGTAAAAAGTTTGAGACAGCCGTAAAAAGCATTACGGAAATACACTCAACATATTATTAACGAGCTTAAGTACCGTTTTCAAAGTACTTTGTAGACCTAAATGTGAAATATATTACAAGTTATTATGCAATAGCGAAGCATTGCCGGGCCCACTAGTACCATATATTTTAATGTGAATTGTCGATAATAGATGGTTTACCCAAGAGTTTAATTACTCAATTTTAGTTTATACTTTTAAATTTCAATTTAAAATTGTAAAATTGTATAAATTTTATATTTTTTGTTTAACTAATCCATAATAATACTTATTAGTCATGTGACGCATGGACATCATGTGCTAACAGTATGGCTCTAACTAATATTTACTAATGAAAAAAAGGAATTTCCTTAAATTAATTTCTTTTTTAGCCAGCGTAATTATTTGTTGGGGTTTTTATTAATTATACATACCATAATTATGGATTATTTGATGTACTAAAAACGTACCTGAAAAGAAACAAAGAGAATATTTAACTAAGGTTATTATTAGTACGACATCTAATACGAAAAGTGATATTGTGTAAATAAATATATTTGAATGCAATTAAAAGTACAAAAAGAAGTATAAATGATGTTTTCTAATAATAAATTAAATATAATATTTGTTATATTTTGGGATATATTAAATAATACTCTATGTACGTCACAACAAAAATACCGAGACACCCCAACTTAATTTTGGACCATAGAACACAGTGGTAAAAGATTAGCTCAAAATAAGGTAATATTCCATATTTAAGTTTGTATAGTTCTGGTAGATAAGACTAAAAACATAAAGTGCATAAAGTAGCCGTATATTATTGATATATCGTAAAGCATGATGTTACTGCAGTCATTTTAGGGATTAAGATGGTACCAGTAACAGTGAGCAAGTTACTTGTTTCAATAAAAAAAAAACGTGTGTTTATGACAACGTCAAATCTTCCCTACTGATTGCAAATATGTATTACATCGGACAGTGTTAATATTTTCCAAACACAGTTTTCTCTCTACGAATAAAAATTGAACTCCATTAGATACTGATATTGAACCTATTACTATATCGTTATTGGTACTTCTTGTTGAATGAAATAAAATTTTTTTATATGTATGGGCGCATCACGGTCAGATGTAAGAGCTGCAAGCAAGCAATGAGATTGTTCAACGTATTGCGTCTTGTAGATCTCTGGTTAAAAAAATCGTTGACAAATAACTTAGTAAAAAGCACACGAGGGCTGCTACCGAGGGCTTCGTTAAAAGGTCATGGCTATTGAATCCATTTCAAACTTTGGTATAAATCAAATGAAAAGAAGGCTTGAAGATTAATGCCCTTAAAGTCGTTTCTATGGGTGTCATATTACTCAACGTTGCAAACAGTTTGACTACTATGTATCCATCTTAGTAAGCAGTTTATTTTTTGTAAATTATACCATTTCATATTCTAAGACATTCTATTAATATTTTCCATTAATTAAAAAAGTTCCTACAATTTCACTTTGTCCAATTTTCTCTATATAATTTTCTTGTTCAATCCAATAATCGGTTTATAATTTTTCCATCATGATTGGTCAATCACTCTTAAACGCCCCTTGCGCCTACATCAACGACGCCGCCACTGGCTCTATTCATTTTATTTATAATTACTCAAATGATATGAAATTTACTTTTGGTCAAGTGCAATGACGTTTTTTGCTCCCCACCATGACGTCTTTTGAGAAATAGACAAAAATTAATTACGAAATAAATTGCAATTAAACGAAGACATTCCTTCGTTTTGTTTACAAACGAACCGACAGACGCGACCGCTAAATGGCATCGTTCTCAGCAGCCATAAAGTCGTAATCCGCAGCGCAGCGCAGACAGATCGAGAAATCAAGAGAGCGTAAATACATAAACTTAAGTTTCGGACCTCGGTCCGTTCAAATTGTTTACCACCAGCCTGAATAATTGATTTAAACGAAGAGCGCGTGTATCTCACTCACACATGATTAGCCGGCTTTTATGTTGCTTTTGAATGTAAACAACAACAGAATAGAAACGAGTTAAGATGTGCGACTGCGGCAGCTATGGGAAATATGCCAGTGTTGCCGCTTTGCACGCATATAGATTTAAGGGTAACAATTGGTGGGTAACAATTGTTAATACTGTGGGAGCGTTGTAGTTAAAATGTGGTAGGTATTGTATTAACATTTGGGAATAGGTAACTTCATAGCTATAATATTGTGTAACATTATTTTAAAATTTGTACTAGTGTTACTTTAGCAAAAATTTAACATTTTTAGAGATACTAATAAGATGGGCTGACTCACTTTAATTCATTTCGTTAGTATGAACAAAAATGTTCATTTGAATAAAGATTTTTAAAAAGAAAATGCTACCTAAAATATATTTTATTTTATTAATATTTAATGTACAACTTACAATAAATAATCGTAAACCGTCTTTCCAACGCACATTAGATCAAATGACAGATTTTTCTATGCTAAATTGATAAAAATCAAAGTGATGTTTAACGATTGTTGTTATTGTTTTTTAATTGGAAATGTTTCAAAACAAAGGCATGCGATGTTTTTTTTTGAGATTAAAAAAGCTCCGTTACACATTTGTACGTCAAAGTCAATCAATGCAATTTTTCTACAAACGTGTTCGAGTGTTCAATAGTGCAAGGTCAACTTTAAGTTTGAATTTCTCGATTTGTGTTTATTATAATTTATTAATTTAAATGGAAAATAAAGAGACAGGTAAGTACTACTGTTTTTAATTATAACTGCTTTATATTTATGTCGATATACTTGAAAAGAACTAATTAGACAACAGTACCTTAAACGGGTTAATTTTTTTCAAACTTTTACATTCCGTAAGCATTTAAAAATTTTGACCCCATCTGACCTCTTTCAAATTGAAAAAGTGGATTAACTATAATGTAATGAGTTAATTTTGGTTTGTGACAAATTGCGATTATTTGCGCTTTATGAGTTATGCCTTTTCTTGCATGTAACCTCTGTATCAAAAAAAATGATCTGTTTGAAATATGGCGAAAAGAATACAAAAAGATAGACAAATTTGATGCAGTTTTCAAACACGTTGTTAACAATATCAAACTTAATACTATTTCGGACGAAATGGATAAAAATATAAAGCAAACAATACATTTTTTTGCGTAAAATTGACACAAAAGTGGGAAAAATGTCACAGAAAGATACATGTATTTAAGGATCAAAATCATACGTGGCTGAATTCTGAATTGCATTTTGTGGTAAGCAATATTTCAAAAAAACATATTTCTACCCGTGTTGGACGCCCAACTATTCCATTCAGCGCAAAATCAGAGTTTGAAAAAAGAAGAGAAGCCGCAAATCTTTCAATTGAGAAAGCTGATACTAACCTTCTCGTTCGTGCAGCAGCAACATCGGCTCGTAAACAAGGTGATTCAGATTTGGCTGCAGTCTTAAAAGAAAGTATGAAAAGTCCGACAAGGCCATCAAAAATGCGGATAATGTGTAATCAAGATATCAAAAAACCAATTCCACTTTCTGCGGATGAGGCTTTAGCTTTCCTTCTTGAATACAATTTTTCAAAAGAACAATATAATGCAATTCGCTACGAAAGCAAATCAAGAAACTGCGATATTTATCCACACTATAATAAAATTACAGCCGCAAAATTAAAATGCCGACCTCAGTGTATAATAGCAAATGAGACTCTTGCTAAAGTTTCGTTGCAATCTAGTTTACTTTATACGGCTGAAAGAATTGTTGAAATGCAAAAGGAAGTAGTTCAAGCTGTAATGGAAGCGGAGGAGACAGATTTTTTAAGCTCCGAATTAATGCTAAGCTACGGGTTTGATAGTAGCACTGGTCAAGCTCAATTTAAACAAGCATTTAATGAGCCAAGTTCGTCAAAAAACTGCGATGCCTCCCTTTTAGCTACTTCAGTTATTCCCTTACGTTTAATGTCCTTATCGGGAAAGCCAATTTGGAACAACAGCACACCGCAATCTGTAAGATTTTGTCTTCCCATTAAACTGGAGTACGTAAAGGAGACAAAAGAAGTTGTTCTAAAAGAAGAACAGGACTTAAAAAATGAAATTGACGCTTTGACTAACCTTCGGATATCAAATGGTGGGGGAAAATTCGTTGAAGTTTCATTTAAATTGTTTTTAACACTAATTGATGGAAAAATCTTAAACATTATAACTGGAACGAATTCAAACCAGGCTTGTCCCATTTGTGCTGCTACGCCTAAGGACTTCATGAACACATTTGATTATAAAAGTGAAGTATTCTGCGTAAAAGAGGAAAACTTAAAGTTTGGACTTAGCCCCCTTCATTGCTGGATAAGAGTTTTCGAATTTGTATTACATTTGGGCTATAAATGCAAATTGCAAAAGTGGCAGATACGAGGTGATGATAAAATAACTATATTAGATAGAAAAGAAAAAAATACAAAACGATTTTTAGAGAAAGCTTGGACTTCGAGTGGACATGCCCAGAGTAGGTGGTTTTGGTTCCACAAATGACGGTAACACTGCTCGTCGAGCTTTTACTGAGCATGATAATTTTTCAGAAATAACTGAAGTTGATAAAGATATAATATTTCGATTCAAAATCATTTTAATTTGCTTATCCTGTCATTTCAAAATTGATTCAAATAAATTTGAAATATATTGCTTTGAAACAGCAAAACGTTTTCAGGAGCAATATCCCTGGTTGCCAATGACTGCCACGGTCCATAAAGTGCTCATACACTCAAAACAAATAATAGAAAACAGCGCACTACCAATAGGATTTCTTGGAGAAGAAGCTTCTGAATCGCGACACAAAATATACAAAGGCGATCGGTTGCATCACGCCCGCAAAAACAGCCGCACCAATAACCTTTTAGATGTATTTAATAGGGCTGTCGATACTTCAGATCCATTAATTTCCACAACATTTTTAACCAGACGCTTACAAAATCGTAAACGTTCATCACTTCCACCTGAAGTTATTGAGCTATTATGTTGCAGCCAATCCATAGAAGAATTCAAGCTTAGCAACCAAGACGAAGAAATTGATGATATTGATGAAACTGATATAATTGATGAAAGTGAAGAAGCCCTTTATGATTTAAATTTACAAAATGAATTAGATTTAAGCTATTTCTAAATGTTATAATATAATAAAAAAATTCATTCATTGTATTATGCTTGTTTTAATGGTTGAAAAAGGGTTAATTATTGATCGTTAATAGGTTAAATTCCATTTTTTATGAAAGTCTTACAGGTTTTGGTTTGAATACCATTTTATAGTAGTTATTAATTTCGCACAGAAAATTTTCCATTTGACCTATAGTGCAACGGTTCAAGTTTATTGCCAAAAACTTTTGGAGATGGGACATTTCCATCTATGCGCCAAAAAGAACCAGCCAACGCAACCGCTATAGAGCACACGATTCATACTTCGTCGATATTCTTTGTTAAAATGTTGGGTTATTTATTTTTGAGAGTATTTCCTTTTAAAATACCGCCAGAACCGATTCGTCTGCTGGTTTCTTCTTCTTAGGTGGCTATTACAAAACGATAGTTTCTTCAGCAGAACATAGAATAGATTTCCATTTGCTTCGTTGTTCTGCGCTTCTTCTCCAATTTTTGACACCAAATTTCGAGATGTCCTCTTCTATTTGGTCCTTCCATCGAAGTTTTGGTCTTCCTCTTCGGCGTGAGCAGCCACCGGGTTCGTATTCAAATGATTTTTTAGCTGGAGAATCTTAATTCATTCTCACAATATGACCGTCTGCTAGTTTCATTACTTAATATTCAGTGTCATATATTAAGTCAGGTAGAACCAGTATCAAGTTGTAGTTTTGTTTGTCAAGCGAAAAATTGCTGGCTTAGTCTACAAAGTGTCTATTAGCAAGTAGTTTTATTCCTTTAATTTTCAGGCCAACATTGGTTGGTTTATTGTCAGAGGAATCGTAGAAGATACAACCACTTCTAAATTTTACTTGTTACCGTTAACATATAATCCCAAACGAATAGACTTGTTGTTCGTTGAAACTAAAAACTTCGTTTTGTCATCTTTTACCTTCAAACCAATTTTCTTGATTCCTTCTGCATACCTGAAAAGGCTGCAGTCACAGCCCGCAGTTTACGACCGTCATCAGTGTACGCAATTAGAACTCTTTCCTCATCCTCATAGGTTCTTACCTTGTCTAAAACCTAAACTGGTATAGGTTAGGTCTTATTTAATCTTCTCTGGACTTCGTGTCGATCAGAGTCTCGTCCGCAAATGCGAATTAGCTTTGTACGAATATCAAACACAGCCATGACTTCAAGTAACTTATGCCGTAATGTGCTGTCGAAGGTAGCTTTATACTTGACGAAAATATATAGGTAAATCTATCGGTTAGCTTGAGTCTTCTTTGGCTTTTTGCCGTAGTCTGAATATCTGATTAATTGTTCATTTACTATATCTAAAGTCACACTACTGATCAGGTTGGATAACACTGACTTAATTCTTTCACAACACGCACTCGGCAGGATCTCATTTGCGCTAAAAATAAGACAAATTCCTCGATAGGTGGTGGACACACTTGGATCGCCTATTTTTGGACAAATTCAACTTGCATGCGCTCGTTAAGCTAAAATAATCATAGTAGCTGGTACATGTTCGGTACAATGAGTTTGTCACGCCAAGTTTATATAACAGATCTTTTACCTTGTTCATCCAACGAAGTTTTTAGTCGCCTCCTCTTGCTCTGCTCAGCGAGTTTATTGCCGAAGACTTTTCGAGCTGGAGATTTTCATCCATTCGTACAACTTGTCCCTAGCTAGCGCATTCGGTATATTCTGACTACGTCGATGTCGTTACACAGCTCATACAACTCATGATTCATACGACGACGATACTCGTCGTTAATGATGGGAGGTCCAAATACTTTTCTCTCAAAGACTCCCAGAATAGATTGATCCGCTTGCTTCATTATCCAGAATTCAGCGCTGTATATTGTGCTCTGGTAGTATCGGTGTGGTAGATATCGATCTTTATACATCGAGAGAACCCTTTGTCGTTAAATTACTTGCTAAGTGCATAGTAACAGCGAATTATGATCTATACTCGTTTCTTGATTTCCAGGTTGACATTATCATATTTGTTTACGGCGGAGCAAAGGTAGACAAAATCATCTACACAAAGAAAATATGTGAAATAGCTCTGTCCATATTTGCAACACACTCCTCGTATCCAGTACAGTAACCTAACTTTTCTTTTAACCTTTTGGTAAAGTTTTCGGAATTAACCATTTTCCCTATATGTACATCCTGACTCTACCGTTCCTTCCCTTGACGTTTTTTCGCCTAAATATGCGATTCGCCAGTATGTCTTTCCCATTCTACCATGATCTAACAGCCCAGGCTACAATTGGCTATAGCCCTTTCCCTGAACACGCTGTTTTTTTCGCTTGCTCGAGGCAGTGGCCAACTCTGGGGTTTTCTGCGTTGCGATGTCCAGCTTTCTTCGTGGTTGATTGTATGTGTTTTTGTATGTGATTTGAGTCAGTATTAGCACAGCGGATTACAATTACGTTTATGACATTACATCAGTTATAGGCATCCCATAGCCTCACGAGGCCGGCAATATTCGTTTTTTTTTTCAACCAGACAAGATCGGCAATTCACACGTGCTCCAAAGTTGTGTTTGATTCAAAACATACAGGCTCTGCTTGAGTGTTATCGGATCCGAAATTTGACCGAAGTCGTTACTAAAAACGTATGAAGTGGTTGCCACGATGTCTCACCTACTCAGCTGAGAGAAACTGATGAATGACATGTCGTACAGATGTCTGAAAGATTATTGAATGTAAATCGTAGGAAAATCTGAAGGGAAAGTCATTGTTTCTTCAATAACATTTTGTTGTTTCCTCCGACACAGAGTTCCGAAATCGCTGCAAACTCGATCAGATATGTCGGAACAAAATAAATAAAATTTCCCTTCAATGAGTAGTATCGAATTTAGTATGATATCGGTAAGAAATGTTCAGACAGCGTGCAGACTTGTCGGATATCAGCCGGAGCTTTAGGTTTGCCGGGTAAATGTGCAACGGCGTACAAGCACAGAATATTGTTGCGTGTGTGCGTTTGGTTATGCCTACCACTGCATTAATTACCATTAATTTGCACATGGTCACTTTGATTTTTTATGTTTTGCATGTTTCTGGCCGTGTCATAGCTTTTAATTCTAAAGCAGTTGTTGTAACAGTTCGTCGATTTCTGAGAGTCCTTTCCTGGAAAAAAACACATTCGGTTGATACAGCTGTCGCTGAGTTGACAATCTTAAGTCTAGGGTGAGTCGGGTCGTTCCGAAGCATAGATCCAATTGTCGCGGGAATGTAAAGCTGTCGGTATGTAGGCAGAATATTCCGATCTTGAATTCCCTCTTGAATTCCTATTTTTGTATCAAAACTCGAAGGACAATTTTATTGTAGTGGCCATGGCAGCGGTTGTATATTTCCTCTAGGCACTCGTAGAATGTATCTTTAATCGCATCGTCTTTATCTTCCGTCGAGGCATAAATAAGCGTAATGATGAAATATTCGATCGATCAAAAGATTGGGGTCGGCCATGCGGAAGATATATGGTTCGATTCCTGTCTCCAGTCATCTACATTTTTCTTTCATCTCCAGTCCCCTTGATGTTGTCGACAGCAACTAACGCAACTTTTATGTCGCGTGCATCGCCTCATCTCCTGAATGGCGGTGATGACGATGACATCTACCGTTGGGTAGTGTCTCCTTCTCAAAAGAGAGTTGGGATATGATAGATCCATATCCTTAAATCATGGTGCTTATTACGATTGCGGGTATCGTCAACAATTTGGGGAGTTCTGTTCGTTACTTTTCCTCTATGTTTTTATAGGCAGTATAAGACCTAAAGGCCGGTGGCTGGCCCATCCATTAGGATTAGTTGCCCAATATCAGCCGCTTGCTGTGTCATAATGTCCTAATTTTACAAAATATCTAAAAATGTGTTGAGTCGCTGCGATTTCATATCCATTTAGCACCTTACGCTTTACCTCAATATTTGGCAACACTAAACACCTTATGACCAGGCGCTAACAAGTAGATGGCGGGCAGTGATTGCTGCCGATTGCGATCGTCGGGGAGCTTTCTTCGATATTGCTTATAGACAGACGCTAAGATACGAACAATGATTAAATGAATATGTATTATGTTTATAGCTAAGTACACACACACACACACATTTATTGCGGCTACTCTATATAAATCGCCGATCTGCATCTCAGAATCACGGCGTGCGTAAGGGGTGAGCGTGTGTGTGTGTGTGTGTGTGTGAGTTGGTAGTGAAAAAATATAAACAAACGCGAAGTAGTAAAGCAGCCGAAACTAAACCGACAGACCCCTTTTAGCATTGAGGATAGTCGGATGTGAACCTTTGACGAAAACAGAACGGTTCGGAACGGAACGCGCGGTTAAACCTATTCTATTTACATATAAACTAAACGTATTTCGATTATCATTTCTTACGATCTCTGTAAGACAGAAGACAACCAATAGAAAAAGAACACAAGTCAAACAAATTAGTGATGAGGTGTTTTTACGAATATAATTAATGGGTGAAATTTTAAAAAATTAAATCAGCAGCAAAAGTAAATAACCTTATGGTACGATTCGTATAAGAATTCAATTAAAATACATTTTTTATTGATACTTCATAAGAGAAAAAAAACCGGTTCAAAAAGCCGCAAACAAAAATCTAGTGATAAGAATTTATACTCATATATTTTAAAATACAACTTTCCTGGAAAAAAAACTAACAAAATACACATGTCGCAATAGAAACGTGCTGCATAACATGATACGAAGAACGTGTTCGTACGTTCGGTCTTCTAAAATAGGCGATTCCAAATTGACAAATTAACATAATTATCATCAACAACAGAAATGACAACAAATACACTGCTATAGCAGCACACCATTATTTATAGCAACAACAGCAACCACAGGCAACAAGAGGCAGTGGCAGTGACAGTGTCATTAATATTCATAAAATTCGAATCGCTACGATTCGGTTAAAAGTGTTAAAATGTCACCTCACATCTTTACACACAACACTACTAAATTACAATAATGAAAATAAATTGTAATCATTTCTATAATTTCTCTCGTATTGTGGTTGTTTGTAACACTTTGTGGGTTACATAAAAGCGCAATGTAACAGATTAGTAGATGAAAAAAAAAATTGAATTCCGTTTTTTATGTTTTTTTTTTATTTTCGTAACAAAACTCGCGTGACTGATAAGAGCTTACTTCAAAAAAATATGGAAAAACAAATATTGAAATTAATAACGAATAATTAATAAAATAAAGTCAAAACACATGTGGAAGTTTATTAAAAGCAAACAGCGTGTATACAGACTAATCTAGCGTTTGACAGACTTGTTGCAGTCATCTGAGTGAGAGTGATAATATTTGAACTAAGAAAATTGAATGGAATATTTCTTAAAATGTGTAAAGCTGTGGCATGTGTTGGTATTTGAGGCTTAGGGATCTTTAGCCGCAGCAATTACACACTATGCTGTTTAAATTGTAAACATTTTCAAGTTCTTTAAATGGACACTTAAAGTCGGAAATTTGGTACTGAAATTCCAATAATTCCATAGGTGCCAAGTTTTCAATTGCTAAGAAATCTTATAATTTTTAAAGGGAAGACTGTGAAATATAAATGATATGTAAGGGAGGACACATATACATTATAATCCTGTGAGAAAGTGTAGATCCTATTCGATCTATTTAGATCTCGTCCGATTCAAAAACCGTTTCTATCTGATTAGATCAGTACTTGGCTTATTGTAAATAAAGGTGTTCGAAAAAGTTCGGTTACATAGGTGACGAAGTATGAAATAATTTGATCTTATATGTGACCAAATATGTGCCGTTTTAATCGATAACTTTTTGTCACTTTTGGAGTAAATCCGTTGTTCTATGAGTGCATTTGGGGTTTGCAGGCCTATACGGCGTCGGAAGTGTGATGCAAGGTAAAGCTTCTGATCTGTTTAACTTTGTAAACCCAGGGTGATCCTTATCAATTACACTTCACGTCTACTCACGGAGCTCCGTATTCATGGTACTACTGCGGACGGAGTACCTCCATTTGGTGACGCCTGGAACCGTGCTTTTGACATACGTCAGAGTACGGCTAGCTGTGGGAGGTGAAATGTAAAACCCAGACACGTCGGCTCAGATTGAGGGATACCCTGGTCAGCGTCTGACCTAGAATGGGCGGCTGTAATAAAATCCTGGAAGGAGGGAAAAACTGGTACGTGGTGCGCTGGGTTTGCAACCTGCTACCGACATTTGGACTATTTACTTACTTAGCTGGTACTTCTTTGCAATCCCAGTGGATTATATACCGCACGTAGAAAAATATTATAAGCGCCTCGATATTCTACGCTTCTTCTCCAGTTTGTCACACCGAGTTCTGTAAGGTTCTCAGTAACCTGGTCTTTCCAACGGAGTTTTGGTCGCCCTCATCTGCGCCGTCCATCGAGTTCATTGTCGAAGACTTTTCGAGCTGGAGCATTTTCGTCCATGCGTACAACATGACCTAGCCAACACAACCGTTGCACCTTAATGCGTCTGACCACTACAATGTCAGTGTACAGCTCGTACAGCTCATGATTCATACGACGCCAATACTCTCCGTTATTTTACGACGCATTTTTCTCTCGAATACCGCCAGAACCGATTCATCCGCTTGTGTCATAACCCAGGATTCTGAGTTATACATTAAGACAGGTAGAACCAGTATCTGGAATAGCTGGAGTTTTGTTCATTGAGAGAGGGCTCTGTCATTGAATCGCTTGCTTAATCCTTAGTAGCATTTATTTGTAAGCAGGATTCTTCTGCGGATTTCTAGGCTGACATTATTTGTTTTGTTGATGGCGGAACCTAGGTAGACAAAATTATCTACCACCTCGAAATTATCGTTGTCAACGTTCACGCAGTTTCCCAAACGAGTAGATTCTTTGTTCGTTGAAACTAATAACTTCGTTTTGTTCTCGTTCACCGTTAAACCCATTTTCGCTGATTCCTTCTGTATACCTGAGAAGGCTGCAGTCACATCCCGCAGTTACCGACATTTGAACTATTGCAATGAAAAGAAATAAGAAAAGAATAAAATGCATACCCCCAAAAAGTTGACGACCAACGCAAACGTATTAAGAAACATGATTTGAGGATATGCTCCTGAAATGTTAGAACTCTGTATAGACCAGGTGCCTCCATCCAACTGGTGGAAGTCCTCGCAGATTACAAAGCCGATATAACTGCTTTACAGGAAATCCAATGGACGGGCCATGCGGATAAGCACGAGTTTGGATGTGGATTTGTGGTTGGCAAGAGATTGCGATACCTAGTCTCACGATTCAACCCGGTGTGTGAACGAATAGCCACCATTAAAGTCAAGACAAAGTTTTTCCACATAACACTTATATGTGCCCATGCTCCGACCAAAGAGAAACGGAATGAGGACAAAGACGACGCTAAAATAAGCAGAGACACCGAATTTGAGCCTACTAACAAAAAATTCAGACCGCATACCGAAACATCGTACAATGGCATCAAAATGATTGCTTACTCTGCGGCAAGAAATATGGCAGCTAGCAGCACTAGATTTGACCAAAGAATATTAATGTTGTTGTTGTTGTAACGTCTGGTGGAAGCAGCTGTGGGGGAAGTAGGGTGATAATTCTTTATACCGATTTTCAATTTATCGCCACACGATCGGGCATGTAATCCGATTATCATACGATCATTGTTGGCAACTCTGTTTCATTCTTTTGTAGATAACAAGGTTTGTTTCAAGGATTTTTAGGTGTTGTTGTTGTGAGTTTTAATTGCCCAAATCCACCAAAGATGGCGCCAGCTAGTATTGTTGATTTATTTGCGATGTTGATAAATTATTTTCCTTTTTCGTTGGTCCATGCGTAGGATTTTTGTAGTGGAAGTATCTAGGATGAGTTTTGTTGGCTGGAGAACTCGGAAGTATTTGAAAAGTAATTTGTTACCGATTTTGATTTTGCAAGTGCCCCGGCCGGGAATCCAACGCATCACCTTCGGATTGCTAGTCTACGTCGATTCCACTGAGCTATCGAAGGTCACAAAATAAATATTAATAAGGCAACATAGTTATCCCTAGATTAATTGGCGAGGAATCAAATCATGTGGTAGTCAATGGAAGGCACGCATCAAGTGTTCTGGACGTACGAGAGATCAGGTACGAATAAGGCTAAGCATGGCGAAAAACGTACGTACCTAGGCACAACGAAAGCTGGACATCGGTAAATTGCGGACCACAAAGGTAGCGGACGTCTACTGCAACCACCTAACTTAACTGCTAGGGTATGCTCCAACTCCTGATAATATTACATCGCAGTGGCAATATATAGCCGATTCCATAGAACGGACTGCGAGAAGCGCACTTGGGTACTCAAAGCCGTCTCATGAAGATGCCTGGCACGCTGATGATTGTCGCAATGCCACGAGAGAGACGGATGCTGCATACCTACAGGGCGAAACTTCAGCTAATGCAAACAGGAGCTGTTCTTGAAGGGCACAGGGAGAAGAGACGAGAGGCAACTCGTATTTTTAGTTGGAAAAAGGAGGAGCTGAAGAAGAGGCAGCATGAGTGTACTGAATTGCTCCAAAGCAGAGGGGAAGCCCGAACATTCTACCAGAGAGTTAAGACGAGAATGCGTGGAACAGGGTTGCCCTGCTGCAAGGACAGCGATGGCCAGCTAGTAACTGACCCGGATAACGTTCTAAAGATATGGAAAGAACATTTCAGAAGACCCTGCTCCAATCCATGACGATGGTATTAACTGTCCACCTCCGAGCCAGAGCGAGATACGTGTGGCAATATCCCGCCTTCAAAATAACAAAGCGGCTGGAGGCGATGATCTCCCTGCTAAATTGTTTTAAGGCAGGTAGGGAGGAGCTTATTAGGAGCATGCTATAGCTGATGGATAACATCTTGCTAGAGCAGAGCATGCCCGGGGATTGAGTCTCAGTCTGTTATGTCCTATATACAAGAAAGGAGATCGTAGTAAGTGAAAGAACTACCGTGGAATAAGCATGTTACCAATTGCTTACAAGGTCCTTTCAAGCATATTGTGTGAAAGTCTAAAGTCGATTGTCGAAAAACTAATTGGGCCATAGCAGTGCGGCTTCAGACCTAGAAAAATCTACCACGGTTCAAATGCTCACCTTATGACAAATCCTAGAGAAAACTTTTGAAAAGCAGATCGAAACCTACCACCTCTTTGTAGACTACAAAGCTGCCTTCGACTCTCCGATAAGGAATAGACTATATGTCTGAGTTTGGTATTCCTGCAAAGCTAATTCGACTTTGCAGATGTACCTTGGTTAATATTGATAAGGATCAATCTGAACCATTCAATACAGAAAGAGGTCTCAGGCAGGGCGATAGCTTGTCCTGTACACTATTTAATATAGTTATGGAAAAGGTGATGAGATAGGCTGGTGTCAACATGTCCGGCACTATATTCCAGAAGAGCCACAAGCAACTATCCTATGCCGATGATATAGACATCACTGACCGAAATCTGCGGGATGTTACTGCAGTATTCTAATCACTAGAAAAGGAGTCATAAGAAATGGATTTAGCGGTCAACGAGGACAAAACAAAAATAATGATTCCGACGAACAAAGAGTCCTCTCGAAGGAGACGCACCGTGAACTTTGAGAATTATTGTTTTGAGGTAGTAGATGAATTTAACAATCTCGGATCTTCCATCAATAAGAAAAATAGTGTCAGCCAATAAATCAAGCAGAGAATAGTGCTCGCCAATTGATGTTTTTACAGACTTCGACAGCACTTTAGTAACATCACCTTATCTCGGGATACCAAGAAACAGCTATACCAGTTGTAATTTTAACCGTTCTGTTGTATGGGCCTATATTTCTTAATTTTTTTCAAGGTTTCATTGACTTTCTTTACTGATTGGTCGACCAGAGGGATGTTCATCTGTCACATCAAAATTATCAGATCGCAAACCAGCAAACCATTTCCCAGCTGTTTTTCTAGTTACAGCATCGGTTTCAGTAGATTTCACAAATTTGTACAGCAGCCTGTGATGCATTCTTACCTTTTACATAATAGAAAGGAAAATATGGTGGTAATGTTCCAAATTTTTACACATTTTTCAAACGAGATAACTTTTTGCAGAATAAAGTGATTTTAATAATGTATCGAAAACTAAAGTGTTGCCAGATGCAATTAACATTGTCAGTAATATTACATTCTTAAGCCATCTACGGACAATTTGTAACCTTACATTTTCGAACATCAATATATGATTCAATTTTATCTGGCACATATGTTTGTATGTAAATAATCATGTAGATAATATTTGATGTGATTAAATCAATCCTCAAATATTTAGGTATAATAATATCGGCTTAAACTCAGGAATGAATTTCCGATTAGATTATATCTTACTGCATTCAATTAGACCAGCTGATCCAATTTTACTAGATCAAATTATTTTCTAATTGATCCGATTAGATCAATACGTGCCTAATTGTAAATATTTAGGTAGAATGAGTGAGCCCGACAATGCTTTGCTATTGCAAAATTGACGAATATTACAAATTAAACTTAGTATAACATATCTGACGGAATTGCCTTACAATAATATGTGCTGACAAATTCCACTTTTAAACATACTTTGGGAATGTTTCCTAAGCTCGAAACCAATATGTTGGACTTGCTTACTTTCCACACCTAACAACTAAAGCAAATTAAAATACTGTTTTTCAATATAAATAAAAGAATAAATAAAACCAATTTCTAAAATTTATGATACACAAATTTTGAATTTATGATAAGTATGAAACACTTTTCTACAGCTCATCTCTAAAAAATAATGCCGTTAATCTAGATATTTAGCATAATATAATCAAATCTAAATCGTTTTAAAGATTTGGCTCAAAATCTGAATATCTCTCTAAAACAAGAAAATCAACAGAATCGTAAAAATACCATTCTGTCTTAATAAATATGTATATACAAAATAAATGGCCCAATAATAATCATATTACACTGCTAAAATAAAATTATGCTTCATCATATCACACGAACTATTTTTAGTTTTTTTTTTTTTGTATATATCAGGTGTTGTGGATTAAACTACGCAGTTATGTTTTTCTTATCCCGTAAAATTGCGAACACATTAATTATATTAATTTAATTTTTTTGAAAGTCTGTGTTATCGCTATAGAGATTTGTTTCTAAAATATAATAACCATAACAATTACCCACGATAAATTGTAATGACATCGAAAACAATATAGTAATGTAAACAATTTAGCGAAAAAATTTTACATTATTGCTTTGTTGTACTAATAATAATACTAATAACGTTTAATACCACAATTTAATAGTAATATTACTTACACATTAACGCAATTAACGCAATACAAATAAATTATAAATAAAATGTAACGAACCGGTATTGTCGTACCGTAAGTTCAACGATTCAATAAATGGCGAATGAAATTATCTAAATTCTGCTATTTTAATTCTCTTACAATGTGTCGGTGTATGTGTGCCGAAGCATGTGACGTTCTTGTTAGATATGTCTTTATTGGCAGTATTTTAATGGTGATGGCATCAGCAATGTTGCTAATGGCTCAGGGTTTGTCATAGTTTGTCACATCATCAATGATTCACATGCATATATTCTTATACTAATAGATGTTTTCTAAATGTATTACAGAAGATCTATTTTGTAACTTTGAAAGAAAAGAAATTGAGAAAAAAAATTTCAATTAAAAAAAAATGGTTTGAGAAAAAATTACAATCGAAAATTTGGCATTGCTTATGTTTACACATTATTTAAGGGAGGTGTAATTGTTTCAAATTGTGTAACTAGGTTTTTGTTTGATAGTATGTACTATCGATTATGTATTAGTTTTATACTTATAGAAACTTTGAGTTGATTGGCAAAGAAGGCGCAGTGTTGAGCAATCTAACTTACATGCTACCACAGAAGCGCCTTAGAGAGTAGGTAGCAGAAGTTACTGAAGTCCAAGTGGCTTTGATAGTCTCAAAATCTAGGATCGGGCGAGGTCGTCTAATAAGTCACTCTCCCTAAATGATAAAAAATATTATAAAAACACAAAGAAAATACCAAAATGGTGACGACCCCAGCACATGTTTTAAGGACTATGATGCACCTCGAATGTCCGAACTCTCTACAGAGCTGATGCCTCTATCCAATTGGCAGATGTCCTCGACAAATACAAGGCTGACAACACTGCCATACAGGAAATGTGATGGACGGTACAGGAAATGCAGGAAGAAATGAATTTTGATGTGGATTCATAGCACTATGACATAAAATCAAACTTTTTGAAAAACACCCGAACGTGACTATATAGGTTCGATAGTACAACCGGAGCTGAGTAAAAGCCTAGCTCAGATTGGCTAGATTGGCTACCAAAATTTTGTTGGCCCTCGTAACTTTTTGAAAACCCTTGGATCTCTTGAAAAAAGGTGGCATCAGTTTTTGGCCAACAGTTTGTACAGTTTTTAATCTAGCTATTTCTCTTCTTAAGCAAAGTTTTAGCTAATAGTCCGCTTAAGAAATTGATATAATAAAATTTCCCAAAAAAATTAGACATCCCTCTTGTATTTTCAAAAAACTTCGAAAAAAATTCTAATTTTTTTACTATTTTGAATATAACTCGTGGGGAGTCCAGATTTTTTGCATACTCTATTCAGTGAAATTGTAGTTTAGGTAACACCGAAAAACTCCTCTGAACAAACCCATGAAATCTGAACAAGTCTAGGGGTATTAAATGGCTCTCAAAAC
Source organism: Muscina levida (assembly GCA_964034835.1). Taxonomy (NCBI): domain Eukaryota; kingdom Metazoa; phylum Arthropoda; class Insecta; order Diptera; family Muscidae; genus Muscina; species Muscina levida. The sequence goes on along the minus strand of OZ035880.1, from coordinate 131,136,004 downwards.
ATACTACCTACTTAAAACAAATCAGTTTTATAGGAGTTTTGGGCCATTATGCAAAGTTTTTGCTTGGTTTATTTACCAAAAACTTACTTATTATGTAAATGAACAATTTCTGTAAACAACCAATATGATCGGAATACTCCACCCATTTAATTGTTTACAAAGAGCATTAGGGTGTTCCTTACATGGCACATGATAGAGATATTGAAAATATACACATATACTATTTGAACATATAGATTTTAACTTGATTAACCTTAAAAAGTTGAAATATATAGTTGCCCATAATAAACTACTTCGGAATCCAATTTAAAAATTTTTAATAATATTTTTCAAAAATACCCCAATTTCTACAACAAATATCTTGGCGTCTATAAGAGATAGGGCAAACGTAAAGACATACTATTTTAGGTCTTCACTTCAGCTATTGAACGGCTTCTTACTCCTTAGTCTGTATACAAAAGAAAAATAGTCAGCGGCAATAAACTGATTTGAGAACAAATTCGAACTTTAACCTCATTGCGGCACACCCTAATGCCTAAGTATCGATACAAAATTCTTCACAATATATTCGTAATGTTAGCAAAAACAAATGTATGGTGAAGCTAGATGACCAACATCGCAATTAATACATATTTTTAACGAAATTCGAAAAAACGCCATGTAAGGAATACGCTCATGCTCCTTGTGAACAATTAAAGGGGTGGAGGATTCCGATCATATTGGTTGTTTACAGAAGTTGTTCAGTTACACAATAAGTAAGTTTTTGGTAAATATACCAAGCAAAAACTTTGCACAATGGCCCAAAACTCTTAAAAAACTGATTTGTTTAAAGTAGGTAGTGTCTTTTGAGAGCCATTTAATAACCCTATACTTGTTCAGATTGCATGGGTTTGTTCAGAGGAGTTTTTCGGTGTTACCTAAACTACAATTTCACTGAATAGAGTATGCAAAAAATCTGGACTCCCTACGTCTTATAGTCAAAATAGTGAAAAAATTAGAATTTTTTCTAAGTTTTTTGAAAATATACGAGGGATGTCTAATTTTGTTGGGAAATATTATTATATCAACTTCTTAATCGGACTTTTAGCTACAACTTAGCTTAAGAAGAGAGAGCTAGATTAAAAACTGTACAAACTGTTGACCAAAAACTGATGTCACCTTTTTTCAAGGGATCCTAGGGATTTCAAAAAATTACGAGGGCCAAAAAAATATTTTGGTAGCTAATCTAGCCAAACTGAGCTAGGGTTTTACTCAGCTCCAGTTGTACTATCGAACCTATATAGTCACGTTCGGGTGTTTTTTCACTGTTTCACTGTGTAGTCGGCAAGAGACTTCGACATCTGGTTTCGCGGTCTAGCCCCATAAGAGACCATATAGTCACTATACGCTTCAAAGGCGAAATATTTTTACATCAGTTTGACGGAAGACAAAGACGAGGACATTAAAGATGCATTTTATAAGTGCCTGGAGGAAATATCTGACCCCTGCTCTGGCCATGACATTCAAATGTTCTGTGAGATTTTAATGTTAAAATATGAAGGGACGATGGTCTTGTCTCAACAGTGGGAAAATTCAGTCTACACAATAACACCTGGGAACAAGATTCAGAATGGTAGCTTTGCGTCGGCAAGAAATATAGTAGAGAATATAACCAGATTCCCGCATAATGATATCCCTAAGGCAACCTGGATATCCCTTGATCAAGAGACAGGATGCCAGTTTTATTACGTGGTAATCAAGAGATTTTGATGTGCGACTAATGCGGGGTTAAAATATTGACTCGGCTTATCACCTAGGTGCAGCCAAGGTACGCATGTGTCTAAGGTACGCATGTGACCAAACGCAAAGTAAGCTAGACATCGCAAAACTACATACCACCGATATAGCCAATGCCTACCCCAACCAACTCTCCCAATTATGTTAAACGAATCCCCCTAATTCGAATTCTCCCTACACAGTGGCAACATATTGCGAATTCTATGACCATTGCAGAAACGACCGTACTGGATTATGAAAAACCACGCTCAGAGAGGATATTGACTATGATCACCATCTAGTTGCAGCCAAGGTACGCACGCGATTATGTAGAGCTACATACACCCGTTCCAAACGCAAAGTAAGCGATACACCACAAAAACTGCATACAACCGAGACGGCCAATGCTTACTGCAACAAACTCTCGCAATTCCTGCGAACAAACCCCCCTAATTATAATGTTCCCTAAACACAGTGGCAACATATTGCGAATACTACGACCAATGCCCGATAGAACCGTACTTTGTTATGAAAAACCACGCTCAGAGAGGGTCTGGTAAAATAAAGAATGTAAAGAATTGTATGAGGAAATCGATACTGTATAAAAGGTAAAACTGAAGTCAATGGGAATGTGTTCAGTGACGGAACAATATGTACAACGAGAAGAGGAGAAAGACGAAACGCGTCTGCAGTCGGAAAAAGCATCTATGGAAGAAAAAGCGTTACAGGATAGCGAAAAGTGCAGGGACAGAGGTGAAACCCAAAAGATGTAAGAGGTAACAAAATTTCCTGTACAAGCGTTACCACCTATAAGGACAGATTGAGGACAGTGACGAAATCATGCCAATCATCGACGACGATAAAAATGCGGCAGCCGGTAACGTAACGGTAACGTGTGCCGTGACGGAACGATATAACGAAGAGGACGAAGGCGGAAAAGCGTCTATGGAAGGAGAGAGAAAATTACAGGGATAGCTGTCCAACCCGAAAGTTCTACCAAAAGATAGAGAGCAAAGGTTTTGGAGCCGGGATACCCACCTGTAGGGACAGAGATAGAAAGTGAGTCACGGACACGCAGAGGGTGCTGCAAATATAAAGGACACATTTTCGTACTGTGCCGTTCCCTAAGGCAACATAAGTGACCACGGCAATCATCGACGATGGGGTTGATTGTCCTCCACCGACCAAAAACTGGATCATTCGGCATTCCGATACGACAGATTCTATTAGATGCTAAAGCTGAGTTTGGTATTCCTGCAAAGCTGATACGACTTATGTTGATCGCAAACCGCTGCTATAATGCGCAATGCAAGCGATTGTATGACAAAGCTCTCTCTCGACGCAGATGAAAAGATCAAAATATATAAATATATTTTGGAAGTTTTCGAGAGAAAACAAATAATTCGCAAAATATTTAGACCCAACATCGTTAACTGCGAGATCGTTAACTGAGATTTGTAATTGTATGAACCATGAGTTAGTTGTATAAGCTGTATAACGACATCGACTTGGTCCGATATTGCTTATTTTAGAACATAAACTCGGATTACAGAATAGAATCTTGCATACCATATTTCCTCTCGATAGTCTTAAACTACGTCTGTAATCGAGACGAGGATAGATGGACACCCCTAAAATCAGCATTTAGTATGGGAAGTGAGAGAAGTTTTCGATGTAGGAGTAGTTTATGTCCTACCTTGTTCATCGTAGAACTTAACCTCTGCTTAGAGGATAAAAGCGAGCATTCCAATTTTCAGCTCGATAGCTCTTAAACTACGGCTGTAATAGCGGGGACATACCCAAAATGGGGAAGTTTGGATGGGAGGTGGAAGTAGTTTTTGTCTAATCTTGCTCAACTAAAAACTTTATCTCCGCCTATTAGATAGAAACTTGCTACGTCTGTAATAGCGGGGACAGACGGACGGACAAGCCCAAAAATAGTGAGTTTGTATAAGAGGTAGGAGTAGTTTTGTCCAATCTTGCTCACCATCCGTTTGAAGGCGGAGGGATTGACATTTTGAAATCTACTCAGAAATAGACGCTAATCCTTTATATGTATATATATATACTGTCATATCTGTCATATCATATAAATATACATTGAATCACGATTCCATAATAAAGACACGTATAATCACGCATCGTTGAAGATTTTTAAATTCTTAGCTTATTAACACAATTTGCTGCCAACTTAACACAAAGTTATTTAAAAACACAATTTTTTTATTATATATTAGTGTAGCATTAATGCCAAAAATTAATAACCCAGAATAATTTCCCAAAGTGTGTTAGATATATCAGATAATTGACAATAACAAAGTCTTTTCAATAAAATGGTTTCACGTGAGCATTTTTTCTGTCAATGATAACAATTACAACTCAAGTCCGAATGTCAATGCTCGAACAAATTAACTGTCATTTGAAAACAAATTTATAACTGTTTTGGTAATAAAAAAAATACAATTTTTAAACTTCAACTTTTAATAAATAATAATTTGTTGATTATCTATTTTTTTTTTTTGCTAAGTAAATTGTTTTTTCTTTTATCTGTATATTTTGTTTTAATTTGCAATCAACATTTCCGCCTATAATTTAATATATAGGTAAATTTTTTTCTCCACTGATCGAAAACGAAAAAAAAACAATAACATCATCTTTTTTTGTGATTAAAACAAAATGTTATTAATTAAAGCTACAACAAATTAAACACTATCATCTAAAAAAAACAATCAGCCAACAAATAAATAATAAACGCAGCTACAATATAATTACATTACAACAAAAAAAATCTAATATAAACAATACAAAACAAAAAAGCAACGACAAAAATACAAACTCATCATCATCATCATCAGCGCCACCGTATGCTGATTTATAAATAAAACTATAGAATATATAGAAATCATTGACATTCGCGAGGAAAACCTGTAAATGCACAACGGAAAATTCAAGTTCAAAGTTTTGTGTTTATTATGTGTTTTATGTTCAATGAATTACATATATAGAAATATCGTCAATATATGTAAAGAAACAACCGCGTGTGTGTGTATATAAATCTTAATAAAAATACAAAGAATTTTAACGACAAAATAAAACCAAGAAAATATAAAAAAAGAAAAAAATATTAACGAAAATTCATCAAAGTTCAAGAAAAATTTAAGTGTCACACAAGATTAATTCTTTTTGGTTGCAGACAAAAACAAATTGAGTATACAAAATTATATTATACGTTTTTTTTGTTTGTAACAAAAATGAAAATGTGGAAATAATTTTCAATGTAAAAATCAATTAAACAGAATTTCAACAAAATGAAATATATTTTATACAAAGAAACATACTAAAAATTTAAATCGTAATTCACAAAAGAATTCGTTGTAAATTTGACAACAAAAAGAAAATAATAATAAATAAATTGACGTTTTCAGTGATCCATCCATCAATTGTGACATGTGTCCAAGAGAAAGAGAACATAGTTCGAGAATATGATATGAAAATCAAACAAAAGAAATCTTTTTTTTTATTTTTAATTATAGAAAAAAAACCTAAGCTTGACATGACATTAAAAACAAAAGTGCTCATATTTAGGATAAATTTCGAAGAAAATTAAATCATGCAAACTTTGGCAAATAAAGTATTGTAAAAAGTGAATAAAAGTAAATTACAACACTTGAAAACATTTAATTTGTTGTATGCAATGACACAAATGAAAACATTTAATGCTGTCTAATGAATACGTGTGACCTTTTAAGGGGGAATTCAAAGACAGATATAACTTATACCCGAAATGTTAGGGCAGCAATATAAATACTTGTACAGATTATTAATTAGTTATTGTCGCGATTATAAATAAATTAAATTCACTGCATTTGTTACATAGCTGCTAAAGTTTTGAAACTCACAAAAATGAAGTAATTAGTAGACCAAATAAATGAATTTCTATCCTGTATTTAGCTCCATGGTGTCTAAATAGTTCCTAGCTACGAAGAATAGATTTCCATTCAGTCATTTATGGCGTAAAGTGTCAGATTATTCTCAAGACTATTTTTGGTATCACAGGATCTGACATCGCAGATCTCAATAAAACTTTTTAGACACTTCACCACGCGCACGCTCGGAGCGAAGGGTATTTTAATTTTGTTCTTCCATTTGTAACACCCATAAGGAGGCGTGGTAGGTATGACACCGCTGATCATATATTTAAATTCCCATTACTTAATCGCTGATGTCTGCTATATTCAGTAGCAATCAGTGATGATTCTCTTGCTTACATTCCCCCTACATTTAGCATAGAAATGTCATAGGCCCTTTAATCAGTGCGCTTTCGGTTACAAAGTAAGCGACGATGTTATAAGGTGCCATTACAGTTGCAATTACGATATAATCGGAGCTTTAAGCGAGCTTGATAACAAAGTAAGTGACGATGTCAGTATGTGCCATTTCAATCGGAGTTACAATGAGTAGAAGATATATTTTACATTACACATGTACTTAGATCGCTTGCTTATAATGTTATACTGATGTCATGGATTACTAAATAGGTATTTGGTTTCATTTACCGCTTGCTATGCATTTCATCATTTCGTTTTTTGAATGAAATTACCGTAAATAGGGGCAATTGCCACCTCAACGTTTACCGCGAACTGGTGAAAAGGTTCTCATGAAAATTTTACATGCATAGGTACACATAAAAAAAACTGAATTTCCCTATACACCCCATGAATGAGGTATGGGATAGCTTCTCGCGTTGTTGTGAATTAACACGCTTTCTATTTTTAGATTCACATCTAACGGCACCTACTTGTTTATCGACGAATGCGAAGTAGAGGTAAAACCAGGCTATTTGGAAACAATATGGCAAAAAGAGCCGAGGCGCTACAATTCATTTATGGAAAATTAGTAAAGTAATATGATTTACTAAGGATTTACTAAAAACTTGACCTTTGACCTCTATGGGCCACATAAAATATTTGTCCAATCTCACCCAAATTTTCGTTTTTTACTTCATGTGGCGCAATATTGCAGACGGTCATTTTTAAATCTCCTCAATATACTCCGAAGTTGCTTTTGACACTATCGAGGGGGCCGTCGATGAAAAAATTATGATAACTAGAGACAGGAATCGCGCAATGGTACATGCGGGGGTTCCATGTTGATAGTCGCGTGTTCTAACTGTCATACCATGGCAGGCCATACTCGGCAGTAAAAAATTAAAATAGCTTTAAACGTAACGTTTCTGCTTTCTGTCGCTTTCGTGCGCATATATTTGTATACCCACACCCTACGTGTAGGAGGGTATATATCATTTGATACGATCCCAAAGTGTAACACATAGAAGGATTCACCTTACCCCCAAGGTTTTTTAAACCAAATTCGATTCATGACTTCTTAAGTCGTTAGAGCCAAGTCCGTCTGACTGGCTGTCCGGCTGATACGAACGATAACTTTTGAAGAACACAACCAAATGTTTTGAAACTTTCCACGAGTTAATCGCCCATGTCCTGACAATCGCTTTTTGACGAAATTTGCGATTGTGATTTCAAATCGCAAAATTGGTGTCACAGAGATCGCTATGGCATAATATTTGGCGATACTCAATCACATGCATTCAACCTGGTGAACTCATATTTTTTGCCTAGAATTTATTAAAAAGAACACAAAAAAAACGATGCACCTATACAATTTAAAATTTAATTCGAAAAATGTGTGCTGACACACACACGTGTTTTTGACCCACACAACATACGTTCAAAAACAAGTGAAATATAGGACAGGAGGAAAATTTTTCGGCGATTCATAAATCGCATGTGATTTGATTTGTCAGGACATGGGCGAATATTTTCCTAAAACTACTCACGAACGCCCCACGTCCCTTCTGGTACTTCCCAAACAAATATATTATACCAACTTTAGATATCTAGTAATAATATCAATAGACCCAAAGCGATCATTACCAACTTCTGTATTTGGTAAAGCTTAACAGGTTTTGGAGAAAAAAGTGCCATCTGGTACCGCCCACTTTGGAAATCGATTAAATTTACTAAAGCGATCGTGCCCAAATTCTGTATTTAGAAAAGCTAAAGCTAGATAAAGTTTTGGACAAAAAAAGGTAGTCTAGCTACGCCTGGTACCTCCCATACAACTGTGCCACTCCGCACACTTTAGAAATCGATTAATAATATCAATATACTAGAAAATTTTATGTTTCACTAAGGGTGAGGGTAAACATAAGTAGGGTTTTCCAACTGAAACTTTCTTCCTCGTTTACTTGGTAGTTTGCGATTCGCTTACCAGAGGGTCATTTAAGGAAGTACTCATCGTCGTGTAGACCTGACCAGATGGTGGGATCCACTCTACTAGAACGTACTACTATGCCGCTGTTAAGGACCGGATCTTATTTCAATACTCCACAAAATATTTTAACTATTTAATAACACTTTTATGGGGGTACCAAATTGACTGACAAGTACAAACTCAAGGCTTGCACTCCGTCCGATCTGGCCCCCCACTGTTATTCTTTGCTACTTGATGTTGTTAAATTTCTATTATTTAATCATATGGGCAATAACTATTCCTTCCTTATCACTCATGCAAACTGCAATTAACTCCACGCCGCCATCGGCTAGAACCGAAGTTCCCATCCAGCCGGTCCCACTTTTACCATCAGATTACCGAAGTAATCTGCCTTTTAAACTTCGACTCCTTCAGCTAGAAGCAAGGCTCCCCATCCGGCAGATCGCAACAAACTACCTTCTGCTAGGTACCAAAGGTACCCCATCCGGCTAGCATCACCATTTTTGTAACTCAAAGGTTACCATGCGTTGTATAATAACAAAACATAAACATAATGGTTATTGCCCGACTTGATAGGAAGAGCTCAAAAAGTCTGATACAGTTATATTCTTTCGCTTTATATTGGAACTAGTCCGTAACAACGTAACAGTGTTTCTGCAATCGCTGTTACACCCTTGTTAGAGATTTGGTGCTATCCATCACCAAGACGCTGAGAGTGCAACGCCACTCTACTACCTATGTACGAAGTATTGGGGGGTAGGTAGTTCAAGTTGAAGCGTCGCGAAAGCTATTATGGTATGAGGAATTGATACTAGCAGACGGACAACCATCTGTACGGATAGCCAGGCTGCAATAAAAGCGATAATTGCTACATTGTGTAAATCGAAGTTGGTAAAGAACTGTGGTGATAAATTGTATGAACCAAAGGCACTGAATATCAGCCTCTGTTGGGTTCCCGGACATTATGAGATTCTTGGTATAGAATCAGTACATCTATTGGTCATAGGGGGCTGTACTATTTCTGATCATGATTTTTTGGCAGATGTTCATCCGCCCAATTTGGCTTAGTGGAGGATTGGATGTAGAAAACAGCCAGCAGACGTTGGATCTCCAGAACCAACTGTATAACTGATAGATCGCTGTGGCCCGAATACATCTGATCCCGATCGGCATACTTAATTGGCGCGTTCAGGAGTGGCCTAACTGAGGCCTGTAGAATTTTAACAGGCCATTGTAAAGTTAGACACATGACAGGCAAATAGGATAGATATATACCTCACAACTACCGTGTGTGTGAGGACTAGTAGGAGTCCGAGACGATGGAATACCTTCTTTGTAGCTGCCCCGCTCTAGCCGTAGGAAGTTAAGAGACTTAGGGGAAAGTTGTATAAAAAACCTAGAGTCCATTTCCTCATTCCGAGTAGGAGATTCAATATGTTTCATGCGGTGTCTTCAATGGCTAACTGGGCCAAGATAACAATGGGGGTTCCCACGATTTTTTCTTCCTTCTCTATCCTATTAATAAAACATAGTTGTACTGTAAATAACTAGTTTGATCACCATTTTAACAAACGGTGCAGGGTATCTGAGCGTCGGCATAGGGGAAGATAATGATTTTACTAGTTTTCTTCGATCTCAGTAATATTTTTATGAAACATGGGAACATTAAGACCGGCCGTGGCATAGTTGTTAGAACACGCGATTACCATGCGGGAGATCGCAGGTTCTAACCTGGCTCCAGTCATCTTAAAAAAAGAAAAATAATAAATAAATTTTTCTTTCATTGTCGGCTCCCCTCGAATGTTGTTGACAGCAACTTCGCAGTATTAAGCGTCGATTCGGCGTGTCTAGTAAGAGCTTCTCAAAACAGGGACGTTCGCATTCGTCGATAAACAAGTAGTTGCCGTTAGTTGTGAATCTAAAAATAGAAAGCGTGTTAATTCACAACAACGCGAGAAGCTATCCCATACCTCATTCATGAGGTGCAAAGGGAAATCAAGTTTAAGTATGTGGCATAGTGGTTAGAACACGCGACTACCATGCGGAAGATCACAGGTTCAACTCCCGGCTCCAGTTATCTTAAAAGAAAAAAAACTTTTCTTTCATTGTCGGCTCCCCTCAATGTTGTTGACAGCAACTTCGCAGTATTAAGTGCCGAGTCAATCGACGTGTCTAGTAAGAGCTTCTCAAACAGTGACGTTCGCATTCGTCGATAAACAAGTAGGTGCCGTTAGTTGTGAATATAAAAATAGAAAGCGTTTTAATTCACAACAACGCGAGTGGCTATCCCATACCTCATTCATGGGGTGCAAAGGGAAATTAAGTTTATTTTTATGGGAACATTACCAATCAAGTAATGACATTAATTTATTGTCTTTTAGTATTAATTGCATAGTATGGCGAGAACTAAGGCCTATACCAGTGTTAGTCATCCCATAGCCTCGTGAGGACGACAATAATCGTATTTTCACACATACACATTCGGAAATTCACATGTATGCGATGCTGTGTTTCATTCAAAACAGTATGTCTATGAAGCAATGATTTTTAGAAGAGAAAATAAGGGGAACCCTTGTAGGTACTTTCCATTTTTTTTTTGTTTTAGAAGAGAAAATAAGGGGAACCCTTGTAGGTACTTTCCATTTTTTTTTTGTTAATTTATTGTTGATGTATACCTTTTGTGTATGCCAGACACAAACTGCAAAAAACACCTTTTCAATTCGGTTGGATTCCCAAAAACCCACATGTCAAAAAACATGTGATTATATTTCACACCATATTCCAAATTTATGTTAACCGCTGTCTTAATGCCCGCGACTGATTTTAGTTATTAAGTACTAAAAAGCAAGAATAATAATAACAACAACACCGATTTCACATAATTATTGTTTTGTTACCCACTTTACATTGTTTATATTAGTGACACATTTTTATTTCGCACCACACAATACAGATTAAATAAACATACGAATATAGTTAATTAAAAAATCATACGCACGCGAGAAATTTGTGCCTCATTGTGCTTAACTTCAACACCACCTGTGCAATCAACAACAACAGAGAATCCTCATCAAAAAAAAAGCACAGAAACAGAAACGAAATGTGCTAAATACTCGATAATCACAACAATAAAGTAAATAAATAAAATAATACATGGAGTGCGCGACATTTTCTATAAATAAAAAAGTGAAGTGTTAAATACTTGAAATATGTAAATTTCACTATCTGTCTGTCACCCAGAAAATACTAAATACAAAAAGATATTTAAATTATTGTGTCAACATTTTCCAACACCTTCAATTGCGTTACGCTCGAGTGAATTAGAAAAAAACGTAGCGAAAATATTGCAGCATAACCAAAAAAAAAAATAATTTAAACGTAAGTATTACAGATTTAAATATTACACATTATAGACCTTGTGAGTAAGGGAATGTACTTATTCATGTGTTATGGTAGAAATCTATATATATAAAAATGGTGGCAAAAATGTATAGTAATTCATCAATTGAGAACGGCTGGACCGATTTTGGTGAAATTTTTTTTCAGTTGTTCGTAATTGCCAGGAGCAGGTTTATGTAAAAGAAAATTTTGGGAAAATCTTCCGGAAAAGCCGGAAAATTGGAAAAACCGAAAATTGCTTTTTTGTATGGAATTTTGTGTGCAATTGTTACGAATGATTTTTCAAATGGAAAAATAAAAAAATTTTGTTTAAAAATTTGGAAAATTCCGGAGATTCGAAAAATTTTAATACTATTTTTCGACGAAATTTAACTTTTCGTCGTACGATTTGATAGTTTTGAACTATGTAACTTGAGAAAAATTTCGGATAATTATTCCGAAATGTCTTTCCGAATGGAAAAATAGATAAATTCTAGGTGGAAAACTCGGAAAACTCCGAAAAAATTGAAAAATTGGCCCAGTTTGCCCTATTTTTTTCCAATTGTTCGTAATTGGCAGGAATTTTTTATGCCAGAATTTTGCGAAAAACTCGGAAAATTCCGGAAAAGCGCAAAAAATTGGATTTTTCATCGACGAATTTTTGCAATTTTCGCATGATTTGATGATTTTGATGTTGGTTGGAAAATTTAGCGAGATAAATAATATCTATATATATAAAAATGGTGTAATAGTAATTCATATAGTCATTCATCAATTGAGCACGGCTGGACCGATTATGCTGAAATTTCGCAATTGCCAGGAGAAGGTTTATGTGAGAGAAAATTTTGGCAAAATCATCCGGAAAAGCCGGGAAATTGGAATATGGAATTTTGTGTGCAATAATTGCAAGGACATGGTTGTTTTTAGGGAGATTTATTTACTAGACTAATGCATCCTCTTAGACAATCAAACTTTGGACGACGTACGCGCTATAATTAGTCGAGCTATAATTAGTCAGAACGTATGTAATAATCAAACGCAAAAGGAACTTGCCAAAAAAATTAATGGAGACGAGCCCATATTGCACAGTTTCGCGCTGCACAAACACCACCTCAAATTCGACAAAATGTTACTAGAAGAAGACCAGTCGTAAATATAGACTTGAATCGCGTTGCTTTTGAATACGATTCTACAATCGCCTACAAAGAACTTCGCTGCGTTGATATCGGTTCATTGTCTGTCGTATGCCAGCATTTCAATGCATTGAAAGTACAATCGGAAACTTCCGGCTTATGCTGCGCTGGTGGCAAGGTGAAATTGCCGTTTTGACTCAACATAAAAAAAACGCACGAACGCAGTTATGCAGTTCAGATAGTATTACTGGAGCTGAGTAAACCCCTATTTCAGTGAAAAATATTTTTTTCATTTTTTTAAAATAGGTCTCAAAAACATTTTATTTCTTTTCGTTGCTTAAACAAAAGAAACTAAGACATAATATTTAATGAAATTAAATGTTTTAGGAATATCTTAAGCAAAGTGTAAACTGTGGTATGGTTTTGTCCATCGTTCGAGTGTTTCCGAAAAAGTTTGATTTTGTGTCAGTGGTATATTTAAAAATAATTCCTCCCATTTTGCTCGAAATTTCTTTCACACATTCAGATTCAAGGCCAAATACATCATCAAGCTAGATCAACGTTGTGCAATTTTTACTTCGATAAAACACGAAATGATCGAACAATTGCAAAATTTTCTGCATTGGATACGATTCGAAAAATACCTTTTTCGAATATATGAATTAGTAGATTTAGGATATTTTAACTTAACATATAAGTGCAATCTATATGATGTACTCATAAACTTTAAAGGCGTTTTCTGTACAATTTCCATTTTACATATACCTTGGTTCAAATTAAGGTATCGATTTGATCACATGCATGTTAACCACCTTTTTACCATTCCATATGAATATCGACAGCGTGCTACCCATTTCGAGGTGAGATCCCAATATATTTTAAGATGAGACCCCAACTGTATCCTTTTTGCGATCGAACATTTTTGTTAGGAGATAACTGCATTTAAAGTTGTTCATATGAATATCGACAGATTCACAGCTATGGCAGGGTAAGAATGTGGAATCACACGATATTGTTCTCAAGCGTCGGGAGACTCATCGGTCATATGATGCACTTCAATATCCGTTGATGTTCTGCCGTGGAGAGGGTGAATATTACCACAATTTAAAGATGGTCAATACAACGACAGGTTTGTTTACAAGTCATCAGGAAAAGAAACGAATAAAAAGGTTAGCTCAAATAATTTTTATGCGTATCGATCGGAAATTGCGTTAGCTGTTGCACCATCTGCTGCCACTTTTTTGAAAGGCGGTCGAACTGCACACTCCGCTTTGAACTTGCCGATGAATCTTCTCATAGTTGACAAGCCATTGGGCACAATATCCAGAAGTTCGGCGACAGCGAAATTGTTGCGCGAATGCAAAATCATCATTTGGGATGAATGCACGATAGCGCATTAATGAGCTTTGGAGGCAGTTGACCGAAAGATGAAGGATTTATGAGGTGATTCGAAACGATTTAATGGGGCTATAATATTTCTGTCGGAAGATTTTCGTCGCCTCCCGCCATCCCAAAATCTACTGCTGCTGATGAAATAAATGTCTTTGTGGCGGAATGACAAAAAGTTGAAATTAACTACGAACATGAGAGTCACATTGCAAAACGACCCATCGGCTACTGCTTTTTTAAAATACCTACTGGCGCATTGTAATGGCCAAATTCCTGTTAATGTTTCAACGGGATTGATGACGTTTCCGTCAAATTTTTTCAAAGGAGAGGAAGTCCTTATACCTCTTATTTCTATTATTCCAACCGATTTTCCCTTCCAATTCTAGCGAATTCAATTCCCCATTCGATTGGCTTTTGCGATGACAATCAATAAATCGCAAGGCCAATCATTGAAAGTTTGTGGGTTCAACCTCGAATTTCTCAGTTTTTCGGGAGTTGGCAAACTCTCTTCATTGTTTGTTTTAGCGCCGGAAAACACATCTAAAAACATTGTTTATCAGACCGCTCTTCACTGATTTCGATTAAATTCAAATAAGTCACATTAAACTTTGAACTATATGGAGCGAGACGAAGTTCGCCGAGTCAGAAGTTGTATTGCAGAACAACGTTTGCCGGGTCAGCTAGTTTAGTATAATGATGTGACAGTGTATTCATTGATCACTTAAGAGTTGGTATAGCTTTGGTATACATATGTTATGTATGTGTTATCGACTTTGAAATCTGTTTTTCATATAGACAAATTTGATGAAACTTATTTTAACTACAACTCTAACATAATGGGTGAAATATATGTTCAACTTGATTTGTGCACTGTATACACAGAATTGGGTTATCATTATCGCTTGCCATCGAAGGTGATAGCCTCATAAATGTCGTTTCTGTAAAATCACTGACCAAACATAAACTTTTTGTTGATGCAATACACTGTGGAACATTTTCAGGGTCATTGTATAAGGGGGGGTCCGGGTTTTGAGAAATACCAAGGCAGAGGACACGTACTAGGCTAGTATAGTAAAACCCCCAAAGAGGTTCGGCATTCAAAGGCCAAACTTTATGACTTTTTAAATTTATACCCTACATCAGGCACACGACACACGAATGAAGGGTATTTTAATTGTGTTCTTCTTCAATTTGTAACGTCCATACGGAGCAGTGGTAGGTATGACAATATATATTAGAATGGCAGCAAAAATTCAACATTGGATTTTCGATTATGCCCGATAGGAATATTGTGTCAGTTGTTGTAAAACAGCTATGGTCAAAATTTGAGCAAAATTTGACCACTTTATGAAGTCAAAGGTCAGATCTGTATATATGAGAATGAATTTTTGTTTGTTTATTTGCTTGTTTATAAAACGGCTATGGTCAAAATCTGAGTAAAATCGGACAACTTTAAGCCGTACACCAAAGAGGTCAGATCCCATATAAAAATGAGTTTTTGTCTTTTTTTAGTACCGTAACGATTTGAAAACGGCTTTACCGATCATTTTGAAATAACAGGATGTAGATGCGTGGTCGGTGGTAAAAATAGGGTACTTTCATTTTTGATATATCAAGTGGGCGTGGCCTAGCTCATTGGACCGCAATATTTGGAGGACATTTTCTTCCAATCGTCTTGAAAATTTGTATGGATGCATATGGCAGTAAAGTTCGTTAACCAACAAAAAATGGGCGGGATCGGATCATTGGGCGTGGTATAGAATTTGAAACTTCAAAACGGCTGTACCTCATAAACTATAAGAGATATAAAGGTTATATTCTGTATGTGTTGTTGGTACAGTTCGGATTACAGCCAGGTTGGAAGTGGTTTGTGCCACGCCCCTTTCTAAAGAAATCGTTATAACAGCCATAATAATAGTTTGATCGTCCTGAAAATTTCACAGCACTGAAGATATATAACCAGGCTGTTTGGAACCAAGTTGGCAAAAAAGGACCGTAGCGCCACCCACAGATGTCAATATTTGACTATTATATATTTGCGAGAAAAAAAATACGAATCCTTTATGGAATATCGGTAAAAAAACATAGGATTTACTAAGTACCTGTCTTTTGACTTCTTTGGGGAACGGGAAATAGTTATCCGATCTTACTCAAATTTTCGTCAGGTATCTTTTACATCAAGAAGCACAACATTCCGGTCGGGAATTTTTAAATTTCTGTTAAAAAAATTGTAAATCCAATTTGCTGTCACCCTAATATAGAAAGGGTGGTAAATTGTAAGGGCCGATGTTGAATGTGAACCACACCTAAACGTCAAGTTTTTTTTCTGCATTTCATTTGACATTTCTCAATCTCAGACTAACTCAATTTGAACCATGGAAAGATATGCAATCGAGCAACGCGTTAAAGGTATTCAGGCTTATTATTAAAATAGGCGTTCAAATCAAAATGCATTTCGTGCACTTTGTGATTTTTTCGTTCAATTTAATCGTCTAAATGTGCGTACAATTGGAAAAATCGTGCAAGAATTTGAGCAACCGGGTCTGTGGGAGATGTGAAAACAGCAGTGCATGCGCGTACGGATCGTACTGCAGAAAATATTGCTGCTGTTCGCGATAGTGTGACTGAAGAGCCATCCACCTTAACTCGTCGTCGTGCCCAACAATTGCACCTCTCATAAAGACTTGCATTTACACGCTTACAAGGTGCAATTGACTCAAGAACCATAGCCTTTTGACCATTCCAAACGTTGTCAATGGTCAAAATCGTGGCAAGAAATGGCAACAGTGGATGATCAATTTTTGAAGAAAATCGTCTTCAGTGATGAGGCATATTTCCACCTCAGTGGATTTGTCAATAAGCAAATTTCCACCTCAGTGGATTTGTCAATAAGCAAAATTTCCGCATTTGGGCGGATGATAATCCAAGAGAGATTTGTCGAAAAACCAATGCACCCACAAAGAGTGACTGTTTGGTGTAGTTTATGGGCTGGCGGCATCATCGGGCCGTATTTTTTTCCAAAATGAGGCCGATCAGGCAGTTACTGTAGATGGTGTTCGCTATCGTAATATGATAAAAAATTTCTTATGGCCAGAATTAGAAGATATGGATGTGGACGATATGTGGTTTCAATAGGACGGTGCCACTTGGCACACAGCTAACGAAACAATGGCTCTTTTGCGCAACAAATTCAATGGCCGTGTTATCTCACGTGGCCACCAAGATCATGTGATTTGACACCGTTGGAGTTCTTTCTTTGGGGTTATTTGAATGAAAAGGTGTATGTCGATAAGCCAGCAACAATTCAAGAGCTAAAGGATGAGATAATTCGGTACATTAACGACATAGAAACTCAATTATGCCTCAGCGTCATCGAAAATTCGGACCATCGGATGGATATTTTGTTCTACACATAATTGAACCATACTAATATTATCATAATAAAAAAATTGGAATAATTTCCTAAATTTTTTGTGTTTTATTGATCTGCATAGAAATCTAACTCGATTTAAATATGTCCGTCTGTCTGTCTGTCCCCGCGATTACAGCCTCTCTTACGGCTGAAATTTGGAAAGCAAACTTCTATCCTCAAAGCGAAAGTTTAGTTCTAAGATGAGACCGATTGGTCAAACAAAGTCCCACCATCCGTACAATATCTTTCATTTTGGGGGTGTCCGTCTGACTGTCTCCGCGAACAGCAGTAGTTTAATAGCAATCAAGCCGAAATTTTGTATGCAAGCCCTACTCTAAGCGGAGGTTAAGTTCTTAGATGAGCCCGATCGATCAAAAACTAAAGCTATCGAGCCTACATTTTGTATGCAGGCTTCTCTACTATCAGCGGAGGTTAAGTTCTAAGATGAGCATGATAGGTCAAAAACTACTGCCACCTACCATACAATCTTTACTTTTTGGGGGTTTCCATCTATTTGTACCCTCGATTACAGCTGTAGTTTAAAAAATGTTGAGGTGAAATTTAATATGCAAGCACATACTCTCTAAGCGAAGGGTTAGTTCTAAGATGAGCAAGATCCGACAATAACTACACCTCCCAAACAATATCTACCTTTTTGGAAGTGTCCGTCTGTCTGTCCCCGCTATTACAGCCGTAGTTGAAGAGAAATCTAGCATTTCATTCTTCAGCTGTATTATAGAGAACGACAAACGCTTTAGTTTTACCAAACTGACCTAGTACCTTAAACCTGACTTGGAATTGCTCACCGTCCCAGGATTGGCTGTTGCACTGTGTTATAAAATCATAAATCCACAATATTGGAACGTTGTGCATACATATGTATGCAGCGAGTACCATATGCAAACTAGCTACATATGTACAGTACTGTACATGAGGCAGTGTAGTCATTCAACATTATCAGCAATGGCCAGTTTTCCCACATAGCACATATCAGATAGAACAAGAAAATTTAAGTTTTCAGAAAAAATTCGAAAAAAAAGGCGATAAATTAAATTTTTTCAACATTTCATTCAATAAAGTTAGCCCAACTTGATTTTTTACATTGATATATAAATAGAAATTATTTATATAAGCCTTAGCTACACTTCTGCTGAAGAATGAGATGAGAAAACATCAACGGTTCCTGAGTTATAGCTGCAAAATTAAGCGAATAAAAATGAAGATACGAAAAATAATGTAAAAGCTCATACTGACCTAGTACTTTCACCATGACTTAGAATTTCTCACCCCCAGATTGGCTGTTACATTGTGTTACGTACAGGTCAACATCGTGAGGGTTGGAGTCGAGCCATAAATGGCAAATTATGCTTCTTAGCTTTATCATTCATTCAAAAAATGGGTCACGTCTTCAGAAATAATTTTTCGTTCAAAGTTGAAAAATTGCCAATGCACTAACAAACAGATAATAAAGTTGTATCAATAATTTTTGACGTTCTTCTCTCTCGTGATTTTTGTCGTGGTGATTTGGCCTGAGTAACTGAATAACGAACCGCATGTATGACAGATGTTGCCAACACAATATGACCACTACAGGCTGCCAACATCGACCCGCACCAATTGAAAACCTTTTTATATCGAAATCTTTTCCAATCCAAATTGAAATCAAATTTCGCTCATGTGGTGCAAGACCGTCATAACTCGAAAAAATTCGATTCCGAGATGAATGCATTTAAAGTTTAAAAGTTACTCCCACCTTGCTAAGAATAGAGGATATCAAGTAGTTCTCAAACGGAGTGTATTAAAAATATCCATATGAATTTTTTTTATCGCAATAACTAAAAAAATTACGAATTTTGACTTATGCCGGTCTTGTGCCAAATGAGCGGTTTCTGCTCCAGCGAAACTTAGTTTTGTAGCATGAAAACTAAATATAAATATAGGTTTCATTGTAACTATGCTTTTCTTCCAACTTGCCCCTTCTGATACATACGTACAGTGACCATCCGAAGTTGTCAGCGATCATTTTAGTAAAAAAACCACTAATAACATAGCTTTTTTTAAATTAATACAATTTTCTCATTTCACTTTTAAGCTCCCTATTATACCTTTTATTAAAGTTAAATCTCCCCTTTTGTTGCCATCGCCTTCATTAATGTAACGAATCTCATCTCAAGATTCGCATGAGGTGTAGCAACAGCAGCAGCAACAGCAGCAGCAACACTAAAGAAACAACTATTTATATATGTTTCCTAGGGGGTTACAGCTTTAAACATTCCACATATATATTGCAGTAAACTTAATGACTCGAAACTAAACTACACGATTCTCAAGGACGAAACTAATAACACAGGGTGAAAGAAATAAAAACCCAATGAGCTGTTTGTGATATTTCTGTAGCGTCATCATACAAAGTAGTTACGTTGTTGTTGCTGTTGGTTCTTTATTTCGACGACGACGACGTCGTCATCTTCTTTGCTATTGCGACTCCGTGATGAGCACAAGATGAACCCTAGAGATACCATCATGGGCTAATATACAACAAAACAACAAAAACAAAAACGTAACGAAAACATAAAAAGTGGCTAAAAATATATTCTGTGCTGATAGAGGCAAGTGCTAGCTAGATACAACCAACAGTTTTACAGCGTTCTCATACATAGCTGCTGGTGCGCCATAACGAGACAACACAGTTACAACAACTATCTGCTGAACTGCATGTCTAGATTGGGGCGATGATGTTACCGATGTTTCCACCAAAGAGGGACCACAACAAACAAATGCGACAAAACATGATGATGCGACTCAAGAGTGTTGTGTAACTCGCATCCTTATGTAAAACTATTTTTATAAATAAGATAACAGCGTGTGATGGTGGCGTTGTAGCAGCCACTACCACGACTGGTAAACTGTTCAGGGGACTCTTTAACTGGTATTTGGTGTTGCTGTTGTTGTTGGTGGTGGCAGTATGTGAGCGCCTAAAGGCATCTGGTTGGTTGCACATGCTCATAGCAGCCAGTGGCTGCCACTACCTTTAAATAGGGAAGAGGAAACCACTCACATGTGTGTGACATGAATCGACGTCGTCAGCCACCAAGCAGCCATTGCAGCAGCAGCAACAGCATTGTGCCACACGTTCGAGATACGAAAAGAGTTTTAACTTTAGAATTTTGTTAACACTCGAATGCATTTCTGTCCAATTCCATTTTGTGTTCGCACTATCACGAGTAACGATGAACGTGTGAATGTTTCACACATCGAAGGAAATTAATTGGTAATTTCTGGCGCTAAAAGGCGACTACGTTTGTAAATGGCTTTAAGAAATGTCATCGTTTACGTAGGCGAGAAATGTACTAAATTTTAAATCATAGCACATTCTTAATTTAAATTTAATACATAAAGGGGAATAGCAATTAAAAGTTAATTGAAGAATAGTAGGGTCTAAGCCAAGATTCGCATTTAACTCTTGCATTTAGTTATATATGTTATTGTAATTAAAATGTGGATTTAACAATCCACAATCCTTAAAATACCCAACAAAAAGTTTTATTCGTTAACACAAAAGGACACAAAGGACAGTATCACAATATTTTTCCAAAATTCACATCCCGTAATAACCGTCGGCAGTAGTATGAAAAACTCTTCGGAAACTATTCGAATACGTAAGATCTTGTCCAAAAACAATACCATCGTACATACAGAGAACATATGGCTCATGGACGACCAACAGTCGCTAAACCATAGAATTACTACTGGAAGCACGCTACCCAATCTGTCAGTAAAGTGATTACCAGTATATAAAAAAGTCGGACAGAATTGGCGCCTTTCGAGCTATAAGCTACAAAATTTTATTTATCCCTAAAGGGTGTAAGGCTTATCTTCCTTCCTATTTAAAACTTTGCAGGGAAATATTGATGTATATATCAGATCATCTCTTAAACCTTTAGCTCTGTCGAGGGGTCAGCATGCCTACGCGAAGGGTAAATCTACGGAAACTGTTTTATATCCGATAATCTGTCTTATAAAAAGATCTCTGAACTACAAAGAATACACACATACAGGAACCTTCCCGGATATCGAGGGATTTCGATAATGTCCTGAATCTATAATTGACTTAATGTAACAACTGGATATTCTTCTTCTTTTTAACCCATTAGTGCATAGAGTCCCTTTAAAGGGACGCTAACATTTCAGGACGTCACGACCGGATTTAGATATATTTACTTGAAGAAAGTGTTCTGTAGAGTAGTTGACATATCAACAAACAGTTATCTTTACATTTGTTTCGAGTGTGATGCTTCGCGTGTTGGAACCAGTGCAAAATATGGGAAAAGAATTAAAAAAAATCTCAAAACACGTGAAGGGTAAGCAATAATTAAATAAAACTATAAATAATTGTGTTGCTATAACTTCAGCAGGTGTATTCGGTATAAAGTAGATACATTCAATATATTTAAGCAGAATTGAGTAGTAAAAAAATTATAACTTGTGAATTGAGCGGTGTTTTTTAAAGTGTCCCTTATAAAGGACGCTATGCTGTGGGGGTAGTTTAAAATCATATTTTTTATAGTCTTACAGTTGCCGAAATTTTGTAAGAATTGGAAGCTTTTGATGGCTATTTGCACGAATCCGATATTTATACGGTTCCCCCATTAGATGGCAATGATTCTGATGGAGTGAGGACGAGCATGAGGCAAATCTCAACCATCTTGGCAGAAAATTGTTATCAACCGAGGGGGAAATGGAACAAGATGGAAATGATGAATGGAATGACAGCGACGATGAACCACTAACGAAGTATCAACAAACTGATATTTCCAGTAGGAGTGTTTGAACTGGGGTTAGTTGGCATAAAATAGATCCAAGTTACGTAATTGAGACTCAATGCGAAATAGTTCCACCCAGCGTCGAAGCTCAATCGGCCAAAACCAACAAAATTTTTTGAACTTTTTTTTCTGAATGAAAACAGGTCATGCAAACACTATGCAAGAGGGTAGGGTGCTATACAAATACCTCAGGCAAAAGTATTTCAGCATTATAATCAAGGCATGTGCGGCGTTGATAAGATGGATCAGATGGTCGCCGTCTACCAGTCGCGTATCACACTGCGTAAGTGGTGGTGGCCAATATTTCCTTATCTACTGGATGCGTCGGTTGTAAGTGCATGTATCCTTATGAGAAAACTTTATCCAAATAATGCAAACTGTGCCAGCTTGCTAATTTTCCGCAGCTACATAGCGACTTCCTACTTGGAAAGGTATGGAGTGCCCTCTGTAAGAGGTTCAACTAGGACAAATGTTAGTACCGATACACGTTTCGGCGGTAGGAATCACACATTTGACTACTCCAAAACCGATAGGCGTTGTGACAATCGCGGCAAGAGGTCAAATTTCATTTGTATTAAATGTGAGAAAGATCTTCACCCTAAAGAATATTTTAAAAATTATCATACGCCAAGTGTTCTCACTGCATAGAGTCCCTTAAAAGGGACGGTCTGTAAGTTATTCGTTTTTTTCAATAAATCTGCTTAAAAATGCTTTATTAGGATTGTTTTATTTAATAATAAATCAAAATAGTTACAAAAGGTACGCCAGGGAACTTCATGCACTAATGGGTTAATTGGCAGCATCAACGGAAATTTATCTATCAGTAGCCGCACTTAGAAAAGAATTCCAAGCGCTTTTGTCTCTTGCGCTTCGTAGATAGTTATTATTGTCGACTAGTTAGTCAGTTGCGACTAGTTAGCTCTTAGTTAGTCACACCAAGTGTACATAACAGCTCTTTCACCTGGTCCATCCAACGACGTTTTGATCTTCTCCTCCTGCGCAGCCCATCGAGTTTATTGACGAAGGCATTTCTAACTGGAACCTTTTCATCCATACCACTTCGTGCTACGTGTCCCAGCCAGCACATTCGGTCTATTTCAACGCGCTCGACTACATCGATGTCGTTGTTCAGCTCATACAGCTCGTGGTTCATTCGACGACGATACTCGCTATTAACGACCAACTATTTTGTGAAGTATTTTTCTCTCGAAAACTCCTAGAATAGATTGATCCGTTTGCGTCATTATCCAGGATTCTGCGCTGTAGAGGAAGACAGGTAGTATCAGCCAAGGTAGACAAAATCATCTACAACTTTAAAGTTATAGTTGTCAACGTTCAAACAGCGTTCCAGAAGAGTGGATTCTTTGTTCGTTGAAACTAATAACTTGGTTTTGTCCTCGTTTATCACCAGAACCACTTCAGCCGACTGCTTTTCAATGCTCTAAAAAACCGCAGTAACATCTCGCAATCCACTTCCAATAATATCAATATCATCAGCATACGCGAGCAATATGTGGCTTTTGTTAAATATGGTGTCATTCCTGTTTACTGCTGCTTTCCGCATGATCATCTCCATTATGATGTTAAAGAGATCGCAGGACAGACTATCGCCTTGTCTAAAGCCTCGCTTGGTAGAAAGTGGCTCTGACAGATTTTTACCAATTTTCACTGAAGACTTTGTGTCAGTCAGTGTCATCCCGCAGAGTCGAATTAGTTTCGCGGGGATACCAAATTCAGCCATAGCATCCAACAATTTCTGTCGTATCGGACTGTCGAATGCAGCTTTGTAATCGATGAACAGATGGTAGGTGTTGATCTGCATTTCTTGGGTCTTCTCCAGGATTTGTCGTATTATGAATATCTGGTCGGTCGTGAATTTACCAGGTCTATAGGTACACTGATAAGGTCAAATCAGGTTCACCAGAATGGGCTTTAGTCTTTCACATAACACACTAGACATGTCCTTGTATGCGATGGGTAAGAGGCTAATCCCGCGATAGTTGGTACATACACTTAGGTCGCCTTTCATAAGCACAGAACATTCAGATTTCAATCATCTGGCATGCATTCCTTGAGCCAAATCGCGTTTAAGAGCTGGTGCATGCATGCTGCCAGCCCATCGCCGCCGGCTTTAAAAAGCTTTTTAAGTTTTCTTAGCACACTCTGAGTGTCCGTGACCAGATTTCCATCTCTGTCCTTACAGGTGAGGATCCCTGTTCCAAAACCTTTGCTTTTAACCTTTTGGTAGAACTTTCGGGCTTCACCTCTATCCATGTAGTTATCGATATCCTGGCTCTCCCTTTTCTGCCAGAGACGCTTTTTCCGCCTGAACAGGCGTTTCAAATCCCTCCTCTTCTAATTACAACGTTCCGTCACCGCACGAGTTGCAATTGCCTGCATTTTTGCCTAGTATGCTGCATTATTTTCCTCATATATTGCGCGGCATATCTCATCGTACATGGGCTTGTCTGAGCTTGATTTTTCATAAGCCAGTACGGTCGTTGCGGTAATGGTCATAATATTCTCAATATTATGCCACTGTGTGTCGAGAACATTTGAAGTAATAAAAAGAGTTGGTTGGAATAGGCATTAGCTATCTCGGTGGTATGTAGCTTTATGATATTTAGCTTCTTTTGAGTTGATTACGAAAGTTTTTAGCATTACTTAATCGCGTGCGTACTTTGGCTGCAACAACTGATCCGATACACCACCCATCACACGCATAACACTTGAGACAGGCCTTCCATCGATTACCACGTGATCAATCTTATTTCTTGTCTTTTGATCAGGGGATATTCAGGTTGCTTTGTGGATATCTTTATGCGGAAAACTGGTTCCACTCACAACCATGTTTCTTGCCGACACAATACTAACCAGCCAGTCAGACTCCGTTATCGGAGTCTGAAGGTCTTCCCTTCATATTTTAGCATTAAAATCTCCCAGAACAATTTTAATGTCATGTTATGTATCTCCTCGAGGCGCTTATAGAATGCATCTTAAATGTCGTCATCATTGTCTTCCGTCGGGGCGCGTACTCAAAGAGGGCGTAAATAAAAATATTTCGGCCGGATGCGAATAGTGGCTATTCGGTCACTTACAGGGTTAAAAAGCGAGACCAGGTGTCGAAGTCTCTTACCGACTATGAATCCCCATCCAAATATGTGTCTTTCTACTTGGCAGCTGTAATAGATGTCACAGTTCTTTCGCCGTGTGCATCCTTGTCCCGTCCATCTCATTTCCTGTATGGCGGTGATGTCAGCCTTGTATTTGTCAAGAACATCCGCCAGTTTGGATAGAGGCATCATCTCTGTATAGAGTTCCAGATGCATATCCTTAAATCATGGTCCCTATAACGTTGCGGGGGTCGTCAACATTTTGGGGGGTTCTTGTTTTTTCTTTTCTTCGTGCTTTCATAATAATTGTTTTGTTTAAGGAGAGTGGCTTATTAGGCCACCGCGCCCGATCCTAGTTTCTTGGGGCTGCCAAAGCCACTTAGAGAGCCTATGTGTTGAGCTTCAGTTACTTCTGTTACCTACTTCCTAAGACGCATCGGTAGTAGCATGCCGTTTAGGTTACCCAACATTGCGCCTTCTCACATTTGCTGCCACTGAACGGATGTTCAGTGGCATTGCCCGGGGAATACGTGATCTCTCAGACGTTGTGAGATGCTTGGGAACCTCCAAAGATAACTTCTGGTTATTCCCAAATGCATAACAATCAGAAAGACTCGAATTGAAGGAAATTACCCATTCTTCTACCATAGATATACCCTGTTCAAAAGACAAAACACCAAATTGTTCAAGTGATGATCGAGGGAAAACATATGTACGCATTTGATTTAGCAGCGCCAGTCATAACCAAGGCAAAGGAGGCTAAACATCGCAAAGCTGCATATCCTCTAGTAGCCAATGCTTAATAATCCAATAAGGTCGTTGCGATAGTGGTCATAGAATTCGCCACATGTTGCCACTGTGTGTCGGGAACTTCAGAATCAGGGGGGTTTATTTGAAGTAATTGAAAAAGTTGGTTGGAGTAAGCATTGGCTATTCTGGTAGTACGGTAGAAGCTGTATCTAGCTTCCTTAGTGTTGATTTTGCACTACTTACAGCAAAAGCCTCATTCAACTTGCTTAGTTTGGTTCATACCTGTAACTGCAACCATCTCAAGGGACGAGAAAATGCCATACATATTGGCAAAAATTATAAATAACTGTAACATTTTCAATATTTACATTTTTTCAAATTTTCACATTTCGCAATGTCAGGAGTCAAGTGGTATCTCTGTGATGTTGATATACAATTCTAATATTCTAGTTATCAAAGTAGTGTCGCTCATTAATGTCCACTTGTAAAGGATTATAGGTAATCGTTAGAATGTCATTATACCCAAAAATATTTGTGTGTTATATACCAACACGCAGTTCGCATCGTCACTTCGATATTCACAGTCATTTTCAATCCCTTTATGGTTGCTATAATCTTCTGAACGATTTGTTGGAACGTGACACAAAGTGCATTAAAACTCCAAAATAAATGACTGCATGACACTATCACATTAATTTAAATGTAGGTTCTCTGTTGTTGATGTTATGGAGTTTTGCTGCAGCATTTTCATTTCAGATGCTGCAGATTGAGGTGACTGTTGTCAACTTAACTTAGCAGGGTGTAATATATGGTTATAGGTTTGGCTAAGATAACTCTGTGGGGAAAAGATGGTGATCATGGTTGTATCTTAAAAAAGAAAAGCAGTAAGTGATTAATATAAATTAGTGTCGATATAAAAATATTTACGAAAATATAAACACAACAGCATTTTACAATAAATTAATTAAGCAATTAACAAATCTATAAAATAAATAATCTTTAAAACGGTAATGGATGGTTAATCTTGCTGGGGTAGGGGTGGGTAGCTCAAACACATAAATCAAAACTCTGATTGTGGCATAGCTACTCAGTATTACATAGCAGTATGAAGTTAGCACTTTTCATTGAAAAATTATACATTATTCAGACTTTCATAGAAAAAAACATGTGTAGTTAAAAGTTTACCCAAAATTTCGTAGGTATGTAGTTAAATATGAAAGTGTGAAAAAATATATGAGAAATGTTTTGATATCGAGTAGGATAAACGTAAACTTTATTTCCCTTTACACCCCATGAATGAGGTATGGGATAGTATCTCGCGTTGTTGTGAATTAACACGCTTTCTATTTTACATTCACAACAATCGGCACCTACTTGTTTATCGACGAATGCCAACGTCACTGTTTGAGAAGCTTTTACTAGACATGCCGATAGGCACGACACTATTCTGCGAAGTTGCAGACGACAACATCGAGGGGGCCGGTTATGAAAGAAAAGTATATTTTTTTTTTAGATGGCTGGAGCCAGGAGTTGAACCTGGAATCTCCCGCATGGTAGTCGCGTGTTCTAACCATCATGCCACGGCCAGTCATGATCCCCCGAGTAGGATAACTGTTTTGTATAGCATAGATTTAGTATCCTTAGAAGAGCTAGGACTTTAATAGTTTTATGTATATAGCGATCTCAGATCTGTCATTAGGCTTAATATATCAATTACAATTGACATCCTTTGTATAACATCCTTGTTGCAATAATTTAAAAAATTTCACCTTTAATTATTTTTTTCCAACTTAACGCATGTGCCACCCCTCGTACAATAAATTTGACACGGAAGACCATCATTGCTGACATCGCTTCCACAGCGGTTTTAAAATCGTTGATAAAAATTACAATTTAACACTGACAGTACCAAAAAAAAACCAAAACAACAACTACAATAGTGACCACACAAATAAGAGGGAAATAAACAAATCAACAAAAAAACAACAGACCTGAGGTCTTGTAAACAACAAAGTGACCATTAAGTAGTCACGTACGTACATACGTACAAAGCGAAGTCACTGTCAGGATCCGCAGGTGGGTCGAGCATTTAGACGGACAACGCACAAACAAACGAAATGGACTAGACAAACAACAACAGCAACAACGTCGACTTTGATGTTGACCAACACAGAAAAATATAAAATTAGACTTTTGATGATCCTACTAAGCGCGACAACAGACCGACACTCCAGGTCTCTGCCTAGTCTAAAAAAAGCTCGCGTTTGTTCGTCACTGGTTTCATTCTACTTTTTGTCTATATGTATGTACTCGTATCGGGGCTATTTAGTTCTTCATCTGGACATTAGTATATATTATATGTAATATACTTATACATATGCATATTTATGTTATGTGTGTTTACTTTGTGTATGTTTGTGGTGCACATATGATTGCGGCGGCTATGTGGTCCTCTGTCCCTGCTTGATTTTTATGGGATCGCATCGCACAAAAAGCGCATCACGTGACTATTTACTTAACAATTTACGTGGCGATTATTATCTTTGTATGTTGGCTAGCAGCGTCCGTATGTTGTATGTTGTTTTTGTGCGAATCTTTGTTTGCTGTTGGCTACTTTGCAGCAGTATAAACCGGACCACCACAAGCACTGCAGGCGGTCATGTGGTTACGAGGTGAGGTATTGTAATGGTGAAAAAAGAGACGAAGATGCTCTTTTATAATATGAATGGACATTTCTTAATATTTAAAATTAATGGAATTTGACGATCCCCACAAACATTATATACGCTATGATTTAAGGATATACACCTGAAATGTTCCGATTAGCAGATGTCCTCCACAAATACAAGTCAACAGAACGATACAGAAAATGAGATGAACCGGACAGGTAATCACACGACGAAATAACTGCGCAATATTTTAGAGCTGCCACGTATAAAGACACGAATTTGGATGTGCAGTAGGGTGGCAACTTTGAATTTTCGGTATTGTTTGAACTGAATATTGTATTAGTTGTTATAAAATAACTATGGTCAAAATTTTAGCAAAATCGGACAACTTTAATTAGCGCCACAAAGAGGTCAAAGGTCAAATCTTATTCTTTGTTTGGTTTTTTTTTTAATTTTCACAGAATGTAACTGTGTGGTCGGTGGTGAAAATAAGGTTTGATATATCAAGTGGTCGTGACCCCGTGCATTAACATATATTTTTCGAGGACTGTTCATTCTGTGGCTTTGAAAATTGGTGTGGATAAATTTGGCAAAAAAGTTCTTGATTCAACAGAGAATGGACAGAATCTGATTTGGTATAAAACATGAAAATTTAAACGGCTGTATCTCATGAACTGTAAGAGGTATAACGATGATATTTGGTATGTGTTGCCGATACAGTATGAATTACACCCAGGATGGATGTAGGCTGTGCCATGCCTCATTTAAAAAAAAAACCTTTATAACAGTCATAATAAAATTTGTGCTGAAAGTCACAGTAAAGTCGAGATACAGCCAGGCTATTTGGAACCAAGATAGCAAAAGGGGCCGAGATGCCACCCACGCATGTCAATATATGTGACTATCACATATTTACGAGAAAAACATACAATTCCTTAAACGAATATTGGTAATTTATATAGAAACTACTAAGGATTTACTAAAAACATGACTTTTGACCTCTTTGGGGAACAGAAAATAGTTCTCCGATCTCACTCACATTTCCTTCATGAATCTTTTACATCAAGAGGCACAATATTCCGGTCGAACATTTTTAAATTTTCGCATACCTTTCGCCGAAACTCTAATCGAAACTCTAATTCAATGCGGACGGAAGATATATATGTGACCGCAGCCTTAACATGACATTAAAATTGTTCTAGGAGATTTTGTCCTAAAAGAGCAACGGAAGATACTCTTAAGCAATCGGAAAATTGGGCGAACACAACAATACCTCCAATAACAGATTCAACTGGTTAACTTCGCGTCGGCAAGAAACATGGTAGTGAGTGGTGGCAGATTCTCGCATAATGATATCCACAAGACAAACTGGATATCCCCTGATCAAACCACAAGACAGATTGATCATGTGGTAATCGTTGGAAGGCATTTCTCAAGGGTAATGGAAATATTGACTCGGATCGTCGCCTAGTTGCAGCCACGGTAAGCTCGCGATTAAGTAGTGTTAAACACGCTTCCAAACGCATAGGAAGCTAGACATCAGAAAGTTGCATACAACCGCGATAGCCAATGCCTACTCTCTCTCAAGTACTTCGAACCTACCCCCAAAACTCTGATGTTCCCGACACATAATGGCAGCCTATTGCAAATTCTATGGCCACTGCCTCAATGACCGTACTGGGTTATGAAAAACCACGCTCTGACAACCCCTGATGAGGAAAGTCGCAAAACGTCTGAAGCAAATGATACTGCATACATGGCAAAACTGCAGCCAATGGCAACGCATGCAGTGACGGAGCGTTATAACGAGTGGCGAATGGAGATGGAACGCATATTCAGGAGGAAAATTGTTTATGAAAGAAAGGAGAGAGCCCGAAAGTTCTACCAAAGCGTAAAACGCAAAGGTTTTGGAACAGAGGTTCCCACCTGTAAGGAAAAACTTAATTTCCCTTTACACCCCATGGATGAGGTATGGGATAGCTTCTCGCGTTGTTGTGAATTAACACGATTTCTATACTGCAAAGTTGCTGTCGACGACATTCGAGGGGAGCCGACAATGTAAGATTTAGTTTTAGTTATTTTTTTTTCTTGTAAGATGAGTGGAGCCAGGAGTTGAACCTGTGATCTCCCGCATGGTAGTCGCGTGTTCTAACCACTATGCCACGGCCGGTCCCACCTGTAAGGATGGCAACGGAAATCAGATCACGGACATTTAGAGTATGCTGTATATATGAAGGGAACATTTTCGTACTCTACTGGTTCCCAAAGCCAGTGACTATTTACTTAACAATTTACGTGGCGATTATTATCTTTGTATGTTGGCTAGCAGCGTCCGTATGTTGTATGTTGTTTTTGTGCGAATCTTTGTTTGCTGTTGGCTACTTTGCAGCAGTATAAACCGGACCACCACAAGCACTGCAGGCGGTCATGTGGTTACGAGGTGAGGTATTGTAATGGTGAAAAAAGAGACGAAGATGCTCTTTTATAATATGAATGGACATTTCTTAATATTTAAAATTAATGGAATTTGACGATCCCCACAAACATTATATACGCTATGATTTAAGGATATACACCTGAAATGTTCCGATTAGCAGATGTCCTCCACAAATACAAGTCAACAGAACGATACAGAAAATGAGATGAACCGGACAGGTAATCACACGACGAAATAACTGCGCAATATTTTAGAGCTGCCACGTATAAAGACACGAATTTGGATGTGCAGTAGGGTGGCAACTTTGAATTTTCGGTATTGTTTGAACTGAATATTGTATTAGTTGTTATAAAATAACTATGGTCAAAATTTTAGCAAAATCGGACAACTTTAATTAGCGCCACAAAGAGGTCAAAGGTCAAATCTTATTCTTTGTTTGGTTTTTTTTTTAATTTTCACAGAATGTAACTGTGTGGTCGGTGGTGAAAATAAGGTTTGATATATCAAGTGGTCGTGACCCCGTGCATTAACATATATTTTTCGAGGACTGTTCATTCTGTGGCTTTGAAAATTGGTGTGGATAAATTTGGCAAAAAAGTTCTTGATTCAACAGAGAATGGACAGAATCTGATTTGGTATAAAACATGAAAATTTAAACGGCTGTATCTCATGAACTGTAAGAGGTATAACGATGATATTTGGTATGTGTTGCCGATACAGTATGAATTACACCCAGGATGGATGTAGGCTGTGCCATGCCTCATTTAAAAAAAAAACCTTTATAACAGTCATAATAAAATTTGTGCTGAAAGTCACAGTAAAGTCGAGATACAGCCAGGCTATTTGGAACCAAGATAGCAAAAGGGGCCGAGATGCCACCCACGCATGTCAATATATGTGACTATCACATATTTACGAGAAAAACATACAATTCCTTAAACGAATATTGGTAATTTATATAGAAACTACTAAGGATTTACTAAAAACATGACTTTTGACCTCTTTGGGGAACAGAAAATAGTTCTCCGATCTCACTCACATTTCCTTCATGAATCTTTTACATCAAGAGGCACAATATTCCGGTCGAACATTTTTAAATTTTCGCATACCTTTCGCCGAAACTCTAATCGAAACTCTAATTCAATGCGGACGGAAGATATATATGTGACCGCAGCCTTAACATGACATTAAAATTGTTCTAGGAGATTTTGTCCTAAAAGAGCAACGGAAGATACTCTTAAGCAATCGGAAAATTGGGCGAACACAACAATACCTCCAATAACAGATTCAACTGGTTAACTTCGCGTCGGCAAGAAACATGGTAGTGAGTGGTGGCAGATTCTCGCATAATGATATCCACAAGACAAACTGGATATCCCCTGATCAAACCACAAGACAGATTGATCATGTGGTAATCGTTGGAAGGCATTTCTCAAGGGTAATGGAAATATTGACTCGGATCGTCGCCTAGTTGCAGCCACGGTAAGCTCGCGATTAAGTAGTGTTAAACACGCTTCCAAACGCATAGGAAGCTAGACATCAGAAAGTTGCATACAACCGCGATAGCCAATGCCTACTCTCTCTCAAGTACTTCGAACCTACCCCCAAAACTCTGATGTTCCCGACACATAATGGCAGCCTATTGCAAATTCTATGGCCACTGCCTCAATGACCGTACTGGGTTATGAAAAACCACGCTCTGACAACCCCTGATGAGGAAAGTCGCAAAACGTCTGAAGCAAATGATACTGCATACATGGCAAAACTGCAGCCAATGGCAACGCATGCAGTGACGGAGCGTTATAACGAGTGGCGAATGGAGATGGAACGCATATTCAGGAGGAAAATTGTTTATGAAAGAAAGGAGAGAGCCCGAAAGTTCTACCAAAGCGTAAAACGCAAAGGTTTTGGAACAGAGGTTCCCACCTGTAAGGAAAAACTTAATTTCCCTTTACACCCCATGGATGAGGTATGGGATAGCTTCTCGCGTTGTTGTGAATTAACACGATTTCTATACTGCAAAGTTGCTGTCGACGACATTCGAGGGGAGCCGACAATGTAAGATTTAGTTTTAGTTATTTTTTTTTCTTGTAAGATGAGTGGAGCCAGGAGTTGAACCTGTGATCTCCCGCATGGTAGTCGCGTGTTCTAACCACTATGCCACGGCCGGTCCCACCTGTAAGGATGGCAACGGAAATCAGATCACGGACATTTAGAGTATGCTGTATATATGAAGGGAACATTTTCGTACTCTACTGGTTCCCAAAGCCAGCATAAGTAACGAAATCACGCCAATCATCGATGACGGAGTAGACTGTTCGCCACCGAGCAAAACGAGATCAGCACGGCTTATAAACGATAAAGCTGCAGGCGCCGATGTACTGCCGGCAGACCTATTTAAAGCTGGCAAAGTGCATGCCCAGTGATTGATATCTGAGAGTTCTATGTCCTGTGCTTAAGAAAGGCGATACACTGTTTAAGAAGCTTTTACTAGACATACCGATTGATCCGACCCTACACTGCGAAGTTGCTGTATCTGTAGATGCCTGGAGCCAGGAATCGAACCATGGATCTGCCGTATGGTAGTCGCGTGTCTAACCAGCATGCAACGACCGGTCCACACTATGACAAATCCTGGAAAAGACACAAGAAATGTAGATCCGCACTAACCAATTTTTTTCGATTACAAAGCTGCATTTGCTAGTCCGATGCGACAGAAACTAATAAATGCTGAGTTAGGTATTCGCGCGAAGCTTATACGACTTTGCGGGATGACACTGACTGACACAAAGACTTTGGTAAAAATAGGCAAAAATCTGACAGTAATTTTCTACAAAGCGAAGCTTTAGACAAGACGATTGTCTGTCACACAATCTCTTTAACATTCTAATGGATATGATCATGCTCTAGGCTGCTGTAAATACTAGTGATACCATTTTTAATAAAAGTTATATGCATACCGCATACACTGATGATATAGATATATTAGGTCAAGGACTGCTTCTGCAGTCAGCAGAAGCGGGTATAACAATAAATGAGGAGAATTTATTTTAACGAAGAGTGTGCGTGAACGATGACTACTATAACTTTGAAGTGTTCTTCGATAATTTTGTCTACCCTGGCTCCGCCTTAAACAAAAATAATAATTTCAGCTTGGAAATCAAGTCTGATAGTCTTGATACTGATCTTACCTGTCTTGCCACACAGCGAAAAATCCTGTGTAAATTTCCGTACGACTTAATTTTTCAATCAGTTGCGTACTCGAACAAAAAACTTAAAACATAACTTTTATATGGTGACAACTTTCAACCAGAGTATTTTTTTTTTTAAACTGCCTTTGCCATCCAAAACGTCGGATCGGCTAATTTTAAGGCCGTGCTCGTACACTGATATATAAAAATTTTGACGGCCTCTTAAGAAAGTATTTTGAAATAGTCAATTTTCTTTCCTAAGAAAATGGTTAATTTTATAATTATAACATACAAACTTTTATATGATTGTTGTCTATGGGACAGAGAGCATAGTGTTCTCATTTCTGAAAAATTCTATTAGGGCTACTGGCTATTTATAAGGCATACGTTCCACTATTGGCATTGTACCTGATCTTTCTCTTATTTCTGTTGTAGGCATTCTGTACTGCACCACTCTATGACTTCTTTTTACCTCATTAGTAGTTTACTTTTTGCGCTACCCTCGTCATTCAAACAGCAACATGCGTGCATGCCTCCGGGCATTTCTCCTCTGAATGTCTTTTTCTCACCGCAAGCACAAGAGAACCTGACATACTAATGTAATGTTATTAATTTTCGCATTTTATCGGACATAGATTTATATATTTTACATGCGTTTTTGCGTTTCCGCTCCCAAGTGTGCTGCCTGTGGTTGTTTGTGGACTTTAAAGCATAAAACTTGTTCATTTCGCTTAAATTCGTAACAACAAATCAATAATTCATATTTTTTTTTTTCTTGTTGCGATTTTTTTTTTTACATTTTGTGTGTTTTTCTTTAGTTTAGTTTGTTTCAATCCCTCTTGAGAGATTTCGTTTCTATGTACATATTATCATTTTATGCAAACAATCGCAATAGCAGCAGCAACAACAAGGACGGCAGAAGCAGTAGCAACAAAAAAAACGAGTGGACGGAACAACATATGGGTTTACTGACCTCGGACAGTGGTCGACAAGTTGTGGTCCAACACTCAGTTGTTTATTAATGTACGTATATGAAATGTAGGAATGTTGCCAAATCTGTGGAAGAATGTTATTAGTGTGTATATGAATGTATGTTGAAATATACGATTTATGTATGTGCTCATATAAATTTCAAACATTTTTTAACTTGAATTTTTTTTTAAATAATTGTTGGATATAGTATTTATGAGATTTATAGTTCATGCTTAAGTTTTCTGGAGAAATTTATAGTCGGCAAGTAGTACTACTACTGACAATCGTTAACAGAGTTAAAAAGGGAGATCCTAGAACTTACTCTATTACTATTCTTTTTTACTATTACAATAACGATATACTTGGATCTAATTAGAGAGTACTGTCCAATCAATCGTTTTTTGATCATGGATTAAGAAGCTTTGAAAGAGAGGGCTTTTAAAAGTTTTTAGAAAGCAGACTAGAGTGCCTTTTGATGGCGTCTAAAAGAAATCTTAGGTTACCATCAGAATACTCCTAGAAGATTTATTTGTTAAAGATTATCTTTAACAAAAGCCACATGCTGCTCACGTATGCCGATGAAATATATATCATTGGCTGAGGACTGCGGGATACTACTTCGGCCTTTTCGAGCATTGAAGAGCAGTTGGCAGAAGTGGGTCTGGTGATTAATGAGGACAAAACTAAGTTATTTGTTTCAACGAACAAAGAGTCTACTCGTTTGTGAAACTCCGTGAACGTTGACAACTATAACATTGAAGTGGTAAATGATTTTGTATACCTGGGCTCCGCCGTAAACATAAATAATAGTCAGCCTGTAAATCAAGAGCCGGGTATTGATCACAATCCGCTGCTTCTATGAGCTAAGCAAGCGATTTAATGACAAAGCTCTCTCTCTCAAGGAACAAAGATCCAACCGTACCAGATACTGGTCCTACCTGCCTTGCTCCACGGCGCAGAATCCTGGGTAATAACACAAGCAAATTAATCTATTATGGGAGTCTTCGAGGGGAAAATACTTCGCAAAATATTTGGACCCATCATTGTTAACGGCGAGTACCGTTGTCGAATGAACCATGAGCTGTAAGAGCTGTAGAACGACATCGACGTAGCCAAGCGAGTTGAAATATACCGAATGGCTAGCTTATACACGTTGTACGAATGGATGAAAATGCTCTAGCTCGAAAAGTCTTCAGCAATAAACACGATGGGCTACGCAAGAGGGAGCGACCAAAACTTTGTTGGATGAACCAGGTGAAAGAGCTTTTATCTGAACATGGAGTGATGAACTATGGAGCGCAAACGACCGAATTGCTTGAATTTTTTTTCTACGTGTGGCTACTGATGAGTTTGCCAGGCATATGCCTTCTCGGACGATCTTTCCATTATCTGAACGGCTAGAAACCTCAATTTACGTAGCATTAGCACTACCTGCATACTTAATGTAGTATCCAAGTGAACCGCCAAACTATAGCTAAACCCACTTAAAACCAAGCTTATCCTGTTTTCCCCAAAACATAAAATAACAAAATTTTACCACTGTCACTTAATTGGGTGCAATTGAAGTTGAAAGAGCAAGTCAAATATCTAGTTGTTGTCCTCGACAGAAAAATGTGTTGGAATGGCAATGTGGAGCAAATGTTCGAAAAGGTATCTGTTTTCTGTTGGAAAGGGGCTAAAGGTATGCGCTTTGGAGTGTCTCCAAAGGTCACTATGTAGATTTATACAGCAATGCTTCGACCTTTACTTTTCTATGGTCTTGTAGTTTGATTGAGGTCTCTTTATAAGCAATTTGTTATAAATTCCTTTGTAGAAATTCGAAGATAAGCATTGATTGGTGTTAGTGGGACAATGAACACAACCTCAGGTATACCACTTAGTGTCATTCTAAATACCTGGACTTCGGATTGAATCGGCTACCGTTGCATCTCTACTGACAATTATATAAGTCATATAATTGTAATCGATTAACAAATGGTAAGTTCCGAACTGCATTTCTCGTAGTGTGAATATCTGGTCGGTCATGGATTTACCAGTTCTAAAGCCACACCGATAAGTTCTGATCAGTTTAGCTGGGATGGGATTTAGTCTATCACATAATACATCAGACAGCACCGTATATGCGATGGGTCAAAAACTGATCCCGTGATAGTTGGTACGCACACATGGGTCGCCATTCTAAAACGCAGGACATAGAACACTTAGATTAAAATCATCGGGCATGCATAGACCGGATCAACTCAATCCTCGTAAAAACGGACTACTGTACCGTACCACGGGACCGGCCGTGGCATAGTGGTTAGAACACGCGACTACCATGCGGGAGATCGCAGGTTCAAACCTAGCTCCAGTCATCTTAAAAGAAAATAAAAATAAGTAAAATTTTCTTTCATTGTCGGCTCCCCTCGAATGTTGTTGACAGCAACTTCGCAGTATTATGCGTCGATTCAATCGTCGTGTCTAGTAGGAGCTTCTCAAACAGTGACGTTCGCATTCGTCGATAAACAAGTAGGTGCCGTTAGTTGTTAATTCACAACAACGCGAGAAGCTATCCTATACCTCATTCATGGGGTGCAAAGGTGCCAGTAACTAATATAAGGACTTTTATTCCGAATAGAAATACCTGGTGAAAGACACTGAAGGGGAATACCAGTAGTAACTGATACTTAACGGAAGGAGTAAAGCAGGACGAGAAGTAAATTAAGCCTACGCGAAAAGGGGTGTCAATTTTATAATAAATGCCTGTTCAGAAATTGGTAAAAAGGGGACGTGTCGCCAGACTAGTTTTGAAGGGTTATAGAAGTGACAATTTGGTTGATGCATAGTATTACTTTGGATCCTAATGTTTTCATGTTCCTTGAAATTGTACATTAGACTGGTTCTGAAGAACATAGGCAGAACTGCTCCTTCTTATGGCGTAGGGTGTTAACTAAGACCTCCAATTGAGTTGGTTTATTATAGCTGAGTAAGAAATACTGCGATGACCCGCTGAAAGTTAGAAAATTTGTTTCCAAAAATATGCGGTTTTTGGGGTTGTCTTGCTCGTTTTTCTTAAGAAACATATAGGTTTTTTTTTATATCTGAGTTAGAAATACTGCGATGACTTAACCCGCTGAAAGTTAGAAAATTGGTTTCCAAAAATATTCGGTTTTTGGGTTTGTCTTGCTCGTTTTTCTAAAGAAACATATAGGTATTTTTTTTTGAATTAGACTGATCAACTTTTGTTAAATTCGTTATTATCAATACTTTTTTTATGAAAGTACCTTAAAGTTCCCAATAGGATTTTATTAACAATTCATGGAGTCTTTTGAATTGTGTTCAACATCAGTGATAGGCATCCCATAGCCTCGCGAGGTCGGCAATAATATAGTTTTTTTCACACAAACTCAATCGGTCGACTCGAAATTTTTGTATGATTCAAAACAGACCGTTTCTGCTAGAGTGTTGTGAAAGCATTACCACACACGCTTGTTTCGTATTCAGCACAAAAACTGTTACAAATACAGACAAAAAAACAATGTTCAATGATTTTTGGGACAGCACAACATTTTCACCCTGTACAATTCCACAGAGCTGACGCTTCTTGTGCGACCGGGTACACCATACGTATGTGCGTGCATTTGGTTATGCCTAACACTGTTCTACATCATGTGAACTACTAGTTAGCTTCTTTGGAAAGAGAACTTAGATCTCTCAAAATTAAATTATATCATATGATACAAAAATTATTCATTTTATTCTTTGTCATAGAAATATAATGTTATTTACTTTCTAATGGTTATTTAATACCTGTGTCAGTACCTGTCACTAAACCAGACATAGCTTCGGAAACTCTGTTTTTCTATTTTTTTTTTCATAATTATTTTTTCAAAATCATAACAAAATAAACACAACAGAAAAAATGCATTTAAGAAACAGCTTAACAACATCAACACTCAAAAGTGATAAATTAAAACGCTAAAAACAGCACCAACCACAACAATAACAACACAACAGCAGAAGCAGCAGCAAGTAAAATACTTATGTCAGCGTGAGTTAAATATGACCAAGTCGGTTGGTCGCTCGCTCGTTCGTTCGCTCATTCACTCTCAAGCGTCATTAATAATGAAAACTAATGCGTGTTATGAACACGCGACACGATAGATGGACAGACGTCAATGCGAATGCGAAAACAGCAACATACTAAAGCAACGCATGAGAAAATTGGATAGAGGGATGGGGGAGTGGTGTAGAAACGTACACAACACTTGAGCGTACTTATTGGGGGAATGCAAGCTGGCAATTGGATGCGATAATAATTATGTATAAGCAAAATTTGAAATTTCATTGGATGACAGTTTGGCAAGTCGCAGTTGTTTATGGGAATCGGCCAAAGGAATTTGTAAAGGCAGAAGGGTTTGAAAAACTATTACGTAACATAACTCTAATCGGATCAACAAATATTTTGCTACAATTAGGATAATATTGCTGATTATTTCGACGCAGAACAAAAAAGTTTATGTTTTTTAAAAAATATTATTTTTAAATAGATTTACATTTTAGTACAAATGTAATGCGTAACACTAATGTGACAGTAACTGTTTTCTACGAAAACTGTTTGACTCATTGGAAAACCTTTAGAGCCATAAATTAGTTTTCAATTAAAAATTACTTGTAATTACACTAATTATTTTAATAAAATATAATTTAGACAATATAATTGATGAAACTATGAAGAA
This sequence comes from Muscina levida, assembly GCA_964034835.1. Classification (NCBI taxonomy): domain Eukaryota; kingdom Metazoa; phylum Arthropoda; class Insecta; order Diptera; family Muscidae; genus Muscina; species Muscina levida. The sequence goes on along the minus strand of OZ035880.1, from coordinate 131,095,973 downwards.
ACACTCATAACCGCCTATGTCTCTAAATTGAACTTTAATTAAACAACCACACGTTAAATCATTTATCAATGATGCATCAGCCACCACTAGATCAGTCATGTTATAGCTATTGTTGGTGTTTTCAAAATTCGCACATGACATTAGCAAAATTGTTGACAGTGAAAAAATTAAAATAATAACTGTTTAATGAATTGATCATTGTATTGGTTTCATTCAACAAATCAATCATTCTGTGAATATTAAATATCCTCAATTCATTCACTAGCGATGACAAACCATTAAAGTGTTTTAATTGTTTCCTAATAACTCTATAATGACAATAACAGTATTAAAACAATTCATTGAAAAATTATGACATTTAGTTGTACATTCATCGAAATGATATACATATATATTTATATATGCTGAATGTCAGTATTTCAATGACGAAGTATTTTAGCGATTGGCATAGAATTACTGTATGAATAAATTGATTAATATGCATTATCTTGGAGGTACGCACCGTGGTCTTGACAATCTTGTTTAATGGCGGTATATAAAAGGCGGTTTAAAGTAGTGATCGGCATAACATATCCCATGGGCGAGAGCTCACGCCAATAATTTCTGGCCTAAGGTTCATAGTTGTGAAAAAAAACTATATAACTATATATATCACTACATTGTGAGAGGAAAGAGAGCTACGGCGAGAGCTTACGCCAATAATTTCTGGCCTAAGGTTCATAGTTGAGAAAAAAACTATATAACTATATATTTCACTACATTGTGAGAGGAAAGAGAGCTACTCACCAACACTATTAAGTATTATTACACACATCCTCGAAAGTATTATTTGCATACATATAAAATAATGAGTTTCTGTTTGAGTGTTATGAAAGCAACGCCACACACGCGTGTTTCGCATTCAATACAAAAACAAACACAAGTACAGACAAAGTTCAACAATGTTCAACGATTGTTGGGAGAGCACAACATTTTCACCGTGCTGAATTGGACAGCGCTAACGCTTCTTATGTGACCGCACACCATATTATGGTGCGCGTGCGTTTGGTTATGCCTACCACTGTTTTAAGGTATCATAGCAATACATTGAATAAATTTAGACAGCCTTTCAGGTTATTTATGATCCAAGGTAAACGGGTACGGGCAGATGGATTCTGGGTCGACGACTGTGGGCAAAGCCCGCTGCTGACTGACCCGCACAGCATTGATGTCGAAAAGTCTGAAAGCCGTTTGAGGCAAACCAGAAATTGGATTGAAGCCGGTTGTCGTAGGAGGGGTACACCTCAAACTACCTTGAATATTATACTCAATCAGCCACCAACCCCTGTATAGCCAAAAGCTGCATGACATTACCGGAAACAGACTGTTGAAAGGTATCATCGATTGGTCATCCCAATATTCTAAGATAAATTAGTGGAGAGATTCCTATTACATTCCTATCATCCAATGTTAAAATCATATTCCCAAAACATGTTATCTGGATCGATGGAGAGTCTTATAATGGATGAGTAGAAGACTAAATTAGTAAAATGTCTAAATTCAGAAACAGTTAAGCACAAATAATAATATCTATACCCTCACCCTACGGGTATATATACCCTCATATCATTTGATACCACCCAAAAGTGTAACACATAGAAGGAGTCACTTTAGACCCTAGGTTTCTTTGAACCAAATTCGATTCATGACTTTTTAAGTCGTTTGAGCCATGTCCATCTGTCCGTCTGTATGGCTGTCCGGATGGTACTCATGATAACTTTCTAAAGACCAAATGTTTTGAAATTTTGCACGAGTTAATATTTCCCCACAACTACTTAAAACTTACTTAATTTCCCCTTACACCCCATGACTGAGGTTGGTATAGCTTCTCGCGTTGTTGTGAATTAACACGCTTTCTATTTAAGATTCACAACAAACGGCACCTACGTGTTTATCGACGAATGCGAACGTCACAGTTTGAGAAGCTTTCACTAGGCATGCCGATTAACTCGACACTTATACTGCGAAGTTGCTGTCAACAACATCGAGAGAGCCGGCATTGAAAGAAAAAAGTAGATGACTGGAGGCGGGAATCGAACCACTGATCTCTCGCATGGTAGTCGCGTGTTCTAGCCACTATGCCACGGCCAGTCCTAAAACTACTTACGGTGTTGCCAATGGGCTACATGGCCCCGCCCCTTATGGTACCTTCCATAGAAAAAAATGGGAAAAAATTGTCAGTCTAGCCACGCCCCTTCTGGTACTTCCCATAAAAATTTACCTTTCCGCCCACTTCAGTGATGGAGTATTAATATGAATACATCCTACGCTATCGTACCCAAATTCTGTATTTAGTAAAGCTATAACAGGATAAAGATTTGGAGAAAAAATTTTAAGTCTAACCACGCACCTTATGGAACCTCCCATACAAATGACCATTCCGCCCACTTAAGAAATCGAGTAATAATTGCAATACACTCAACGAGATCGTACCCAAATTCTGTATTTAGTAAAGCTATAACAAGATAAATTTTTGGGAAAAAAAATTGGAAGTCTAGCCACGCACCTTCTGGTACCTCCCATACCCATCTGGTACCGTCCACCTTAGAAATCGATTAATATTTAATAAACCCAACGCAATCGTGCCTTAATTCTGTATTTAATAAAGATAAAGCAGGAAAAGGTTTTGAAGAAAAAATCTAAAAGTCTAGGCATACCCCTTCTGGTACCTCCCATACAAAGGTACCACTCCACCCACTTTAGAGATAGAGTAATAATATAAATACACTCGACACCATCGTGCCCAAATTCTGTATTTTGTTAAGCTATAACAAGATAAAGTTTCAGAGAACAAAATTAGAAGTCTAGCCACGCCCCTTATGGTACCTCCCATACAAATACATCATTCCGCCCACTTTAGAAATCGAGTAATAATATCAATACACCCAACGAGATCGTACCCAAATTCTGTATTTAGTAAAGCTTTAACAGGATAAAGTATTTAGTAAAGCTATAACAAAAAAATTGAAAGTCTATCCACGACCCTTCTGGTACCTTCCATACAAATGTCCCCTTCCGCCCACTTCTGAGGTGGAATAATAATATCAATGCATCCAACGCGAATCGTAAAGCTTTATGAAGATAAAGTTTTGGAGAACCAATTGGTAGGCTAGGCACGCCCCTTGGTACCTCCCATACAAATGTACCACTCCGCCTACTTTAGAGATGGAGAAATAATATCAATATAATAGAACATTTTATGTTTTTCTGAGGGTGAGGGTATATGTAAGTCGGGTTTCCCGACTGAAGCTATCTTACTGGTTTTACATATTTTTTTCCATCTTTGTGTTTTCCCTTTTGTTCTGGATACTTGATTAAAAGAAGCCCTACTCCTAACCCTTGCCTTGTCATTCCGCGTGCATGGCACTTCATCTCTATATTTAAACGCAATGAATACGATTGAATAGAAATTAAATGGCTGTAAAGAGATAATTACAAATTTCTAAATACGTCAATGATTTATTATATTTTTTTTTTCTCTCTCTCACACTCCCTGTCTTCCCCCAAATCGTACTAAGATGAATAGCAAAAATAAATCTGAGTCATTGTTGAATGTCGATCACAATTGTTAAATGCTCATAAATAAACCGACAACAGCTACTGAAAAGTGTTAGTAATTAATATGCGAAGCTGCACTGTTTATTTCATAAACACACACACACACCGCCATATACACAATCATTAAGTGCACAAAAAGTAATTGTAATTTTTGACAACTGTCTACAAATTGCTGGTAAAAAGTGTTCAGACTTGTAATTGCTAATAATTGCATATAAATCTAGATTTGTTTAATATGAGGTCTATGAACTTGTTAAGTGAATATTTTATTTTGAGTAAAAAAATTCAAAGGCAGTCATAACAATAAATTAGCCGTAAATATGCAAAATTTATTCTCCCCAAATAATAATATTATAATGGAATTTATTGTTAACTTAAATTTAGAATAGAGAAAAAAATTTATTTGTATATATAAATAGATATTTACCTGTTGTTGGATTATTGACTTCAGTCGCCGGTGAATCCTAAAATAGAAAAAAATAAATGTTACAAAAACAAGTACATCAAAATATAAAAGAACATAACAATTACATCTACAGCACAAAAAAGTACATTATCTATAATCTTCTTAAAATTAAGCCCACTCATAAAATCAATACTTTGTCACATTTAAAGCACTTAATACATGCCTCTTTTGTATTATCTGTAATCTTTTGAAATTTCAGCCAATCCATTCATCTAAACATTATGCCAAGGCTGTTACATAACACAGGTACTGGCTAAGCAATTCCTCATTTGTAGCTTATCGTACTCAAAAGTACCATTACCCTTACAAAAATCATCTTCTTCAAATTGACGAGGCATAAATAAAATGAAACAATAAAATACACAGATCAATGGCAAAATACATTTTAAATGCTACAATTCTTAGAAAATAATAATAAAAAAAACACAACAATCATTGCTCATTTCATTATTTACGCTATTTCGTTGAATGCAATGCAATCTAAAATATATTTCATTCTAAATTTAAATGACACATTCGATATAAATTAAAATTCTAAGCACCACCCATCAATTTACACAATAACAATTTTATGTTTCTCTCGTCTCAACAAGTACAAAGAATTTATAGAATAAAATCGCTACAACTGTTTGATTTATTTTTGTTCTGCAAAGTTATTAGCTATTAACCCACAATTTGTTAAGGGGGGCGTAAATATAACAAAAATTGTACTACAAGTGGTTGTAAAAATGTCTAGCAGTAAATGTGGCAGCATAATTTTGTTTTTTTTTATTTTTTTTGTATATATTTTATGCATTTACTAGACAACGGCGGGCGACCATGTGAAGGTAGTGAAAGTTATTGGACAGTTAATGGACAAATGATTGACAAATGAGTTGGGTGGTGTTAAATGATTAATCGGAGAATATTGCATTAAATGTCCGCTCCTTAACCACAATTAAGAAATATTATGTATTATTGGAAATTTCTATCGCAAATTTAAGCTATGAGTTATATTCATTTGAAATCATTTTCGGAAATGAAGTTATATTGTGTGAAAAGGCCTCTCATAATTTGAAAACTTATACATAGTTTTAAAGCCTCATTCATAATAATTTGTAAGAGGTTTATAGAACGATTTTCCTATGAAAATTTGATTTATAAATCTTTGATAAATGTTTATTTATTGTATGAATTTTGACAGTGTCTTTGCCAAGACTTAGACATCTGGCTTTGCGAAATAAATCTGTAACTGGTGGAACAGGCAATCTTTTTACACCAAGTCCACACTCCGATGGACGGCAAGGATAGAGACAATGAGTTTCATTGTACAAGTGCCTGAAGGTAAAATCGGGCTACACAATCTAGTTACAGCCAAGATACGCAGGAGATTAAGCAGTGGTAAAAAGCTCCTTACATAGAGCAAAGAGAGTTAGAAAACACAAAGCTGCATATCACCAAGAAAGCCTATGACCTATCCTTATTACTACTAACAAACAATATGTTATTGTTCATCACACTGTGGAATATTTTCGTGGTCAATGTCTGAGGAGTGAGAAATTTCAAGTCAGTGTAAAGGTACTAGGCCAGTATAGTAACCCCCCCCCCCCCCCCCCCCCCCACAGCTGCACCATAAATCCAGAATGTGCGTATGATTAATATAAAATCCACATAAAATTAATATTACTCGTACGTTGTACAGCTGGTACCATATGAAAACTCGCTACATATCTACAATACAGTACTTGAGTCAGGGTCGTCATTCAATATCATCAGCAATGGCCAGTTTTTCTACTTATTACAGATGAGACATATATAAATATGGAGTTATTGGAAACAATTTACGAAAAAAGGCGATAACGGAAATGTTTGCAGATTTCGTTCGATAAGATTAGTCCAACATGATTCTGATACATATATAATTATAAAATATTTATTCAAGCCTTAGGGACAATTTTGCTGAAATGAGAGATTAAGTGAGAAATCATAAATGGTTCTTGAGTTAAAGCTGAAAAACTAAGTGTACAAGCATCAAGATAGAGAAACGCCAGTAAGAAAGTTTCAGTCAGGTAAACCGACTTACATATACCCTCACCCTCAGTAAAATATAAAATTTGCTAGTGTAATAATATTATTACTCGATTTCTAAAGTTGGGGATTGGTATATTTGTATAGAAGGTACCAGAGGGGCGTGGCTGGACTACCAGTATTTTCTCCTAAACTTTATCCTGTTATATATACTAAAAACAGAATTGATATTACTACTCCATCGCAAAAGTGGGCGGAATAATACATTTGTATTGGATGTACCAGAAGGGGCATGGCTAGACTAACAGTATTTTCTCCTAAACTTTATCCTGGTATTGCTTTACTAAATACAAAATTTGGGCACGAACGCGGTGGGTGTATTAATATTTTGACTCGATTTCTAAAGTGGGCGGAATGGTACATTTGTATGGGAGGTACCATGTAGCCCATTTTCAATACCGTAAGTAGTTTTGGGGAAATAATAACTCGTGCAAAATTATAAAATATTTGGTTGCGTCTTTCGAAAGTTATCGTGCGTACCAGACGGACCGCCAGACAGACGGACATGGCTCAAACGACTTAAAAAGCTATGAATCGAATTTGGTGCAAAGAAACCTAGGGTCTAAAGTGACTCGTTCTATGTGTTACACTTTTGGGTCGTATCAAATGATTTATGACCTCCTACCCGTAGGGCGAGGGTATAAATATTTTGTATAAAAAAAATTATATTTATTGTATCAAAAAGTACTTCCAAAGTTCTGTTGTTGTGCAAAAATAGCAATAACTGAAATTTTTTTTTTTCGTAATTTCTTCATATTTTTTTGCAAGTTTTTATTCCAAAAAAAAAGCTGACTTCGAATATTTGAAATACCTTACCCCTCACTTGTAATACATTAGCCATACGCTAAAAAATAGGCGGATTTTTATTCTGGGCAAAAATTAATTTCATTGTCGCAGCATCAGCCATTCGCTGAAGGCGCTTCGTACTGTTTTTGTCTCAGTTTTCGACTTTTTTCCTCTCAAGAGTACGAATTTCCAGGACGCACCTACATCACAGAAGGAACCAATATGCCAAACTTAAATGTTTTGGCTTAAGTCGATAGGGCTTGGGAGTGTGGGAGATGTGACGCCCTTTTGTCCAATATTATCTTCATTATAACGATTCTCTTTTTTGAAAATGGGGCTTGGTGGTGCCCTCTTTTCTCATAAAAAGTAATATTTCTTTTACGACCACCATATCTCGTCTAAGAACCTATAATTGTTTATGAAAAACTTTGAATCTTTATTTTCCTTTTAACCCCATGAAATAGGTATGGGGTAGATTCTCCCGTTTTAATTTTAGACTCACAATAACGGCACCTACTTGTTTATCGACGAATGCGAATGATATGTTTGACAAGGTTTTACTAGACATGCCGGATGACTCGACACTATGCTGCGAAGTTGCTGTCGACATCGAGGGAGCCGACGATGAAAGAAATGTTGATGACTGGAATCATGTCACAGACGGCCCCGTTTTATGAAGTACTGTTCTGGCGGTACTACATCCTTTTTAACCGACAATAAAAGAAAAGCATTTTTTCGGTAAAAATTAATTCAAATATAGTAATGGACCTTGCTACGCCCACGGCAATTATATTTGTACAAAAAAAATATAAAACAATTTTCTTCACTACAGTGATTTAGGGAGACCAATTGAAAGAGACCAACTCACCAACACAAACTCATATTGTCGTTGTAATGGGCTTCCGTTTACTGATCTAATATCACCTTGAAGGTCTAACCACTGAAACATACAATATTCCGCATTCTTGCCCTTGCTTTGGAATTATAATAGGTTTATTAAGTCGCATGCACCACCACAGAACTATTGCCCCTACAACAGATACAAACGGTCATAGAACAATAGCTCTTTACCAAATTATATTGCCATCTACCAGCTAGAAACAAAGTTCCCATATCGACTGGCTTCATTCATTGGTGTTTCAATCATATTTCGATCAATCAACTTCAGCAACGTCATTGGACGACATTCCTCCGAACATTACATTCATCAATATCATCAGTATATCATCATACTACGGTCATTGGTCCACTTCTCTCAAAATTTGACAAGCTAATTACAGTACCAGGTCCAAAATTCAAAGCACCAAACATTTCAAGCCGCACTTAAACCGACTCTACAAAGCTCAATCAAACTTCCCGATTCACTAACAATACCTCGTCTTGATTACCTAATTATACTTATAATTACCATCATCGGCCAGGAACAGAAATTCTGTGCATCAGCTCTGCCATCATCATTCAATAATGCCGTTTATCGTACTACTGTGTCAGGTATGGTTAGAATTTTGTCCGTTGATAAAATCAGCAGGCTTCACATATCAGCAGGCCTCAGATCTTAAATATTTTCCATTTGCCTTCTATTATTGAGATGGGGGTGAGCTTCTCACATTTGAGTAGTTTACATGCTTTCATTTTTAGATTCACAGAACGGGACCTACAGTTTATAGACGAATTAGAACGTCAGCTGTTTGTACTATTGTTTCAGGTATGATTAGAATTTTGTACGTCGAGAAAGATATTTGTTATTAAATCGATCGACGTATAGTATTCTCTTAAGTTACCAGTTGGTATCATTTATTTTAGAGACCGCAAAGTTCATGCAGAAAGAAGCAATGCTTTAAAGCATATTCAGCCATGTGGTTTGTCGATTGTTCATAAGTTTTCTCTGGAATTTATTGTCGTCTAACTACCTGGTCAGTCGTTACTGCACTATATCCCAAATGACCTTAATTTCGCCAAAGGTAACCTTAGGTGTGTTGTTGTTTATAAACCGAGATATTGTCATTTTGACTTCGTAATTATTCCATATTTAGCAGTATGTATATTACTTATTGTACTTATTGTTGTTGGTGTCATCATCAACTTCAGATAAAAATTCGCACAGTTGCGTGTTAGCTCATTCAAATACGACAAGATCTCCCATATCACATTCATGGGAAGCAGAAGAATCGCAGTTATCTTACAGTCAAAGTCGAGTAAACTTTTTTAATACCAACTACAGCACTTATGAGAGCCCACAATCTAGCCGCTCTACCCGAATACATTAAGGGTTAATCAGCGATCAGCCAATCAATTTGTATTTAACTACAAAAACCGCTAAATGCATATCAATTAAGCAAAAGAACAATAACAAACTGCTTCAAAAAAAAGAACCAAGAGAAAACAAATCCAAATAGTAAAACAGAAAACAAAATAAAAAAGAACAAAGTGTAATAATAATGATGATAATAATAAAAAAAAACACAAAATGCAGCCGCGGTAGACATGTGACCAAATCACACGATCATATATGATGAATACAATAGGAATTTATAGGCACATATATACTAACATACAAACATTCAGCTCGACATGTGGTGTAAACAAAAGAAAAGCTAGCAATGCATAATTTATAGTAAAACAAATCCATTAAATAGAATTCGTAGGAGTGCAAGCATGAAACTGTAACACAATGAGAAATATCAATAATTTGGTGAGGCGCACAATATTTTGTGGATATTATATTGCAGTGGGTCAACAATAATTTAACAAAAAAAAAACTAAAAATAAAAGAAATTTAATATGTACATGAAGTTGTGTTTAATCAACAAATGTAGCTATGTATTATATTACATTTAAGTAAATTCATAGACAGACATACTTTTTGAAACACCAAGAGACATGGATGGGTAAAACACAAGTTTTTAAAATGCCTTCTTATGGTGTATGAGATTCTTCTTCAGTTTGCTTATTTCCCCGATGCCTTTAGCTATATTCTTCTATTTACAATTTGCATAGACATAGCTTAAAAGTATCTGTATCACCTGTCTGCAGTTTTGTGTAATTTAACTTCTGTTTAACTTTCTATTTCTGCTGATCATACTTGCAATGGAAAATTTTTAATTTTGAGACACTTTAACACGTACACATGTTTATTTCAATGCACAGAATTTATCAATAAAACAGAACATGATGATCGTAAAATTATACGATAGGATATCAAATGAACGACTGTGTCTATCGTAATTTAGAAATATATTCACTTTGGCGTACGACAAAAGAGTGGAAAGTTTTTGACTCTGGCCGTGATGTTGATGTTAGTCGTTTTCGAAAACTTTCCACCATAGAGAATGTCTTTAACAACAACAACCACATATTAAACAACGTATGTGTGGAATTATAATGTAAGGCAGTGGAAAATAATTTCAGCTAATTACGTATTTGTTTAGAATTAAAAATTAAGTGGTGACATTGTGTCTAAAAATTTTTCAACTGTTAACAAGTGTAATCAAATTCAGTTTAAACAGGTGAACAATTGAGAAGTAGCTCTTATTGGTTTCTGCTGAAAAATTCAGAAATAATACACATAAATTTTTGGTACTTCGAAAGTAAAAGTTTGTATCATTAAAATGTGTAATAAATGTTATACATAGCGTTTTCGGTATACTAATTTAAAATTGATCGTGCCACAAGATATAGTGTATTCCCTATGTATTAGGAGTTGTGAATCAACATATGCAGTTATTATACTCTCACCCTTAGGGAAGAGGGCATATATCATTTTATGCAAGAAAAAGTGTAACTCATTAAAGGAGACATGTTAGACCCCATGTATCTTAAAAACAAATTCGTTTCAGGACCCTTTAAGACGATTGAGCCATGTTAGTCTGTCTGGCTGGCTAGTGAGCCGTATAACTCGAGTAAACCTTAACTGATCCTTATGAATACTTGCCCGTATAGACACATTCGGAAGCATTTAAAATTCTACCAGAGAGATTAGGCGAGAATGTGTGGAACAGGGTTGCCCTCCTGCAAGGACAGCGATGGTCAGCTAGTGACGGACCCGGATAATGTTCTGCAGATATGGAGAGATTATTTCAGAAATTTACTGGATACGGACACCACTCCAAAAGACTCCGCTCCAATCCATGACGATGGCATTAACTGTCCACCTCCGAGCCAGAGTGAGATACGTGTCGCAATATCCCGCCTTAAAAACAACAAAGCGGCTGGAGCCGATAGTCTCCCTGCTGAATTGTTTAAGGCAGGCGGGAAGGAGCTGCTAATGGGGGACATCTGGCTAGAGGAGAGCATGCCCGGGGATTGGAGTCTCAGTCTCTTGTGTCCCATATACAATATAGGAGATCGTAGTTAGTGTAAGAACAACCGTGGAATAAGCCTATTACCAATTGAGTACAAGGTCTATTCGAGCATATTGTAGAGCCAATTGTAGAAAAACTAATTGGACCATATCAGTGCGGCTTTAGACCTGGTAAATACATTGTACATTGGAAAACACCAAATCCTCGGTTAAGATTGGTAAGGATAATTCTGAACCAGAAAGGGGTCTCAGGCAGGGCAATAGCTTGTCCTGTACACTATTTAATATAGTTATGGAGAAGGTGATGGGAAAGGCTGGTGTCAACATCTCTGGCACCATATTATACAAGAGCCACATGTCACTAGCCTATGCCAATGAAATAGACATCATTGGCCGGAATCTGCGGGATGTTACTGCAATTTTTTCATCGCAGGAAAACGAGTCACAAAAAAAAAATAATTATTTCGACGAACTAAGAGTCTTCTCGATGGGGACGCACCGTCAACGTTGAAAAATATTGTTTTGAGGTAGTAGATGAGTTTACCTACCTGGGATCTTGCATCAACAGTAAAAATAATGTCAGTAAAGAAATAAAGCGGAGAATTGTGCTAGCCAATAGATGTTTTTACGGACTTCGGCAGCAATTTATCTCGAGAAACAGCACTACCAGGTGTTAATTTTACCCGTTCTGTTATATGCTACCGAATCGTGGGTGCTTACGACAATGGACATACAAAACCTGGGAGTATTCGAAAGAAAATTAATCCGAAAAATATATGGACCTATCTGTGTCGACGGCGAGTTTCACCATTGGATGAACCATGAGCTGTATGAGCTTTACCACGACATCGACGTAGCTAAAAGAGTCAGAATCCAACGACTACGACGGCTAGGACATGTTGCCAGGATGGATGTAAATGCTCCAGCAAAAAAGGTGTTTGAAGGCGAACATTAAGGAAGGCGCAGAGCAGGGAGACCCAAACTTCGTTGGAAGGACCAAGTGGTTGGCAACATGCCACCATCTGGTAGGACTAACTGGAGAACGCGCGCAGAAGACCGAATAGCCTGGAATTCTTTAAAACGTCAGGCCTCAAATTAATGAACCACGTTCGTAAGTTGTAATGGGCCACTTAAGTAAGTAAGTAAGTAACCGTATAGTCTCCTCAAGGAGACAATAATAATACAAAAGTAATTTCAATTAAAAATCCGTTCATTTCAGTAACTCAAGACTTGAACAATATCAGTCGGCTTACATGACTACAATTTCTGAACTGGTTTGATCCTACGTTAATTTTATTTGCTTACAAAGTATAATTCATAAAAAATTAAATTAAATGGTACTCCAGAAACATGTGAATAAAGTTGTCTATAAATTGAAGGACTACGATTTTCTATAATTATAGACACACTGTTGGTATGTTTTCATTATCCAGCTGTAGTCAGACAACATATTTAACCTCTATCTACCCTGATAACGCTTCTCCATACACGGAATGTCCTTATGGAACATTTCGTCATGCACATCACTTACAGCCCTAACATTTTCAAAGAATAAATATAGATATAAGTCTAGAACTAGGCAATAGACACAGACAATATTGGCAATTCACACGTACTCGGAAGTTTTGTTCAACTCAAAACTGTCAGTCACTGCTTGGGCGTTATGAAAGCAATACCACACACGCTTGTTTCGCTATCAACACAAAATTAGATCCAGGAAACAATGTTCAACGATTGTACGAAGAGCACAAAATGTTTACCGTGTACAATTCGACAGTCTGAAGCTTAATGTGTGACCGCAAACAAACGCACCATAGTGTTGTGTGCTTGTGTTCGATTATGCCTACCAATGGTCTAGATTCTAGACATTAATTTTTAGCGACATATTGTTACCCAAAACTTCAGATGTCAACTGCAGCTCGTTAACCACTTCTTAACGTTTCTTTCTATGATGGTAACCTAAAAACTATGCAACCACGTTATTGAAGCTTTGCCAAGCTGATTTAAATTTGCCTTGAAATTCGAATCTTTTATTAATTGCTTGATTTGAGGTCCTACGTAAATACGCTGTTTGATTTGAGCACCCTGTAATTTGGTGAGTTTCTCTATTAAATACAAAAATACTTTTCGATTGAAGTTCATCGCCTTGACATAAAGCCTAATTTGATATGGAGTGGCTTAGAATACTATCAGCAGCCTTCATCACTTCTTACATATTTTCCTTTTACTTCCATAAATGAGATGACTGCAAAGTTGCTATCAAGTTGCATAGAGGGGGCCGTCGATAAGGAAAATATAGATTTCTGAGGCAGGCAACCCACCATGATCTCCCTTCACCACGCGTACGCATGTAGGGAGGGGTATATTCATTTTGTCCTTCCATTTGTAACGCCCATAAGGAGGCGTGGTAGATAAACATATATACTTTAGGATGGCAGCGAAAATTTAACTTTGGATTGGAGGTAATACCCGAGCGGAATATTGTATTATATTAATTGTTATAAAACGGCTATGGTCAAAATGGTAAAAAGTCAAATTTATACAAATAAAAATGAGTTTTTGTTTGTTTATTTGCATTTTTTAGTACCGTATAGAAAACGGCTGACTGATCTTTTTGAAATGTTCGGTGTTGAAAAAAGGGTACTTTCGTTTTTGATACATCAAGAGGGCGTGGCCCCACCCATCGGTTCAGTTGGTGTAGTATAAAACTTGAAGCATTAAACGGCTGGAACCAAGTTAGCAAAAAGGACCGAGGAACCGCCCAAACATCAATATTGAACTATTAGATATTTGCGAGACAAAAAATACAATTCCTTAATCGAACATTAGTAAAAATATAGGATTACTAAAAACCACTTTGGTGCACGGGAAATAGTTATCCGATCTTACTCAAATTTCCGTCAAGTATTTTGTACAAGAAGTGGCACAATATTCCAGACGGACATTTTTGAATTTCCGAAAACAATATCCTCCAGTTCTGCGTCGAATTCTGAGTCGATTTCAAGATGCCCGTCTATCTGCTTGCTTGTTCGTCTGTTCCCCGATTACAGCCGTCGTTTAAGAGCTATCGAGCTAAAAATTGTTGCCCAAGTTCTATCCTTTAAGCGAATGTGAAGTTCTAAGATGAGTAAGATGGGACTAAACAACTCCTACCTCTCATACAAACGTCCCCTTTTTGGGGGGTGTCCGTCTGTCTGTACCTGCGATAACAGCGTTAGTATAAGAGCTATCGAGCTGAAATGTGATATACAAGCTTCTACTCTCTAAGCAGAAGCTAAATTTTAAAATGAAGCTAAATTTTAAAAAAGTTAAGTTCTGCCGAGCTGAAATTTGATATACATACATGTTTCTACCCTCTTAGTGGAGGTTAAGCAAACTACTACCACCTTCAATACAAACTTCCCCTTTTTGGGGGTGTCCGTCTGTCGGTCCCTGCGACTACAGCCGTAGTTTAAGATGAGTTGAAATCCTCTAAGAGGAGATTAAGTTCTAATATGGGAGTTATCGGACTGAAACTACTCCAACCTCCCATACAAAATTCTACTTATTGGGGGTGTCCGTCTTTCTGTCCCTGCTATTGCTGCCGTACTTTAAGAGATATTTTAAATTTAATAAAATTTAGTTGTAGTTGAAAAAACTAGTATTATCACTATTTTAAGTAAAAAATTCTTTACAACGTTATGGGTCGCAAATAAAGGAAATTTATTACAAATTCTGCAACCCAAAAATCAGTTTCGACAAGTGGTACTAAAACCCATTAGCATAATTTGGTGACAAAAAATGCTTCTACGATTTCGAATGCACAACTTATCTTCCCCCGCCCTTCTCGCTCTAAAAGACATTCATGCATATAATGATATAAATATGTCCATATCAAATTACTTACTACCCCCTCCTTCCGCATTTGAATGTTTTAAGATTTTTAATGCTCAGTTTAGTTTTACATGCAGTTTATGCAGCAGCACTATTTCTTTGTGAATGTTCACTTAAGCGTTGCCTTTTTTGTAGTTGTGTTTTTTTTTTGGTGAGAATTTTGCCTGCAAATGGGTTCTCTTGTGTTCACTACATTTGCATTTATTCTATTGCATATAAACAAACATAATATGCATGCATGAAAACATGTGAATGTATGTCTACTAGTGTACATTAGGGTGGTAGCGAAAAAATGAAATCGTGCTTAACCTTTACAAATTTTCGAAGTCCTTAATTTAGTGTTTCGTGATCTAATACTAATGTGATGTGAAATTAAATGAGTATCAGACTAAACTTTTATATATCACCTTAGTTTTAAATGTTCCGAAGATTTTAATTCTAGATAAATATCTCTAAAGTACACTTCGTTGCTGCGCCGACCAAAAGAGTCATGTGTTTTCCAATTCCTTTTCAGGAAATGATTTATTTTTAAACATTTCCATATATTCTATATACTACTGATTTTGATAACTTCCAAACCAATCAAGGTATAACGAAAGGAGTGTAAGGGTCGATAGACAACAACAAGAACTTTAAAAAATTGCAATACAAATATTCGAAAAATTACAAATAACTGATTTGATCGGCGCTGCGACAATTTGTTTTTAACCCTGCTACTATGTTAGAAAAAAATCACACATGTTATGTTTGGGTCATATTATGACCCCATATAGTTTTATTGAGAAAATTTAAATTTCTATAGTTTAAAAAAATGTTTAAAGCTTGCGATCATAACAAAAAGCTGTCGTTAAAGAAATTGTGGGTCGGTGTGATGGACAAACAAGTTTTATTCATGTTATACACTCAGTAAAGGTATTTGTTATATCCTCACCCTACTCGTAGTAGGTGTATGTCCTTCTGGTACGCACGATAACTTTCGAAAGACGCAACAAATTGTATTGAAACTTTGCATGGATTAATACTTTCCTAAAACTACTTACAGTATTGTAAATGAGCTACATGACCGCGCCACTTCTGGTACCTCCCATACAAATATACCGCTCCGCCCACTTTAGAAATGGTCTAATAATATTAATACACATAACGCGAACGTGGACAAATTCTGTTTTTAGTAAAGCTATAGCAGGATAAAGTTTTGGAGAAAACACTGGAGGTCTAGCCACGCCCCTTCTGGTACCTCCCATATCCATCTGGTACCACCCACTTTAGTAATCGATTAATATTATTAATAAAACCAAAGCTATCGTACCCAAATTCTGTATTGAGCAAAGCTAAACCAAGATAAAGTTTTGAATAAAAAATCTGGAAGCCTAGCCACACCCCTTCTGGTACCGCCCATGCAAATGTACCACTCAGCCCACTTTAGCAATCGATTAATATCATTAATACACCCAACGCGTTCGTGCACCAATTCTATATTTAGTAAAGCTAAAACGAGATAAAGTTTTGGAGAAAAAATCTGAAAGTCTAGCCAAGATCCTTCTGGTACCTCCCATACAAATGTACCCACTTTAGAAATAGAGTGATAATATCAATACACCTAACGTGATCGTGCCAAAATTCTGTATTTAGTAAAGCTCTTGCAGAATAAGATTTTGGAAAAAAACTGGAAGTCTAGACAAGCCTCATCTTGTACTCCCATACAAATATGCCACTCCGCCCACTTTATATAATATCGATATACAAGAAAATTGTATGTTCTACTGAGGGTGAGGGTATATGTAAGTCGGTTTTCCCGACTGAGATTTTCTTAGTGGTTTTCTTCTTCGACGGGCAAAATTTGCACATTTTCCGTTCGAATGCGCAGATGGCGATGCACTGTCCTCTGGTCGAATTATTTGTACTAGCTATGCATAGGCTTCTGCGAGAGAAAGTTGATTACGTATTTTGATATGTTCCTTGACTAAGGCTTCGCTGAGTTTCTCTAACAATATGCGCCTATTGTGCAGTTTATGTTCTAGAAAGCTTACGCAGTTGATTTTCGGAACCGTCAAGAAACGTTTGTTTTTTCTTACTGTACTAACAGTAGTAATTTTTTGCTTTAGCAGATCTAATACAAGATTATGGCTCGTAAACAAATTATCGGAAGCCAAATTTTTTTCACGATATGAAGACACTAAATCAAGTAAAACCCGCTCAATTTGTTTCCATTCAGCAATGTCTTCCACTTTGGCCAAGTTAATTTAGAACTGCAAACAAAACACTGTGTCAGAATTCTCTTCTATCCACGCATTCATGCCATATTTTCCAGGTTTATTTAGCATATATTCTTTGAAAGGGCATCTACTTTGGAAAGGAATGAGCTATTCGTCGAGTGTTATACTAGCATTTGGAACGTAAAGCAGTTGCAAGTTTTGATTCCATTGCCCATAAATATTGCGAAGAGTTGTTCTAATCTTTTTCGTTGCCTATCGTCAAATGATAGTCCACGAGAAATATTGGCAAATCGCTCCATAGATATGATTGCTCTCTAAAAAAGGTAGGAGAGAGGCTGTAAATGGGTGTAAGTTCCTTACGCTGTTCAAAAATATGTGAAAAACTAAAAAAAAATATATAACATAGACGAATAACAATATATATTTATTATCATTCATGAAAAATATGTATGGGGTCATAATAGGACCCCAACATAATATGTGTGTACACTTGCAATAAAAACTGGTCGAAGCCTAAAATGTTGCAAACATTAATTGAATTCGATGTATTTCAAAAAATTATGCGCTGAGCATTAAGAGCTTTCAAAAATGTCGTACCAGTTAGAAATAAGATAACGTTAAATACGATTTGGGTCATCAAATGACCCCAACATAATAGCAGGGTTAAGTGAAATTAACAGAACATTGAAAAATTTTGTTAATTTTGCCTTATTATATAGCGGTAATCATATAATAAAAATTGGGCTCAGAGCACATCGCAGGATAATTTTCTAAACAATTCAATTAATAGATATATCGAACAACATTTCAAAATTTTACCTCAGTGTTAGTTGGGTTATTATTTTATTGTTATAATTACTTTCAAACTTTTCGAATTGGACAGCTCTTTAACAAATAGGCAACCTATTTCCAATAATGATAGACTTATGGAAACCGTTTAATATTTTTAGATTTTGGAGAAGTTGTCTTATGTCTCCCAAAAATACTAAAACAGGCCCCTAAAGCTAAATAGGATATGCCCAAATGTTCTCTAAAGTGTCTTACAATTTAGTTAATTAAATTAAAATCAACTACCATAATATTATATACCAACAATGTCCTTCCGTCCTATTCTTAAATGCCACCCTAATGTTCTATGTACATACATTCATTCATTCATACATTCAAACAGTTGAGGGAACATAATGGTTTCAAATGGAAATGTCTTTTTATGACTTTATTTAACCCCGTTTTCATGCACGATATCCGAGAAACATCAATTTTTATTGCATTTTGCCATTGTTCGACATTTTGCACGCTGATGGTTCGCTTCAGTTTCCAACTTGTGTGTTTATTGCACACACACATATATATATTTTTAGTGCATTTCTGCTCCTCGATTTTCTATTTGCTAATATTATTGATTTCTTTCAAACATATTTATTGCATAAATCAACAGAATAAAAATAACATTTATATCGATAGCAGCAACACTGCTAACATACACTACCACCATCGCTATCAGCTAGTGATTTTTGATTGCACTCTACAATTAGCATAAAATGAATTGACGCAACTTGGATAGTAGCCACTTCATAGAACTGGAATATGATGCTAAAAGTGGGAGAAGTTAATTGATAATCAGTGGCTGAAAATGAAGAATGATGTGTTACCATTATATTTTCGGTATTAAATTATAAATTTTTGCCGAAGCTAAATATTTTCCCCCAGCACAAAAAAAAATCATCTAAAATTTAGCTAATAAGCACTTCTTAGGACAAAGAAGTACAACAAATTTTGTGGAAAACTGTCAAAATTCTTTTTAGGGCTTTTTAAGACCATTGAGCTATGTCCGTCCGTCTGACTGGCTGGCTGGGTAACACGGTGGCTGGTGCACTGAATAACTTGAGTAAACTTATCCTTACAAAACTGTACCAGTATTAATATTTCCCAGAATGAAGTAACGAGATTGCAAATGGACAGAATAGCCCTACCCCTTCTGGTACCTCTCATACAATATGACCTATTTAGGGATACTTAATATTTGTTCCATAATTTTCTAATAGATAACTGGGGGATATTTGAACTTGATCAGTTTAATAACATTAAAACAACAAACCTTCGAAATAAAAGCCCTTGCAACACCTCTTTAGGTACCTCCCATACAAATAACCGAATTGACCGGCATAGTTTAACATGCATGCATTTTTAGCTAGTACGCTAAATTTAATCACACATTGCGTAAGATTTACGCTTAAAAAAATTGACTTAGGAATGAATATGGACTATACCGGCTGACCCCAACTGAAACGGCCTATACAAAACTTATGTTGGGAAATAAATATTTCTCCCATAACATTCAAACGTACGACTGGCAGATATTTACATTTCGTCAGTTAGGTTTATTATAATAGCGTGCAAAGTCTCAGAAAACCGAAACATTTGCAACACCTCTTCATGTATCTTCCATACAAATGGTCTGTTAGACCCTCATATGCATATCATTTGAATACCCTCACCCTAAGGGTAGGAGGGTATATATCATTTGATACGACCCAAAAGTATTATGTAGAAGCAGTCACTTGAGATTCTAGGTTTTTTGAAACAAATTCGATTCATGACTTTTTATGTCGTTTGAGCCATTTCCGTCCGTTTGTCTATCTGGCTGTACGGCTGGTATGCACGATAACTTTCGAAAGACGCAACCAAATGTTTTTAAACTTTTCACGAGTTAATATTTCCCCAAAACTACTTACGGTATTGCAAATGGGCTACATGGCCGAGCCCCTTCTCGCATACAAATAATATTATTTCGCCCACTTTAGAAATCGAGTAATAATATCGATACGCCCAACGCGATCGTGCCCAAATTCTGTATTTAGTAAAGCTAAAGCAGGATTTAGTTGTGGAGAAAAACTGTAAGTTTAGCCACGCCCCATTTGGATTAAGTTGTGGAGAAAAACTGTAAGTTTAGCCACGCCCCATTTGGTATCTGCCATACTCATCCGTGCCCAAATTCTGTATTTAGAAAATCTAAATCAGGATCAAGGTCTGGAGAGAAAATGTGGAAGGTTAGCCACGCCTCTTCTGGCACCTCTCATAAAAATACACCACTCCGCTCACTTTAGAAATTGAGTAATAATATCAATACACAAAACGCGATCGCGACCAAATTCTGTATTTAGTAAACCTAATCCAGGATAAAGTTTAAGAGAAAAAATCCGGAAGTCCCTTCTGGTACCTCCGATAGAAATGTACCACTCCGCCCACTTTAGAAATCGAGTTATAATATAAGTAGAACCTACACGATCGTACGCAATTTAAAGCTTTTGAGAATAAATTGTAAGTCTAGCCACGCCCCTTCTGGTACCTCACACACAAATGTACCATTCCCTCCACTTTAGAGATGGATTCATAATATCAATACACAGAACGCGATCGCGACCAAATTCTGTATTTACTAAAGCTAAATCAGGATATAGTTAAAGAGAAAAAAATCGCAAGTCTTGCCACGCCCCTTCTGGTACCTCCCATAGAAATATACCACTCCGCCGACTTTAGAAATCGAGTAATGATATCAATATACTACATAATTTTTTGTTTTATTGTGGGTGAGGGTATATGTAAGTCGGGTTTCCCGACTGAAACTTCCTTACTACTTTGTTAGTATGCTGAATTCAATCATATTTTACGTAAAAATTTGACACCAAAATGAATATGGACTAAATCGACTGACACCTTGTGGTACCTCTTGCAAAAACGATCCCCTTTTGGGGGTAACCATCAGTCTTCTACGGCCGTAGTTAAAGAACTACCGAGCTGATTTTGATATGCAGACTTCTATCCTCTAAGGAAAATCCAAGTTTTAAGATTGGTTAGATCGGACCTTTTTTTGGGACATCCGTCTGTCATTCTTCGTGATTACAGCCGTACTTTTAGAACTATCGGGCTGGAATTTGAAAGTTCTATTCCCAAAGCGAAGGTTGAGTTTTCAAACAAACTCCCCTTGTTTTGGAGGGTATCCGTCTCTCCGTTCCCGCGATTACAGTAATAGTATAAGAGCTATAGAGCTGAAATTTTGTATGCAATCTTCTGTCTTCTAAGCGGAAGTTAAGTTCTAAGATAAAAATAAGCTACACCCACCTTCAATACAAATTCCCCTTTTTTGAGTTGTCGATCTGTCCGTCCCCGCGATAACAGTAATTAAGATCTGTCGGACTACTCAAGCTTCTATTTACTAAGCAAATGTCTTGTTCTAAGATGAGCTAGATCTGACGGAAACTACTCCCACCAGCCACCTTGGTTTAAGGGCTTTCGAGCCGAAATTTGGTATGCAAGCTTCTATCTTCTAAACGGAGGTTAGGTAATATGATAAGCTAGATCGTGCAAAAATAATTTGGACTAAAGCTACTCCCACCTTCCATACAAACTCACCCTCTTTGGTGGTGTCCGTCTATCTGCCCACGCCGTCGTTTAAGAGATAACTAACTGAAATTTGGTACGCAAGCTTCTATCTAAGCAAAAATTAAGTTCTACGATGTGCAAGATTGTACAAATACTACACCCAAACAAACTCCCTTATTTGGGATGTCCGTCTGTCCGCCCCCGTGATTGCAGCCGTATTATACAAAACCAGTAAAATAATTTTAATTGTATACCCATTAAGAACCCAAGAAGAAAATGATAATAGTGACAATGCATATTAAATTTTTCATCCCCAGGTTCCATTACCTTTTAAAGGACTTTCAATCTTATAAAGGATATGCAAATTTGAACACTTTATTTCTGTATTTTTATAACTTTAACAGTGGTGATATAGATATTAAATGAAATCGGACAAACACATCTGTTCATATTATTTTTTTTTTGTTAAATTTTCTGGAAAAACTTACAAGAACAGTTATTTTCCCTTTACATCCCAATAAAGAGGTATGGGATGGCGTCTCGCGCCTTCTTTTTCTATATTCACAACTAACGGCACCTACATATTTATCGACGTTTGAGAAGCTTTCTACCATACATGCCGATTGATCCGACACTATACTCAGAAATTGCTGTCCACAACATAGAGAGGGACCGGCAAGGACAGAAAATGTAGATGATTTAGAGACAAGAACTGAACCATGGATCTCTCGCTTGATAGTCGTGGGTTCTAACCATCTCGTCCGAAACCTTTCAGGAGAAATATGAGCAAAAAATTTACTTAAAATTTTGTATCCTAGAATATCCTTAAAAATTTGCAATGAATAAATTTGGTAAAAATGCATGCTTCTAAACACATTAATATTTGAGAAATCTATATGATATGAATAGCAGGAAATTAAGATCCGCTTAATATATTTATTCCCAAAATTATCTAATGTTTGTCTTAAAGAATAATAAAGGGGTAAAATTTCGATAGTTCTTCAAAAATATTTTCTTCCTTTTCATAAAAATTAATAAAAAAAAATTGTAAATAACCACCAGTGTCTCCATTCCTTTGATATTTATATTATCTAACTGGGAGTGACAGAAAAAATACTAAAAATTTTGGAATAATTTTATCCTGAAAAAGTTACAGATCCAAAACTAAGTACACAGTTTAATTTTCATTCATGTCAGCTTTCGGACCCGGCAGTGACATTATGGTTGGAACACGCGACTACCATGAGGGAGATCCATGGTTCGTTTCCTGTCTCCAGTCATCTACACTTTTCTTTCATTGCCGTTTCCATATATATTGTCGACAGCAACTTGCAATATAAAGTCGAGTCAATCGGCATGTCTAGCAAAAGCCTTATCGAATAGTGACGTTCGCATTTGACGATAAACGAGTAGGTGCCGTTAGTTGTGAATCAAATGAAAAAAAGCACGCCACGCGTGACGCTATCCCATACCTCATTCATGGAGTGTAAAGGGAAATTACGTATTTTCTCATATCAGCTTTCACAATCATATAAATATACTCATGACCCAACACATTTATTTTATGCTGTCACACTGGTGTTATGTATCAATATTTTTTCATCTCTCAATTGTATAGGTGTAATCCTTGAATTATCAACCTTTTATTAATGCATTAACGTTCTTTTGCTCTTTTCAGGTAAGTTCCCGGTTATTTAATGATGTAAAAGTTGGTGAGTCAGTCTCCTTTGAGGGTTCCAATACATGTCAATACTAAATATTATATAAAGGTTGATAGAATTTATTGTGATTGCCTAGAACATGGTTACAAATACGATATTTTAATAACGCTGCTTATTATATTGGAACAACGTCAATTGGCTTTTTAAAAACATAACATCAATTCATATTTTTCCTTTAGGGTTTTTAAAAAGAAAAACATTATGACTTTTATGCTTTGAATCTCCACAACAATGTTCGTACAATAGATATCTCACATATACATCTACTTTATTGCCTATCAAAATTTAGGGTATTATTCGAAACCATTTATCTTCACTGTTATACTTTTGATTGAACTGTTGTCAATATCTCATGTATTTAGAACAATTGAAATAAAAAAATGCCTTAAGTTAGCATTCAATTCACGCAAATGAACAAAGAGTAAAAGAAAACCTCAAACAAAATGGTCGAGATATCTCAACAAGTTGAATGAACTTTAAATAACTATTGATATGAGGTAGCTTAGTTACCGAGAACATAAATATATGCAAAAAAAACAAAAACTTAAACTAGATAAGACAGTTTGCAAATTAAATTGTGTGAAAAGAAAATATACTTAAAGTGACAAAACTTTTTTTTTCTTCACCTGACACTTTTATTATTGTGGTTTAAAAGGCAATTATGCTGATTACCTGTAATTAAGTCACCTGATATGTGATATTGATATTAAAATATCAATTGCCGTTGATGTTCGCTCGCGTCAAACGGAAACGACATGAATGACAATTGATTTGTCGACAAAGCTCAGTGAATCATCATGATTCATGAATATATGTATATTTTATGAAAAATCAAATGCAAATACATATGTGGTATTGTATTTGGCATGGATTATAATTAGCAATTAAAATTGTGAGAAATTATTTAATTGTTGTAATGTTAGGACAGTAATGAAATGTGTTGTATGTACATGGGAAAAAACATAATACTGACAAATGATTACAAATTTAACATTGTTAATGGGGGGTGGTGAGAAATGGATAGTGTTAATAAGAGGACGGACAAAATAATGAATACATGTAGAAAGTTTAATGATACACAATCCCGATGTAAAAACTACATTATTTGTGGCATTTACACATGTGAATGTGTGACTTAAAAACTTAATTTCCCTTTACACCCCATGAATGATGTAGAGCTTTCTAATAAGCTTTCTATTTTTAGATTCACAACTAACGACACCTACTTGTTTATCGACGAATGCGAACGTCAGCTGTTGACAGTCTTTTACTAGACATGCCGATTGACTCGACACTGTACTGCGAATTCGTAGTCAACAACATCGAGGGGGCCTAAGATAAAAGAAAAATGTAGATGACTGGAGAATGGAATCGAACCAGTGATCTCCCACACTCCCGTAGTCGAGTGTTCTTACCATCATGCCACAACCGGCCTCAAGGCTAATGTTAATGTTTGACATTGGATACAATTGGTGCGTAGTAGTGGTAAAATTTTAGAACCCGTACAGAAATTTCATTCAGGGAACTAACTAAAAAATACACTCACCCAATGTCTGATATTATGATATAATTATGATCTGACATAATTTGCCAACAAATGTAAACAAGTTCAATTCAATATTCCTGGATTCATGTTGTATGGAAGTACTGAATGCATCTTTTTCGGTACCAACTGAGAATATAGGAAAAATTCAAACAAAAATCTCAAATGAAATCATTATTAATAATGGGAGGGGAAATCCTCCCAGTCTCTTAAATTTCACCTAGGAATACAATATTTTACAAATTAAAGTCACAAATGATTTGAAAAATATTGATTTTCGTTAAAGTGGATAATTTCTTTAGGATGTACCAGAAGAGGCAATACAACGTGTCCGATTTTTATTCGTAAGTCAACTTTCAAATAACATGAAAACATAAAACTACATCCAATACCTCATTCATGGGGTGTAAAGGGAAATTACCAGACATGCCGACTGACTCGAAAGAAAGAAAAACTTAGGGCAATTTCGGTCATCAGATGAGGTGTGCCAAATGGTTCGGCCTTCTCAGGTTTTGGCTAATATTACAAGATAAGTTAACTGAACAAATTCAATCATCTTCCAGTTGTCCGTTCGAAAATTATGGGGAAAATTAATTGTCGAAAAAATAGGTAATTTTTTATGGGAGGTACCAGAAGGAGACAGTTGATACAGTCCATATTGAAATCAAATTTTCATAAGATGGTTCTTAGGGAGTATATAACAGATATAACTGAAGTTCAACAGAAATACCCTCTTAGTGGCCCCAAGAACCTAGGATAGGGCGCAGGTGCTTCATTATTATGAAAACACTAAAAAAGACAGAAACATCTCAAAATATTGATGACCCTCGTAATAAGAATCATTATTTAAAGATTTGCACCTATAATTTCCATACTCTCAACCGAGATTGCGCCTCTTTCCAATTGGCGGATGCCTTCTACAAATATAAGGCTGACAATACCGCTGTAGTGGGAACGTGATGAACGGGACAGGGAAGCCATGGTGCCATACAGAAAAACACGAAGATGATTTTGGTTTAGCAGACAAAAAATTCATTCTAACGCACCTCCAATAACGGAATCAAAAGACAAGAAACCAAACTGCATTTTGCCCATCTCATACAAGTTTCTGTCGAAAGCCTAAAAACCATCTTAATGAACCGTCCCGGAAAACCAAAAGCTCCGACATTGGCTGATATCTGACACGTCTGCACATTGTCTGAACATTGTCTTCTTACCGACATCGTACAGAATTCCTTACGACTCGTTGAAGAAAAATTTTATTTATTTTGCTCCGACATATTTGATCGAGTTCGCAGCAATTTCGGAACTCTGCGTCGGAGGAAACAACAAATTGTTAATGAAGAAACAACGAATTTCCCTTTAGATTTTCACACGATTTACATTCAGAAAACTTTCAGACATCGGTACGATATGTCGTACTTCATATTTCCCTTAACTCCGTCGGTCAGACATCGTGTCAAACACTCCATACGTTTTAAGTAACGACATCTGCCCGATTTTGGATCTGATATTGGAAGATATTTTCCTAAAGACCTAGGACAAATATAGGTACGACGCGTAGGCAAGAACATCCGAATTAGTTCAGATAATTGGTATGATATCGGTCCGAAGTCGAATTTCCCTTAAAAACTTCCATCGATTTACATTTAGAAATCCGTCAGACGTCGGCACATCAGATTCCGTTATCTTCGTCGGTCAGACTTCAGGTCAACCACTCTGTACGTTTTTAGTTACGACTTCGGCCCGATTTCGGATCTGATATCGGAAGATTTTGCCGACTGTCGTTCCGATTTTTAACCGATGTCTGAGCATTTTGTTTGCTGGTCTTTAGGGTCTTTTGTTTGCTGGTTTTAGACCAGGAAAATATATTCGTAAACTATGACTATGAATTCTGAGGAAATCTCGACAAAAACGCAATAACGGATCCCTTGAACTGCAAGGGGATAACACTGGAAGTAGTTCGACAACAAGTTCTCACCAAAGTCCTTTTACTGGTACCGTGGGTGACATAGCATATACACGTGCAAGGTCTTCATTATATGTCCTTGTTCATCTGTATCTTAGCGATCCCTCGAGGGTTCTGACAAATACATGGTTGCCGTTCACCGTCATCGAGCGAAAAGGTTTTCCCAGCAGCGAAATTATCAAGGCCTCTGCAAGCAGGCAATGCAACAAGGAATGTCCTTAAACCAGGCCTTCTCCCTTTTCTTTGAATATTCCGAGTACATGTTCCCTATATTCTTTCAAGACCACTGCTGCAGGCCTTCTTTGAGAAGGGAGAATCAACGTTTTCAATGATTTGTTACACATTCCGTCTCCCTTCTCATAGAAGGTATGAGAGTAGGTATGAAAAAAGGCAATGAAGAAGGTATACGCATGTTTTTTTTAATACAGTTTATGATTAGTTTCAGTCAAACAATTCGAATACATCTTAATGGGTTAGATGGTAGCATGGCTGACTAACAATCGCGAGATAGTTAGTTTTAACTCCAGGAAGGTTTACCGTCCTTGGGAAAAAAGTGTAAGTATAAAGAAAAATATATAAAAGTGAAAAATATCTAAAAATAAACTAAACAATTTGAGGATGACCAACTGCAAATTTTTTTTTATTTTTCAAGTCCTCCTTTTTTATGTGTATGTAAACCTTCCATCAGGCCTTCTTATAGGAGGCGACGATGGAAGGCTTTACCTCTCAATGACATCCTATGGTATTTGGAATGGAAGAGCCAATGAAGAAGCAGGCCTACTGAATGCTTTTGAAGGCGTTCCATAAGGCCTTCTAGGTCCTTCCTTTCGTCGCTGGGTTGGAACTTTCACTGCCTCTCGACTGTGAGGGTATTACATCCTTGCAATGAAGTACCGACCGCACCACTTGCTTGGGGTATTAATGTGAGAGTTTTGGTACTTGCGAGTATATAAAAGTTCCAGTCTGGTGTCTTTTTGCAATAGGGGACCAATCCTGTGAACTACAGTTCATTAAATCACAAATTGGTCACAGCTTTTCTGAGAAACTGCCACCGCTGAGTGCGGCCGGTAGCGTACTGTTCAGAAGCCCCGGGACTTGTTTCCGCCTGATCGGTGGTGTAGACCCTAGAATAACACGGTCTGTTGTTGATACCAAAATCTCTTTGGGTTCAAATGTGGAGATCCATAGAGTAGCAGAGGTGGTAAGATAGCCCTCACATTGTCCCATACTGTCATACCCAATTTGAAATCTTCTGGCTGAAAAAAAGTTTTACTGCATTATCAATCAAACTTGCAAAAAATTGCGGTAGCTCGCTCCCAAAAATGTCGGCTCCTATTCCTCGATAGCTCAGTGTGGTTTAGCATACCATAAGTAAGGCCTTTACGACGAGCTCATGTAAAACTTTCGTGGACTTTTTTCTTGTGGAATAATTAATTTTATTTGAAGGCAATTTTGCATTCTTAAAACTGTCATCATGTCATGTCCTAATTAGCCCGGCCATTTTTGGTGCACGTTTGCCCAGCTTTGACTTGATTGTAATCTTACACAATGTGATATCTATTTAATTTACCATCTAACTAAACTTGCAGCTTCTCCGTTACTTTCGTTATTACAAATAGTACCTCAGCCTTTAACCAATCAATTTAAGACCATCTTAACACTCTATTTTCTTCACTTTTTTTTCCATGCTTATATTTCAATTTCCACTAAATACCAAAACATTTGACCATAACCAAAATCTGAGTTTTACTAAACACAACACAACAAATCATAAAGATTTCATTTATCATTTGTACCCCAAAGAAGCCAACAAAAAAAAAATACAAAATTTTATTAAGTTGTATTTGTATGTGTTAAGACTCAAATTGCTTCCAACAATCCCTGATACAATCAACAGAGCAGAAAATTATGCCACATTGTGGTACAGGGTTAAAAGAATACAACAGTAAGAATAACTTAAGTCCAGAGTGGTTAAAAGAGCAACATTTTGCCGGCCATATCCCCTCAACCGCATAATAATTTCGACAACATTTCATTTCATGAATGTGATGGTAATGGTAATGGTTTCGAATGAAATAGTTCACTGTCAGAGTACAACTAATGCTTACTAGTGTAAACCTCAAAGAGAATTAACAAAACATTAAAATCATAATTAATTACAAACTGAAAACCTCAAAGGTCGCCTGCTTGCAGAATTAGTATGAAAACTCTCTCCAAAAAGTACAACAAATTGTGCTCGACAGAACAAAAAAAAATTAAAAACTTGATAATGCAATCAAACCGCCGCCGCATTTAAACAACATTCTGATGAAACTCTAAAATATTTGAGTAATAACTGAGCACATATTTCAATGTCAAAAGCTAAAAGACCAATACATAAACTGGATTGCTTGCAAGAGGATTACACATTTCCATGCAAAATGGTTTAAACTAATCCAAAAGATGATGGGACATACAAAAAAAACTAAAAAAAAATATTGCCCTGACCAGTAGCAGCAGCAGAAATAAAGGAGGGAAAGGTTCCAGTTTGCAAAAAAAAAAATAAGCCACAAAGTAAATCGTATTTCAAATACAAATACTCATATGCAAATTTGTGGAAAATTTATTCTTGACTACACATTAAAGGTTCTTCTCAACACAACGGGCACATAATAAAACACACACACACATATATACACATATGTAACACGTGGAATTGGTAACACATACATGAACGATTCATTTGTCCTCAGTCCAACATATACAAATTCACCATGGGGTTTAGGTTGTGCACACCTGTGTGTAAAGGAAAACTATATGTGCATATTTGTTAGTTTTTTCCGGTTTCATACCCCCATATTGTATTTGTATACACAATTTTCCAATTTCCGATCCATAGAGAAGAGAAAAAAAATTTTTGAAATCAACTAGCAGGAATCCGCTTAATCTAAAGTGTTCAGAGTTATGGACGGTACAATTGAAAATGATATAAAGGGAATATATGTGTGGCTTAGGGGCTTAAAATGTCAGTTACACATAATTTCGAATTCGAACTGGTGTCGGACGGAATGTCGATATAGGCCTGCAATTGTGTTTCCAATTTTAGATCGTATGTGATGAGCAACTTGTAGGTGTGGTTGGTAAGATTTCTTAGAGAAAGTTAGGGAACAGTAGGACTTCTTAGTCAGGGTTAGGTTAGAAATCTGAGTAGAATTACTAGGACTTTTCTGTCGTGTCTCTTATTAACAGAGAAGATGTATGCTTTAAAATGCATATTGACTTGTAGGGGTGGTTGACAAGAATTATAAGATAAAGTTAAGGAACAGTAGGACTTCTTAGTCAGGGTTAGGTTAGAAATCTGAGTGAAATTACTAGGACTTTTCTGTCGTGTCTCTTATTAACAGAGAAGATGTATGCTTTAAAATGCATATTGCATATGCATTCTGCATATTTGGCACGTTCTTGCATATAAAAGCATATATTTGGTTTTTTCCGAAAATTAAAGGACTTGTGCGAAGCGTTCATAGGAGACGATATTTCTTTAAAACAAATTAGCCATCCAAGCCTAAATAGGTTTTTGAGTAAGTACACCAATAAGCCACTGCGTGCGAAGCAACGCTCTGCCTTGTCTCTGCAAACGCGATTGCAAAATTTAAAACTCGAGGATTAGAGCTTAAAGAATCCATTCGCTAAATTTGTGCTTCTGTATCTTCATTAGAAAACAAAGATTATTCTTTAAAACTCGATGCCATTCTCGGAAGAAATAATGGGTACGAACTTGAAGCACTTTTTTTTGCATATTTTTCAGTTTTTAGGGCATATTTCAAGCGCTTATTTTGGCTTTTTCGTGCTTGAAAATATCTTCTTTGCTTAACAAACTTGACAAAATTGTAATTTTTTTTCGACAAATCCGAACTTTTACATATTTTTATAGGATCTACGATATAAAAGGGCGGCAGCTTGTAGTGTTAGTTTTGTAAGTGGCAGCTTAAGCGCAGTCTACAAAAAAGGCAATATCGCTAACTAGATATGTTTATATAAGGAAAGTTAACGTATCAGTGTACTTCAATATTAAGCTATACAATTCAGCAATATATGGCAGTATATAGCTTTTTACCATACCAAACTAAGGGTTTGTAATAAAAAGCGCTCATATAATTTGATTCCTCAGACTTGTTGTTGTTGTTCTAACCAATACCGATACTCAATTTATCAGCACTTGATCGGGCATATAATCGGATTATCATACGATCATTGGTGGCAACTCTGTTTTGTCCCTTCTAAGATAACAAGGTTTGTGTCAAGGGATTGTTGTGTGTTTTAACCGCCAAATTCCTCCAAAGATGGCGCCAGCTGGTTTTGTTGATTAACTTTGCGATGTTGATAAATCATTTCCTTTTTCCTTGGTCCTTGCGGAATCTGGATTTTTGTAGTGGAAGCAGAGTTTTGTTGGCTGGAGAACTCGAAAGTATTTAAAAAGTAATTTTTCTTAAATGTTGATTTGGCCAGTACCCCGCCCGGGAATCGAAGTCTGCTCCTTCGCATTGTTAATCTACGTCCCTACCACTGAGCTATCGAAGGCCACATTTCTCAAACTAATTTGTTTTGGTTAAGTTAGCTGATAAGAGTTTTCTGTCTGAGTTACCATTCTCAGCAAATATTCCGTACAAGAAATTGTTGCAGTTCATGGAGTCATATCCAAGGAACTAAAAGCGGTGTACTGCCTCTGACAAAGGTTGCCTATTGCGCTATAGCAAAGAATATAGACGATATCATGGTCGTAAAAAACTTAACTTAAATTCCCTTTGCACCCCATGAATGAGGTATGGGATAGCTTCTCGCGTTGCTGTGAATTAACACGTGTCTACTTATTTATCGACAAATGCGAACGTCACAGTTTAAGAAGATTTTACTTGACATGCCGTTTGACACGACACTTTACTGCGAAGTTGCTGTCGACAACATCAAGGGGGCCGGCAATGAATGAAAACTGTAGATGACTGGAGACGGGAATAGAACCCAGGATCTCCCGCCTGGTAGTCGCTAGTTCTAACCATCATGCCACGGTCGGTCCCTTGACCACATTGAAGTCGTACTAAATTACAGCGCTTGATTTTTTTCTGGAACAGTACCATTCGTGAATCGCCGAACGTTCAATGTTGTATGGTGAAACCTTTACTCGCTTGCAAGATGTTTGCCGATAAACTAGAAAAACCAATTGCGCATTATGCGCCATCACGAAATGGCGAGCTCTCACACATTAGTGCAAACAAGTTACTTTATAAGAACTTTTCTTTTTGTCATTTGGAAAATACAACAGATTTGTATCCGCCAATTGATATACATAAAAAAATATACCAAGCTCTTCAGTATTTTGCGCTCCACAAGGTACTTGGTCACACCAAGTTGGAATAACATCTCCTACACAGGGTCCATTCAAAGAAGTTTTGATCACCACCTCCTGCGCCAACCATCGAGCTTATTAACAAAGAATTTTTGAGCTGAAGCAATTTCTTTCGCTCAACATGTCTCTTTCTTTCTATTTGGATACACTTGACTGCGCCGATGTCGCAATACAGCTCTTTGTTCAAACGACGAAGTAAGTGCTCTGCGTTAACGATGATGGGTCCAAATATTTCAGAGCATTTATCTTTTGAAGACTGCACTTTGTGTCATTACTCAGGATTGTGCGCCTTACAGAAAGACTGGTAAGATAGGCAAGACTGTCGTTTGCCGATAGAGGGATTTGTCATTAAAACTATTGCTTGTTTTTATTCACGACTGACTCAACGTAAATGAAATCATCTACCACCTCATAGTTATAGTCGTCAATGTTCAAGCTGTGTCCTGTGTACGAAAAGCCCCTGACCCCGTTTACCGCCAACAGCCTTCTACCGAATGCTTTTTAATGTTTAAAAAGACCGCAGTAGCATACCGCAGTCCTCAGTCAATAATGTATATATCATCGGAGTATGCGAACTATGTATGTAATCAGTCAAGGCTTCTAATAGTTTTTGTCATATGAAACCATTGAATGCAGCTTTGTCGGTAAAAAATAAGGTATGTGTCGAATTGCATTTCATTGTCGTAGTGTGATTATTTAATAGGTCGTGAATTTACCAGGTCTGCAGCCACAGTGATAATGTCCAATCAGTTTCGCTAGTATGAAGTCTTTTACATAACACAAGAGACAGGACATTGTATGCTATGGGTAAAATGCGGATAGTTGGTACACACACTTGGGACGTCTTTCTTAAGCAAAGGACATGGAATATTCGGATTCCAGCCATCGGACATGCATTCCTTTACCCATCTCGTGAGCTGTAGAATTCATGTCCCTAGAACATCGGCGACAGTTTAAACAAGTTGTTCCGGCAGTCCTTAGTTACACGAAATTTTATAAATTGTCAGCCGTACAATTGCCGTGCTCACCACCTTTTGGTACGGTGGTGGACAGTATATCCTGCCATTGATGATTGGCGTGATTTTGTAACTTGTAATGTATTTGAGAACGAGCAGAGTACAACAACGTTACCTTCAGATTTGGTTATTCGTGACAAAATTTTTTGCCTGTCCTTTCGGGCTTCTTCTTTATCCCTGTTAATTTCGATATCCAGGATTTACGATCGTTGCGGTAGTGTTTACAGATTGCATCATATGCGGGAAACATCAGAGCTAGGGACATTTTTGCAGTTATTGAGAGAGTTGGTTTGAGTAGGCATTGGCTATCTCGGTGGTATGCAGCATAAAATGTCTAGCTTTCTTTGTGTTTGGTTACAAGCATTTTGGATACTGCATCATATCAGGCGTAATTTAGATGCAATTAGGTGGTGATCCGAGTATGTATTTGTACCACATATCACACTAACTTCTACCATCGACGACTACGGTATCAATTGATTTCATTTCTTTTGAGATCAGGGGATATGCCTTGTGTGGAAATCTAGTTACTCTCACTCGGAGGTAATCTGTCCGAATGAATCCGTTTTCGGAGGTGTTGCTGTGTATATTGTATATATCCGGCCGCTGAACCAAGAGCATCTTTCCTTTGTTTTTGGCATTCAAATCACCCAGATCAATCTTAATTTATTGGCCAGGACAGAGATCATATATTTCCGCCAGGCCCTTATAGAATGTATATCGGCATTTACATGCCGTCACCTCACGCTTTACCATTGGCTGCAGTTTGGCCTTTCCTTTTACTAACTAGGACTTGTCTGAGCATGTCATAGAATTCGCAATATGCTGCCACTGTGTTTCAGGAACATCAGAATTAGTGGGGTTAGTTTGCAGTAATAGAGAGTTGGTTGGAATATGTATTTTCTATCTCGGTGTTGCAGCTTTGCTATGTCTAGCTTCATTGGGTTCATTTGGTTACCAGCGTTTATAGTTTATATTTTCACACGCACGTCCATAACACTTGAGACATGACTTCCATCGAATACCACGTGATCAATATGGTTTCTTATCTTACGAGATCAGGGAATATCAAGGTTTTCTTGAGCATATCCTTATGCGTAAATCTGGTCCCACTCACTACCATGTTTCTTGTCGACGCGCAGCTAATCAGACTGAATTCGTTAGCGGAATTGTTGCTGTGTGGATCTATTTCCTCCAGCCGCTCATAGGATGCAACTTTAATGTCTTCGTCTTTGCCTTCCGTCGAGGCGTATACAGAAATAAGCGTAAAGTAAAAATATTTCGCCCGGATGTGAATAGAGCCTATTCGGTTACTTCCAGGATTAAACCTTGAGACCAGATGTCGAAGTCCCTTGCAGAATATGAATCCACATTCACTTTCGTGTCTTTCTGCATGGCAGCTGTAAAAGATGTCACAGTTATTTCGTCGTGTGCATCCCTGTCCCGTCCATCTCATTTCATCTCTGTGTAGAGTTTGGACATTCCAGGTGCATATCCTTAAATCATAGTTCTTACGTAAGACCAGGGTTCAATTCCTATCTCAGTCATGTACATTTATTTCATAGGCGGCCCCTTCGTTATTGTCGACAGTAACTTTGCAGTAGTGGCTATTTAAACATTATGGTCCTTACGTAAGACCAGGGTTCGATTCCTGACTCTGACATGTACTTTTCTTTCACTGGTAGATACCTCGTTGCTGTCTACAGCAACTTTGCAGTAGTGCCTATATAAAATTCATGCTTAAAAAATTGTATATCCCCCTCGTATTGTAAAGCCTCGTCCATTCCTATATCAGCCATCATATCACATTGTAAGCAGCCTGTCTTCAATGAATTCCAATATTTTGTATGTGAAGCCCTTTAGTTATCTTTCCTACAACAAACAAAAACATCAAAATTTATGCATTTCGATCATGTCCCAAAGGTAATACCCTGCCACAAGTGCGCAAACATTGGGCGATTGTGGTCACTTTGAGCTCTCTGGGTGTAGAAAATATGTTGAAAATCGAAGTTTACCTGAAAACGAAAAACAGACAAGTGCAAGGAAAATGCATCGATAGAAAAAACACAACGACGAAACATTCACAGGAAGAATGGGTTAAAAAGTTTGTGCGCTTTTGGGTTTCGGTTATTGGTTTTGTTGAGCATATAATTTACATGTTCTGTTGGGTTTTTGCTTCCCTACAGGGATTTCCAGCAGTTGTTTTCGATTCAGTTTGTTTTTTTGTTGGCCAAATTTTTTTGATTCTACTAGTATTCCACTACTCTTTATCCTTCCTTAGCTATGGCATTGTGTCTATGATAGTTTGGTTGGGTGTGTGTGCGTGCTAGTTTTGTTAGTTAATTCTCTTCTCTGGTTCTTGTACGGAGTTCTTCTACACGTATGCAAAATCTCTATACAAAATTTTTGGATTTTTTATTTCCTTTCATTCATTCATTGGAATCCTTTGTGTTGTTCTCGAATTAATAGATGAATGCTCACCATCGTGAGTGGATCTTGTACAATATGTTCACATGAGAGGTATTTATTTCAAAGTTTTGGTTAATGTTTACTCTATTGTGGTAAACAATTTTGTGTTAAATGTTTATTCAAATAAGTAAAATGGTAATTGGAATTTTGTCAGATATGATATCTTGAGGGCGAGGGGATAACGAAAGAAAACAGAAACTGGAAATAGTAATGGTATTTGTAGTGCAGCACAACAACAAAGTGATGATGCAGAAATAATTTCAGTTACGAGTGCAGAGTACACAGAGCAGCATTGTTGGTTAAAGATTCAATGAATTTAATTGGAAAATATAGTAGAGAACTTATAGTCAGTAGACGATGCAAGAAATGGTTTTGGTACCAAACAAACAAAAAAATAACTAGAGAAACAATTTGTTTCACAGTTCTGCACTTGTTTTGCCAATGAGTTGAAATCAAAACGTATGTAACTGATGTATAAAGGAAGGGCATGAGAAATCATTAGAGAAATTTTAAAAGGTTGTTTAATGAAACATTGAATTTTGGTATTAGTAAAAATTCAGTGAAGTCTTAGTTGAAGATATGATTCACTAGAGGTTAACAAATTAGGAATTAACAAACTGTTATTAGTTTATTACTTTACACACATTATAAGTTGGCGTCAAAGCCATGTTTCACTTGAGGGCATAATAAAGGTAAATTTTGGTATTTTATTTCAGTAGTAACATTAAAATAATGCTTGATGTAAAACGAAAATATTTAGAATTTTGTCTTTCACTTAAGCATCTAACCCTGGCATTCATCATGCAACTACTTTTTGGGAATACGTTGCAAATAAATTTTGCTTTGTATCTCATGACTAAGATATGGTACATCTTCACCTACTTGAGTGATATTTCTAGCCTTTAAGACATATTTTTCTTATAACTTTCTTATAGTTAACAGAATCAATATAATCACTCTTGCCTGTCGTATCATTATTGGGTTTTAATTGAAATAAAAAAGAAACCAAACTGCGTTAAAATTAATTCCAACATTACACATTTTGCAATAATTCCTTTACTCAGACGTCATCGCATCACCCTATGCCGCCAGTAATATTCTTCCCCTCCCCCTAGTTGATGATAATGCGAAAGAGGTTTGGCGGTCCAGCTGAACAGTTACATTCTACTCATTCACAAACACTGTGAACTACTATTACAACAGCAACGACGACCACCAAACGAATGAAACTCACGCGGAGATGATACAGAGATAGTGCAATAATTTATAATGATCGTAATTAAAAATGTCACATATTGTTTGAAATACAAACGTCATTTCAATTTTGTTAAGTGTTGCTTTTAAATGTTACTGTAAAAAAATGCAATATATGTGCACTTTTTATGACAACTGTAAAGAAAGTGAAACATGCATGGTAGGGTGTAGGCCAATAGGCGTGTGGGAAACAAAAGTTACAGAAGTTTAACACAAAGGTTCTCTTAGTGGTTTTGGCAGCTCCAAGAAACAAGCCCAGCGGTAAATGAAACGAAGTAAATATTAGTATTACTAAAAACATCAGTATGACACTGTACTTACATCGTCACTTACTGTGTAATCAATCGTGTTAGCAAGCTCACTTAAAATTCCGCTTATAACGTAATTGCAACTGAAATGGCATTTAGTGACATCGTCGCTTACTTTGTAAGCTAGCGGGCACCGATTAAGTGGCTATGACAACCCTAAGTTAAATTTGAAGAGGAATATAAGCGAGAGAATCATCAGTGCTCAGCGGTAAATGAAACGAAGTACCTACTTAGCAATCCATGACATCAGTATGACTTTGTAAGCGAGGATCCAAGTACTTGTAATGTAAAAAATATCGTCCACTCATTATAACTCCAATTAAAATGGCACCTACTGACATCGTCACTTACTTCGTAATCAAGCGTGTTATTAAGCTCGCATAAAACTTCGCTTATAATGTAATTGTAACCGAAATGGGACTTACTTACTTCTTCCCTTACTTTGTAAGCAAAAGCGCACCGATTAAACGATCTATGACACTCCTGTGTAAATGTAAGGCGAAACATAAGCGGGTGAATCATCACTGATTGCTACTTAATATAGCTGACATTAGCGATTATGTAATGGGTATTTTTACCCACTAACATCGTCACTTACTTAGTAATCAATCGTGTTATAAAGCTCGCTAAGAACTCTGCTTATAATGTAATTGCAACTGAAACGGCACTTACCGTCATCGTCGCTTACTTTGTAAGTTGGAGCGGACCGACTTAACGATCTATGACAGTCCTATGCTAAAGGACTGCTAAAGGCGGAATATAAGCGAGAGAATCATCACTGATTGCTAATAAATATAGCTGACACCAGCGATTAAGTAATAGGTATTTTTACCACTGAGCAATTTTTATGAAAACACAAAGAAAATAAAACACAGAAACCTCAAGTTAAAATTTTCCCAAAAATGTTATGCCCTTTCTTGTGCCTCTCATACACATGTACCATACCGCCCACTTTAAAAATCAAGAAATAATATCAATACACCCAACGCGATCAAGCCCAAATTCTGTATTATGTAAAGCTATTATAGGATAAAGTTTTGGATAAACAATTGAAGTCTAGCTATGCCCGTTCTGGTACTTCCCGTACAAATGTACAGACCACTTTAGAAATCATAAAATAATATCAATACACCCAACTCGATCGTACCCAATTTTTTTTATTTTTTAAAGCTATACAGGATATAGGTTTGGATAAAAGTGGAAGTCTAGCACTACCCTTCTGGTACCTCCCATATAAAGGTACCATTCCACCTACTTTAGAAATAGAGAGAAGTAGAGTAATAGTACCAATACATCCAACGAGATCGTGCCCACATTCTGTATTTTGTGAAGCTTTTATTGGATAAAGTTTGACAGAAAAAAATGGTAGTTCCTTCTGATACCTCCCTAAAATATTTATACTTGCCAATTTTATGTTTTTTTTCTGAGGGTGAGATTATACGTAAGTCGGTTTACCCGACTGAAACTTTCTTATTCGGTTTACATTAAACTAATTTGCACGCCCCTAAGAAAGACAAAGGCGAGGATATTTAAAATACATTCTATGAGCCCCTGGAGGAAACATATGACCGCTACCCTGC
The DNA here is from genome assembly GCA_964034835.1 of Muscina levida. Taxonomy (NCBI): domain Eukaryota; kingdom Metazoa; phylum Arthropoda; class Insecta; order Diptera; family Muscidae; genus Muscina; species Muscina levida. Next base: position 131,057,042 of record OZ035880.1, on the reverse strand, counting down.
CCATGACACAAAATTTGTTCTGGATCATTATTTAACTCAATTAAGAAGGGAAGAAGTTGGTTCAGCAGTTGCAATATACAGTCTGCACAACAACACCTCCGATAACGGATTCAGACTGATAAGCTCCGTAGTGAGTGATATCAAATTCCTTCATAAAGATATCCACAAGGCAACCAGGTATCCCCTAATTAACAGACAAGAAACCAGATTGATTACGTGGTAATCGATGGAAGGCATGTCTCAAGTGTTGTGAACGTGCGTGTAATGAGCATTGCAAATATAAATTCGGATCACTACCTAGTTGCAGCCAAGGTACGCTAGCGATTAAGTAGTGCTAAAAGCACACGTAATCAAACGCAAAGGAAGCTAGACAGCACAAAGTTGCATACCACCGATATAGCCAATGCCGACTTCAACCAAAAAACCACGCTCAGAAAGGCCCTTGTACGATGCGGAATGTCTCGAAATGTCTTAAGAAAACGATGTTGCATACAGGGCAAAACTGAAACCAATAGCAACGCGAGCAGGGACGGAGCGTTATAAGGAAAGAGGAACGAGATGACACGCCTACTAAAAGCTAAAAATCAAAGGTTTGTGAACAAGAATCCCCACCTGTAGTGACAAAGAAGGAAATCTGCTTGCGGACACAAGTAGTGTGATGCAAATATGAAGCAACCACTTTCGTACTCTTCTAGATTTCAAAGGCAGAGAAAATGACGCCCATCACGCCAATCACCGATGGCTTAATAAATTGTCCACCGCCAAGCCAAAAACTAAGTTAGACAGGCAATTGTACTGCTTATAAAATCTGCGGGTGTCGATGGAATGCAGGCAGAGCTTTTCAAAGCCGGCAACGATGAGGTGGTACGACCATGCCCTAGCACATAAATACGAATTGGCGAAAGGAATGGATTCCCGATGATAGTAATTTGAGTGTTCTATGTCCTTTGACTTAGAGAGGCGATCCAAGTGTGTACATAGACAACCGCGATGTCAGCCTTTTACCCATTGCATACAAGAACCAGTCGGCTGTGTTATGTGAAAGACTAAAGCCCATCTAAGCGAACCTTATTGAATATTATTATTATATTTTATAATTTATACTAAGCGAAGCTTTATATAAAGCGATAGCCTGTCATGCGATCTCTTTAACAACATAATTAAGATGGTAATGCAAAAGGCTGCAGTAAACACGACTGGTATCGTATTTAATAAAAGTCACATGCTGCTCGCGTATGACTTGTATATCATTAGCTGTTGACAGCGGGAAGTTACTGCAGCCTTCTAAGGCATTGAGAAGCTGTCGGCAGAAATGGTTCATGAGGTAGAAAGAGGACAAAACCCAGTTATATGTTTCAACGAACAAAAAGTCTACTCGTTTGGGGCGTTGCGTTAACGTTGGCAACTATAACTTTGAAGTGGTACTTTTTATCCGCCATTAACATAAATAATAGACACTGACACTGATCCTACCTGTCTGGTTCTGCAGCGCAGAATTCTGTATAATGGCAAGCGAAAAAAATATTCGAATGAACCATGAGCTACACAGCTCGAAAAGTCGTCGGGAATAAACCCGATGGGCAACGTAGGAGGTGGCAGCGAAAATTTCGTTGGATGGACAATTTGAAAGATCCGTTATCTAAACTTAGTGTGACGAACTACATACTAAATTCATTTCGTTGCTCTGATAAATGTTCGCAGATCGCCTACAGATAGATAGGTGCTATCCATAATTGTCAGATGGGCAAACATCTTAAATCTTACATCACTAAAAATTGGACAGTGACAAAGAATATGTTCTTTGGTCTCGTCTTATATCCTCATGGTTGCAGCTACTACAAAAATCGTTGTAGGGAAGTTTTAACCTCTCGTCTTTGCAAATCGGGCAGTAATCGGAAAATATGGCTATGATATTTCTAAGATGGCATCTAAAAGTGTCCTCTGTATATCCATGGTAGGCCAAATCTGCACGGTCGCTGGACAACTGTCTCTTAACTGTCCTTAGCAGCAGGGTTCTCTGCGATTATCTGTTTTCTCTTTGTAAGAGGAACACCAATGTGACATTGAACCTCGCTAAAATTCACAATGGCAACGACCTTGGCCTTGTCGGCCAATATGTCCCCATATCCTGAAACTTGTGAAAGGGTAACCATGCGGCTTATTTCGGCCTGACCTATGCTACAGTAATCTGGAGGCCTTAAGTATGGGTTACTGTCGTTACTATCATAGTTGGTTCTGTCCGGAATATTTTCCATAAAACCTGGATCGAAAACAGGATTATATCCAGAAAATTGGCATGACTGTAGTCCTTATGCTTTGTGGCCTTTAAATGCATTGTGGTGTTCGTTGCTATCTTCTTCGCCTCAATGTCTATGGGTAACCAGTTTAGGATCGTGATCAGTGCCTTAGTTCGAGTAGGTCTAAGAGTCCCTGTTATCATGTTTGGCACCAGTCTCATTATGCTTCTAATTTCTTCTCCAGTCCCGTGTTGATGTAATAACAAAGTCGTATAAACAGTTTAGGATCTGGGGGTTGAATCCCCTTTGGAGGCCAATATACCTTTTGCAGCAGTATAGAGCCGTTGCCGTTTTGCTGGACCTAGACTGAGTGTTCGGATTCCAATGTAGTCTACTGTCCAATAAGAGCCCAAGGTATTTGGCACTATCAGAAAGTGTAAGTGTAATTCCATTTATTATGGGTTTGGTAAATTGAAGTATTATGTATCTTCGAGTGAATAGCAGCAGTTACATTTTGCTGGGGGATATACCCAGTCCATAGTTATGACACCATTTCAGCAGAAGTTTTAGAGTAGATTCCATAATCTCAGAGAGTAATTTAGGATCCTTACCGGTAACTGTTAGTACTACGTCTTTCGCATAGGCGGCAGTTGTGCAGCACATGCCCATCGTCTGTAGGATAGTAATAATGTTAAGATTTCATAGTAGTGGAGAGAATACTTTTCACTTTGAAGTACAAGGATATCAAAAGGCACAAAAATCCCTGAAATATCATTGAAAATTTGCTGATAAGCTTGTTATAATTGTAATTCTGTTCCTTTTCCATAACTGTTTAAAATTATGTTTTATTCCAAAACATTGAGTTTTTTTCCTACAACCTATTTTGTTTTATAAATTTAGAAGGACTTTAAGCTAAATTGTCGCCATGTCTATGGAGACCACTGAAAATCAAATCGTTATAGAGTTTCATTATAACTCATTCATATTATAAGGTTTTCTCCAAAAAATCGATCTACCTACTCACCAATTTATCATGTGACATTGACTCTATATAGATGTTAGAATCAAACTTTACGTTATTACCTGAAATAATAAGAAAATTTAAAATTATAAATCGTTGCTATAGATAACAATGGTATTATAATAATTGTAATAATTTAAATCAAGTGTCATCTAGTAAATTTTACGACTAATATTAATTAATATATAAACATTTTCATATAGATTATACATTGAGTATATGAGGAATCAACTGCATGCAGTCTTTACTAAAACTAGTACAACAATTTTTATTTTTTATGATTTTTATGCAATATAATGCATTTTTAGCATTTTCCCCAAAAAATATCCCTAACATGCAACAATACAATCACTCACACAATCGTAAACACCCTCTAGCAAACATGAATTAAATTGCAGCATCGCTGGCCGCTTGAGTGAATAGTGGTGTTGCTGCTGTTACTGAAATTATACAATAAATTGTCATTTTCTTCCATTTTGGGTTTTATTGCGCCACCGTATGCTGCCACAAACATTTTAAAAAGTGTGTGAACATACAGTAGCAACAACAACAATAACTGCAGCAAAAAAGAAGTGGAATTTTACTTCGCTGTTAAACGCTCTGCCCCAAACTGACTGAGGATGAAAGGTTAAGCGTGTGTGGGTGGTGTACGGAAAGTATAAGATCTCATCATGTGTTAACAACAATCACTCAAATCCAATAAGACACCACTGACGTTTATTGAACATTTCGTGTAGAATGTGAAATTCCAAGAATGATTTTAAAATTCAACACAAACTCAGAATAATTTAGCTGCGACTTAATGCGCCACAAAATGTTATGCAAAGTAGGGCGGCGTGAAACGTGGGCTCAAGTGAATTTCAAACATTTATTTACTTAACAATAAAGTAAGCGATAAGTGAGAAGAAAATAAAAACGAAAAGACGTAATCAAAAAGGTGTTTGGGGATTTTGAGGCAGGCACTCGTCCGCCCTGCCACAACACCTGTATGCAGTTAGGCAGGCACATGTTACTGTCTGTTTCTGTTCCAAACACTTGGAGTGAAGATAAACAAATGATGCGTATTCTCTTATTGACATAATTGTATCGAATTTTAAGCTACTCTCATGTGGAATGTAAACCAAACACAATTATCAGTTTAACAAGGGAAAAATTCTGGAATACCAAGTTAAGCAAATATGCTTCAAAGAGGTGTTGAGAAATATCTGAAAGTGTGAAGGCTATGTAGACTTTTGTGTAACGACACATTGTGTAGCCGAAGAAGAAGAAAAGCAATATGCTAATATATTGTATTTGAGATAGCTAAAATGGTACTGGACTGTTTTAAAGTTACATATCTATATATATATAAGATTAAAAGATTACACTTTGCAATATTTTTGAACCCACGAGATTAAAAGATTACACTTTGCAATATTTTTGAACCCACGATTACAAAAATGATCGAAATTTTGATATAATGTTGTGCTGTGTTTTCGGCCCCACCCATTAGATCCAAATTTTTGAAACGCAATATCTGGAGGACCACTTCACCAATGGCCTTGAATCGTGTGGATTCATTTGGCACCAAAATTCGTGATCCAACAAAAAATGGGCGGGGCTTACACTTTAAAACTTTAAACGTTTGTATCTCATGGTCTATCAGAGGTATGAAGATCATATTTGGAATATATGTTATTCGTTTAGTTTGAATTACAACCAGGATGGACGTGGGTGGTGACACGAGCTTAAGAAGCTGTTTCAAAGTACTCTGTAGACCTACAAATATATAAATTAGTGTTTATTTAGCACCTAGGACGGTAAGAAAATTCTGTGAAATGTATTACAAATTAATATGCAATAGCAAAGCATTGCCGGGCCCACTAGTTAACTATAAAGCCGGCCTAAAGCTGTTCACCTTCTCGACAGTTTCTGAATTATCTACAAAGTGATACCACGTCTTCATATTCATCTATTAGCTGCAGCATAAAGAAAAGAATTACAAGCGCTTTGGTCTCTAGCGCTCCATAGATAGTTCTTCATAGCAAGTTTAGCTAACTGCTCTTTCACCTGGTCCATCCGGAAAAGTTTTAGTTGTCCCCTCCGGTGCTTCATGCTGAGTTTATTCCCGAAGACTTTTCGAGCTGGAGCATTTGCACACATCCGTACAACATGTCCCAACCAGCGCATTCTGGCTTACTTTAACGCGTTTGACTACGTCGATGTCGTTATACAGCTCATGGTTCATACGATGACGGTACTCGCAGTAATGATGATGGGTCCAAATATTTTGCGTAGTATTTTTCTCTCGAAAACTCTCACAATAGATTGATCCGCTTGTGTCAATATCCAGGATTCTGAACTGTAAAGCAAGACTGATGGGATCAGTGACTCCATTAAAGGTTGATCTTTTCTCGTCTAAAAAGGGTTTTGTCATTATTTAGCGCATAGTAGCAGCGGTTTCCGGTCAATCCGCGTCTCTTTATTTCCAGACTGTCATTATAATTTTTTACGCAGCGTTCTAAACGAGTAGACTGATTGTTTCAAAAATTACATAGTTTTGTCCTCATTTATCACCAGACCCACAATGTTCGAAAAGACCGCAGTAACATCCCGCAGTCCACGGTCATCTCCATTATTATGTTACAAAGATCACATGACAGACTATCAACTTATCTAAAGCCTCACTTGGTAGAACTTATTTGCAACAAATTTCGGCTCCACGAAAAGCCCCCCAATGAAATAACGCCCAGGAAATAACCCCCAATGAAATAAACCCCAAAAAATAGGAAATAACACCCAAAAACAGTGAATGAAATAACATCCAAAAATAAATGAAATAAACCCCAAAGCGAAAACGAATCAACCCCCAATATTTGGGAGTTATTTCATATGAAATAACACCCAATGATGAAAATGAAATAACCCCCAATGAAATAAACCCCATCAGCAACAAAAAGGAAATTATGCCCAAAATTCATAAAAGAGTCAGTTTCACTAAGGATTTCAAGAAGTCAATATGGACCAACAGCAAAGTCGCAAAATTATTGACATGAATGGTGTGCATCGTAGATCGTTGTAGCCCTGCTCTACTTTTGCAGTTCGGAAGACAATTTGCCTTTTACGTTTGGCCTTTACACAACCACCTCCACTGTTCACAAGCAAATCAAACTCTCTGCTTTTATTGAATTCCTCCTTCTGAAGAACTCTTACAAATTTGAAAAAATTTCCATTCTTAGATATCATTCTCAAAATAAAAAAAATGGTCGTAGCATATTGTTGATTTTCTATACGTCAATATGAAAAATGGAAATATCTGTAAACATTCAAAAGATATTGTTATATATTCACAGGCTAAAAGTTTTCTTGTAAAAGGCCTATTTTTATATAATTATAACCCCTAAAAACCAACAGCTTTAAAAATGAAATAACCCCCGAATAAAAAATGAAATAACATCCAAATTATACACGATATGAAACAAGCCCCGAATTTAAAAAATTTGTTGGGTGTTATTTCATTGGAGATTATTTCATAATTTGAAAACCCCAAATGGGGAATGAAATAATTCCCAAAAATAAATGAAAAACCGCCCAAAAAATTTGGGAGTTATTTCATATGAAATACCACCCAAAAATGTATGAAAAAAATTTGGGGAATATTTCATTTCTCGTTTGGGCGTTATTTCATTGGGGGGCTTTTCGTGGAGCCCAAATTTCTTGATGTTGTCCTCATTTATCACCGGACCCACTTCTGCTGACTGCTTCTCACTGCTAGAAAAGACTGCAGTAACCTTCCGCAGTCCTACATCATCGACACATGGGAGCATCATTTTTCGTTTATTAAAGATGGTACCAGACATGTTTACTGCAACCTTCCGCATGATCATCTCCATTATGATGTTAAAGAGATCGCATGACAAACTATCGCCTTGTCTAAAGCCTCGCTTGGTAGAAAATGGTTATGTCAGATTCTTGCCTATTTTCACTGAAGACTTCGTGTCAGTCAGTGTCATTCTGCAAAGTCGTATCAACATCGCAGCGATACTAAACCCAGCCATAACACCTAATAATTTCTGTCGTATTTGACAGTCGCAAGCAGCCTTGTAATCGATAAACAGATGGTAAATGTTGATCTGCATTTCTTAGGTCTTCTACAGGATTTGTCGTAGTGTGAATATCTTGTCGGTCGTGGATTAACCAGGTCTTCAGCTACACTGACAAGTATAAAGTCTAAAGCCACACTGATAAGGTCCATGAGTTTCTTAATAGTGGCTTTAGTATTTCACATAATACACAACATAGCGATGGGTAAAAATCTGACCCGCGATAGTCGGTACACACACTTGGATCGTCTTCTTAAGCACAGGACATAGAACACTAAAATTTCAATCATAAAACCTTCCATATTAATAAGTTGGTGGAATCGCGCATATTCCAGCTTTTCCCCGCCGGACTTAAAAAGCTCTGCCGACTCCCGCAGCTTTATTATTTTTAAGCTGGGAAATTGCCGTGCTGATCTCGTTTTGGCTCGGTGGTAAACAAACTACTCCGTCGTCGATGATTGGTGTGATTTCGTCACTTATGCTGCCTTCGGGAAATAGCAGAGTACGAAAATGTAGTCTCCGTATATGCAGCACAACTAACGTTTTTCCTTAATAGCATGGGTACAAGGGTGGTCTTAGTGATATGGGAAAATGATATATGCGAAACTTGTTTCAGCAAAATTGGACCTTTATTTATGTCAAATCAAAGCCCTCAAAACATAACTACTGGAGCTTTACAACTTTAAGCCCCCAGCGGCATGGGTTGACATACTCTTATCGTGCACAAACTTTGGCTATCTTAAAATTACCCTTTTATGGATGTAGAACTGACATAAATTCATCATCGGTTTTTACGACTACTGATGCCAGGCTAACCAGTCTAAATCCGTTATATGGTGTGTTGTTGTGTAGGATGAGTATTCCTCTAGCAAGAGCATCTTTCCTTCTAAAAGAAGAATATACAACTCAATTGTTGTGAATCTAGGTTAAGCAATGTGGTCTGGGTAGTTTACTGTGAGTCAGTCAATCAGTAATGCAACAACTTTATATACATAGAATGATGATGATGACTATGACGCTTAGACCAAAGTAAAATACATAAGTAGCAAAGGTTTAACATAATTATTATAAACCATTGCTATAAACAAACATAAATTTATTAGTCAATTAATTTGTAATTGAAGAAGAAACAATAATTCTTTGTCAGCGATTACTTAAACATTATTCTTTTTCTTGCTCACTTTTCCTGCAACTCTTAAAGCAACCCCAATGAGATTCAAACAGCTAAATCTACTGCAATAGCATTGAAATAAGCGTTAGCTGACAATGCTATCGGTGTTCTTAACACACACCCACACCCACCCTCTTAATGCATTGTTTACTGTCTGTCTGTTTACAGAAAAATTTTTAATTTGTTATACCTGGAAAAAGGGGTCCAATATGCAACAATGACTGACTACACGTATATTTACATTTTTTTTTTTCAACTCGTCACTAATGGCTCTGCATTAATAAACTCACATAACACAGATTTGTTTATCTTGAGAAATTATTCATAAGTTTTCTGTGAGTGTGATTAGTGGCATTTCATGTCAAAACTGATACTTGTAACATTCACTATTCACTCCTTTTCTTATCACTAACATTTCGCTTTAGTTCTACAATTTGTTGTTGCATTTGCGTTTTTCCTCAATGCAGCAATTGCAAATTACAATTAGTTGGGAAAAGTGAAATATATATACAGATATATATGAGTATTTTGTATAATAAAACAAAAGTCAGACGGACGCAGCGCGGCGTCAAAAAAAAAAGATCTACGATGACATTCCAAAAGCAATTAGTCAAATAGGAAACCATGTGCATCTCTCTCAAAATGACATTATGACAACTATAATGACTATAATAGTTTTTTGTGAAACTATTCAAATGTCAGTTGTAAAAATGATGCAAAGCAAGTAACAGCCTGAGTCTGTATAGAAATCGAAACACAGTCACTTCCACTTGTCTGTCTGTCTGCGTGTAAGTGTAATCGGAAGAAGAGTAAAAATTAAACATAGTACAATGAAAGCAAAACGAACTGAACGAAGCCAAAGTACATAAAGTTCATAGATATTAACTGTGAAATCATATATGTATAGCACTTAAAGCTATGTAGAATTTAAAGCAAAAACAAACACACAAAAAATCAGAAACTAAAGTGAATAAAGTGTTGTCGGATTCTGGGCATATGATGAACACTAAATATCAGGAAATTAGATAAATACACAAAAGGAAATTTACTAAACTGTTGCAGTGAGTTAGGGGTGAGTGTTTGTTCCTTGGGTAATGTGATACAACAAATGAAATATAAGATGGCAAATAATCAAGTGTGTTACAATTTGTATTATGACTTTAATGGTAATCCTATGAAAGTTGTTAAGAAGAAGAAAGATACAGCAATATTCAATGGATAACAAATTTAAAAAACTGAAACTAATTAAGATAAATTTTGTTTTTGTTGTTTGGGGCTTTATCTTGTAAATGACATTTTGCACAGTGGTGCTACAGGGATAAGGGAATATAATATATGATGAAAGAGGAAGTATAGTCTATCGAACGTTATCAATCAGATCCCAGATAAGGGAATATAATATATGATGAAAGAGGAAGTATAGTCTATCGAACGTTATCAATCAGATCCCAGATAAGGGAATATAATATATGATGAAAGAGGAAGTATAGTCTATCGAACGTTATCAATCAGATCCCAGATACCTGGGCCATGTCCGTCTGACCGGTTGGTAGTATAGTGAACATAATAACTGAAGTAACTCTTAATCGATTCTAATAGAAATGCACTAGTTGTGTAAATATCGCTAGTCGTGATCTAAGATTGCAAGAGGTCAAAATAGATATCTCCTGTCGCTATCTTCATGTTGGTGGACTCAACTATTACTTTGTTAATATACATATACATATACTGTGATAAAGATCCGTATGGCTCTTATCTCGTTAACAATTCTCTTCTGCAGCTATCATCATGTTGGTGGACTCTACAAACTTTGAACTTAGTTGATCTTATTACTTTGTGCGCACTACAACTTATTACAATGCGGTAACCAAATTAAGCCTATCTGTTCAGAATTAGATATATCGCCCATATGTATGTGTTTTTCATAATAAACAGTTTCTTTTACTGAAGGTGTCAAGATTAACTATAATAATAACTAGGGCAGGGAATCTTTGACAAATGCATATTTTTTTTGGCGTATTTTGCATATTTTACGAAAAATAAGTGTTTTTGCATATTTATGCTCATATTTAAGCACATTTTACAATAAGTGCTTGTTTTTGTTGCATAATTTGGCTGTTTTTGATTAAACACCACTTTAAAGTAAAAAGCCTTTAACTATTTGTGGGACGCCTTTGGGTAAAAGTTGCTTTATAATATAGAACACAATATTCATCTGAATTACAAAAAAGTTTTACACCGATAACCAGGAAGCTAATATTCTTGTGGGAATTTTATATGAAAAGACGCTTAGCCATAGGCGCGACATAAAATCTTTGCTCAAAGTCAATCAGTAGGTAAAACCATTCAGCAACTGCCTGTCTCGGTGAGGTTTTCAACAAATATAAAGTTCTTACTTTTCTAAACAATGCTGCGCCGACATGGTAAAGGCGGCCATTTTATTGAATTCTCTTAAATCAAATGTTTTTTCATTTCATTTGTTTTTTCTCTTTAAAAAAAAAAAAAAAAAAAAGCCTTCGCCCGTACACATTATGAATGAATGATATTCTGGTATTCCACTTCCTCCTGAGCCAATTATAATAAGATTAGGAGCGAAGAATTTGGCAATGCAGTGAAAGAGCTCCACAATTCGACATCGATTTAAAATTTAAATTTATTTTACATGTACATATACGATTTTGCCAAAACTCAAGCCAATTCAATTTTTTATAAAAATTTTAAATAACTTTTTATTTAATGTGCTTTAAGTGCATATTTTTGAATTTTAAGTGAATTTTATATGCGCATTTTTTTTGATTCTTTAGTGCAAAAAATTCCTTGCCCTTATAACAAAGTATTAGTGTACACTTGATAGGCAAATGTTACAGGTACATCCTTGAAAGATTCAGAGCACGGTCTTTAAAGTTTTGCAAAAATCACCTTAAAATGCATTATGTTTCGGGCTTGGTTTTTAGTACGTAAAACTTAAACTTTGTCAAAAAGAAATTTTTAGAAAAAAAAAACTAATAGAGTAATTTGAGACTGACCTATGAAATTATACCAGGCCATTAATATTAGGCACCTGACATGCAAATGGGATAGATCCATTCTGGACTACTGCCGTGTGTGTGAGGACAATAAGGAGTCCGAGACAACGTCTTCATTGTAGCTGCCTCGCGTAGAAGGCTACTAAGATAATTAGGGGAAAGTTACATAGAATACCTAGAGTCTCTTTCTACAGTCCGAATAGACGATTTAATAAGTTTCATGATGTGCCTTTCATGGTTAACTGGGCCAAGATAAAGATTGGAGTTCCCACGAATTCCTCTTCTTTCTCCATCCCTCCCCTATATCCTTCGTTCTCTTCCCTCCCCACACTCCTTTTTCTAACGTACAATCACGAAGGCTCAGCAGATCTCGCTGTGTAGTGTGTCCACAAACTAACCCAACATATTGAAGGATCGCAATTTTAACAAATTCACATTTTTTATTTTTTGTCTCACACATTATCTCTGATCTCGACATCGGTACGGCAATTGCACGGCTTAAAAGCATTGCAGTTGAGGGAGTCGATAGACTGAGCTTTTAAGATCGGCGGCCGTGGCATACTGATTAAAACACGCGACTACCATGCGGTAGGTCCGTGGTTCGATTCCCGGCTCCAGTCATCTTCATTTTTCTTTCATAGCCGGCCCCCTTGATGTTGTGGACAGCAACTTCGCAGCATAGTGTCCAGTCAATCTATTAAAGGCTTCTCAAAGAGTGACGTTCGCATTCGTAGATAAACAATTAGGTGCCGTTTGTTGTGAATCTATATAGAAAGCGTGTTAGTTCATAATGATCTGTATATGTGCACGCACTAGCTCATAAACATGATTTGGCTTAAGGAATACATGACCGATGATTGGAATCTGAGTATTCTATGACCCGTGCTTAAGAAAGGCAATCCAAGTGTGTGTACCAACTACCGAGGGATCAGCTTTGTACCCATCGTTTACAAGGTTCTGTCTAGTGTGTTATGTGAAAAACTAAAGCCCATCTCATAACGAGCCTGATTGGACCTTATCAGTGTGGCTTTAGACCTGGTAAATCCTCGACAGACCAGATATTCACACTACGACAAATCCTAGCAAAGACCCAAGAGATGCAGATCGAAACCTACCATCTGTTTATTGATTACAAAGCTCTCATTCAACAGTCCGATACGACAGAGATTATAAAATGCTATGGCTGAGTTTGGTAATCCCGCGAAGCTGATACGACTTTGCGGGATGACACTGAAACGAAGTCTTCAGTAAAAATAGGCAAAAAACGGACTGAACCATTCGTAATGAAGATGATCATGCGGAAGGCTGCAGTTGTTGTAACAGCTGGAGGAAGTAGCTCGGGCATGTAATCCGATTATCATACGATCATTGTTGGCAACTCAGGTTCGTTCATTTGTAGAAAACAAGGTTTTTTTGTGTCAAGGGATTATTAGATGTTGTTGTGAGTTTTAACCGCCAAATTCCTCCAAAGATGGCGCCAGCTGAATTTGTTGACTTATTTTGCGATGTTGATAAATTATTTTCCTTTTTCCTTGGTCCTTGAGCAATCTGGATCTGTTTTTGTAGTGGAAGCATCTAGCATGAGTTAGCTGGAGAACTCGAAAGTATTTAAAAAGTAATTTTTCATCGATGTTGATTTGGCCACTGCCCTGGCGGAAATCGAACCTTGCACCTTCGGATTGCTAATCTACATCGCTTTCACTGAGCTTTCGAAAGCCACTGCAATAAACAGGCTGGTATCATCTTTAACAAAAGTTATATGTTGCTGGCGTATGCCGATGACATAGCTAGCATTGGCCGTAGACTGCGGGATGTTACTGCGGCCTTTTCGAGCATTGGGAAGCAATCGACAGAAGTGGGTTTGGTGATAAATGAGGATGGAATTAACTTATTTATTTCAATGACCACATTTTTTTTGCAAATTTCGCCATGAAGTTGTCAATGACCACATAAAACAGTAAAGACGATAGTATAGATTCTCGGCGAACTCCAACGTTTACGTTGCTTGGACGCTGCGTGAACGTTGAACACTATAACGGATCAGCGGATCAATCTATTCTGAGAGTCTTCGAGAGAAAAATACTTCGCAAAATTTTTGGACCCATCATCCTTAAAGGCAAGTAGCGTCGTCAAAAAAACCATGAGCTGTATGAACTGTACAACCACATCGACGTAGTCAAGAAAAAATAATAACCAGCTGTCTTTGCCGAGTATGACTTGGACGTACCATTCTGCGGTTGCATTGAGTATTACATGCTATGATGTTCCTGCTTACATGACTGATTTTTGTCGTCGCAAGACATGTCCAATCCATCTCCGAAAACGAAAGTCTTCAGATCTTAGTAATGACTGGCGTTTGCCAAGTTTCATACAGTTATTATATGTATATGTTAACTTGGTTCGCCTAGAGATATATTGTGAGTTCCAAACTGGACTAAGTTGACCATAGCCTTGTGTGGCTTTATTAAAACGATTCATAACGTCGTCTTTAGATTCTCCGAATGGTGTAATAATGCATCCCAGATAGCAAAATAAATAGACGTCTTCGATTTATTGTTTTCGTAGTGTAAAATTGTTTGCATTTGCCGTATTAACTCTCATAGACTTGGTTTTGGATGAGATGCGAGCTCATATCAGTTACACACTTATGTTTTGATCTACTTTCAGCAGGTCAGGAGTTGTGTTATTATTGTAAGGAACTTTGTTTTTTTTAGCATTTTGATGGTATTTTCTATTGAGGATTGCCGATGGTATATGCAGGAGACAGTGGCTTGTGGTTGTGTTTTGCGTTGAGATAAGATTCAGCAATTTCGTGTAGTGTTCCGTCCATACATTCAATCGACTTTTCGATGTAACCAAGCGTCCTCTGGTGTCCTTGAACGATTTGATGGATGAAAGCCTTTTCTTCCCACTTCTATTGTAATCTGGTTCAGTTGACGGCTTCTGTGTTTTTTCTGAGGCTGTTTGTAAGGTCACGCCAGTCTATGCGTGTGTGTTCCTGTTGTGTACTCCTCTTCACGTTTCGAGTTTTCGACTTGTTGTTCGTCGTCTTTAATATTAAGTCCAATGTTTCATCTGTAATAGCTTAAAAAGTCACTACTTTTCCAAATCATCGGCAAAAATTATGAGTTTTACCATATGAAACTTTATCAAGAAACAATTATCCATTCAAAAGTAACTGGATTCATACACACACCCCAAACCGATTTTTTCGCATACAATTTTTTGTATCTAAGCTAAACTTCATGTTGCGGAAATTTCTGAAAATTGAAGACACCTTTAATTTTATTAAAAGAACCCAATCGCCCAATCGTAACGAGTTTGTGGCTCCGAGAGTCATTTTGAGATTCAGGTTCCTTGTTCCAACTCTAGCAAACTCAAATATCTTCCATTATAAAATTATACCTATGGCAATTAAGTCATTTCCTCTAACATTTCTTTGAATTGCAAAAACCTATTAGGGGCGCATTGTGCAAATATGTAAATATTTATTTAAATATAATTGCAAAACATTTATTTCATTATCAACACATTTTCTTTCCATTACAGTTGGCAAATAATATACATCTCTCAGATATCTCTATATATATGTCTGTGCATTATTGGTGTAAAACGCAAACGAACGCCACCGCCGTCACCTCCAGCACCACCACCGCCAACAGCCATTAAAAACACACTAGCTGATAATTAACTTATTCATCTTGGAGGCTAAATGAAGCGCCGCCGCACTTTTGTAATCAAACACATGTGACTCATTTGGATGGTTAGTCGATTAACTTAAAACGTTTTATCAACAGCAACTTGCTAACTAAACACATTTTGAACAACGGGCAGGAAATAGTGAGTTGCCTGCCAACTTACCGGGTAACGCAATTAACACAACGCCCAGTAACGACGAATAAGTTCTTCCAATACCATCACCACCACCACAACTATCAACAACACGACTAACGGTTGGACGGACGGACGGACGTACTTGCTGGCAATCAGCATTGTAATATCATTGTACCAATAACTTTAGCACATCCGGTTAACTTTCACGAGAAAAGACAGCAACATAAAAGTAACAACAATAATAATCAATTACCTTTGGTCGCAGCACAACAAAAGTGGTAGTACACAACAACGTTCCAACGACGCAGCAATATCGTTGTCATCATCATCAACAACATCAGCGGAGGCATTAACAGCAGCAACAGCACAACATCAACGGCAACAGCAACGAAGAAGTAGCGCGAATTAAGAATTTACATAAATTAATTAATTACCATTTGCCCACCCACTTGGGCACACGCATCGCACCGCACAGTCACCGTCACCTGAGTGCATAACATAATTAAGGAGCCAGGGAATAATATTAAATTAAAGGTAAGTACTTAGTATTTAAGGGTCTTTAAAACCAGCGGGCTCACTCACTCACTCACATACTCACTGGCTCACTAACTCACGTGTGTAAGTTCACATGCGTTCCACTGCCAACATACATATGTCGGCTATATGCGTTTACAGACGCACACACGCACAGGTACACATGAAGTTTGTAATGTAGGCGTAAAAAGTTTAAATCATTTATCCAAACGCCCGTTAACGCCTATTTCACACCTTGAGCTTGGTTAATGTTTTATGCATTTTTTATTATCAAATTATGGTGTAGGGTAGGGAAGGGTTTGTTTAGAAAGGGGTTTTTATTGTTAGAGGGGTTTGTTACAAATGTAATAAAAACAGGCACTTGAAAAATATGACTTGATGACTCCAAGTCGAACCTGTGGTTTAGAAAATGGACGGCGGTTTTCGAGACTGTTAGCAGTGGTAAGTACTAGTAGTATGTCCAGCCATGGTCACTTCTATTTATTCTAGTACTAATAAATAAAACTTAGTTTCCCTTTACACTCCATGAATGAGGTACGGAATAGCCTCTAGCGTTGTTGTGAATTAATACGCTTTCTATTTTTAGATTCACAACTAACGGCTCCCACTTGTTTATCGACGAATGCGAACGTCACTGCTTGAGAAGCTTTTACTAGACATGCCGATTGACCCGACACTTATACTGCGACGTTGCTGTCGACAACATCAAGGGGGCCGGCAATGAAAGCAAAATGTGGATGACTGGGGGCGGAAATCGAACCCGGTATCTCCCGCATGGTAGTCGCGTGTTCTAACCACTGTACGACGGCCGGTTCCGTGTACAACTTCACAATATAAAAAGGCTTTCCTGTAGTGAAAGACAGCTGCAGTCCCACAGTACAACATTTTTCAGCTCACTGATTTGGGACTCAGGGCGTCGGGAGTGTGATGCAAGGTAAAGCTTCTGATCGGTTTAACTTGGAAAACCCAGAGTGATCCTTGCCAATTGCACTTCAAGTCTACTCACAGAGCTCCGTATTCGTGGTACTACTGCGAACGGAGTACCTCCACGTGGTGACGCCTGGAAACGTGCTTTTGACACCCGTCAGAGCACGGCTAACTGTGAGGGGCGAAACCCAAAACCCAGGCACGTCAGCTCAGAGTGAGCGGTACCCTGGTCAGCGTCTGACCCAGAATGGGCGGCTGCAATAAAATCCTGGCAGGAGGAGAAAACTGCGACGTGGTGCGCTGGGCTTGCAACCCGCCACTGACGTATAACCGATTGCAATGAAAAGAAGTAAGATAAGAATAAAACGGACCCCCCAAAATGTTGACGACCACCGCAAACGAATTAAGGACCATGATTTGAGGATATGCACCTGGAATGTTAGAACACTGTATAGGCCAGGTGCCTCCATCCAACTGGCGGAAGTCCTCGAAAAATACAAGGCTGACATAACCGCTTTACAGGAAATCCGGTGGACGGGACACGGGTGCTCGCGCAAGAAGACGTGCGACATCTACTATAGTGGCCATGCGGACAAGCACGAGTTTGGTTGTGGATTTGTGGTTGGCAAGAGACTGCGACACCTAGTCTCAAGGTTCAACCCGGTGTGTGAACGTATAGCCACCATAAGAGTCAAAACTAAGTTTTTCCACATAACACTTATATGTGCCCATGCTCCGACAGAAGAGAAAAGCGATGAGGACAAAGACGAGTTCTACGAGAGCCTAGAAAATGTATATGACCGTAGCCCCAGCCATGACATCAAAATTGTACTAGGCGATTTTAATGCTAAAATAGGCAGGGAGACCGCATTTGAGCCTACAATCGGAAAATTCAGTCTGCACACCGAAACGTCGAACAACGGCATCAGACTGATTGATTTCTCGGCGGCAAGAAATATGGTAGTTAGCAGCACTAGATTTGACCATAAAAATATTCATAAGGCAACATGGTTATCTCCAGATCATTTGACGAGGAATCAGATAGATCACGTGGTAGTCGATGGAAGGCACGCATCGAGTGTTCTGGACGTACGAGTGATCAGGGGTGCGAACATTGACTCCGATCACTTCCTTACCGCAGTTAAGGTACGCACTAGGCTAAGCATGGCGAAAAACGTACGTAACCAGGCACAACGAAAGCTGGACATCGGTAAACTGCGGACCACAGAGGTAGCGGACGCCTACTCCAACCACCTAACTCAACTGCTGCGGAATGCTCCAACCCCTGATAATATAACCTCGCAGTGGCAATATATAGCCGACTCCATAGAACGGACTGCGAGAAGCGTACTTGGGTACTCAAAGCCGTCTCAAGAAGATGCCTGGTACGATGATGAATGTCGCAATGCCACGAGAGAGACGGATGCTGCATACAGGGCAAAACTGCAGCCAATGGCAACGCGAGCTGTTCGTGAACGGCACAGGGAGAAGAGACGACAGGCAACTCGTCTTTTTAGAAGAAAAAAGAAGGAGCTGAAGAAGAGGCAGGATGAGTGCACTGAGTTGCTCCGAAGTAGAGGGGAAGCCCGAAAATTCTACAAGAGAGTTAAAGCGAGAATGCGTGGAACAGGGTTGCCCTCCTGCAAGGACAGCGATGGTCAGCTGGTGACGGACCCGGATAACGTTCTGAAGATATGGAGAGATCACTTTAGAAATTTACTGGATACTGACACCACTCCAGAAGACCCCGCTCCAATCCATGACGATGGTATTAACTGTCCACCTCCGAGCCAGAGTGAGATACGTATGGCCATCTCCCGCCTTAAAAACAACAAAGCTGCTGGAGCCGATGGTCTCCCTGCTGAATTGTTTAAGGCTGGCGGGGAGGAGCTGATTAGGAGCATGCATCAGCTCATGGAGAACATCTGGCAAGAGGAGAGCATGCCCGGGGATTGGAGTCTCAGTCTGTTATGTCCCATATATAAGAAAGGAGATCGTAGTGAATGTAAGAACTACCGTGGAATAAGCCTATTACCAATTGCGTACAAGGTCCTTTCAAGCATATTGTGTGAACGTCTAAAGCCAATTGTAGAAAAACTAATTGGACCATATCAGTGCGGCTTTAGACCTGGCAAATCTACGACGGATCAAATATTCACCTTACGACAAATCCTGGAAAAAACCCATGAAAAGCAGATCGACACCTACCACCTCTTTGTCGACTACAAAGCTGCCTTCGACTCTCCGTTAAGGAATAGGCTTTATGAGGCCATGTCTGAGTTTGGTATTCCTGCAAAGCTGATTCGACTTTGCAAATGTACCTTAGACAACACCAAATCCTCGGTTAAGATTGGTAAGGACCAGTCTGAACCATTCAACACGGAAAGAGGTCTCAGGCAGGGCGATAGCCTGTCCTGTACACTATTTAATATAGTTATGGAGAAGGTGATGAGAAAGGCTGGTGTCAACATGTCTGGCACCATATTCCACAAAAGCCACATGCCACTAGCCTACGCCGATGATATAGATATCATTGGCCGAAATCTGCGGGACGTTACTGCAGTCTTCTCATCCCTAGAAAAGGAGTCGGCAAAAATGGGTTTAGCGGTCAACGAGGACAAAACAAAAATAATGATTTCGACGAACAAAGAGTCCTCTCGATGGGGACGCAGCGTCAACGTTGAAAATTATTGTTTTGAGGTAGTAGATGAGTTTACCTACCTCGGATCTTCCGTCAATAAGACAAATAATGTCAGCCAAGAAATTAAGCGGAGAATAGTGCTAGCCAATAGATGTTTTTACGGACTTCGGCAGCACTTTAGTAATACCACCTTATCTCGGAATACTAAGAAACAGCTTTACCAGGTGCTAATATTACCCGTTCTTTTGTATGCTGCCGAATCATGGGTGCTTACGACAACGGACATACAAAACCTGGGAGTATTCGAGAGAAAAGTACTCCGGAAAATTTATGGACCTATCTGTGTCGACGGCGAGTTTCGCCATCGGATGAACCATGAGCTGTATGAGCTTTACCACGACATCGACGTAGCTAAAAGAGTCAGAATGCAACGACTACGATGGCTGGGTCATGTTGCCAGGATGGATGTAAATGCTCCAGCGAGAAAGGTGTTTGAAGGCGAACCTGAAGGACGGCGCAGAGCAGGGAGACCCAAACTCCGTTGGAAGGACCAAGTGGTAGGCGACGTGCCACCATCTGGTAGGACTAACTGGAGAACACACGCACAAGACCGAAGCGTGTGGAATTCTTTAGTACTTCAGGCCTCAAACTTATAAACCATGCTTGTAAGTTGTAATGGGCCACCTAAGTAAGTAAGTAAGATTTGGGACTCAATTCTGAGAACTGCACGTGCAAGTAGCCCTAAAAAGAAGAAGTTCTGCATCATTAGTTTTATCAAGTTACATGCTATAATAATTTAATATCGATTTGAAGTTAGTAGGTATCGTATAGGGGTATTTGTCACATTTTAGGCTCTTTTGTTTGACATAACTCGAAATGCAAAAAAAATTAGAATTACAATTCATTTTATCTGTATAGCGTTTTCCTACATAAGCAACAGTTTCACTTTTCCATTCATCAAATGATTTTGAACTGGGTTTATTTTGAAGCAGTTACAATAAAACTGTTGTACTCCGTGGTGTATGATTTACGTGCAATATTACTTATGATAATCATACGCCACCATATAGTTTTTATGTAATGTCAAACAAAAGAGTCTAAAACGTGACAAATTTCCCTACACAATCCTTACTAACTTCAAATCAATATTAAATTTTTATGGCATGTAACTTGACAAAACGAATGATGCAGAACTTCTTCTTTTTGGGGCTACTTTCACGTGCAGTTCTCAGAATTGAGTCCCAAAATCATGTGTTGTACTGTGTAATAGCTCTTTCACCTGGTCCATCCATCGAAATTCGGGCGCCCCCGTCTGCGCCGCCCATCGCGTTTATTGCCGAAGACTTTTCGAGCTGGAGCATTTTCTTCCATTCGTACAACGTGTCCAAGCCAGCGCATTCGGTCTATTTGGGCGCTTGGCTACGTCGATGTCGTTGTACAGCTCATAATTCATTCGACGACCGATACTCGCCGTTAACGATGATGGGTCCAAATATTTTGCGAACTATTTTTCTCTCGGAAACTCAATACCAGGATTCTGCGCTGTAAAGCAAGATAGGTAGGATGAATGTCTGGTTGGGTTGAATCTTCGTTCGTCAAGAGAAGGCTTTATCATCAAAACGCTTGCTCAGCGCATAGTAACAGCTGTTTACGATCAATACTCGACCTTTGATTTCCAGGCTGATAGACAAGGTAGACAAGATTATCTACCACTTCACGCTCATAGTTGTCAATGTTCACGCAGAGTCCAAACGAGTAGACTCTTTGTTCGTTGGAACAAATAACTTGGTTTTGTCCTAATTAATCACCAGACCCACTTCTGCAGACTGTTTATGAATGCTCGAAAAGGCCGCAGTAACATCTCGCAGTCCTCGGCCAATGATATCATCGTCACTATGTTAGATTTATGCCTATTTTCACTGAAGTCTTCGTGTCAGTCTGTGTCTTCCCGCAAACTAGTATCAGCTTCACGGGGATACCAAACTCAGCCATAGCATCAAATAGTTTCTGCAGCTTTGTAGTCGAAAAGCATATGGCAGGTGTCGATCTGCATATCTTGTGTCTTCTCCAGGATTTGTCGTAGCTTGAATATCTGGTCGGTCGTGGATTTACCAGGACGTAAGGCACACTGATAAGGTCCAGTCAGGTTCGCTAAAATGGACTCTAGTCTTTCATTTAACACACAAGACTTTACTTGTATGCAAAAGTTAAAAGGCTGATCCTGATATAGTTGGTATACACACTTGGATCGCCTTTCTTAAGCACAGGACATAGAACACTCAGATTCCTATCATCGGGCACGCACGTTGCCTGCTCATCGCAGCCGGCTTTAAAAAGCTCTGCCGGCAGTCCATCGGCTCCCGCAGTTTTGTTATTTTTAAGCCGTGCTGATCTCGTTTTGGCTCGGTGGTTGACAGTTTACTCCTTTGCCGATGATTGACGTGATTTCGTCACTTAAGCTGCTTTCGGGAACGAGTAGAGGCCAAATGTGTTCCCTCTATATTTGCAGCATACTCTGAATATCAGTGACCAGATTTATGTCTCCGTCCTTTGTGACCAGGTGGGGATACCTGGTCACAAAACCTTTGCTTTTTACCTTTTGGTAGAACTTTCAGGATTTACGTCTATCGACGTAATTTTTGATATCTTTTCTCTTTTCTTCCAAGACGCTTATTACGCCTGAAGTGGCGTGTTATCTCCCTCCTCTTCTCATTATAACGATGTAATGGCTGGGAGATATAGACGGAAACCCCCAAACAGGGGCAGTTTGTGTGTGAGTAGATTTTGTTCTACCGGGCTCATCTTAAAACTTACCCTTCACTTGGCGGATAATAGATCGCATACCAAATTTCGGCTTAAAAGCTCATAAACTATGGATGTAATCGGAGGGACGGACACCAAAAAGGGTGAGTTTGAATGAGAGTCGTTTTTGACCGATTTTACTCATCCTTTTCCATACTATTGTGAAAAAATATCAAAAAAATGGGTTATTTTTTATTTCAAATATTACCTATGGAGTATGGAGACTTTTTTTTGGCGATTTTTAATTTTTATTTTTTCTGTGATTTTTCGGTGGCCGTTACTTCGGAGAACCCATTATTACACGTCCGCCCCTTTTGATATCAGGCTCTATGAAAAATGCCCCAAATGCAAAATGCCCCAAAAAAAAAACGAAAAATTACCCAAAAAAATTTCCATACAAAATTGGGGAATTTTTCATATGAAAAATCCCCCATAAATTTTGGGGAACTTTTCATTTATTTTAGGTAAAATTTCATTTTTTAATTTTGGGTCATTTTTCATATGCAAAATGACCCAATTTTGCAGATATGAAAAATACCGCCCCCCCCCCCCCCCCTCTCTTCATTTTTCGACTTATGAAATATGACAGAGAGATAGTTACGATACTGACTTCGACGTATGCGGCGGGGGGCGTGCCCCCCACCGCATTCGTCTTTTAATAAAGATAAAGAGAGAGTATAGAAACTCATAACGACGGATGCGGCGGGGGGCGTGCCCCCCACCGCATTCGTCTTTTAAAAATGCTTGATTTGTTTAGAAGAATATTTTTTGGGGTATTTTTCATAAATTTTGTGGGGTATTTTTCATAATTTTTGGGGAAAATTTCGTTCTTGAGTTTTGGGTCATTTTTCATTTTTTTTCGCCCAATTTTATTTTGGGTAATTTTTCGTTTTTTTTTTGGGGCATTTTGCATTTGGGGCATTTTTCATAGAGCCTTGATATCAACATAAGTGAAAAACTCTATTGCTTCTTTATGAATTTGCTTCAAATCGCTTTCATTCATTCTTTTTACTCAACTCAACCACATAACATAAATTTGTGTAAACTTCACTAACCTAAAAGAAATTTATGTCTAAGTCTCAAGAGTAAAATTGCAGCAACTTCCTATAAATAGCTTCAAAAATAATAACATCATAATTTAAAGCCACAAAAAGTGTTTAAAACATTTTACTATGCCCCCTGTCACTGCCCCTACCCCTGACTGCAACCCCATACCTGGCACTTACTTAAACTTTTGGCTTCATATGATTTTCATTACATTTTGGCATAAGGTTGGTTGTTTTTTAACAACAGCTACCTCAGGCCGAACATATTTTTCAATAGTACCGACAAAAGCGTCTTAATTTTTAAATCCTTACAAAAATGTATATGTGTGACAGTAACAAACAATAGACGCATAACAATCCCAGCTAAAGGAAAAAATAATTCTCTAAAAGTTTTATTACGTTTTGCCATTGCTAACAGAAATTTATTTGCATACTTTGTTTTAAGAAGAATTTCACTTCATTTCATTCAAGTTAGCTTTCACGTGCGCACATTCTGTCATAACATTTTAAGCAGCAGGTAAAAAGAAGCAGTGTGATACACTCTGCCACCAAACGGAATAATTAGCACAGATGGAGTGCACAATGGGGTAGAATTGAATGTTTGGTGGATTAGAAAAATAGACGTAAATTATTTCTGTTGATTTAATTTCATCGTTTAAATCACCGTTTTGAACGCCATAGACATCCGAATATAATGTTGTTGCCAGCTAAATGCAAAACGTGTACCGGCCATCACTGTTTGAAGTGTTAGTGATTGTAACCGTAGATATATGATCTCCGATTGATTGAATGCACATCAGAGTAAATGTTTATATGAATATTAAATAGTCTCTAGTATATGGGAGTGACTTTTGTTTGCAATTATTGGATATCGTAATAGTTTGTGCACGTGTAGACTATTTGCGTATATTCACTCGTAGAAAAAAGTTCAAATTTATAAGTAAAATACAAAAAATTAAAATTAAAAATTGTTGTTTTCTAATTGAGTTTTATCACATTTAGACTAAAAATGACTTTTTCAAATATGGATACTAGGGTAATAACTTTTTGCATTTTTTGCAAATATCAAATCTCCCCAGACAAAATCGTGTAGGGCATGGAAAAATATTAAGAACTGCGTTTTTAGTTTTTCGCTACCGTTAAAAAAGTTTACGCACCAAACGCGTTAAAGTTTTGAATCAAACAAAGTTTAAAAAAAAAATTTATGAAATAAAAATAGTGAAAAAGGTCGCCTATTTTGAACCTAAAGTTTATATCTTACAATACCTACTTTAAATCAATAATTGTTATTATTTGTTTACATTCTTACATATGTATAAACCATATTTAAAAAAATTGTTATTAAAATAAATTAAAAAAACATATATTAAAGGCATTTTAGAAATCGCTGTCGGTGCGTAAGGTTTTTTAAGCAAATTGAACTGAAATAGTTTTTTTTATAATTAATACAATATTTGCCATTAGAAAAGCCCTGCGGAGAATGTTGTCCAAAAAAAGTTATTACCCTAATGGATACCAGGCCTTAGCAAGAGTACATGTCATAAATACTTAATGACATTCTTTACTTTTATGATTATTTGCTTTATGTTAATGACCTCAAACGACATGCAGTCAGCAAACTTGAGTAGATGAGAGAAGAAAACCAGTAACCAGAAATTTCAATAAAATGATTTGACTGATAAATACCTTCACCCTATGTATGACATTCTTAGGTTAGATTAGGTTAATTCAGCAGTCGTGTTCAGCACAGCTCACTTGGGTCCTAGTGTAGGCCCCGTTGTGATACTATTTTCAAATTGTTGCACCAATTATCCCTAATCTGTTCGGTCAATGTGGTAGTGCATGTTGTAGGTCTGGTCGAGTACAACATGACCCTTTATACCAAAGTTTCCTAACACCCTCAAAATCTTGACTAACGGTTCAAGATCTCTCCTCACTTATGAGCTTATAACTCAGTCAGTTCTTAACCGAGTTATGACTTCTTAACGTGTTTGGAAAAAAGACCTTTCCTACGATATATTCACATATATAGAAAACTTGTCACATCTGTCACAAATATGTAATATGTAATTCGTACTGGACCAACAACATATACCAAATATGAGCTTAATACCTCTTAAAGTTCATGAGATACAGCTTTTTAAAGTTTAAAGTTTTATACGACTCCCACTGATCCGATCCCGCCCATGTTTTGTTGGATCACGAATTTTGCTGTTAAAGGCATCCACATAAATTTTCAGTGCAATAGGAGAAACAAAAATTAATGTATCCTATTTTTACCACCAACATCGCAGCTACATTCAAAAAAATCGTTTTCGATTCTATACGGTACTAAAAAGTGCAAACAAAGACAAATTCATTTTCATATATATAGATTTGACCTTTAACCTCTTTGGGCACGGCTTCAAGTTGTCCGATTTTGCTCAAATGTTGATCATAGCCCTTTTATAACAACTCATACAATATTCCGCTCGGGCATTACCGAAAATCCAAAGTTGCATTTTCGCAGCCACCCCAATATCTATGGTAAGCCAAATGTGTTTGGTCTCTGTGATTTTGATCTCTTGGTATTTTTCATTTCCCGAGAAATCGGGATTTTTATTTCATTGTCCCGGAATCCCGGAAAATCTCGGTCCAAAACAAAAAAAAAATAAAAAATGCCTTTTTCTATAAAAATAAATAGTTTTTATTTTAATACAAACAGACAAATATGAAATGAACTTACTTAACTTAATTTAATTTCTCTTTACACCCCATGAATGAGGTATGGGATAGCTTCTCGCGTTGTTGTGAAATAACACGCTTTCTATTTTTAGATTCACAACTAACGGCACCTACTTGTTTATCGACGAATGCGAACGTCACTGTTTGAGAAACTCTTACTAGACATGCCGATTGACTCCGCACTAATACTGCGAAGTTGCTGTATACAACATTCGAGGGGAGCCGACAATGAAAGAACAATTTTTTTTAAGATGACTGGAGCCAGGTTCGAACCTGCGATCTCCCGCATGGTAGTCGCGTATTCTAACCACTATGCCACGGCCGGTCCCAAATATGAAATGAAGCATACAAATAATACTAAAAATCTCTTGTTATGGTTTATCCGGAAAGCTGTTAATACTTAGACAAGCTATCAGCATGAGACCAGTGTATGAGCAATCTCCTTATAGATTTACAGAGGTGCATGAAGGGATTTTTTGATATTACCACTTTTTGGTGTAAAAAGGTCAAAAAGAGATAAAACCGGTACCATTGAGGAACCTATTTATGGCATTAGAGAGCTGCTCGAAGTCAAATTCGTCCTTTTTGGGGTAAAAAGGACCCAATCTAAACGACTAAAGCTATATTCGCACAAATCCATATCCAAAGCCATTTTTCAAAATTCGTTCTTTAGTGCTAAAAAATGCCCCAAAAGGGGTAAGACTTGTACCATCACCCAGACCAACGGCTAAAGGTAGAATCGCAATAATCATGAATGGATTTTTTGGGATTCGTACTCCTTGGGATAAAGAGTACACCAACTCATCAACTCAGTGACATGGTATTATTAATCCATTTTCAAATTTATGTTTGAAGGAACACCAATGTGACCGTAAACTTCGCCCGAGTTCACTATAGTAGAGAACCTTGCCAATGTATCAGCTCTTTCTTTATCATATACCCGATATTCCCTTTACCCCATGTCCTGGAACCGATGTAAGGGTAACAGTCGAAGGTCTTGCTATCTACTCCAGAGTCGACCGGCATTCTCAAATATTTCTCGAAGTGGTGTACATGTTCTTCAGAGATCTGATAGCCGCTTTACTCTTAGTTAGTAAATAATTATTACCGCCAAATATTCCATGATATTGAATCTTCTCCACGGCTATTCCGTGACCGCGTTATCAGTCCGAACTATGCTACAGTGATCCGGTAGCCTTACTGATAGTTGTAAATTTAACTCCTACGGAAAAATTCAACTGAAAATTTGGATGACATCCCGCCAAAAGTGTAGGGCATTATCATTTGGCATGACCATAGTTCATATACATCCATGCTATCTTGGCGTCTAAACGCATTGCGGTGTTCGCTGCTATTATTCTCGTCTCAATATCTGGGGGTAACTAGTTTAGGACAGTATCTTAATTAGAGTAACTAGTTCTAAGTGCCCTTGTTGTTATGATTGTCACCAGTCTCATAATGCATTCGAATTTCAGTCATTTGGTCGCCATATCCAGCGCGCGCCACCATAATGATTGATTTGGGCCAGACCTAAGTGGTTCGATTTTAATTCAGTTTATTGCCTTATATTAGCCCGAGGTATATGGCACTATCAGAAAGTGTAAGTCCGACTCCATTTAGTCTGGGTTTAGCAGACTAAAGGGATTTTGTATCTCCAAGTGAATAGGAATTGTTTCGTTTTACCAGGGTTTACATCCAGTTTACAGTTATGACATCATTTCAGCACAGCTTCCATAAGCTCAGCGAGTAATTTAGGATCCTTGTCGGTAACTATTAGCCATACGTCATCTGCAGCATATGACAATTATGCAA
Organism: Muscina levida; assembly: GCA_964034835.1. Classification (NCBI taxonomy): domain Eukaryota; kingdom Metazoa; phylum Arthropoda; class Insecta; order Diptera; family Muscidae; genus Muscina; species Muscina levida. Next base: position 131,029,185 of record OZ035880.1, on the reverse strand, counting down.
CACGTCTTGTACATTGTTTTTAGAAGACTATTGATGTTAAGTTTCCATAGTGGCTGAGAGATTATGACTCCTTGTGGAATAGCCACCTTAGAAATATTTGAGAAATACTATCAACTATTGAGATAACCGCTGGGTTTTTCTCCATTTGTTCTATTCAGTCAATTACAGATTTAAGCTCCCTCGATGCCCAGGAAAGCGACAAGTGCATATTTCTTCGTGTAGGCATGTAGAGTAGGGTGGGGCGATTAGTATGGAAGGAAAAAAATCTTAATGGGCGCTTCGTGTTTCTGATTCTTGGGATTGTACTGAGCAAAAAAGTCCACTAGACCATATGTCTACGGTGAAAATCGAGCCTCCCTATTTTGACTTGAAGTTTTTTCTCAAACCTTATTTTTTTGAAAAATTTGCAAATGTTCTTCGGCTCATATTTCGTAAACTATTTAAAATTTTACTTATTTTCAAAAGTAAAGTTATAGCTATTATCACGGGCTACAATTTCTCTGAACATATTATTTAGAAAAAACTTCGTTTGCATGGTGAAATAGTCGAAAATGTGGAAAATTCACCACTTTTTGTCACGTTTTTTAGATATTTTCGCCTATAACAGCCAAACCATTGAGATTTTCGATCCAATACTAACACAAAAATGGTAGCCAAGACAAGAGTTAAGAACTCTCTAGTACATCGCAAAAGCATTGGAACACTCCTTCTAGTAGTTTTGGCCTTGTGAATGTGCATATTTTTCGTGAAAATATTGATAAATTACAATTTTCAGTTGTTCATAGGGCAAAATCATAAAAATGTTCTATTTCTTATTTTTATTCTATTTTATTATTTTATTCTATTTATCTTATTTCTTATTTTTTAGTCTTCTATTGGTTTCAGTTCATTTGACGCATTTTTGTTAGTTTATTGTAAACGATCACAGCATCAAATACACATAAAATTAAATACGCATTTTTAAATATTTGCCGCAAATGTAAGTTTTATAAATAATTGTTTCGTGTATAAACTGTGCAGTGCTATTAAAAAACATTTTTTTATTTAAGAAATATAACATTTTTATGATTTTACGCTATGAACAACTAAAAATGGTAATTTATGAATATTTTCATGAAAAATATGCACTTTCACAGGGCCAAAACCGCCTGAAGGAGCATTCCAATGCATTTGCGATGTACTAGAGAGTTCGTAACTATTGTCTTGGCTACCATTTTTGTGCTAGTATTGGATCGAAAATCTCAATGGTTTGGCTGTTATAGGCCAAAATATCTAAAAAACGGTGGTGAAAAGTGAATTTTCTACATTTTCGACTTTTTGACCATGCAAACGAAGTTTTTGTAAATAATGTATTCAGAGAAATTGAAGCTCGAGACAATAGCTATAACCTTCTTTTGAAAATAAGTCAAAACTTTAAATAGTTTACGAAATATGAGGCGAAGAAAATTTGCAAATTTTCCAAAAAAATAAGGTTTGAGATAAAACTTCAAGTCAAAATGGGGAGGCTCGATTTTCACCGTAGACATATAGTCTAGTGGACTTTTTTGCTCAGTACAATCCCAAGAATCAGAAACGCGAAGCGCCCATTAAGATGTTCAAATCGCCCCACCCTAATGTAGAGCCTTGGAAAGATGTTCCTGTCAAAGAAATATTCTGATATATACATCATTTATTCTCTCCATAGTAAAAGAATTCAGGCTTAGTATGGAAAGATTTACCCCCTATAAAGATAAATACAATTTGTATGTTGTATCTCGTTGGAATGTTCTGAAGGTTACCAGAAGCTAGGACGTACTTTATTACTGTTCGAGTTTTACATAAACTAGTAACCATAAATCATCTGTTCTCTATATAGTTTTGTTGGATTCGAGGACAAAGACGTAACAGCCTAGTTTCCGAAGTGTTTTCCACATTACTGGAGAATTTTTCCTGACTAATTTTTGGGTTTAATTCTACCAGAAGACAAATGGTACAGTACATGGAACAGGTCTTCCCTCCTGTAAAGACAAGTATGGTCATCTCGTTACTAACTGCGAGAGCGTACAGAGAATATATGAAGATCACTTCTGCAGCCTATTGATATCTGAAAACTCGGCTAATGAAGACTGTGCACCAATCCGTGATGATAACATCGAGTGTCCACCTCCGAGGCAAACTGAGATAACAACTGCCATATCCCGCCTAAAGAACAACAAGGCCGCTGGGGCTGGTAGTCTTTCAGCTGAGCTGTTTAAGGTGGGTGGAGATGTGCTTGTTTTAGGCATGCAACAGCTCATAGAGAATATTTGGCTTCAGGAGAGCATGCCAGAGGATTGGAATCTCAGTGTGCTATGTCCAATCTACAAAAAAGGTGACCGTAGTGAGTGTAAAAACTACCGTGGAATTAGCCTCTTACCGATTGCGTATAAGGTCCTGTCTAGCATACTGTGTGAACGTCTAAAGCCAATTGTGGAAAACCTGATTGGACCTTATCAGTGTGGCTTTGGACCAGGCAAATCCACGACGGATCAGATATTTACACTACGGCAGATTCTTGAGAAATCCCATGAGAAGCAAATCGACACTTACCACCTCTTTGTCGATTACAAAGCTGCCTTCGATAGTCCCATCACCAAAGTCCAGCTGTACCAGGTACTAATTTTACCGGTCCTGTTGTACGCCACCGAATCTTGGGTGCTTACACAGGCAGATGCAGCTCATCTGGCGGTGTTTAAGAGAAAAATACTACGCAAAATATATGGACCCATTTGCGTAAACGGCGAGTTTAGGATTCGGATGAACCATGAGCTGTACGAGTTACACTACGACATTGATGTGGTCAAGCGAATTAAAGTGAAACGATTACGCTGGCTAGGCCATGTTGTGAGAATGGATGAGGAAACTCCAGCGCGAAAGGTATTCTATCAAGACCTCGAAGGAAGGTGCGAAAAGGGGAGACCGCGACTACGTTGGAAGGACCACTGACGCTGCTTGGTAGGACTGACTGAAAACGGTGCGCACAAGATCGAAGCGAATGGAAATCTCTAATCATTTCGGCCTCTGACTTAGACACTAAGATATAAATATATATGTTGTCAAGTTGTTTTAAAGGCTAATAATAATAATAATAATAATTTTTGGGTTTCCTTATCAGTTTTTTGAATATGTTAATTGAAGACTTATATAGGTTCAGCTACGGTCACTTTTCGGCTTTCCTGCATTCCTTGCTCCTACCTGCAATCTCTGCATTTAACCAGTAAGGCTTAGCTTTGCCCATCCTAACAGTTCTGCTGCAGGATATTTCCTTTGTATTAGCTACGACGTTAGTTAAAAACTAAACAGTGGAGTCCAGTGTAGACTTGTCATCTATAGAGGCCGATATACATGTGATCAGAAAAGGAACAGTCTGCCGATACTTTCCAATTGCTGACTATGATGACATTGCTTTGGGATTGTAAATAGGGGTAATACACCAATTCTAAGACTTTGAAACATTCACGACTGTATTATTTAAAATATCTCCTCCCACAGTTACTTGTATTTATATGTGATTCCATGTTTTATGCTAATATTTTCTAAAAATGTTGTGAACAAAAAATTACAAACATCAAATGCATAAACATAATACTCACTCACTCATTCATGCAAGCCAAGCCAAGCCAAGCCAACCAGCCAGCCAACAAACCAACCAACAACATTCGAGGTATTACTTCCAAACCTCATTTGTGCAAAACACACAAAAAGATGTGCGAGAAAAGTTCAAACATAAATTTTCATTAAGACCAGGAAAAAAGTGTAAACCAAATTGTTTTTTTTTCCTTTCGGTAGTTCGTGTTGGTGTTTTCCTGCTGCCACGGCTGAGGCTACAGTTGTTACTTTTTGACCAAGTGAAACGTTACCATAGTAAGGAAACAAGAATACATTAAATGACCAAAGAGATATTTTTACGTTTTTGAAGAATTTTAATTTAATGATTTTATATCCCTTAAATAAAATTATAATATTTTTACTAAAGGGACACGAGCTGTAATCCCTGGACATGCATAAACATTGGACGAAAATTTGAAAATCATAAAATGTTTAAGTAGCCAGTAAGTACTTAGCTAACAAACAATATAATTAAGCCAGAGGCGTTAAAAGGGACGTAGAAGGTTGGTGAAACTTTTTGAAATTATGATAAACAAAAAAAGGTACTCCAAGGTATTGTTCAAAGAACCAGAACTGTATTTAAAACTGGATCTTAAGCTGATGATTAAAATCAACTTCTGGCGCACAATATACATAATTATGACTTAAGATCATATGGACGATAGTCCCTAATTTCAATTTCTAAAAATTGTTTTAAAGTTTCAGCATATCTAACTCCCCATAATACCAACGTCTCTGCCTATGATTTGCTGTATAAAAATACACCTTTGTACCTGTACTTTTAAGTTGCTGCCACTTAGCGGACACTGCATACAAAAAAAAACATGTAAATGAAAGCGTTGAATTTGAATTTCATTCACAGTACCTTTCCTTGCCATTTGTGTTTTAAGTATAGCACCAAAAGTACCCACCAACATTGTAACTTATCCATATTTATAAATGTACTTTATGAGAATTCTCCTACCATCATTATTTTGTTAGTCATTTTATTACATTCAAGGCGACCGACCATACTGGATACAAGTACATTCTAGTTGCAGCATCATAATTTAGTCACTTATTTTGACTTTCGTCCTGTTTTTTTTTTTGTTTGTTTGCTTGATTTTAGTCCTCTTCTAACTGGAGAGGCTAACACAGTAAGGCTGGTAATGGTGGGGCGATAGGGGATTGTTTTGGCAGTGCAGGACTAAAAAAAAACACAGAATGCTACGAGATGCTTTTTAATAAAGTACCCCAAAGTCATAAAAATACAAATGTAGTAATTTTCGTTTGAGTTTTATGTAAAATTATGCATATATGCGTGTTGTTAAGGAGAAAGTTGACTTTGAACAAACTCAAACCAAAAAGCGCCATACAAAAATGTAAACAAGCGTAAGCCAGCGTAAAGGGATAACACATCAGTATGGAGATATAAAGTGATTTTATATACACTTCGTACTGTGCATGTTTTTTTTACTATCCTCATGGACTGGGTGTGCAAATGGGCGTATGCGTCACAAATGCGTCATTCTATTGCTGCTGTTTTTTAGTATTATTGTACCCGTATAATTATGTATTTTTTACTCCTTCTTCGTTAAGAGCTTATGAATTAGCTGACTTTGAGAATAATGCATGAAGAAGGATTCAAATTTTGCAAATTAGCTGTCAAATATTATGTCGAAGCTGTCTGTCGAGAATAGAGTTAAGTATAAAACATGTAATGCATAACTAATATTTGGCTGTTCAGAGAAAGTGCTGAAAGAATATATGAGATGATGACCAACGTTGTCTTTAGCATATTAGGCATTAAAGGGTTTTATACATTTACATGGTATCTACCAGAACATAGGAGGATTTCTGAGCATTGCAATGTATAAGGAGGCATAATTGTTATAATAGACAGTTGTAGTAAAAAATTATGACCAAACAAAACCGTCCTGTAATAATAAATAATAAAAAAATTAAAATCGTTTCCAATTTGTAATACATTGGTATGTTTAGACGTCAATAGTCATGGTCACTGTCATGTAAATACTTTGTATTTTTATTATTTTAATGTATTGTACCAGTAAGTACTTTTATTATAGCGCAAAGTAGTTTTTTTGCACCAAGATGTCATTTTGATAGACCACAAAGTACTTTTTTGTACCAAAAAGTACTTTTGATGGACCACGAAGTACGTTCGTTGTAGTACTTTTTGGAACAAGAAATATTCTTTTGACACGGTAAAGGCACTTTTGTGACTCAATTCTGAGAACTGCACGTGAAAGTAGCCCCAAGAAGAAGAAGTACTGCATCATTCGTTTTGTCAAGTACCTTGCCATAATAATTTAATATCGATTTGAAGTAAGTAAGTATCGTATAGGGGAATTTGTCACGTTTCAGGTTCTTTTGTTTGAGAAAACGTAAATACTATATGGTGGCGTATGATTATCATAGGTAACATTCCACGTAAATCAAACGCCACGGAGTACAACAGATTTATTGTAACTGCAACAAACAATATAATACAGTTCAAAATCATTTGATGAATTGAAAAGCGAAACGTTATATGATGAATTTAAATGAATTGTATTTCTTAATTTTTTTAATTAAATTCGTACAACACACAGTGGCACTGCCCCATACATTTCTTGGAAAAAAATAGAAGGAGTGGTCGTACAGCAATGAAATTTTGCAGAATTAAGAAAATTAAGAAATTTTGAAAAAATCTTGGAAAACCGCCTACTGCCACACCCACCTCTCATATAACTGCACTTGCCAACATTTGTATTTTTGGACCTAGGGACTCGAAATTCGGGACACTTCTTAATTGAGTTTTCCTTATGAAAAAAAAATTAAACATATTGGGGATGCCACGCCTACTTTAGATTTTACGCCCATTGAAAGTTGTAGATTTTAGGTGTTTTTCTTCCCTGTCTAGAATCATATGAAAATTTCATTTAAGTTAAAAATGTTAATTTTTATTCAAAAGTTAAACATGTGTTATCTCCATAAAAAAGAAGAGAATATCCCCAACAACCCTCCGCGAAAGATATAAGCCTTCAAATACACCGAAAATATCGCACAAATGCATGCATTAAAATCGATGTTACTAAAAGGGACGGTATTTGGCGGTTATTTTTTTTTCTTAATTGAAAGTACAGAATCGGATCTTTAATTTTTTATAGTTAGAGGGCTAAGCAAGGCAAAGCGCATAAAGTTTTTTTCCATCAAAAAGTGAAAGTTGATATTTTTTAGTATAATTTTTGATAAATTATAATAATTAGGTTACTTTTCCAATTTCAATAATTTTTTTTTTTATAAAAGAGTAAGTGCTATATTTTCACTAAAAAATAAAACAAAAGTCATAGCTATAAACTTACACACACAAAAAGTTCTTTATTTGGACAATAATTTTTTTATCTAATTTCATTGATAAATTTCCGTTGACTTCTGTTAGTTTTTTTAACTACAAAATTTCACTTTTCATAAAAAACCTTGTTGAATTTTTCTTATCCAAATACTTCTTTACAAAATGCCACAAAATGCCACGAAATTCCACTGTGCAACGTGCCCAACTCAGCGCATTCGGTCTATTTAAAAGCGTCGACGTCTTGTACATCTCATATAGCTCATGATTCATTCGTCTATAGGTCCACATATTTTGCGAAGTATTTTTCTCTCGAAAACTCACAGAATATATTGATTCGCTTGCATCATTGCCCCGGTTTCAGCGATGTGAAGCAAGGCAGGTAGGATCAGTGTCTGGTAGAGTTGAATCTTCGTTTGTCGATAGAGGGCTTTATCATTAAAACGCTTGTTCGGCGCATAGTAGCAGTTCTTTGCGATCAATATTCATCTCTTGATTACCAGACTGGCATTATTATTTTTGTTTAAGGCAGGTGCTAGGTACCACTACCACTTTAAAGTAATAGTTCTCTACGTTCACGCAGCGTTCCAAAAGAGTAGGTTATTTGTTCGTTGAATCAAATAACTTGATTTTGTCCTCATTAATCACCAGACCCACTTCTCCCGACTGCTTCTCAATGCTCGAAAAGACCGCAGTAACATTCCACAGTCTTTAGCCAATGATATATAAATCATCGACACACGTGAGCAGCATATGGCTTTTGTTAAAGATGGTGCTAGTCGTGTTTACTGCTGCCTTCCGCATGGTTATCTCCATTAAGATGTTAAAGGATCGCAAGACAGACTATCGCCTTGTCTGAAGCCTCGCTTGGTAGAAAATCGCTCTGTTAGATTTGTGTCCATTTTCGCTGAAGACTTCGTGTCAGTCAGTGTCATCCCGCAAAGATGAAGTAGCTTCGCGGTGATACCAACTCAGCCATACCATCATAGTTTCTGTCGTATCGGACTGTCGAATGCAGCTTTGTGGTCGGAAAACAAATGGTAGCTGTCGATTTACATTTCTTGGGTCTTCTCCATGATTTGTCGTAGTGTAAATACCTGGTCGGTCAAGGATTTTACTAAGATGGGCTTTAGTATTTCACATAACACACTAGACAGGACCTTGTATGCGATAGGTAAAAGGCTGATTTCGCGGTAAATGGTACACACACTTGGATTGCCTTTCTTAAGCACAAGACATTGAACACTCAGATTCCAATCATCAGGCATGCATTCCTTGAGCCAAATCGTGTTTATGAGCTGGAGCCTGCACGTTGCCAGCTCATCACCGCCAACTTTAAAAAACTCTGCCGGAAGTCCATCGGCCCCCGCAACTTTGTTGTTTTTAAGCCGTGGAATTGCCGTGCTGTTTTCGTTTTGGCTCGGTGGTGGACAGTCTAATCCATCGGTGATGATTGGCTTGATTTCAACAATTATGCTGCTTTCGGGAACGAGTAGATATCGAAAGTGTTGCCTCCATATTTGTTGCACACTCTGAGTGTCAGTGATCAGATTGCCGCCTTCGTCCTTACTGTTCCAAAATCTTTGCTTTTAACCCTTTGTTAGAATATTCGGGCCTCAACTCTGTCCCTGTAATTTTCTATATGCTGGCTCTCTCTTTTCTTCCAGAAGAGGCGTCACATTATGACGCACCGTCACTGAGATTTCCAGGTTGCCTTGTTGATATCTTAATGCGGGAATCTGGTGTCATTCACTCTTACGTTTCTTGCCGACGCGAAACTACCTAGTCTGAATCCCTAATCGGCGGTGTTGTTGTGCAGACTGAGTTTCCCGACTGCTAAACCAGGAGCATCTTCCTTCCTATTTAAGCATTAAAATCTCCCAGAACAATTTCAATGTCATGTGCAGCGGAGCCGTCAAATATTTCCTCCAGGCGTTAATAGAATGCAAATTTAATGTCCTCATCTTTGTCTTCCGTCGGGGCGTGTACACAAATCAGCGTCATGTAAAAATATTTCGCCTTGATGCGAACAGTGGATAATCGGTCACTTACAGGGTTAAACCGCGAGGCCAGATGTCGCAGTCTATTGCCGCCTTTGAATCCACTTCCAAATTCGTGTGTTTCTGCATGGCAGCTTGCAAATGATGTCACAGTTCTTTCAACGTGTGCATCCCTGTCCCGTCCATCGTCTTTCCTGTATGGAAAACGGCATCTACAAGTTTATAAAGGAATGCCAATAGAGCCGCCGATAAAAGAAGAATAGATGACTAAGACAGGAATCGAAGATAGTTGCGTGTTCTAACTATCAGGAAGGGTCGCCTTCCTTATTCCTTTTTTTTAATTTTGTTTTGAAAATTTTTAGTGAACGAATTAGTCGGAGTAAAACAACTGGATTCGAATACTTAAATATACCACAAGTGCCTCTTAAAATTCCCTTACCCGACTGACGTTCTGAATCGACGATAAACTCTAATTTTCTTTGTGTGCGTCTTAGTACAGATGCGTGTTAACTTACTCAACCACGAAAGGTCTTACATATCTCAAGGTCGATGCTTTTATTAAATTTTTATACCATTCATTTGTAACGCCCATAAGTTGCGAAAAAGCAAAAAAAAAGGCCAAAAAGGGATAAAACTGGAACTATCACCCAGGCCAAATGGCTAAAGCAATTTTGTTATAGAGTTAGAAAGCTGCACGAAGTGATGTATCGAAATTCATACTTTACGGCTCAAAAGGTAAAACCGCGAATATCTAAAGACTAAAGGCATAAAACATGTACAATCAACCAAACCAAATGGCTAAAACTTAAAAGCGTGTTAAACAACGCGAAAAACTATGTCAAACAAAACAGCCTAAAACGTGAGAAATTCCCTTATATGATACTTACTAACTTCAGTTCGATATTAAATTATTATGGCATGTAACTTGAAAAAACGAATGATGCAGAACTTTTTCTTTTTGGGGCTACTTTCTCGTGCACTTCTCAGAATTGACTCCCAAAATCATGGGTTGTACTGTGATATGAAGGGATTTTTCGAAAAATTTTGACCGTCGTTGGACAAAAAGGGAAAAGAGTGGAATCTTTGCTCAGACCAAACACCATTAAAAATTTCGCAAACTAGATTAATGTGCCTTAGCCAATGGAGAAAGTTATATGTCAGTTAATCGGCTTGAAAATATGATTTAAGAGTATATGCCTATCAATACATAGAAAAAAATTGCCACAAACTAGTTGTCATATTGAATACCATTTCCTCAATACAATTAAATATTTAATTAAAAAGGCGCCAACAACCAAAATTGTAAATACAATAAACAGTTTTGTTATAGTTACAATTTGTGTATATTAGTTAAATTTGAAAAGTGTTTGAAAATTTGTCAATATGACAATTTACAACCATGTTCAAATGGAAAAATTGTTATAAATCGAAATTGAGTGTTTACAATAATATTTAATTACTTAACAACAGTTGTGTTTTTTTTCTGTGTAAGTAAGTTTGCATTAAATTATAGACAAGGTATTGCTTTCACATTTAAGCAATTCAAACAATAACATATTATAGTTTTTTAGATATATGAAAACGAGTTTTTGTCTGTGGCATACTAGAGAGCCCTCGCCCTTCAAATTAAACTATTTAAGAGGCCAAATGTAGGAACCATTCGTTATTAGATTGCAACAGCTCTTAAAATCTTTAACAATAATTTTGGAGTCAGAACGAACACTACCGGGTCAGCTATTGATATATGGTAGTGATGACACAAAAGCGGCATAACTCAAAACAGTAGATTCCGAGATACATGCGTTTAAAGTTTTAAATTTACTCCTACATTGCTGGTAGTCGCGTGTTCTAACCTCTATGCCACGGCCGGTCCGGCATTAAAGTAACATAAACTTCAATTTGCACTGCAACATTGATGAATTCGTTGATCACTTTAATTTATCATCAAATTCGAATAACAAACCCTAAATTAATTTTTTAAATAAATCCCCATTCCCTACTTTAACTACATTCTATATGCTGCAACCCTTACAATTATAAATTGTATTATAATTTTTCGATAATCTCAGTGCAATACATGTGTTTATTAATTGTGTGTGGCAGCAAGTGAATGCACGCATGAGTTACAACATTGACGCTTTTGTTAAGGGTTGACCACTTAAAAATATACACTTTGTGGTATCCCACAAACACAACCACACAACCGAATGTATCATAGTGTGCGTGTGTGTGTGCGTGCGTGTGCATCTAAAAGTTTTAACTTTTGAACATTAATAACTTTTCGCAATATGGTAAAATCCGTAAATGACAAATTTAACGTTTAACTTAAAAGCTAATTTTAAATTTGCAAATGTTTCGCAAAACTTTGTGTTGTTTGTCATTCAGCAAATGCAAAGTTATGGCACTCTGGGTGCCCAGAAGAAGGCAAGAACTGAACTGATGATATTAAAACAAATGGCACAGCACCACAGAGATATGATTAATGACCGTAGTAGGAGATGATGTATGTATGATGTATAAAAGTATATTTTAAGTTTTTAAAGGGTAGTTGAATAGAAATAAGAAAAATAAAGAATAAAATAAGAATAAAAATAACACAGTGCAACATATCTAATCATCGTCTGCAGCACTTAAAACTACAACTATCGAATAAAAAAAATCTAAACATAAAAACTAAAATCGTTAAAACCCCGAATTTTAAGTCTTTCCCCAAAAAGTGCATAACTCTTAAAATTGATTATGGATTTTTTTTTTAAAAAGGTTCAACTATATGTAAAAAATGAAAAATTAGGGTTTGCATCACGTTTTCTATTTTCTTACGTCAATAAATAAATTTTTCACCCCAAATTTTCCAGAAAATTTTCAGTTTTTCAAGTTATTTAAATCGCTAGCATCGAAACGACATTACTTATTTAAAAACTTTCAAGAAAGAACCTGTTTTGGATTTTGTTGTCTTTAACTTAAGTGGTTATATATGAAGATCCGGTAAGAGATACCCAAAATATTACCAAAATATGAAACTTACCTCCAAAAATTTAAAAAAAAAAAAAATCTTAAATTTTTATTAAAAAAACGGTACCTAAGAAAATTTTTTAAAAATCATTTTCGTGTTAAGAAGGTCAGAATCTATGGAAAAAGTGTTTTGAAATCTTGTTTACAAAAAATTTTTGTTCTGTGTAATTTTATGGTGAAAACATCATGAAAAAATAGCCTTTTTCCTATATTTTTGCAATTTTCATGCACTGGATGCAAGTTTTTTGGGTCGGTCTATTTTTGCTATGGTTTAGATCTACAACTTTGCCGAAGACAAAAAAAAAAATTCCGAACGGTTTATAAAATATGGACTCCGTTTCTAAAAATCGTGTTGGAGTAAAAATGTTGGAGTATCCATAAATAAATGTTTCGATGTAATGGGGCCAAGTCCTTTAGGATTTTTTTAGTTACGGTATATACTTTAAAAATAGCTGGGTACGAAGGTAGCACCAATTTATGTGTTGCACTGTGTAAGTATAAGAAAAGTATCAATGTAACAATTCTAGAAAATGATTAAAAAAGTACTTTATACAACTTGCTTAATATCAGATTAGGCTGCCGAATAGAAGTAATCACAAACGAAATATGACAACATTATTAAACGAATTCAGAAAAACTAGCTTTTTGTAACTAAAAAAAAAAATCAATATTTAAACAATTCAAAAACCAAACAAATGTTGGCTAATTTTTTTTATTTTTTCCTTGTTGAAATACCTGTTAAACAAACAACTTTAGTAATCTTTTGACAAACAATCAGATAAACAAAAAACGCATTTGATTAACCTACTACCGCTAATAATGTCAAATTTTAAATAAACTTATAAATGAAGTGTTCTAAAGAGCTTTTAACAAAATTTTTTGTTAATCTGTCATAACGCACACGTTGTTTGTTGACATAGATAATAAAAGTGAAAAAAAAACACGAAACGAAAATAAATGACAGTTTTTATTTGTGTTTTTTTATCTCCCTCCAAAAAATAAAACAATAAAGATGGGTGTGAAGTGATGATGATCATATTTCACAGAAAATAAAACGCGAATAATGAATGATTTTGTTGTCTAACGTAAAGGTGGCAATTATTTTGTCATTGTGGTTATTGCCACTTGTTGTCGATGCCATGCTGCTGCTGCTGTTTTCGTTGCTGTTGCTGTTGCTTTTTTCACTGCTGTTGTATGATTTATTTGTCATGTAAATAATTGACGTATTTAGTTTAGAAAACTCACATCATTTAATTTGTTTAATTGTGTGTTTTTGTTGTTGTTTAAAGCTTGTTTGCCTTTTATTTAATTATACACTATAGTTTTGTTAGCCAGAGACAGACAAGCAGTCGGACAGACAGACAGACACTTAGGGTATATTCATAGGCACGAGTGATGAAGTGAAGTGATTAAGTGTTTTGCGGTAAAAAAAAATAGTAGAAGGGTTGGCTTCGAAGAACAGTGAGTTGGACAAGAGCGTGGGATGTGGGAAGGAAAATCAGGGGCAACAGGTGGTATGAAGTAAAATGGTTTAGGGCACACACAATCATCTACATGTCGCAGTCATATACGCTTCTTTGTTCGGCGGTATTCTCGTTGTTGGCGACCGCTTTCGAGTAGTCAAGTCAATCGTCAGTGCTTGAGAAGCTCTTACCAGACATGCCGATTAACTCAACACATGTACTGCGAAGTTGCTGTCACCAACATTCGAGGGAAGCCGACAGTGATAGAAAATTTTTCTTATTTAAGATGAATGGAGCCAGGAGTTGAACCTATGATCTCCCGCATGGTAGACGCGTGTTCTAACCACTATGCCAAGGCCAAAAAACTCTGCCAATATCTCTTTCAAGAGATTCAAAGGTTACAGGATATTGAACTTTGATTTTTTGCTTTCTTCCTAATAATAATGTAAATTTGTGTTATTATATTTCTTTATTATAAATGTTAATAACACAGTACAACACATGATTTTGGAACTTAATTCTGAGAACTGCACGTGAATGTAGCCCCAAATAGAAGAAGTTTTGCATCATTCGTTTTGACAAGTTACATGCACTAATAATTTAACATCGATTTGAAGTTAGTAAGTATCATATCTAGACATCACAAAGCTGCAGACCACTGAGATAGCCAATGCCAACTCAAACCAACTCTCTCAATTACTCCATACAAATCCCCCTAGTTCTGATGTTCCCGACATGCAGTGGCAGCATATTGCGAATTCTATGACCACTGCCGCAACAACCGTACTGGGTTATGAAAAACCACGCTCAGACAAGCCCTGGTACGATGACGAATGTCGCGAAATGTCTGAGGAAATGGATGCTGCATACAAGGCAAAACTGCAGCCAATGGCAACGCGTGCGGGGACGGAGCGTTATAAAGAGAAAAGGAGGGAGACGAAACGCCTGTTCAGACGGAAAAAGCGTCTGTGGAAGAAAAGGGAGAGCCAGGATATCGAAAACTACAGGGATAGAGGTGAGGCCCGAAAGTTCTACCAAAAGGTAAAAAGTAAAGGTTTTGGAACAGGGATCCCCACATGTAAAGACAGAGACGGAAATCTGGTCACGGACACTCAGAGTGTGCTGCAAATATGGAGGGAACACTTTCAATCTCTTCTCGTTCCGGAAGGCAGCATAAGTGACGAAATCGCACCAATCATCGACGATGGAGTAGACTGTCCACCACCGAGCCAAAACGAGATTAGCACGTCAATTGCGCGGCTTAAAAATAATAAAGCTGCGGGAGCCGATGGAGTGCAGGCAGAGCTTTTTTAAGCCGGCGGCGATGACCTGGTAACATGCATGCACCAGCTCATAAACACGATTTGGCTCAGGGAGTGCATGCCCGATGATTGGAATCTGAGTGTCCTATGTCCCGTGCTTACGAAAGGCGATCCTAGTGTGTGTACCAACTATCGCGAGATTAGCCTTTTACCCATCGCATACAAGGTCCTGTCTAGTGTGTTATGTGAAAGTCTAAAGCCCCTTCTGGCGAACCTGATTGGACCTTATCAGTGTGGCTTTATACCTGGTAAATCCACCACCGACCAGATATTCACGCTACGACAAATCCTGGAGAAGACCCAAGAAATGCAGATCGACACCTACCATCTGTTCATCGATTACAAAGCTGCATTCGACAGTCCGATACGACAGAAATTGTTGAATGCTATGGCTGAGTTTGGTATCCCCGCGAAGCTCATACGAATTTGCGGGATGACACTGGCTGACACGAAGTCTTCAAAGAAAATTGGCACAAATCTGTCAGAGCCATTTTCTACCAATCGAGGCTTTAGACAAGGCGATAGTCTGTCGTGCATTCTCTTTAACATCGTAATGGAGATAATCATGCGGCAGGCTGTAGTAAACAGAAATGGTGCCATCTTCAACAAAAGTCACATGTTGTTCGCGTATGCTGATGATATAGTTATTATTGGACGTGGATTGTGAGATGTTACTGCTGCTTTTTTAAGCATTGAAAATCGGTCGGCTGAAGTGGGTCTGATGATAAACGAGGACAAAACCAAGTTATTTGTTTCAACGAACAAAGAGTCCACTCGTCTGGGACGCTGCGTGAACGTTGACAACTATAACTTTGAAGTGGTAGATGATTTTGTCTACCTTAGCTCCGCCATAAACAAAAATAATAATGTCAGCCTGGAAATCGAAAGACGAGTATTTATCGCAAACCGCTGCTACTATGCGCTAAGCAGGCAATTTAACGACAAAGCGCTCTCTCGAAGAACAAAGATCTAGCTCTACCAGACTCTGATCCTACTTGTCTTACTCTACAGAGCAGAATCCTGGGTAATGATACAAGCGGATCAATCTATTCTGCGAGTTTTCGAGAGAAAAATACTACGCTAAATATTTGGACCCATCATTGTTAACGACGAGTACCATCGTCGAATGAGTTGTATAAGCTGCACAACGACATCGACGTAGTCATGCGCGTTCAAATAGACCGAATGCGCTGGTTTGGATACGTTGTACGAATGGACCAAAACGCTCCGGCTCGAAGTCTTCGGCAATAAACTCGATGGACGGCGCAGGAGGGGGCGACCAAAACTCCGATGGATGGACCAGGTGAAAGAACTGTTAACTAAGCTCGGTGTGACGAACTATCTACGGAGCGCAAAATACCGAAGGGCTTGGAATACTTTTCTACGTGCGCCTACTGCTGGATAAATTTCTGTTGTTGCTGCCATTAAAGAAGAAGAAGTATCGTATAGGGGAATTTGTCACGTTTTAGGCTCATTTGTTTGACATAACATAAATACAATATGGTGGCGTATGATTATTATAAGTAATATTCCACGTTAATAATAGGCCACGGATTACAACAGTTTTATTGTAACTGCTACAAAAAACCCAGTTCAAAATCATTTGACAATTGGAAAAGTGAAACTGTTGCTCATACAGGGAAACGTTATATGAATGGATTAAAGGAATTGTAATTCTAAATTTTTTTTTTTTTTGAATTTGTTTCGGCTAAATCGTGGCGGACTAGTGGTTTGCGAGTTATGTCAAACATAAGAGCCTAAAACGTGACAAATTCCCCTATACGATACTTACTAACTTCAAATCGAAATTAAATTATTATGGCATATAACTTGACAAAACGAATGACGCAGAACTTCTTCTTTTTGGGGCTACTTTCACATGCAGTTCTCAGAATTGAGTCCCAAATCAGAGAGCTGAAAAATTTTGTACTATGTAAGTTTCCCTTAAGAAGTACATCAACTTATTTTTTGTTCAAAACTTTGGCCAACCCCTTTCCCAATCTATCTCCCTGTATTATTACTATAATCTGTCACGAAAAAAACACCCTTCCCTTTCCAGATTCTGAAAAAAAAAAAAAATTATGATTAAATGGAAATTTAAATGCAACTAATTGCAGTCGATTTAATTAGATAATACCACCGTCATACGAACACAACAAGAAAGTTACTTGTAACACAAAATTTATACAAAATATACAAAAAAATTAAACAGTTTTCCTAGAAATTTCCGCAAACACTTATTTTGAGCGGTACAAAACAAAAACTCCCACACATTGTACTGCAATTACGGTAATAATTATAAAAATCTTTTGCTTAACAAAATAAAATAAAAATAATTGCTCAAAAGCACGTCAATAAAGTGCACAACGACCATAGTCCGGTAATACGACGATAGCAATACATACATATGATGCTGACGAGACGTGAGGTTTATTGACAAATGCGCGCCTGATAACGTTTATAAACATGAACGTATGAGTAATGGGAATTTCAAAATTATATCATTGATACGCAGGGGATGTACCTATTAATTGATGCAAAGGTTTCTTCTCGTATAGATGGCAAAATATTATATAATACAAATAAACATACATACACTGTGGTGCAAAAATGAGCCAATGTTTTAAACAAGGTATGTTATTAAATATTTTTTATACTTTTTATTGTATTATTTTCAAACCTTTTGCTAAATTTAAAATATGCATCTGTAAAATATGTAAAGCAATAACAAAAACAAAACTTACATTACTGTAAGTATATAAAAACAAAACATTTTCAAATCAGACCATTGGCACACTTTTGCTCCAAGGTTTTTCTTATCTAAATTTAATAATTAGTCCTACATATTTTTACTTTCTTCAACTGATCCACCCTATTTGGCGTATATTGACAAAGTTGAGCAACATAATATACAGGAATTTTGTTTTATTCAGCCAGAACCCACTCCCACAGCTCATTTATACTTTTCGGGGCTCTTTCGTTTCTGACAGCCCGCGTTTTAGGTAAGCTCACAGATTTTCGATCGAGTTCAGATCTGGACTCTGCAGTGGTTACTCCCTGACCCCAAACACCTGAGAATTAAGCCATTACTTGACAATTTTTACAGAATGTTTTGGGACGTTGTCATATTGGCAGACGACATTCTCTAGTCTACCTGGAATTTGGCCAGGGCTATGGGGCAAATTATCTTGCAAAATGCGAAGATAGTCTTCCTTTCGCATTATTCCTTCGATCCGTATAAGTAGTCCCACACCATCTGGGGTTACACATCCCCAAATCGTAACAGAACTGCCTCCGTGATTCATGGTTTGTGATACATGAGCTGGATTTGGTGTGTTTGATCAATTAGCCCAATACAAAACCTTCCCAACCGATTGGAATCTATTGATTTTGGTCTCATCTGACCACACGACCAACAAGTTAATCATATATTTAATTTGTTTTAGTTAAAACAAATACTCACCAGGTGCCAATCTCAAACCATCTAGCACGGAGGCGGTTCTAATATGATTTGGGGATGTGTAACCCCAGATGGTGTGGGACTACTTATACGGATCGAAGGAATAACGCGAAAGGAAGACTATCTTCGCATTTTGCAAGATAATTTGCCCCATAGCCCTGGCCAAATTCCAGGTAGACCAGAGAATGTCTTCTGCCAATATGGCAACGTCCCAAAACATTCTGTAAAAATTGTCAAGTAATGGCTTAATTCTCAGGTGTTTGGGGTCAGGGAGTAACCACTGCAGAGTCCAGATCTGAACTCGATCGAAAATCTGTGAGCTTACCTAAAACGCTGGCTGACAGAAACGAAAGAGCCCCGAAATGTATAAATGAGCTGTGGGAGTGGGTTCTGGCTGAATGAAACGAAATTCCTGTATATTATGTTGCTCAACTTTGTCAATATACGCCAAATAGGGTGGATCATTTGAAGAAAGTAAAAATATGTAGGACTAATTATTAAATTTAGATAAGAAAAACCTTGGAGCAAAAGTGTGCCAATGGTCTAATTTTGAAAATGTTTTGTTTTTACATACTTACAGTAATGTAAGTTTTGTTTTTGTTATTGCTTTACATATTTTACAGATGCATATTTTAAATTTAGCGAAAGGTTTGAAAATAATACAATAAAAAGTATAAAAAATATTTAATAACATACCTTGTTTAAAACATTGGCTCATTTTTGCACCACAGTGTACATACATATAAACATTTCAAGGAAATGATGAAACACGATACATACCTGTAAAGAAAAGAGAAAATAATTATTATTATTATTTGAGGTATTTAAAAAAAAAACAATAGTAAACAATGTAAGAGATAACACAGTGCAACAGCTAATCCGGGAGCAATTCCAAGTAATGATGAAGGTACTACGTCAGTATAGTAAAACCTCCAAAGGTTAATGCCTAATTTTTTGATGTTTGTTTGCTTAGCTATTACCTATTTGAACGCGCTTGACTATGTCGATGTCGTTAGACAGCTCATATAGTTATGGTTATTCGACGACAGTACTTGCAGTTAACGATATTTTTCTTCTTCTTTAATAGCACCAACAACAGAAATTTATCCAACAGTAGCCGCACGTAGAAAAGTATTTCAAGCGCTTCGGTCTTTGGCGCTTCGTAGATAGTTCGTCACACCAAGCTTAGTTAACAGCTCTTTCACCTGGTCCATTCATCGGAGTTTTGGTTGCCCCCTCCTGCGATGCCCTTCGAATTTAATGCCAAAGACTTTTCGAGCCGGAGCGTTTTTGTTCATTCGTACAACGTGTCCAAGCCAGCGCATTCGGTCTATTTGAACGCACTTGACTACTACAGCTCATGATTCATTCGACGACGATACTCTCCTTTAACGATATTGGGTCCAAATGTTTTGCGAAGTATTTTTCTCTCGAAGACTCCCAGAATAGATTCATCCGCTTGTGTCATTACCCAGTATTCTGCGCTGTAGAGCAAGAGTCTAGTAGAGCTGAGACAAGGAGACAAGGTAGACAAAATCATCTACCACTTCAAAATAATAGTTGTCAACGTTCACGCAGCGTCCTAGACGAGTGGACTCATTGTTCGTTGAAACAAATAACTTGGTTTTGTCCTCGTTTGTCACCAGACCCACTTCAGCAGACTGCTTTTCAATGCTCGAGAAAGCCGCAGTAACATCTCGCAATCCACGTCCAACAATATCTATATCATCAGTATATGCGAGCAACATGAGATTTTTATTAAAGATGGTACCATTTCTGTTTACTGCACCCTTCCGCATGATCATATCCATTATGATGTTAAAGAGATCACAAGACAGACAATAGCTTTGCCTAAAGCCTCACTTAATAGAAGATGGCTCTGTCATATTGTTTTCCTAATTTCCGTAAGTCAACACGCAAAGTCGTATAAGCTTTGCGGGGATACCAATCCCAGCCATAGTATCTAATATTTTCTGTCGCATAGAACTGTCGAATGCAGCTTTGTAATCGATCAGCAGATGGTAGGTTGTCGATATGTATTTATTGGGTCTTCGTCAGGATTTGCCGTAGTCTGAATATCTTATCTGTGGATGGATTTACCAAATCTAAAGCCACTCTGATAATGTTCAAAGAGGTTCGCTAGGATGCGCTTTAGTCTTTTACATGACTCTCCAGAAAGGACCTCGTATGCGATGGGTAAAAAGCAGATCGCACGATAGTTGGTACATAAATCTGGGTCGCATTTCTTAAGCACAGGATATTGAACACTCAGGTTCCAATCATCAAACATGAATTCCTTTAGCAAAATCGTGTTTATAAGCTGGTGCATGCATGTTACCCTAAAAAGCTCTGCCGGCAGTCCATTGGCTCCCGCAGCTTTATTGTTTTTAAACCGTGCTATTACCGTGCTGATTTCGTTTTGCCTCGGTGGTGAACAATTTACTACGTCATAGATGATTGGCGCGATTTCGTCACTAATGCTGCCTTTGGGAACGAGCAGAGTACGAAAGTGTTTCTTCCATATTTGCAGCACACTCTGCGTGTACGTGACCAGATTTTCATCTCTGTCTTTACTCGTGGGGATCCTTGTTCCAAACTCATTGTTTTTAACCTTTTGGTAGAGCTTTCGGGTTTCACCTCTATCACTGTACCTTTCGATATCCTGGCTTTATCATTTCTTCGATTGGTGGATTTTCCGCTTGAAGAGGCGATTCAGATCCCTCCTCTTCTCATTACATCGTTGCATCACCGCACGCGTTGCCATTGGTTGCTGTTTTGCCCTGCAGTATCCTTTCATTAGAAATTGTGTGACATTCATCATCCTTCCAGGGCTTGTCTGAGCTTGGTTTTTCATAACCCAGTACGGTCATTGCGGCACTGGTCATAGAATTCGCAATATGCTGCCACTGTGTGTCGGTACATCAGAATTAAAGGTTGATATGAAGTAATAGAGAGAGTTGATTCTAGTAGGCATTGGCTATATCAGTGGTATGTAGCTTTGTGATGTCCAGATTCCTTTGCGTTTGGTTAACAGCTTTTTTTAGCACTACTTAAACGCGTGCGTACCTTGGCAGCACCTAGGTGTTAATCTGAATCAATATTTGCACCGTACATCAAAACTCACAACCATAACGCATGAGGCATGCCCTCCATCGATTACCACTTGATCAATCTTAGTTTTTTTGCCTTTAGTTCAGGGGATATCCAGGTTGCCTTGTGGATATCTTTATGTGGTAATCAAGTACCACCATGTTTTTAGCCGAAGTGCAGCTAACCAGTATACGTTATGGGAAGTGTTGCTGTGTGGACTGAATTTTCCAAGACAAGAGCATCTTCCTTGCCTTGTGGATATTTTTAGGCGGGAATCTGGTTCCACCCATTACGATGTTTGTTGCCAACTTACCTGTAGATTTAATTTTTCGACTGATGTCAGAACAATTTTAATGGCGTGGACAAGGCAATGCTCATATATTTCTAATGTCCTGTCTTTGTCTTCCATACCTCATTCATGGGGTATAAAGGGAAATTAAGTTTTTTCAAGTCCTTGTCTTCCGTCGCGTGTACACAAATCTGCGTGATGTATTTCGCCTTGGTGCGAGTAGTGGTTATTCGGTCACTTAAAGGGTTAAACCCCGAAACCAAGTGTCGAAGTCTCTTGCCGACTCTGAAACCATATCCAAATTCGTGCCTTTCAGCACGGCAGTTGTTAAAGATTTCATAGTTTTTCGTAGTGTGCATCCCTGCCTAGTCCATCGCATTTACTGTATGACGGTGATATCAGCCTTGTATTCGTAGAGCACATCCACCAATTGGATAGAGGCACCATCTCTGTAGAGAGGTCGGGTACATATCCTTTAATCATGGTCCATATAACGTTTGCGGAGGTCGTCAATAGTTGGGGGGATTCATGTTTTTCATTTTTTTTTTATTTAAGGAGAGTGACTTGTCAGGCAACCGCGCCCGATCCTAGTTCCTTGGGACCGCCAAAGCCACTAAGAGAGCTGTTGTGTTGAGTTACAGTAACTTCTGTTACCTACTCTCTCGAACGCATCGGTGGTAACATTGTCATTTAGGTTGCTCAACATTGCGCCTATTCACATTTGCTATCACTGAACGAATGTTCTGCGGCAAGTCCTGGGGACCCCTTATCTCTTGGACATTGTGAGCTTCTTGAGGACCTCCAAAAATAGAGTCTATGGTTATTTCCAAGAGATTAACGATCTAAAAAGACAAATTAAAAAATCCCCATTCCTCTTACACTCACACTTAAAAAAAAAAACTTAATTTCCCCTTGCACCCCATGAATGAAGTATGGGATAGCTTCTCGCGTTGTTGTGAATTAACACGCTTTCTATTTTTAGATTCACAACTAACGGCACCTACTTGTTTATCGACGAATGCGAACGTCACTGTTTGAGAAGCTCTTATTAGACACGCCGATTGACTCGACACTTAATACTGCGAAGTTGCTGTCAACAACATTCGAGGGGAGCCGACAGTGAAAGAACAATTTCTTTTTATGACTGGAGCCAGTTTTGAACCTGCGATCTCCCGTGTCGCGTGTTCTAACCACTATGCCACGGCCGGTCCCTAACACTCACACTAGTCTACTATTAACTCCCAATTATTATGCTGCCCTGTGTAATATCTTGCTACAAATCTTATAAACATACGAATATTTAACGATAAGTCGTTCGTAGTAATTACATTAGACAAGTCATTAATAACAAATTTGATACACATTCTTAGAAGCAACTACAGAGCATATTTCGTTATAATACCTTCAGTGCATACGAGTATAAGCTGAAAAGTGACACACAAACAAAATGTTGTCGAAGCCAAAGCAAAAACGTATGTCTAGACACCACAGACTGAATTAATTGCAGACAATGATGACAAGATTACAATTATCACTAAACAAAAAACAAAATCTGTTACAGGTCTAACAGCCCCCTACTACAGATAGCAAAACACTCTACGAATTTCAATATGGGATTCTTCATGTAAATCGTTGGTATTTGCATAAACTTTTGTTGTTAACATTTTATTTTATTGATTTTAACACGTTTTGTATTGGTATTTTTTTTCTATTCTATTGTCACTAAACAGGATTTTGTTATTTCTTTTTTCTTTGTTTCTTTCTGTATCTTATTCAAATTTCGTTGTAGCTGTTGTTGTTTCTGTTGTCATTACACATGTAAATGTTGACAAATGTTATTGGTTAACGTTTAACTTTTTGTGTAAATACATTATTTTATGCGTGGCATTCCAATGTTCTCAACACAATATTTTGTGTGTTTCGCATGAAATTTATTTATATTTTTTTGTTTTGTTCGCCGATTGTAGGGGTACAGTCAGGTGACAATTTAAGCAATTCGCTGAAATGCGACGTTAAGAGTAAGGGATTAAGAAAATTCAGGGCTGTTGTTACTAATCGTGGGACAAAACAGAGAATTTGAACATTTATGTTATTAAGAAATTTATGGAATTACATTTTCTGTGCTGCAATTGTAATGGCATAAAGCTATACTATATTTATAAATAAAATAACAAATATATATATAATAGATATATATATAATAGATTATATATATAATTAGATATTTGGATTAAGCAAATATCTATTATATATATATTTGCTTAATCCAGTAGATAAACGCCTGATGCAATGCAAACTACTCACGTAAGAACCTAACGCTATAGACAACTGGAAACAATTAAACCATCTCTCTTGATCTCTTGCGTTAATTGATCTATCACTGTATGGTGCTCAACACGTAGTACTCGCAAGTGTGAAATAAAAAATTTCATTCACATATTTTTTTCGCTTTAATTCATTCATAATTTTTTTCCTTCGATCCGTTCAGCAATGAATTCAATTTCCATTCCATTCTATCTATCATCATGATAAATGCAAATGCGATTTTATTTGTTATTTCAATTAGATGGAACAGCAAATTTATTGCTGTGTAAATATATGCAAATATGAGTATGTGAAAAATTATATTATTACTTATGTACATAATTATGTGTTATGTATTTATGTATAAACAAATATGGAAAATATTAACAAACGCGATATGGAAAACAAAAATTGGGGCAATTCATATAACGATAAAAACAAAATTTCTATTTATTTTTCAAATATTTATATTTAAAGGTAATGTATGTAAGCTCAAATGGGGCTGGTAATGGGGGATTTTCAAATTTGAGTTTTTATGATCGATATTCACTTGGGAATAACCAAAATTTCTCTTGGGAGGTCCCCAAGCAACTCACAACATTTGTAAGATCATGTGTTTTCCGAGCCAATGTTCAGTGAATTCGTTTAGTAGCACATGCGAGAAGGCGCAATGTTAAGCAACCTAACTGGCATGCTACCACCGATGTGTCTTAGGGAGTAGGTAACAGAAGCTACTGAAGCTCAACACTAAGACTTTCTTAATAGCATTGGCAGCTCAAAGAAAGTACATAGTATCGGGCGCAGTGGCTTAATAAGCCACTGTCCTTAAATAAAAATTCTAAAAACACCAAGACGCCCCCGCATGCTTTAGAAGGACCATGATTTAAGTATATGTTTCTGGAATATCCAAACTCTCCTCAGAGATGGTGCATCTATCCAACTGGCTGATGTCCTCGACAAATACAAGGCTGACATTACCGCCATACAGGAAATTAGATGGACGGGACAGAGATGCACTCGATGAAAAAGCCGTGACATCTTTTACAGCTGCCATGCAGAAAGAAACGAATTTACATGTGGATTCAGAGTCGGCAAGAGTCTACGATATCGGCTCTCGCGGTTTAACCCTGTAAGTGACCGAATAGCTGCTATTCGTATCCTGGCGAAATATTTTTACATTTCACTGACTCTAAGACACACGCCCTGACGGAAGATAATGACAAGGACATTAATGATGCGCCTAGTGAAAATATATGATCACTGCCCAGCTCAAGGCATTAATATTGTTCTGAGGGTTTTTAATGCTATAATAGGAAGGGAAGATGTTTTTATATCGACAGTCGGAAAATTTAATCTACACATGTCAACACTTCACATAACGGATTTAGACTAGTTAGCTTCGCGTTGCACAGTGGTCGATTCCATTGGCCAAAAATAAAAAAATCTAAGTCAGAAGTTTGTCACCCAGTGTGGCATCACTGTTTCTTATAAAAACAAGGTTTTAAAATTTAAAGTTGTTTTTGGTTTATTCTATCTGTACTCTCTAAGAACAGCTTCAAAAAAGAGAGCGAATAAACAGTTGGTTTTTGCAGTGTGAAAAAGTGTAAAATTAAGTGTAACTTTAAATTAATTAAAACAAAAGTAAAAAAACTTCTGTCGAAATAAATCGAAATGAATATTGAATTACATGGTATTAACTATATTTTAAAATAATAACAATGTGTTAAGCTTGTTGTAGATTTGTTATAAAATCAGTATTTTTCCAGTTGCATTGTTAGCGTTCTTTCATCCATATATGTAAATTTTAACTAGAGTTTTAGTTGTGTTCCCCCCTGAAGTCTCCAATGGGACTTTTTTTAGTTTATTAGTTAATATTTCAAGATTCTAAAATTGGTAATATCAGCTGCTCACTTTTGCTCGTCTTTGTGTTATCTCTCACAGACCAAAGCGGCCTCGTTGTTTTTGTGTCCAAATTTTATTAAAATCTGATTTTGAATTGCTAGATTAATTTTGAAGTCGATTATCATTTTAAGGGTATAGTGACTAAAAAACAGCCTTAATATTAATAATTTTTAAACTGCTATAAAAAAAAACGAATACGCAAAGTTTTTTAGCTCTTTTTTTATTTCAAAGAGTATTTATCGTTATATTTTTAAACAACTCCCCTTACCTTTTTATAATTTTGTATTACATATTATTTCATATGAAATTATTCAATATTTTTATTGTTTAAAAGTAATCTTGTAAACAAATTGTTAACATATAAATTAAAAACAAGTTTCGTATATTTTCTCAAGTTTTTGCTAACTTGGGGTGAATGTGGGTGCCTGGGTACGGTAGGAGAGAAGGGGGTATGAGTCATTAACCACTCCCATTTTATCATTAAATAGTGTTGGTTCAAGATCATTAAAATTTTGCACCGGGTATTATATCGACTAAAATAATAAAAAAAACCGAATTTCATCAAAAGCAGCCACGCCCACCGCTTAAACAATTCAAATCGAATTTGTGCATAAAATCAAAATTTGGCACACAATTCATCTAATCCAAGGAAAAGTGTAAAATTTAAAAAAAAACCTAGAATAATCAAAAGATGCGTGCTAAGTTTCATCCAAACCGGCCATGCCCTCGGCTGACCACCCATACAACCCAATATGGGTTTATGCCCAAAATTGTTTCTGTTCGGAAAATTTTTAATAATTTTTTTATTTCAGTTTATTTTTTTTATATAATAAATAGGGAAAAGTGGGGTACACTATTTTTTTTTCCGTTGAATATCAAAAAAAATTGCATTTTTAGAAATGATATCTTTTGAAACTTTGAAGTCCCTTTAAGGGACATATAGTTTCAGATGAATAATTAAGGGATAACGGAAGTTAACAATTTATCATCTTATCATAAGTCAGTTTTGAATAAATATGTTTTTGGCCTGTTAAAATGATGTATTATATAATACTATATTATATACTGTAATAAAATATCATACAGTGTACCCTTATAATTGTGGGGTTTCGGGAGGGGCTTAGGTACGACCAATGTCTGTTCGATTTATCACTAATTATATTTTTATAGAATTTTGGAAAAAATTTCACAATAATATCTCCACTAGAAGTATTTTTGGCCGCTCGCTCCATACAAGATCGACCACTGTGCGTTGGCAAGAAACTTGGTAGGATGTGGAACTAGATTCCCGTGTAAAGATATCCACAACCTGGATATCCCCCGATCAAAGGACAGGCAACCAGATTAACAACGTGGTGTGGCACTCGATAGCTCAGTGGTAGCGACGTAGATTAGAAATCCGAATGTGCCGCGTTCAATTTCCGGCCGGGGCACTGGCCAAATCTACATCGATGAAATATTACTTTTCAAATACTTTCGAATTCTCAAGCCAACAAACTCACAACAGCATCTAACTTTTCCTCGACATAAACCTTGTTATCTATAACGGAACTAGACAGATTTGACAACTATGGTCGTATGGTAATTGGATCGAGAGACGATAAATTGAAAACAAATCGGTATAAAGAATTAATACCCCAGCTACTTCCTTCAGCTGTTACAACAACAACAATAACTACGTGGAAATCGATAAAAGGCATGTCTCAAGCATTATGAACGTACGTGTGATGCGCGGTGCAAATATTGACTCAGATCACCATCTAGTTGCAGCAAAGGTGCCCACGCGATTGAATAATGCCAACAGCGCTCATAACCAAAGGAAGCTAGACATCACAACGTTGCATGCCATCGAAATAGCCAATGCCTACTCCAACCAATTCTCTCAATTACTTCGAACCAACCCCCAAAGTTCTGATTTTCTCAACACACAGTGGCAGCATTCCAAGACCAAGCTCAGATAAGCCCTGGTCCCCTGAAGAATGTCGCATATTATCTGAGGACCTGGATGCTGCAAACAGGGCAGAATTGCAGCCAATCGTAACGCATGCGGTGACGGAACGATGTAATGAGAAGTAGAGAATGCGGAAAAGAAGACGAAACGCGTCCAGAATATCGACAATGACAGGGATAGAGGTAAAGCCCGAAAGTTCTACCATAGGGAAAAAAGGTTATGGATTTGCAACAGGGATTCGCACCTTTAAGGACAGAGATGGAAATCTGGTCACGAATATGCAGAGTGTGCTGCGAACATGGAGAGGGAACAATGACCTCTGCTTGTTGCCGAAGACAGCACAAGTGACGAAAGCACACCAATCATCGACAAGTGATTATATTGGTTTTCGATTAGATTGCCAAAACGAGATCAGCATGTCGAAAAACAATAGAGCTGCGGGAGCCGATGAACTATCGCCAGAGCTTTTTATGGCCGGCAGCGATGTGCTGGCAACGTGCAAGTACCAGCTCAAAAACACGATATGGCTACAGGAACGCATGCCCGATGATTGGAATCTGAGTGTTCTATGTTCCGTGCTTTAGAAGGGCTATCCATGTGATTGTACCAACTTTCACGGGATCAGCCTTTTAACCATCGCTTACAAGGTCCTGTCTAGTGTGTTATATGAAAGACTAAAGCCCATTTTGACGAACCAGATCGGACCTTATCAGTGTGGCTTTAGACCTGGTAAATCCACGACCAACCACGTACTCACACCATGAAAAATTCTGGAGACTACCCAGGAAATGCAGAATGACACCTACTATCTGTTTATCGACTACAAAGCTGCATTCGACAATTCGATACGACAGAAACTATTGCGAAGCCGATTTGACTTTGAGGGATGACACTGTCTGACACGAAGTCTTCCGTGAAAATTAGCCAAAATCTAACAGAGGCATTTTCGACCAACCGATACTTTTAACAAGGCGATAGTCTGTATTGCGATCTCTTTAACATAATGGGAAATGATCATGCGCAAGGCTGCAGTAAACATGACTGGTGGCATCTTTAACAAAAGGCACATGCTGTTACTTCCGCCTGTTTAAGATTTGATAAGCAGTCGGCCGAAGCGAGTCTACTAATAAATGAGAAAAAAAAACCAAGTTATTTGTTTCAACGAACAAAAGGTTTACTCATTTGGGACGCTGAGCTAACGTTGACAACTATAACTTTGAAGTGGTAGATGATTTTGTCTATCTTGGCTTCGACGTAAACATACATAATTATGTCAGCCTGGAAATCAAGAGACGAGAATTAATCGCAAGCCGCTGCTACTATGCGCTAACTAAGTATGTGTGGTTTCATGACAAAGCCCTCTCTCAATGAGTAAACATCCAACTCTACCAGACACTCATCCTACCTGTCTTGCTCTACAGCGCAGAATCCTGAGTAATGATGCAAGTGGATTAATCTATTCTAGGAGTCATCGAGTGAAAAACTATTCGCAAAATACTTGGACAAAATATTGGACTAACGAACCATGAGCTGCATAACGACATTGACGTAGTCAAACGCGTTCGAATAGACTGAATGCACTGGATTGGACATGTTGTACGAATGGGTGAAAATGCTCCAGATCGAAAATTCTTCGGCAATTACATCAATCGGTGACGCAGGAGGGGGCAACCTAAAACTTCTTTGGAGGGAGCAGGTTTTCTAAACATGAAGTGACGAACTATCTATGTAGCGGAAAAGACGGACGCGATGGTAATTATTTTCTAAGTGCGGCTACTTATAGGTGAATTTTGCTGTCGTATAAGAAGAAAAGGAAGTCTAATTTTTGATTCAGAGTTTACAACAAATTTATTTGGATTCTAAGTAATAAGCGCATGCGCATCAAGAACAAAAACCAATTACAACTCCCATACAACCTTCCCTTCTTTGGGTGTGTCCTTACGACTGTCCCCCCGCTTACAGTCATAGTTTAAAGGCTTTCTAGCTGAAATTTTGTATACAAGCTTCTATTCTCTAAGCGGATGTTAAGATATGAGATCAGCAATATCGGAAAGAACTAGTTCCACCTCCTATACAAACTTCTCCTTTTGGGGTATCCGTCTGATTGTCTCCGCGATTACAGCCTTAATTTAACAGCTATAGAGCCGAAATTTGGTATACAAACGTATATTCATTAAGCGGAGATTAAGTTCTAAGTTCGTACAAAAACTACTCTATACCTCCCATACAAAACTTCCCATATATGGGAGTTCAAAAATACATAACAATATTCCAGCTCTTATAAACCACAATTCGATTCGGCATAGCCGAAGATAATTAATATGATGAAACTATGTAAAGCGAATAATAAAAATCTTTTTTTATTTTCAGGTCAGTAACTGCAACTTATTGTGATAAGTAAGTACAAAATATTGTCTTACAATGGAATCTATGAAACTTCATTGTGTAATATAAAAAATTTTGTATAAAAATATCGGTAAATCTCAATATTCTAAAAATTACGAAATATAAATGTGACTGCCTTGTTTAAACTAGATTATTAAACACTATGTTTGGTAAACATATTTAAATTCTCTAATTTAAATCGATATCATTATAACAATCCCACATGTATAGGAAGAAAAACTTAAAGACGTTCACGTTCTTCTTAGAACGTAAATTTCAGTAAATTTATTTTAACAGCCAAAATTCGTTTTTCTTCTTTTGTTAACTATTACCTTCTATAAACGCCAAAATTATAGTTTGGTATCATAATCCTTAAGTAATATTTGACCTCCTGTTTGTGATGGAAATTCATTGTTAAACGGAAGTTGGGTATTTAGCATCATCAACGTTACTGAGTTGCTGAGCTCACGCAGTTTCACAGTAACATGCACCTTTCACTGCCATAAACACAGCTTTCATTGTTTCCAGCTCTGTTCTTTTGCTGCTGCTGCTCCTTTATAATTTATTAAACATAAATCAACTAAACGGAAGTGAGTGCTTTAGAAAATTCAACGGAAATTCGTGAAATTCAAACTATACAGCAAAATAATAATCTAAGCATCAGTCTGTGATTTGCTGCTGTTCAAAGCTTAAAAGTTGGAAAATTTAAACCAATCATATTTTCCTGTCAATCAACTGGTACAAAGTTGCTCAGAGTCACTAATGCTACGGTGCCCCGTCTCTTTCGTTTTACCTCGAACCACAATATTAAACATTTTTGCAGCACATATTTTAAAAAGTATTTTGAAGCAAGTCAAAAAAAATATTCAACTATACTCCGCGTATATGTATAAGACATGTGTTGACGACAACATTTTGGTGTAGTCATGATGTTAAGTGTTTTCCACTCACCCACAACAGCAACTGCAACATTCGTCACATGGCAAGGAGTTAGTGAGAAACAACGATCTTTCTTTTGTTTCAATTAATCTATAAAACCGCACAAAAAAAAATTGTGCTAAATATCTCAAATAATGATACGCTGATGTGGAAATTTGCACGTATTGAGAGTTTGTATGGGATGCAAGAGTAGTTTTTGTCTGAATTTGCTCAATTTAGAACATAATCTATGCTTAGAGAATATAAATTTGCATACCAAATTTCAGCACGATAGCTCCTAAATTGCTTCTGTAATCGTGGGAACAGACAGATGTACACCCCTAAAAGGGGGTGTTTCTATGGGAGGTAGTTATTGTCCGATCATCATCTTAGAACTTATCCTAAGATTTGAGGATATAAGCTTGCATATCAAATTTCAGCTCAATATTTCTTAAACTACAGCTATAATCGAGGGGACAGACAGACAAAAACCCCTAAAAAGGTGAAGTTTGTATGTGAGGTTGGAGTAGTTTTTGTCCTATCTTGCTAGTCTTGGAACTTAACCTCCGCTTAGAGTATAGAAGCCTGCATTCCAAATTTCTCGATAGCTCTTGAAATTACGACTGTAACCGAAAGGACAGGCCCCCAAATAGGGGCAATTTGTATGAGAGGTGGGTGGAGTTTTCGACCGATCATGCTCATCTTAGAACACAACCTCCGCTTAGAGGAATGAAGATTCCACACAAAACGTCAAGTAACCGAAGGGGCAGGATCACAAAAGGGGTAATTTTATGAGAGAGGTTTGTGACCGATTTTGCATAGATTAAAACGGACATCGTTAAATCGAATCAGATTTTATTAATATATTAATCGATTTCTAAAGTGGGCGGTATCTTATGGGTATGGGAGGTACCAGATGAGGTGTGGTAAGACTTCCAGCTGTTTCTCCAAAACTTTATCGTGTTATAGTTTTACTACATATAGAATTTGGGAACGATCGCGTTGGATGTATTTATATTATTACTCGATTTCTAAAGTGGTCGGAATGGTACATTTATATGGGAGACAGACTGACGGACATGGCCCAAACGACTTAAAAAGTCATGAATCGAATTTGGTTCAAAGAAACTTACGGTCTAAAGTGACTCCTTCTATGTTACACTTTTGGGTCGTATCAAATGATATATACCCTCTTACCCGCTGGGTGAGGGTATAAAAATACGCTATACACAGTTTATTTCCAAATGTTCGGTAATGGTAATTCTGACATACCATGAAAATTCCAATCAAACAAAGCTTTTTTCTAGTCCAGCTCCAAGAAACATTGCTTAAATTTTCTGTTTATAAGATTTCTTACCGATTCGCTCTGCTGTAAATGAAAAACACAATACTCTAAAGTAAATTAAAAACATATAACTGTTTTAGTCGGCGCAGCTATGATATTTCCTTAACTGCTTGGTAAACTGACAATTGCTTAATACAGTTTAGATGTCGAATATTGAAGTGCCCACTTTCACTCTGGCTGTAATTCTTACTGCACCAACAACATATATACCAAATATCATTTCCATACCTCTGATAGTTCATGAGACATAGCCTTTTAACTTTCAAGTTGTATGGGCGATGCCACACCCCTTTATCCAATCACAACAAAGTATATCCAGGGACTAAAAAATGATCATCAGTACCACTTTGTAAACTTTTCGTATCAATCGGTCTATTGGAAAAGACTTGAGAGAGATTTTTAGAAGGGGTCGTGGCACCGCCCACTTTCACGCTGGTTGTAATTTTAACTGTACGAAACACATACACACCAAATATCATGTTCATATCTCTGATAGTTCATGAGATACAGACATTTAAAGTTTAAGATGTAAACCACGCCCACTGATCCGACCCCCCCCCCCCCTTTTTATGGATCACGGATTTGGGTGCCAAATGCATCCACACAAATTTTCAAGGCGATTGGTAAAACAGTCCTTCAGATATTGCGTTTTCAAAAATTGGGTCCAATGGTCGGGGCCACGCCTACTTGATATACCAAAAATTCAATCGTCTTTACATCTCAATTGAATACAAACTATTGACCGGTCGGATCGCAATTAACTTTTTTAAATGAATCTACATAAAATTAGCTTGGAATACAAGTGGGGGTCGAGTATAATTCCCATGGGCCATCAACGAGTAATTTCAGTTTGAAAAGGGTCCTCAGACCCTCTTACTTTTGGAGGGTCAACAACAAAAATCGTGTAAATCGAGGTAATATCCATAACTCTTTATTAACACGAGACATAACACAAAAATCGTGATAAAACGAGTTCGTGCAAAAAAAACTATCGCGGTAAATCGAGGTACAGGTGTACTGGCACTATGTTTCCTGTTCTCTTAATTGAAATGACCAAGAAACAATTGGTTCTGATTACAAACAACTGACTATGTTGTTCTCCTTAAACTAACACATAAACTTCCTTCACCCATGGTCTAATTAAAAAATTGATGCTACATGATGCTTTATCTTCCAACATATCTGCAAAGTTTCGTCCTCTTCAAGTACGAATGCCATTTCAAAACTAAACAAATTTTTGGTGATAAAAATTTCACATTAAAGTAGCCAGTTGATGACTAAAGTTAAATATAGTAATTTATTTCTTTCTAAATAAATAAGAGAGGTTTTTTAATTCCCCAAAATTTAAAATTGTTGAGGTATTTAAATTTAGATTTTGTTAAAATTAAAAATATTGACCTCTTGGCTTAAAAGTTCACAACTTCTTAAATTCGCATACAGCAGCAGATGTCCTTCTGCTCCATAGTGATAGTACCCTTATGTCGCCATTGTTGTTCCATTTCGAGGTAGTCTACTTATTGTGCTATTGTTGTTGTAGTTGTTGTTGTTCCATTTTATTATGATTATAACAAGTTGTTGTACTATGTACTCTATGTTGTCAGTCAGTTAAAGTCTGTTGGCAACTTTTTGATAATGCCAATGTTGCTGTATCTGTTGTTGATGATGTTGTTGTTTCTGTTGTTGCTGTTGTCACAGTTGTTGTCGTTGTCGCTGCTGTTATTTTTACAAAATGGAAATTAGTTCTTAGGAAAAGTTGTTCTTCATTGAGTGTGCGTTTTTTCGTTCACTTGCTTACAAAGTCTGTCTGTCTGTCTTTCTGTATGTCTGTTGGCTCTAATGTCACTGAATTCTCTGTGACCGATGTTGTTGTTTTTGCTCTTGACATCACGGCGCTCATAACTGTTGGCTTGTTGTGATTGTCAGCGTTTGTAGCAACTTGAATTTTAATCCATACAATGCAAAACGAGTGTGTGTGTGTGTATATGTGTGCGACTGTTTGTGAGTGCCACATTGTGTTGCAAGTGTTACAAGTAACATGAACAAGTGACACTTTTTGAGTGTCATTAAAACAGCTCATTAGGAAAATTTGTTTGGAACTTTATCACAAATAGTTTGTCTAAACAGCAACGTCAAATGCCAGGATAGAAAAGAGAAAACACCGAGAAGAAAAACACCAACTCTCTCAAGCACAAGATAAAGAACAAAAACCAAAAGCAGATATAGTCTTGTTGCTGACACTCAAACCGAAGCGTCAAGATGGCCAATGAGTCAGGTGGTGTGGTGTGGCATCTTTGCTTTAGACGCCGCCAAGACGCCTTGTGCAGCAACAACGTGTCGCATAGACATCAAGCGACAAAGTCTCTGAAATGACGCTGATAAAAATACAATAGAAGACGAACTCATAATATAGTAACACAAGTGTTGTCAGTAGAAAATTGTTATTTGCTTTGCATTTCTCACTCAACGACGAATGAGTTTTGTTAAATAGCCAAATAGATCTTTCATGTCGCTGCCAGACAGTCGACTATTTGCCAAAATGCAATATTGACATTAGTCAATGGTGGAGGAACATAAATTGTGCACGTAAATATTTTCGGAAGTATAAGTGATGGGAAAACCATTATTGCAAATCTGAGGGATGTTTAGAGAATTAATAAAAGGGGAAGTGCAATTGAGAGGATTGCGATAGGGCAACTTTAAAGGAAGGCAACTACATTGTAAGAATTGCTTGTGATACAATTTGTTATTTTAACTCAATAGTCTAGTCTAGCGAAAATCATCGAAGTTGTACAAAATTAAAACAACTAGTAAGGCAATGTAATAAGTTACCCTTTATTATTTGTAAAAATGGTGATAAAACTGTTTATTTGCACTTCAAGAGAAGGACGATACTTCTGGCCTCTCACATCCTTTTTTTCAATAATTTTTTACAGAAATGTCAAATACAAAACTATAATTACTTATATGAGCTGAGAATATTGTTATGAATTTTCTAACCCCCAAAAAGGGAGAGTTTTATATGGGAGGTGGGAATAGTTTTGTCCGATTCTGCTCATCTTAGAACATAGCCTCAGAGAATGAAAGCTTGCACACCAAATTTTAGCCCGATAGCTCTTAACTTAAGGCTGTAATGGCGGGAACAAAAAGACGGGTAGCCCCACTAAGGAGTTTTTTTTATGGGACGTGGTAGTAGTTTTTGACCGATCTTGTTCCGAGATGAACACCGCTTAGAGGATAGAAGCTTGTATACCAAATGTCAGCTCGATAGCTCTTAAACTACGGCTGTAATTGGGGGGCAGTCAGACGGAAACCCTAACAATTGGATGGGGGTTTGAATAGAAGGTAGAAGTGGTATTTGTCCAATATTGCTCATCTTAGAACTTAACCTCCGCTAAGAGGTTAGAAGCTTGCGAAATTTCAGTTTAATAGCGCCTTAACTACGGCTGAATATCGCTTCGACAGACCCCAAAAAATCGATATTTTTTATAAAAGGTGGGAATAGACTTAGACCAATTTTACTCATCTAAGAACTTTGATGAACTCAGCTCGATAGTTCCTAAACTACAGCTGTACCAAATACCAGTTCGATAGCTCTAGAACTACAGTTGTAATTGGGGGACAGGCAGGTGGATTTCCCAAAAAGGGGAATGTGGGGGTGTGAATAGGAGGTAGAAATAGTTTTTGTCCAAAATTGCTTATCTTTGAACTTAACCTCCGTTTGGAAGTTAGAAGTTTACGATATTGCAGTTTGATAGCTCCTTAACTACGGCTGAAATCGCTGGGACACACCCCAAAAAGGCGACAGTTTGTGTAAAAGGTGGGAGTATATTTAGACCGATCTTACTTACTAAAAAATAGGATGAACTCAGCTCAATATCTCTTAAACTACTCTTAAACTCGCAGGGCCAGATTCCAAAAAGGGGGTGTTTGCATGAAAGATGGCAGTAATTTTTGACCGATCTTGCTAATCTAAGAACTTATACTTCCTGTAGAACTGACCTTGTTCCTCTACAACGTGTCCTTTTGCACTTGTACGATGAGTCCTTGGACTTGTACAACGGACTATATGCCTGTAAATCGGACACCAAGTCCGTACAACCAGTCCTTGCACTTGTACAGCGGGTATTGCTACTGTCAAACTGTCCTTTTTCACTTGTATAACGAGTCCTTGCACTTGTACAGTGGTTACTAAGTCTTTGCAACAAGTCCTTGCACTTGTACAGCCGACTTTAAGCCTGTAGTACTGACCTTGAGTCTGTGAGTCCTTTTGCACTTGTACTACGAGTCCTTGCACTTGTACAAAAGCTCTTTACAAGCCTGTACACCGGACACTTAGTCTGCATAATGAGTCATTGCACTTGTACAACGGGATATAAACCTATAGAAAGGACCTTGAGTCTGTCCAACTAGTCCCTCCACTTATACAAAGGGCTATAAACCCGTACGTACAACGGACACTTAGTCTATACAATAAGTCCTTCCACTTGTACAACGGGCACTAAGTCTGTAAAACGAGTCTTTGCAAATGTACAAAGGCCCTTGAGTGTGTACAACGAGTCCGTGCACTTGTAAAGCGGTCTTTAAGCCTATAGAACGGACCTTGAGTATGTACAACGAGTGCTTGCATTTGCACAACGGACTGTAAGCCTGTAGAACGTACGCTAAGTCTGTACAATGAGTCCTTGCACTTGTACAGCGGGCTAAGTGCCTATTTAACGGACACTTAATCTGTACAATGAGTCCTTGCACTTGCACAACGGGCTATAGGCCTATGGAACTGACACTAAGTCTATACAACGAGTACAATGGGCCTTAATCCTGTAGAACAAACCTTGAGCCTGTGCAACGAATACTTGCTCTTCTACAACGGGCTAAATGCCTATTTAACGGACACTAAGACTGTACATTGAGTCCTTGGACTTTTACAACGGTCCTTGAGTCTGCATAACGTATTTTAAGGCTGTAGAACTGACCTTGAGTCTGTACTTGTAGAACAGATACTTAGTCTGTACAATGAGTCCTTGCACTTGTACATTGGGCCTTGAGTCTGTACAACGAGTCCTTTTGAACTTGTACAACGACTCCTTTTACATGTCCAATGGGCTATAAGCCTGTTAAATGGACAATAAGTCTGTACAACGAGTCCTTGCTCTTGTACAAAGGGATTTAAGCTGTATAAGGGACCTTGAGTTTGTACAACGAGTCCTTACACTTGTACAACGGGCCTTGAGTCTGTACAACGGGACCTTTTACACCTGTTCTATGAATCCTTGCACTAGTACAAAGGGTTAAAAGCCTGTTAAATGGACACTAAGTCTGTACAACGAGTCTTTGCACTTGTGCAATGGGCTAAAAGCCTGTTAAGTGGACACTTAGTCTGTACAACGAGTCCTTGCTATTGTACAACAGGATTTAAGGCTGTATAAGGGACCTTGAGTTTGTACAACGAGTCCTTACACTTTTACAACGGGCCTTGAGTCTATACAATGGGTCCTTTTATACCTGTTCGATGAATCCTTATACTAGTACAAAGGGTTAAAAGCCTGTTAAATGTACACTAGGTCTGTACATAGAGTACTTGCTCTTGTACAACGGTTTTTAAGGCTGTAGAAGGGGCCTTTAGTCTGTACAACGAGTCCTTTCACATGTTTAATGGGCTAGAAGCCTGTTAAATTGACACTAAGTCTGTACAACGAGTCCTTGCTCTTGTACAACGGGATTTAGGGCTGTATAAGGGACTTTGAGTTTGTACAATGAGTCTTTACACTTGTACAACGGGCCTTGTGTCTTTACAACGGGTCCTTTTACACCAGTTCTATGAATCGTTCCACTAGTACAAGAGGTTAAAAGTCTGTTAAATGGACACTTAGTCTGTCCAACGAGTCCTTGCACTTGTACAATGGGCTTAAATCCTGTTAAGTGGTCTGTACTAAGAGTACTTGCTCTTGTAAAACGGTCTTTAAGGCTGTAGAAGGGGCCTTTAGTCTGTACAACAAGTCCTTTATCACTTGTACAACGAGTCCTTTCACATGTTCAATGGGCTAAAAGCCTGTTAAATGGACACTTAGTCTGTACAACGAGTCCTTGCTCTTGTACAACAGGATTTAAGGCTGTATAAGGGACCTTGAGTTTGTACAACGAGTCCTTACACTTTTACAACGGGCCTTGAGTCTATACAAAGGGTCCTTTTATATCTGTTCGATGAATCCTTATACTAGTACAAAGGGTTAAAAGCCTGTTAAATGTACACTAAGTCTGTACAACGAGTCCTTCCACTTTTACAATGGGCTTAAAGCCTGTTGAATGGACACTAAGTCTATAGAACGAGTACTTGCTCTTGTACAACGGTCTGTAAGGCTGTAAAAGGGGCCTTGAGTCTGTATAAGGTATCCTTGCACTGGTTCAAAGGGATATAAGCCTGTAAAATGGACACTAAGTCTGTAAAATGAGTCTATTCACTTGTACAACGGGCCTTGAGTCTACACATCGAGTCCTTTTGCACTTGTACAACGAATCCTTGCACTTGTACAACGTGCTTTAAGCTTGTAGAATAGATCTTGAGTCTGTACAACGAGTCCTTGCAAGGGAATAACGGTCTATAAATCTGTAGAATGGACCTTGAGTGTGTATAACGAGACCTTGATCTTGCACAAATGGTCATAAGCCCGTACAACGGGCCTTAAGTGTGAACAATGAGTTTTTTCACTTGTAAGACCAGATCCTGGAAATAGGTTTCCTCTTTTTTTAGTTATTTAAGGACTTTTACGAATTTCTC
This sequence comes from Muscina levida, assembly GCA_964034835.1. Classification (NCBI taxonomy): domain Eukaryota; kingdom Metazoa; phylum Arthropoda; class Insecta; order Diptera; family Muscidae; genus Muscina; species Muscina levida. The sequence continues at coordinate 130,990,011 of OZ035880.1, read as the reverse complement.
CAGATTTTATCTGCGAGTCCTAAGCGCCCGGAGCAATCCGCATTACCAATCTCTTCAGACTTTGATAAACGCAGGATCTGCTGTCGTCAACAAAAACTTATTTCGTTTAAAGATCACATTCCTTTAACAGAGGACAACGTATCCCTAGGCATCATTACCGACCACACCAAAACCATCAACGATACAAGAATACCGACCAAACACTTTCCCAAGCATCAATACCCACCATCAGACATCTCAAGGACATCAGACCATTGATTACACTTTAACTCAAGGATCATCAATGCATTTGTTCTATATCAATTCTATAGATTATAAATTAAGGAAATAAAAACATAATATTATATCTAGCATCAGTTAAAGCAAATCCACTCTTCTAGATCAAAAGATTTTGTTGTTCCTTGCTGAGACCCTAGATGCTAGTCAGACTAGCTCAGCCTAAGGTTAAACCCTGTTTTTAAGACCTCATACCTATCTACTATAAAATATTTGCCTTAATGTAAAACATTACAGCAAAGGTGTGCAAGTGACAAATTGACAAAACTTGAGATAAGTGAGCAGTTGTATTCCTTGACACTATCTCTGTCTACTAGCATGACATGAGATCAATTCTTATCACCTGTGGTTATATCCAACCGAAAAACATTTCAAGTAAGGTATTACTTGCATTTGCACTAGAATTTGAAACTCTGAAGCCGAATATCTCGAAATCACCTCTTTGTCACTTGCATCCCTTTGCTTCTTTCTAACCCCATCATATAACATTTTCATAACTACAAATATAACAACAATTGCTTAAACAAATAAATACACATGAAGACAAGTGTCATAACACATAGTTATATATGGCTGTATAAAAAAAACAAAACAGTCACACTTTATTCCCTCAAACACACACATTCACACTTTCCCCGCTCTTACAATGCAACACAACAACCGCCGAGTAACCACTTTAGTCATTAACTTACTTAAGGTCATAAAAACCACAACAAGTTTAGGTAAACTTTTTAATAATGAACAAAGCGCAACCAACAAGCAGAACAAGAACAGCAAAAAAAGGCGAAAAAACATACAACTCATACACTCACACATACGTACACAGGGAAAACAACACAAAATAGAAGAGGTTGTTTTGAAGAGTTTTTCCTTAGCTAAAATTTCGTTCAGGGGCTGGCACCAGACACTAACATCACAAAGAGTAAGAGAGGCCACAAGGAAACTACTGTACATTTGTATGTGTGGGTGTTGGCACTATAAAACTCATTGTTGACAACACACAATTATTAAATGAAATGTGCAACAATTGTTGCAGCAACAAAGTGTTGAAAGAATTTTCACACGTCCGACTGAAATTAATGAACTTACTTTGACTGCAGCAAAAACTCTGAGGAGGAGGTAGGAACAGGAAATTACCTAATGTAGTGAGTGCGACACACTGTAGGACACATAACAGTCACAAGGCATAGATTGCAGGCGAAACGTGTACACATGTACAAAACCGCCTACAATTTGTACTTCATGTATATAGTTCATAAGTGTATTTACGGTCATGTTAAGATAAAAACGACGTTAATTTGTGTGCAGCAAAAAGTTGTTGCTTCTAGATAGGGTCAGGTAATCAACTCGAATGTATGTGCTTGAAATTTAGTAGCAGTGTGTGTGTGTGTATTTATGGGAAGTGATGGGTAATATGTATGAAGGTATAGAAGAAATTATGTGATCGAATTGCTTGCTATGTAATTAGAAGGCAACAGAGAAACTATTGAATTCAAGATAGTAGGATGGTTATGTGAATGCATGAAATATGACTCAATGACTGTGATGCTTGATAGGAATTGTAAGTAGATATTTTTGTTAATTTTCATACTTACTTTTTTCATCAATTTAATCAATTTAGTTTGACCCTTAACAAGAAAGCGTTTAATTATTTACCTGAAATGACAATAAGAGAATATACAATTAAATAAAAAAATTAAATCAAATTATCACAAAGTGTTTATAATTTTTTTTATAGCTAAGGTAAAGTAATTCGAAAAATACAATGCAATGTTTTTTCATACAAATATTTTACAATTTTAAATATATAAATGTTATTGACAATTGTACATACAGTGTCAATCGACTGGTTTGTAAGAACATCATCCTACGCAGACGATTACTTCGCTTAGAGGATAGAAGCTTGCATGCTAAATTTCAGCTCGATATATCTTTAAACTACGGTTATAATCGGGGTACAGACAAACGGACACCCCCAAAAAAGGGAGAGTTTGTTTGGGTGGTGAGAGAAGTCCTTGTCCGATCTTGTTCATCAAAGAACTTAACCTTAGCTAAGAGAATTAAAGTTTGCATATGAAATTTCAACTCGAGAGATGTTATCCTACGCCTATAATCGCGGAAACAGACAAACCGGCAACCCCAAAAAGGGAGACTTTGTATTGGAGGCCAATACAATATTTGGCCAAAATAATATTTTTTTTGAAAAAGGGCATGGTACCGCCCTCTTTCCATAAATAAGTAATTTTCTTGCACGACCAACATATCCTTCAAATCTCGACTTCGTACCTATAATGGTTTATGAAATACAGCCATTTCGAATTTTGAGTTGTATGGGACTGCGCCACGCCTATTTCAAGATCTTGCAGTCCGAATTTCCGAAACTCCCTTCTCTATGAAAGGAACCAACATTCCAAATTTCAAGGTTCTAGCTAAGCCTTTTATATATATAAATATTTAAACCAGTTTCAGTCTGGTAAACCGACTTCAATCTTTAGGGAGATACCAAAAGGGGCGTGTCCAGTCAAACAAAAGTGCCTAAAACGTAACAAATTCCCCTATACGATACTTACTAACTTCAAAATGATATTAAATTATTATGGCATGCAACTTGACAAAACGAATGTTGCAGAACTTTCTGGTTTTGGGGCTACTTTCACGTGCAGTTCTTAGAATTGAGTCCTAAAATCATGTGTTGTACTGTGTTTTATTGATATCATTACTTTTTTTCTAAAGTGGGCGTAATAGTATTGGAGGTACCAGAATGGCCGTGGCAATGTAGTCCACATGCAATCCTTTAAGTAGTTTTGGGAAAATATTAACTCTTGCTAAGATTTAACACAATTGGTTACGTCTTTCAAACGTTATCGTGTGTACCAGCTGGACCAATAGACAGACAGACGAATATAAAACAAACGACTTAAAAAGTCATGAATTGAATTTGGTACAAAGAAACCTAATGCCTATACTGACTCCTTCTATGTGTTACACTTTTGGGTCGTACCAAATGATATATGCCTTCTTACCTGTATATTGAGGCTGTCTGTCACATATTAAATCATATTTGCTCGACTGTCTTTCGATTTACTTCCAGGAAAATAATTGCTGCCATAAAACAATTTTCCGAGTACTCTATAATAAGTAGAAATACAAACTGTCATTGCTATTCAATATCTATCAAATACAAACTAAATGGCATAAACAAAAAATCTCTTGCAACAGTTGGATGTATAAAAGCTTTATACACTTTTCATAAATATCTTGAACTTAATACATTCTAGACTTTAAGTAACATAATTTTAGGCAAATTTACTGTATACCCCCTACATGCTATTAACATATCCGTTATGAGCACTCTCTCGGCCGTCACAATAAGTTGTAAATATTCAGTTTTTTTTGTGTTTCTTGTCCACCTCCTCCTGCTCTTTCTAATTCTGTTTACTCTCCTTGGTTTTTATTACACCCAATTACAATTAGCCCCCCCCCCCCCCCCCCCCCCCTAAATGTACTTAACATTACAACTTAATTTACTACTTTTTGACTTTCATCCGTAAGCGGAGGCCAAAAAACGCATTGTAATGACAATGCTCCAGCCGAAATGGAATATTTCAACAGCATCATTCATGCAGAAATACCAATGGTCGGTCACGATGTTAAGGACACAAAGTCATATACAACAGACACTGGTGTGGCCGCTTTTTTTCTTTTTGTGTGTGTGTTAAAGTGAAAGTCATTTTCACAGTAAGTGCCAGCCAGTCAGCCAGCCAAAGCGCTCGTTTACAGCGGAGCTAGAGGGCGTTACCAAGTGGCAGTGGGTGGGCACAGAGTACAACATTTCATACAAGTAGTTCTTGATTAACATGAGTTCTACTTAATCTGAACAATAAATTCTAATATTCAAAGGAAACGACAGGAAAACAAAACAACGGTCCAACGGACATGCAAACAAACAAAAAGCCGGCAAAGGATGTCATTGAGAAAAAAATGGAAACAGAAATGGCCATAAAGAGCTGTTTTTAGTGTAGTGGTAAAAGTCCTAGTAAATTGAATGTGGAGGAGGAAGTGCAAAACAAAAATCATCAGGTTAAAAGGAAAACTAATAAAATATGTAAGCTTATAAAACTGTGGTAGGGAAGGATGTGAAGAAAGGCGGTTTTTTGGGAAACTGGGTTCAAGATGTATTAAAAAAATATCGTGATTACTCGAAAAACTCGGCTGCAATAATGTTAGGCTAGACTTAAGCTAATACTTACACTCTTCATCATTGTGCAGTATCAAGTACACTTCAAGCCTTAATTTTTAACATGGCGCTTATTGTTGCCAACGAATTACTGAAAGGAATATAAAATGATTGTTTCTTTCTCACTAAGCGATTCTGATGCTTATGTGCTGCCAATATTGAAATGCGATCTTCAATGTCATGAAATGTGCATGGCTTTAGGAAATTTTGTAGAAATCACCGCTAGAACTTGGGAGATATAAATTATGTGAATATCTTGGCCATTTATACAATTTGTATGAAGGGTACTGAAACTTTTGGTGGAATTTGATTCAATTTTAAGAGTAGTTTGAAGGCCAACAACAAAAAACCTAATGGTGATAAGTTTGGTGATAATCGGTGTATATTGAGTGTCATTACACAGTACAACACATGATTTTGGGACTCAATTCTGAAAACTGCACGTAAAAGTAGCCCCAAAAAGAAGAAGTTCTGCACCATTTGTTTAGTCAAGTTGCATGCAAAAAGAGCCTTAAACGTGACAAATTCCCCTATACGATACTTACTAACTTTAAATCGATATTAAATTATTATGTCATGTAACTTGACTAACCGAAGGATGCAGAACTTCTTCTTTATGGGGCTAATTTGACGTGCAGTTCTCAAAATTGAGTCCCAAATCAATGAGCTGAAAAATGCTGTACTGTGTTATTAATCGTAACATGTTCGATACTCACATTATTGTTTGTACGTATGGGAGATCTCATAATATGCTGTACTATTGGATAGTAATTCCGGAATAAAAATATACATACCGTTGAAAAGGTCTAAGATTCTTTTTTCCAAAACCCTTTACTCAGAACTGACTGAGTTATTAGCTCATAAGTGATGAAACACCCTACGGGTAGGAGGGTATATATCATTTGATACGACCCTTGACCATTTGAGTGTAACAAATAGAAGGAGTCACATATGAACCCAGGTTTCTTTGAACCAAATTCGGTTCATGTCTTTTTAATTCGATTGAGCCATGTCCGTCTGCCTGGCTGTCCGGCTAGTACGCACTAAAACTTTCGAAAGACGCAACCAATGTTTTGAAACATTGCACGAGGTACTATTTCCTCAAAACTACTTACGGTATTTCAAATGGGCTACATGGCCATGCCCTTTTGGTACCTTCCACAGAAATGTACCATTCTACCCATCTTAGAGATGGTGTAATAATATCAATACACCCAACGCAATCGTGCCAAAATTCTGTAATGAGTAAAGCTAAATCAGGATAAAGTTTGGAGAAAAAACTGGAAGTCTTGCCACGCCCCTTGCTAGTACCTCCCATACAAATGTAGCACTTCGCCCACTATAGAAATCGAGTAATACTATCAATATACTAATTTTATGTTTTACTGAGGATGCGGGTATATGTAAGTTGGTTTTCCACTACTAAAACGTTCTTACTGGTTTTAACTTTTTTTTACCAATTGTATTTCTCAACGCATTATACAATTTACGTGGGAGGTACAAATGGGCGTTGTACAATTTGACCACGGCTCTCTTAGTAGAGTTTTCAGCCCCAAAAAGCTAGTATCGAGCGGTGTATATTAAGCCACTTCCTTTAAATAACCTAATTAATATGAAAAGTTTTAGTTTGGAGCCAACCAGGGCATAATGGTTAGAACACTCGACTATCATTTGGATGACGAGGGTTATATTCTTTCATCGCCTGCCCCTTCGGCGTTGTCGATAGCAACATTACAGAAAAGGTGTAGTAACAGCTTCTAAAGAGCTGACGTTCGCATTCTTCTATAAAATTATAGGTGCCGTTCTGTGCGTCTATCTCTTACCTAAATAATGATGTGTAAGGGAAAATCATGTAAGGTTAAGGAGAAATCCTTGTAATTCTTTCTTGTTGGTACAACAATAGAACTTTTAAGTAGAACAATAAAAGTACTTTTTGATACCAAAAATAGTTTTTGGACCAATTCAAGTGCTTTTGTTAAAAATAATAAAAGTACTTTTTTGACACAATAAAAGAACTTTCGGTTAAAATAAAAGTACTTTTGAGTACTTTTAATAGTACTCCTTGGCACAATTAAAGTAATTCTTGACACAATCAAAGTATCTTTCGTACATACAAAGTACTTTTTGGTACAATAAAAGTACTTCCAGCTACATTGAAATAACTTTTTTAAACAATAAAAGTTCTTCACTGAAAGTACTTTTAAGTACAATAAAAGTACTTTTTAACGTAATAAAATTACTTCCTGTTACATAAAAAGTACCTTTTAGTACAATATAGGTCCATTTTGCACAATTTAAGTATGTCTTGGCACAATTAATGTATCTTTGGTACAAAAACTACTTTTTGGTACAATAAAGTACTTTCTGCTACATTGAAAGTACCTTTTAGTATAATAAAAGTCCGTTTTGGCACATTAGAAGTATTTCTTGGCATATTTAAAGTATCTTTTGGTACAACTAAAGTACTTTTTGGTACAATAAAATTACTTCCTGCTACATTGAAAGTATTTTTTGAAACAATAAAAGTTATTTCTAAATATATCGTTGATTGTACTTTTTGGTACAATAAAAGTACTATTTAACACAATAAAAGTACTTTCTGCCGCATTAAAAGCACAATATAAGCACTCACTGGTACATTGAAAGTACCTTTTAGTGCAATAAAAGTCCTTTTTGGCACACTTAATGTGTCTTTTGGTACAATAAAAGTACTTTTTGGTATAATAAAAGTACATTCTGCTACATTGAAAGTATTTCTAGACAAAATAAAATTACTTTTTTAATAATAAATTGAAAGTGCTTTTTGGTACAATAACAGTACATTCTGGTACATTCAAAGTACCTTTTAGTATACTAAAAGTTATTTTTGGTACAACTAAAGTATCTCTAGGCAGAATTTAATTGGTACAAATTAGAGTACTTTTTGGTTATGTAAAATAACTGTTTGGTACAACAAAAGTACTTCCGGTATGTTAATAGTATTTATTGATATAATAGAAGTACTTTATAATACATTGAAAGTAAATTCTAATACAAAAAATGTACAATAAAAGTATCCTTATCGGCACAATTAATGTACTTTTGGCACAACTAATATAAAAATACTATGTATGTTTTTCAATACGGTAATATACTTTTTGGCACAAAAGTACTTCCTAGTACAATGAAACTACATTTTCGTACAATAAAAACTCTTTTTGGTAATATAGAAGAACACTCTGGTACTATGACAGTACATTTTTGTACAATAAAAGTACTTTCTGATACAATAAAAATACTTTTTGGCACTATAAACTTACTTTGAAAAATTTTTTAACATTCCTGGGGTGTAAAAGGATATTAAGTAAAAGTACTTTTTGCTACAAAAAATTTACTTTCTGGTACAATAAAATTACGAGAAAAAGTGAGGCGTTGATGACGTGTTAGACCATAAGTATGTTAAGACCAAATTTGGTTCAGTATTTTTAAAGACGAACAAGCCATGTACGTCCGTCTGTCTTGCTATAAAGCTGGTTGTTGGGCAGGATAATTTATGTAAACCTTAACTGATCTTTATAAAAATTTTCCAGTAAAAATATTTTCCAAAATTAAGTAATGCGATAATGCTGGTGGTATTATTGCCAAAATTACAGTCTTCGCAAATCACATACTCCTATGAGTATTTGCAACAAAAATGAATAAGGAGTATATTGGCTGACCTCTTCTGGTACCCCCCCGCACCATAAAGCGAAGCTCAACAAAAGCTCCATAAAGAATATAATATATCACATCATCACTAAATCACCTTAACTTATGCTGACAATACGTTTAACTAAACATACATACTAACTGGACATCCCCCTTAGTTAATTTCTCATTATCCCCATTGTATACAGTAAAAGTTTATTCTTCTTCCACTCTGCTTATCATTTGACGTTCAAATACTGCTTTCTTTTTAACGCAAAGTTTATATTTGTTGTACTTTAATCCCCATTTTCTGCTGCACTTTCTTACGCGACGAACTCGACACTTCTTATTGTCTAGTGGCCAAGAGGTCAATAGCTGGACATGGAACATATGTTTCAACGTTGTCACGGCTACACCAAAGTCAGCTGAACTTTTAAGGGAGTTGTTACACGACACAAAGCACTGAAGGGACGATGATTTCATTTCTTGTAAGACTGTCGATTGAAGCTAAAATGTCAACAAGTATCACTCAAACTTGACATTCTTCTACAGGGAGTTTACAGCTCGTACGAATGTGGCGGTGGAAAAAAACAGAACATAAATAATTAATGAGTTTGCCAAGCGGGCGGAAAGAGGGGGCCATGTTGAATGCAGCTAGGACTGCGGCATATGCTGTAGGACAAAGACATTAAGATGACTGCTTTTTAATGACAACCACCAAGTGGACAAGTTAAAGGATCAGATTAAATTTTTAAAACCATAAAACAAATGGGAGTTTTAATTTAACTAAGAGCTACAGGACTTACAAGCACAACGGAAGGCGGCTAAAAAATTAACAGGGTATACAAATTGCAGGGCTTTGGATTTGGATTAAATTTATAGTGATTATTTAGTTGTATCCCTTACCCTTTAAATATATGTAATAAAATATAACTAAGAAGTATTTTGCATATTTGTAATCTAGATTATTATCCACTAAATCTTACTATTTTCTTATAATAAACTCTTTTCACTAAATGTATAAACAAACTTTCACCTTTAAGTCTATTAGAATTTATCTTATTTACTTCAAATTTTAGCAGGACTTCCAAGAATCGCTTATTAAACTTAAGTTATAAACTACTACCTTTAATAACCATCTTGCGTACCACTGCAAAACTTTGCCATCTTGCAAATAATCGATCGTAAACTATGAATTTGTTTTTTTTTTTGGGCATGGCACTTTTTGCTTCATCACCACTACCTCAAATTAATATCCACAAACTTTTAACTTTACAGCCATTATTCATTTTCATTAAAGCATATTTTTGTTCTTACTCATCTTCGTCTTCATTTATTTAAACATTATTCTCTCCAATTATAAACATTCAGCGTTCATGAGTGGTGAAGGGGGAGGCGGGGGATGTTTGTAAAGAAAAACTTTACCCAAAAATACCAAGCACTAAACGGAGGAGCATCATCAATTTTTAATGATGCACAAACAATGCTGGCTGGCCAAGTTGTTGTTATTGCGCTGCACTTAACACAGCTCATTGAGTGCTACCACTTTCGGGGAGGGGACTACAAGAGATCTGTTGAGCACTAGAGTTGAGTAAAGGGTTTATTGTTTACCAACTTCGATGATGGTCAAAAGGTGGTCAGTCGTCGGCAGTGGGCACTAGACCGGGTCGCGAAAAAAAATTTCCAAAGTCGAGGGCAAATATTAAAGATCACCTCGAGACAACTTAAAAAAAAAAATTTTTTCCTCCCCCACCCCCCGGAAAAACAGCCAAAATCGTTTTTTTATCACTGCTTTTTTGTTTGTGCCTCAATCGTTAAATCAAAGGCATCGGTGTATAGGTTTCGACGAGTACTACATTTGTCCTATAGATGTCGCTGACATACGACATCATCTTGTAATGATGGTCTCATTTAGAGCAATTTCTACCCCTAAAATTTAAAAATATTTTTTCTCAGAATTAAAGTCCTTTAAAAACCAAGAACATTTTGCTTTGGAAGTATACAGTTTTATTCAAAAACAAAAAAGTTACGTATAAAAACATGTATTTACAGCATCAACACTAATATTTTTTCCTGTTGTTTGCATTATTACAGAAAACTATTGCATACTTCTTAGCGTTTGGAAAAAAATTAAATACAAGTCATTGCATACTTTTTAGCGCAAACAGTATTTTCAAACATGCGGATGAAGTTATTCAGCGTCACCAATATTCAACGAAATTATAAAGATATCTGGTGATAAATGGAAGTATTAATAATAAAATATAGACATTAATATGCACGTGTATTCTTCCCATGCAATTTGCAACACTGAACATTTGTGCGAAATTTAAGTGAATCAGCGCTTGGAATGACTAATCAAAATGAAAAATTATTGCCAAACTAGAAAGGAGTGAACGGACCTTGAGTCACGCCAATATTTGCTGTAATACATACATATCTTTGCTCTTTTTGGGATTTTATTTATAATAAAAATTATATTTCGTCGGTAACTAGATTAAAAATGAATTATCTCGAGAAAATTTTTAATTTTTTTTCGATATCGTTAAGACTTATGCAACAATTTGAGCTACAAAGTATAGAATCATGTTTATAAACATTTTGTATCAGCGCTATAAAGTATGCAATAATTTGTGATAATAATGCAAACAACATAAAAAAAATGTTTTTGTTGATGCTGTAAATACATATTTTCATTCGTAACTTTTTTGTTTTTGAATAAAACTGTATACTTCCAAAGCAAAATGTTCTTGGTTTTTAAAGGGCTTCAATCCTAGGAAAAAATATTTTTATATTTTAGGGGTAGAAATTGCTCTAAATGAGACCATCATTACAAGATCACGTCGTATGTCAGCGACATCTATAGGACAAATGTAGTACTCGTCGAAACCTATACACCGATGCCTTTGATTTAACGATTGAGCCACAAACAAAAAAGCAGTGATAAAAAAACGATTTTGGCTGTTTTTCCGGGGGGTGGGGGAGGAAAAAAATTTTTTTTTTTAAGTTGTCTCGAGTTGATCTTTAATATTTGCCCTCGACTTTGGAGAAAAAAAAATGTTGTATGGGGACCGACCCGGTCTAGTGGGCACTGTGTAAATTAGCTAATATTTGATGTTATATTAAAATTTAACACAAAAAATAATTGGAAATATAGGGAAAACTTTCATGTGGTCGTAATGAGAACAGTGGGTTAGGTTCAAGTGTATGAGTGCACTTTTGTCATTTGCACCACAACTGCGAAATGGCTTTAAAAGTTAGTCTTATAGCTGACGAGTACATCGAGTGATTTCCTATACGAGCTGTAAGTTTCTGTGCACATATTTCACTTACTTGTGTCCACAGTGCAATGCAATGCATCAAAAATAATAACGAACAAAAGATTGCGGTGCTTAGCCAATTTACCCAATAGTGAGGATTGTATGAATGTTACAAAAGCAATTGCGCACACAGCTCACAATTTAAACAACGACGCGTTGTTGCGACGGTACTCTCCGTTAACGATAATGCTTGTACCATTACCTAGGATTCTGCGCCAAGTCGCAGATTTCGAATCCGGAGTCAAATTTTGAATAAACATAATAGAGGACCCTGCATCCCCTGCGGGGATTTTTTTAAAAAAAATTCTGGAATTCTCATGAACAAATTGTCCGTTATTTTCCATCCGCCATTATTTTCAAAAATTAGACTCCGGATTCGAAATCAGCGACTCCAAAAGCCTCCTTAGGCAGAAAATCAGTTCAATTCAAGTACTTGCGACGGTACCCTCCGTTTACGATAATGGGCGCAAATATTCTTTGAAGTATATTTCTCTTAAAAACTTCGAGAACAGATTCATCCGTCTGTATCATAACCCAGGATTCTGCACCAATTCACTGATTTCGAATCCGGGGTCAAATTTTCCATCAAAATGGTTGATTTTGTATTAGCAGCGGACATTTTTTAAAAAAATGCTGGAATTCACCTGAAGCAATTGTCTGTTATCCGTAATCCGTAACCGCCTTTTGTTTTTTTTTTTTCAAAATTTGACTCCGGATTCGAAATCAGCGACCCCAAAAGCCTCCCTAGGTAGAAAATCAGAGAAATTCAAATACTTTTTAAAAATTTAAAAAATTCCCGCCATTATTCAACCGCCCGTTTGTTTTTTTCAAAATTTGACTCCATATTCGATATCAGCAACCCCAAATACCCTCTTAGGATCAATATCAGTTGAATTCCAATATCTTTTAAAAAAAAATGTCCGTCATTTCGTTTTTTCAAAATTTGACTCCGGATTCGAAATCAGCGACTCTAAAAACCCCCTTAGTACCATATTTTATGGCCATTGGAAATCTCCTTCATATTAAGGCCAAATTTTCACAGATACGACCAATGTACAACGGACACAAGGTAAACAAAATCATCTACTTCTTCGAAGTTATGGTTATTAATGTTTGAAAAGGCTGCAGTAACATCCCGCAGTCCTCGGCCAATGATGCCTTTGTATTCGGCATACGCGGCCGCTTGAGACTTTTATTCAGGATAGAGCCAGTCGTGTTTACTGCAGCTTTCCGCAGGATCATCTCCATTACGATGTTAAAGAAATCGCAAGACAGTCTATCGTCCACTCCAGAAGGTTCCCTAGGTAAAAAAGCACCAGCAGATTTGTGTCTATCAAACTCAGCCAGGGCACCTTTTATTGTATCGGACTGTCCAATATAGAGTTAATAGTCGATAAAATGTCGGTAAGTGTCCAACTGCATTTCTTGGGCTTTTCCAGGATTATTCTCATATCTGGTCGTTCTTGTCTTTATCAGGTCCAATATGGTTGCTAAGATGGCCTTTTGTCTTTCACATTACACTCTAGATAGGACCTTGAATGCGATGGGTAAAAAGCTGAACCCACGATAGTTTGTGCACATACCTGAATCAATTTCCTATGCACAGGACATATGTAGCACTTAGTTTCCAGTAATCGGGTATACATTCCTTTAGCGAAATCGTGGTTTTGAGCAGGTACATGCCCGTGCCGCCGGCTTGGTAGTCCATGGACACGTACTACCCTGGCTGGGTGTTGGTTTAACTACTCCGTCAACGATGATTGCCATGATTTCGTTACTTGTGCTGCTTCGGGAGCGAACAGAGTACAAAAATGTTACTTTCATTTTAAGTGGTTTTTATTAAAGATGGCACCAGTCCAGTTTATTTTACTTCCCCGTATCATCTCCATTGGAATGTTAATAAAAAAAAGCATGATAGACTATCGTCCTGTCTAAAGCCACGCTTGATACAAAATAGCTCTGTTATACAACGTTTACCCACCTTAACTGAGGCCTTCATCAGTGTTATCTCTCAAGGTCATATCAGCATAGCAGGGATTCTTAACCTAACCATAGCATCTAAAATTATCTGTCGTTTTTGACTTTTGAGAAAAGCTTTTTAGTCGGCTAAACACATGGTATATGTCGATCTGGATTTGTCAGGATTTGTCATCGCACATGCCTTAAAAAGGTCTGCCAGCAGTCGTTACACGCGAATCTATTATTTTATAGCCGTGGAATTTTCATACTGTCTTTGTTTTGGCTCTGTGATGATCATTCTATTTCTTTTTAGCTTCACCTCTTTTCCCAGTATTTTCGATGTACTAGTTTCGCCGTGGCATGATGGTTAGAACACGCGACTACCATGCGGGATATCCCAGGTTCAACTCCTGGCTCCAGTCATCTAAAAAAAATAAGAAAAAACTAATTTTTCTTTAATTGTCGGCTCCCCTCGAATGTTGTTGACAGCAACTTTGTAGTATAAGTGTCGAGTCAATAAGCATGTCTAGTAAATAGCTTCTCAAACAGTGACGTTCGCATTCGTCGATAAACAAGAAGGTGCCGTTAATTGTGATTCTAAAAATAGAAGGCGTGTTAATTTGCAAAAACGCGAGAAACTATACCATACCTCATTCATGGGGTGTAAAGGAAAATTTAGTTTTTTTTTTAAGTTTCGTCCATTTCTTCTTATATCGTTCACTCACAGTTCGCCGTTGCATTGGATGCGGTATTGCCTTGTATGCAGCATCCTTTTCCTCAGGATGCTCCCGTACCAGGACTTGTCTGAACGTGGCTTTTCAAACCAAAGTACGGTCGTTGCCGCAATGGTCATAGAAATCGCAATATGCTGGCACTGTGTGCCGGGAACCGGAGTAGGCATTGGCTATCTCTGTGATATGCAGCTTTGTTATGTCCAATTTCCTTTGCGTTTGGTTACGAGCGTTTTTAGCATAACTTAAAGCCGTACGTTCCTCGGCTGCAACTTGGTGGGGATCCAAGTAAATATTTGAACCCGGCCATGACGCTAGACTTCATGATTATTGCCGACGCAAAGCTGACCCGTCTTTATTCATTATCGGAGGTATTGCTGTAAAGGACCGAACGCTGAGTTAGAGTATCTTCGCTTCCTATTTTAGTATTCAAATTTTTCACATCAATATGATTGTCATGGAGGGAGAAGTGGTCTCTTATTACTTTCAGGCGCTCACTTTCAATGCATCTTTAGTATCCTTGTGGGATACTCCTTTGCTCAGAGGTGGAGTGTTACTGATTGACACTCACTTGGGAGTGACCAGAAACGATTCCCATGTTGCACTGTCCAAGCATCTAACTACTACCGGTTCTAGACCAAGTATCCCCCGGGCAATGACTTTAAGGCAACCCCCTATAAGTTAGCAAGTGTTAGAAAGCATTACAGCCATGTATCCTGAATGCTCAAAGAGACGTCTCAGGAAAGTAGGCAAAAACCCGCTGAAGCATGGTTGCAACGTGGGATTGGACGCACAGAAATCTTCCGAAATCTTAATTGCTAACGAATTGTTTACGCCCTATGCTTCAATGGAAGTTAGAGGAACACATATATGCGAATAGTGGCTATTCGGTAGTTTACAGATGTAAAAGTCTCTTACCAACTATGAATCCACACTCCGATTCGTGTCTTTCTGCACGGATGTCACAGTTTTTTCATCGTCGAAGGTCCACTTTATATTTGTCGTGGACATTGGCCAATTGGTTATAGGCACGATGTTTGTAGAGATCTCAGACATTATGGGTACTTTTGGTTAAATTAGGGTCATTATAACGTTTGCAGAAGTCGTCAACATTGGGAAGGGTTCTTGTTCCGATTTCATAGAAAGGAAAGACAATAACCCCTCCCAATGTTGACGTCTTCCGCAAACGTTTTAAAGACCCAATTGAAAGCAATGTACCCGGCAATAAGGGCTCTGTTATGCTGCGCTTAAATAAATGTTGCTGCTTACTCCTGAAGACGCACCGATGGTAGAATGTCAACACATTTTCTGCCACTGAACGGATGTCTAGTGGCATTGCCCGGCGTATACGAGCTCTATCGGAAGTTGTGAGCTGCTTAGTGACCTCCGCTGAGAGTTTCTGGTTGCTCCCAAGTGAATAACGAACAGAAAATTTAAAGTTTGATCTTTAAATAACATATTTTCCCTCCACATCCCATAATTATGTAAATTAACACGCTTCTATTTTCAGACTCATACTACGGGTCCACCATTTTATAGACGATTCCGAACGTCAGCTGTTTGAAAAGCTTTTACTAGATATGACGATTGAATTGGTACTACTGCAAGGTTACTGTCGACAACATCAGGGGGATCAGATTCAATCATTTGTCCAGATTATAGAAGCTCATAATGAACAATTGTCTTCCAATTCCATCAGAAGCACAGCATTACTTTTCTTAGTGTCAATCCTTGCTTTGACACCGTCTGCATAGCTTCTCCTTCCTTCGCCCATGATCTTTTTCGCACATTATTGCCATATGTGACCCACTTTTCATCGCCCATTAGCATTCGCTTCAAAAATGGTTTGATTTCGTTCCGTTTTATCAGAGATTCGCAAATGGGAACTTTGGTCCTTAAAATTGTTAACTCTTACTCATATGGCACGCAGACATAGAGCTTCTTTGTGTATGCAGCTTTCTTCTAATGTTAGATAACTGTTTGGTGATGAATGCCTAGATTTTTAGCAAAGTCTTATGTGCCGGTCTTTCTTAATTTTTAACATGATTTTATCAACATATTTAGTGACTGGTCGACCTAATCGAGTTGCATCTTTATCTTCAACATTACCAGATCGGAAACGAGTAAACCATTACTCTGACGATTTTGTAGTTTTTTGATTCAAACAAGCTTTAGTGTTGCCAGATGCAAATTATATTACCAGACATTTTTCATTTTAGAGCCATCTACCAACAATTTGTAATCTAACATTTTGGAACACCAATTTAACTTAAACCTGAACATTTTTTGATAGTTTATATAATTTTGTTTCAATCATTAAGGGCTTTTCATATATCGGATATTGAGATAATGTAGAGATAGTGCTGTAAGTTTGGATAGTTAGCAGACATAACACACAAAAGATTCTAAACTTTTTTAATTTTAGTCGAGCCCACTTCCAGCAAATCATATGTAATCGGAATATTTCTCTCAATTACGGATTTTGCTTTCTCTGCTGTTTGATCTCTTTCTGCAACAGGTAGTCATTATACACCCCTTATAGAAACAAAAAGCAAAACAAATACTCATAATATATAAAGAAAAAACACTCGAATAATGAAAGTTTTAGCTAACAACAACTGTTATCACAAACACGTATTGTTTAATAACTACACAAACAAAAGAAGGGAAACTAAATTTTTAAAAATAACTTTAGATTGTTCATTAAAACCAACATGTTATTTTTGTTCTAAGTGCATCAAACCATAAACCACAATTTGTCGATACGATATTATGTTCAATATAAAGCTAAAGGGCACAATAGTATTATAGGAAATGTGGTTTTGATCAACAAAAGATTCATAGAAAAAGCACTGGCCGATAACTGAGTTAAGTAAAACATAAAATAAATTACATTCATAATGTTTCTCCAACACATTCTCCCTTGAATTTAACTGAACACACAACACCACATAACTGAGTTATTAATTCTTAAAAAATCCAACAATAACATCGCACTTATGGCACCCATTAATATAAATTTAAAATGTATACCCACATCTCCTTTTTACTAATTTAGATACTCAGCAACTTTCCCACAAACATTAAGAAGAAAAACTCTCTAGAAAATTCTACTACCACCACAAAAAAACACAAACCCGAAAACTCTACAACATTGTTAAACTAAAGAAAAATTGTTGAACGATTAAAAACATTGTTAGTTGAAGGAAATCATTTAAGTGACATAAAACTTTATATGTTTTTCCCTTTTAAATCTTACTTGTGTAACAAAAACTCTCCTAATTTTCCAGCAGGGGGTTAGATTGTGCAAACTTTAAACATTGCTGTCGTAAAAATGTCTTAAACATTAGAATTTCTTTGTTAGCTTAACTTCACACAGAAGAACGAGCATTAAAAGGGTTACGGTTTGCAATTGGACTCATACATATTTTGCACTGCGACACGCTACAAGGGGCAGGGAAACTTTCTTTCCTTCGTTTTTCTTAGGGAGTTTGATGTCAGCTAAAAGAAAAACTACATATAATATGAATTTTTAAAATGTGTAGAAGCAAAAGGGATTTAGCTGCAAAGGACATTGATTGTTTTTTACAGTAGCAGAAGTTTTGTCCCCCCACGCCAGAGTTTTTCTAATATTTTCTTGTGGCAATCATTTGTCAAGCTAGAAATGGTTTGTGTTACAATGGTGCAACAGTGGTAAGGGAGAGGCGGGTACTTGGACCTGGATGCGAGTAGGGGATTAGTGTTAATTTCTAAACTTGACTTGTGCGTTAGACAGTAACATGTCTTTTATATACGCCCTATTTTGTTGGATAATTAAGACAGTGATCAGAGTCATTTCACAAAGGCATATCAGCTACGCAGGGATGCCAAGCCAGCTATGGCTTCAAGACTTTTGTGCCGTATGAGGCTGACGAAGGCAAGTTTACAGTCGACGAAAAGATGATTTGTCGATTAATTTTTCTTAGATCTTTTCTACGATTTGCCGCAATGTCACTATTGACACTTGGTCACTGTTGATTTACCATGTCTCAAGCTTAAAGCCGTAGATCCTATCAGATTGAATAGGAGTAGTTGTTGACTAATCCTGATGTAATTGCAGTACTGTATTAGATCGCCACGATATAATTCCTTTAGATTCAAATAATCATCAGGCATGCATTCGGTTTTCCAACCCGTATGTAATACCCGGTGCTTGATAGTTATCAGGTCATAGCCAATGGTCTGTATGGGCCCTGTTGGAAGTCGTTCAGGAACTATCGCCATATTATTAACACAATATACATTTCGAAGATTGATAGAATTATTGGAATTCACTTTCATACCTGTGCCTCTTTCTCTATCCTTCCATTGACGATCCGATCCTTACAATTTTCTGGAAAATTTCTGCTCTCTAATTTAAGAACTTATAAACTATGAATCTATAAAACTATAAAACTATAAAACTATAAAACTATAAAACTATAAAACTATAAAACTATAAAACTATAAAACTATAAAACTATAAAACTATAAAACTATAAAACTATAAAACTATAAAACTATAAAACTATAAAACTATAAAACTATAAAACTATAAAACTATAAAACTATAAAACTATAAAACTATAAAACTATAAAACTATAAAACTATAAAACTATAAAACTATAAAACTATAAAACTATAAAACTATAAAACTATAAAACTATAAAACTATAAAACTATAAAACTATAAAACTATAAAACTATAAAACTATAAAACTATAAAACTATAAAACTATAAAACTATAAAACTATAAAACTATAAAACTATAAAACTATAAAACTATAAAACTATAAAACTATAAAACTATAAAACTATAAAACTATAAAACTATAAAACTATAAAACTATAAAACTATAAAACTATAAAACTATAAAACTATAAAACTATAAAACTATAAAACTATAAAACTATAAAACTATAAAACTATAAAACTATAAAACTATAAAACTATAAAACTATAAAACTATAAAACTATAAAACTATAAAACTATAAAACTATAAAACTATAAAACTATAAAACTATAAAACTATAAAACTATAAAACTATAAAACTATAAAACTATAAAACTATAAAACTATAAAACTATAAAACTATAAAACTATAAAACTATAAAACTATAAAACTATAAAACTATAAAACTATAAAACTATAAAACTATAAAACTATAAAACTATAAAACTATAAAACTATAAAACTATGAAACTATGAAACTGTTTAAACCCTATTAATACCGATAATACCATAATAATTAATACAAGTAAGAAAGTTACAGTCGGGTAAGCCGCTTACATATACCTTCACCCTCAGTAAAAACATGCAAGTATTAAATTACACGATTTCTAAAGTAACTAGAATGCTAAATTTGTGTGGGAGGTACCAGGAAGGGGCGTGGCTAGTCTTCCAGTTTTGACTCCACAACGTTACCATGTTCTAGCTTTACTTAACATAAAATTTGTTCACGGTAGCGTTGGACGTATTGATATTATCACTCGATTTCTAAAGTGGGCGGAATGGTACATTGGTAGGGGAGATAACAGAAAGGGCATGGTTGGAATTCAAATGTTTTTCTCCAAAACTTTATCCAGTATAGCATTACAAAATACTGAATTTGGGCACGATCGGGTTGGTTGTTGATATTATCACTCGATTTCTAAAGTGTGCGGAATCGTATAATTGTATGGGAGGTACCAGAGAGGCGTGGCTATCCTTCCAGTTTTGTCTCCATAACTATGTCCTGTTATAGCTTTACTAAATACAGAACTTATGTACGATCGCGTTGAGGGTATAATTATTATTACTCGATTACTAACATTATATACATTTATATGGAAGATACCAGAATGGGCGTGGCAAGACATTCAGTTTTTCTTCAAAATATTACCCTGTTCTAGCTTTACTAATAATAGAATTTGAGCATGATCGAGTTGGGTGTTGATATTATTACTCGATTTCTAAAGTGGCCAGAATGCTACATTTGCCTAGACCAAATGCGTGGCTAAACTTCCAATTTTGTGTCCAAAACTTTATCCTATTATAGCTTTAGAAAATACCGAATTTTGTACGATCACTTTGGTCATATTGATATTATTACTCGATTTCTAAAGTGGGCGGAATGGAACATTTGTATTGGGAGATATCAGAAGGGGCGTGGCCATGTAGCCTATGTGCAATCCCGAAAGTACTTTTGGCAATATTTTAATGGGTTACGGCTTTCGAAAGTTATCGTGCGTACCAGCCGTACAAACAGACAGACAGACGGACATGGATCAAACGACTTAAAACGTAACGAATCAAATTTGTTTCAAAAAACACCTAAGGTCTAACGTGACTCCTTTTATTTGTTACACCTTTGGGTCGTATCGAATGATATTTATCCTACCCCCGTAGGGTGAGGGTATACAAAAATAAGGGAATGATTGCAGAGTGTGACAAATGGTAGGGGTCAGTGGTCGGCGGGAATTGTGCTTCCCGGTAAAACTTATATTGATGTACAGAAATGCTTACGAGTCCTGGCGTTTCTCTGGGTCAGGTCTATGAATCAAGATATATTGATATAAAGTTAGTAAGTGTCGGTAAATACGTAAGTCAACTATGTTCCAGAATGTCACGATTTTTTCCTAACTTTAAAAATACCAAAAGTCGACCTACAAAGTTTGGGTTTTCCAAGGTAATGTTAAAAACGTGAAGTGATTGGGATAAACAGACTCAGATTCGGTTTCAACTTCACTAAATTGTTCTGGACACATTTAACACCCTACATGAATGTTAAGTAAACAGTCGTTGTTATGGGTCAAGAGTAGTTGTAGGTCTCGCCAATACATTTGCAACAAATATGCACACGATTTTTGTTATTTTCTATAAGAGGACTTAGGGTGCGTGGGGGGCGAGTTTTTCTGGCCCTATATAATTAAAATCTTGATATATCTCGGCACTATTGATGTGAATATGCAAACGAAATTTGTATGTTTTATCAGTGGGCGGTGGGGGCTTGGCTAAACTACATTTTAGCCCTAGAAAGATACAATTAGGCTTTGCCGGCCCCACTAGTAGTCTTTTAAACGAAATGAACTTATTTTTGCCTCGTTCCTTTATATTTAAATTTGTGGATTTATTTATTTCATGAATCTGTACCCAGCATTGCGCTGTAAACTTCTTTTTTTTACATTACAAAATGAACCCCAACTTTAATTATCAAGTAAAAACCAAAAAAAAACTACGTATTTTATTTTAAAAACATCATCAGCAAATGTTCACTGCACTGGACATAAAATATCCCCATAGCTTTTAATTAACACAACACGTGTTACAGCTGCATTACAACAAAAGCAACGAATAGAAAAACTAGGAGAACTACACAGAAAATATGAAACTTATTGACAAACAAACGGAAAACGAACAACCGGACCACAGACGCCCTTAGTGTTTTGTTTATTCTTCCTTTACCCTGCAGTCGCATCATTAACCTCAACATCTCGGCGGGGTCAATGACGACATAACATCGACCGCTATTAAAACGTAGGGCGCGATGAGCTTAAAGGTCTCAAGTGTATTGCACTTGGCACTGCGTCCTGTTGTGTCCCGCCAAGACTTTTGTAACTTGCAGGATAGTCGATGGCTATGGTCGCCGTGTTGTGGTCCTTTTATATTAACTGAGACATTTGGCGCCACATGGTGTTAATTTGATAGGGTTCCGCTGACAAAATTCTATATTCTCTTTCTCTATTGTTGTTCTTGTCGTTGTTGTTCTAGTCGTGTTGTGTTACCGGTTTCTCCCTCACGAGCTCCCTAACTCCGCGCTGACAGTTCTAGGGTAGTTCTAAGTGGCCGTTATTATTGATAATGGAATTAGGAAAAGACAAATACTGATGCAAAAGTTTTGCTACAAGAGGAAGAGACAGAGAGCTGAAGCTGTACAACTGTAATGCCTGGAATGACCTCATATATTTGGGTCGGTTGTGCAGGGAGAAAGTAGAAAAATAAATTTAAGTGAAAAAAGTGTCGAAAGTAATTACATTACATTATTGACGCAAATACAATTTTCGACGTAATTCACTACTTTTGTGTTAGCGTGCGAACTTTGTTAATAAAAAAAAAGTTATTTATAGTGGAGAGCTGCATTTCAAAATGTGATGGAACCTATTGCGTTGGTAAAGGACAGATGGGCCCATAAATATAAATTAGGGAAATTGTGTGGGGGCAAGCTCAGTGATGGCGCTAAAGAAGGCACCAAGGTGTATTTAATAAAGGTAACTGACCTAGAACAACAACTATGAGTTCTGCAACAAAAACATATACATTTTTTATTGCAAAGAGCCCCAAACTGTCACATTGAGTTGACAGAAGTCGAACAAAAAGTAAACAAATCGTATTAAGCGCTAGAAAATTTGACAATCTAGGTCCAATTCGAATGAAAAAGACGTTGAAATTAGCAGTCTATTGCTACCATTTTTTTAAATATGCCTTCGAAAGAACTTTATATATTTTCAAAAATTTGTATGGTTATCTGAACTTTGACCAACAAATTGGGTGCCGTGTTAGCTCACAATAGCTTCGTTAGCATATCGGAGTTGAATGAAAATTATCCTCAAAAATTTAATAATAAATTCCTTTTTTACAAATTTGAAGGACAAATCCTACATACCTCAAGTATGGCCATGTGAAATTAAAGAAAATATCACGCACCTGCAAAGAAAGAAAATTAAAATTAAAAATGGCATAAATATGTAGGCGATGAAAATAAATTTTTGCAACAAAGGCACTCAAAATAAAATCAAAGTTCTAAGCTCGATATTGGGCTACGACTACTTCATGACTTTGGAGTCGATGAAACTGAATCTGAATTCTATTTTACCCTATCACATCAGTTTTTTTGATATAACATCAAAATTCGTCCACAAAGTTTCCCACCAGCAAAAATGGCGCTTTGCATGCCTTCTTGCAGGCGGTCAGAAGTCCTACCCTACAAATTTTCATTTCAAATTAACATACGGTGCCATAGGCCGGAAAGTCCTGGACATTCCCTTTCTCATTGAAGGCGTTTCAGAAGGCATGCCTAGAAAGTCCTGCTTGGAGACCTAAAAAAAGGGCCTTCTATGAGGCATTGCTTCTGCAGACCAGCTTCCATTCCTACAAAAGAGCATTTATAGAAGAACTGCAATGAAAAACATATGCAATTTATTTCCACATTAAATGATTTAATACTTTTTATTAATCTTTAATAGTTACAATATTTTTGTTACAATTTGTAAAAACTAGTTTTTTTAACTCTAGCAGCAGGAATCGATCTTGCGACCACAGTACTTATAGTTGGGCATGCTACCTACTCGGCTATCACATGATATAGTTGTTCTTCGACAAATAGCATACAAGTGGTTCTCATAAACAGCAGCATCTGTCTTATCTTCTCTTAAGAAGTCTGTCAACAGGTCTGATCGGAGAATTGACGAGTGCACGGCTATGAGCGTCAATTCTGTCTTCTACAAAAAGGTAAGAGGCCCTAGTAAGAGGCTTCATTGCAGGTTTCATTTTAGAAGGACTTACTATAGCCTTTATACATGCCTGGTAAAGGAAGGCGTACTTGAATGTCAAGAAACTGCCTTTTAAGACATGTTTGCAGGCCTATTTTTACAATGACTCGGCTTTTCCGCTACTGGGGTGGGGTCAAATTTGTCCCCGATGGAAGACAAAAACCAAAGGACTCTAAAGTTGCATCCTTTAATCCTATGGAGGGAATGTATGACAGCTGGAGGAAGGTATGTTTGCAGGCTTATAAGTTACATCATACCAGATACTGGTAGAAAAATATGACAACAGCTCTGCCCATGACATTAAATTTGAACATTGAGCCGCTAAAATAAGAAGAGAATATGTTCTTGACCCACCAGTCAAAAAATGCAGTCAACATAGCAAAACCTCCGATAACAGATTCAGACAGGTTAGCTTCGCATCGACAAGATATGTGAATGGGATTGGAACCAGATTTCCACACAAATGTATTCACAATATAACCTGGATATCACCTGATCAAAAAGACAAGAAACCAAATAAATCGCGTGGTAATCGGGCCATGGACGTGCAAGTATTTCTGGGGTACACACACAGACTCGGATCATCATCTAGTTGAAAGCAAGTTACGCACGAAATAAAACAGTGCCAAAGACGACCGTTGTCAAAAGCAATGGATGCTAGATATCGCAGGGCTACATATCCCCCAGATAGCCAATGCCTATTTCAGCCAATTCTTTCAATTTCCGAAAACAAACGCGCCTAGTTCTAACGATCCTGGCAAGCAGTGGCATACGCAACTTCCTGTGGAGTAGTACAGAGAGAGAATATCAACACGAACATAGGTAGAGATGAAGGCCGAAAATTCTACCAAAAGATAAAATGTAAAGGTTTTTGAATCTCGATTTCCACCTGCAAGGACAGATATAGAAATTTGGTCACGTATAAGCAGAGGGTGCCACAAATAGGGAACGTTTTTGTATTCTACTCGTTCCCGAAGGCATCGAATGAGACAAAATCAAGCCAATTATGATAATGAAGTAGATTGCTGACAACCGTGCCAACACAAGGTTAGCACGGCTATTACCCGATGAAGAAAAAATAAAGCTGCTGGTGCGTAGCACAGCCGCAGACTTTTTTAAGACCGGCGGAGCTAAAAAGATTAGAATTGGAAAATGATAATAAAAAAAATAAATTCCCTTTGCACCCTTTGAATGGGTGTATGTGATAGCTTCTCGCGTTATTGTGAATTAACACGCTTTCTACTTTGGATTCACAATCAACGGCACCTACTTTTTTAACGACGAATGCGAACGTCACTGTTTAAGAAGCTGTTTTACTAGACCTGCCGATTTACTCGACACTATACTGCGAAGTTGCTGTCTACTACATCGGCAATCAAAGAAAAATGTAGATGACTGAAAGCGGGAATCGAACCCGGGATCTACCGCATGGTAGGGCCGGTCCCTAATGATAATTCTTTGTAGGTTTTACGATAACTAAAGTTTGAGCACGATTGGAGCGTGTTAACCCGTACCGCTGACGGCTTGATGTTTCAAAGCTCTAGTAGTCACGTTTGGGGGGCTTTGACATAACTCAAGGACGACTATTTTTGCTGAAACAAATTTCTAAGACCAGTAAAAAAGTTTCAGTCGGGAAACGCGACTTACATATACCCTCACCCTCAGTAAAACATAAAATTTTCTAGTATATTGATATTATTACTTGTATGAGAGGTACCAGAAGGGGCTTGGCTCGAACTTCCAGTTTTCTTCTCCACAACTTTATCTGGCAGAATTTGGACACGATCGCATTGGGTGAATTGATATTATTACTCGATTTCTAAAGTGGGCGGAGTCGTACATTTCTATGGGAGGTTCCAAAAGGGGTGTGGCTAGACTTTCAGATTTATCTCCAAAACTTTATCCTGATTTAGCTTTACTAAAAACCGTATTTGACAGAACAGAATTTCTAAAGTGGACGGAGTGGTACGTTTGTATGGGAGGTACCAGAAGGGGCGTGGTTAGATTTCCAGATTTGGATTCGATCGCTTTGGGTATATTGATATTATTACTTGATTTCTATACTGGGCGGAGTGGTACATTTGTATGGGAGGCATCAGAAAGCGGTATACACTTCCAGTTTTTCCCCTCAAAACTTTATCCTGATGTAAATTTACTAAATACAGAATTTGAGCACGTTCGCGTTTTGTGTATTGATATTATTACTCGATTTCTTTAGTAAACAGAATGTTATATTTGTATGGGAGGTACCAGAAGAGGCGTGGCCATGTAGCCCATTTGCAATACCGTAAGTGGTTTTGGGGAATATAAACTAGTGCAAAGTTTCAAAATATTTGGATGCGTTTTTTGTAAGTACTTGTGCGTACCATCCGGTTAGCCAGAAAATTTATCGACTATAGTGCTATAATCGACAGGCTAATACGACAGAAATGATTAAATGTTATAGGTGAACTGCGCTGCAATAAACACGACTGGTACTATTATTAATAAAAAAACACAACTGCTCAAATAAGGCACTGATATATTTAACATTGGCCGGGGACAGCGGGAATGTTACTGCAGACATTTCTAGCATTGAAAAGCAGTCAGCAGAAGTTAATCTAGTGATAAACGGAAAAAACGAAGTTAATAGCTTCCACTAACAAAGATTCGACTCGTTTCGGACGCTGCGTAAACGTTGACAACCGTATCTGTGAAATTAGACTTAAAACAAACTTTACGACAGCTCTTGCATAAAGTTTCGATCCATATGTGAACATTAATATTTTAGTTAAACATTCTTTTTTTGCTCAACTCAAAAACAAAATAATTTGTCTGATTTCCACAATCTCCCCGACAGTATTGTCTAATCTATTGCCCTTTTAGGTAGTATTCCTAGAGTGTTGATATTCTTAAGCAATTGTTCAGGGTTTTTTGAAATTTTAAATGCCCATCACTTCGGTCAATTCTTTCCTCCAGTACTGGGGCCGCTACACAACAGCAAATTAAAAACAATTGCAATTGCACACATACAGTGGAAAGTTTTTCAAAATTAAAATCTATTGAAATGGATATGGTACCAGCTAGTCTTTCTTTCCGACAAACGTTTTAAATTTCAAACATATATTGCTCTTGCTCTTTTGATTATTCTCGTACCACAGCAGGAATAAGCGACACTTATTCGATGTGATACCAAGAAACGCCAGCAGAAACAAATAGAAGAACACATCCACTATGCAACGGCAACAACAACGACAAGGAGGGTGTGTCACTGTGAAAGGTTCTATTTAAAGGACACAGTCCATAAATTTCTACTTACTCGAACATACACGTAGTATATTTTTCCCTCGCCGCACGTCCTTACAATTGTGCACAGACAACAACTGAACAAAGTGCAAATAAAGGAATGGCAGAAAAATGCAGAAGTGAAAAAAAAAACACAACCATACAAGTATGACAAGTGAAAGCAGTAAACGGTTGACACATTCACCAGCTTCAACGCAAATGCATGCAGGTGAAATGTTTATTACACCAACAGCCTGGCAACAGAGAAATATCAGCTTATAGAAGTGTTTAGAGGATATTTTTAAATTAAAGCGACAAATACAGGAGGCTGATGCGTTTGTGTTAGAAATGGTGAATTGGACACATACTTATAAATAAAACTGGGGCACGTTGTACTGCCCCCGCGGGTACCTCCATTCGGAACTCCCATACAAAATGACCATAAGCCCAGAGATATTGAATTGATCTTTTTACATTTCTTGGCGAATTTTATCATATCATAATTATAATATGTATATACGGGGATGGAAGAATTTGGTTTGAGTATTCTGATTATTATTCATCTGGGAGTTACCAGAATCTCTTTTTTTGAAGTCCCCAAGCAGCTCACAACGGCCAAGCGATCACGTATTCCCTGGGCAATGCCTTTAAATATCCGAAGAAAAGAAAAAACAAGAACCTCCAAATGTTGACGACCCCCGTAAACGTTATAAGGACCATGATTTACGGATATGCACCTGGAATGTCCGAACTCTCTACAGATAAGGTGCCTCTATCAAGGGCGTAGCCAGGTAGGAGCAGGGGGGGGGCAGCTGCCCCCCCCTACAGATTGGAAACCATAGTAAAAAATTTTTATATTTATATAATTTTGTAACACAATTACATTATTTTTTTTAAACACTACATGGAGTTGGAAAATATGGAAATTAATATAAACCAGTACAGAAAGTTCAGTAAGGTCAACTGACTGCTAAATACTCTTACCCTATAACTTTTAACTTAATTTAAGTTAAATTAACTTATTTTTAAGTAAAAGTCGCTCTGTATTATTATTT
Organism: Muscina levida; assembly: GCA_964034835.1. Classification (NCBI taxonomy): domain Eukaryota; kingdom Metazoa; phylum Arthropoda; class Insecta; order Diptera; family Muscidae; genus Muscina; species Muscina levida. The sequence goes on along the minus strand of OZ035880.1, from coordinate 130,961,952 downwards.
CCTGCTTGTAGAGCGTTAACTATATGATATAGTAAGGCCAAACGTTCACAGACATGTATAAAACTGTTAAAATGGACACAGTGTAGAAAGTGTTAAAGAATTCAAAAACAAATGAAAAATCCCTCTTAAAATTTCTGGAAAAATTTAGGCTTATTTGTATTGGAACTACTAATACGCACAACGAGGCTCTTTTTATACCATCACCCTTAGGGACGAGGGTATTTATCATTTGATATGAGAAAAATTGTAACGCATTAAAGTATCTTAACACTAAATTCGTTTCAGGATTAATGAGCTATGTTCGTCGGTCTGGCTAGCTAGCTGGCTCAGTTATATTTAGCAAAAGATGTGCGCTTATGAATATTTTTTTGGAATTTGTCTTTAAATTGTCTTTCATGCTAGGATGAGACCGGCGAAACTTTATTTATTGACCCTTTCTATTATACCCTCTTCTTTGTATGCGAATTTTGTTCTTAGTAACAAACGTGAAAAAAATGATTCTAGATCTTTCTAGTCGTATGTTCAGAATATTTTATATTTCATAATATTTTACAGCTGTCCCAAACTTTTTTTATTAAAGTTGAAACTAACAAAATGGTGCTGTTTTAAAATATAAAGATCGCACGAGAAAAATTATAAGGCCGGTAGTTTCGAGTATAAGTTCAACAGTGTTTTTCATTATTTAATATGTCTTCCCAAGCTGGACAAAGGAATACAAAGGAAAAGTAGAAGAACAATTGACAGGACTTAAAGGAAATATTTGACATTTAACTAAATAATTCATTTCATAGGAGTGTCGATAGAAAATTATGGAAAGGTGTATTTCATCTAATATTTTTGGTAAATTTCTTAATAAAGACAACAAAAGTCATGGAAAATGGCTGAACTGTAGCTAAAGTCTATGTTATTAGGGTAAAACTATATTGAGTTGTTGTAACGGAATATTCACAACAAATTTTCCATTTCCTGGCTGACGGATTTGGTCAAACCAAGCTAGTCTACATATCATTCCGGGCTCGCATTACTCCGCCGCTACTTTCTTGTAAACATCGCATAACTTCTCTTTAAAATAAATATTTCCCTCAATCTCGCCATTGGCCGTTTGGTCTTAGCGGTGATTATATTTCTCTCATTTTTAATACCAAAAGTACGAATTTGAATTTTTTTTTTCAGAAATCCGTTCTAATTCTGGAGCGAATATTGGTACGTACATCAATTTGGCTGATTGTACCAATATTATCCCTTTTCCAAATTTTCTTCCATAAAAGTAGAAATTTTGAAAAACTAACTTGCCCAATAAAAAAAAACACCTTAATTTTCGCAATTCTACCATTAGCCTTTGATCTGGGTGATTGTTTTATCGCTTTTTCGGTCTCTTTTCACCCTAAAAGTACAAAATTCGAAATATCCCACAATTTACTTCATAAAATAAACATTCAACCCGATTTTCGCGACTCTACCTTAATCCGTTTGGTCTCGGTGATTGCACCAGTTTTGTTCTTTTTTGGGCCGTTTTTAGCACTAAAAGTAAGAATTTTAAAAAAATCGCTTCGTGCTGCTCTATAATTTTATTGAGAGAAAGCCCGTGTAGATTTTCGCTTCTATAGCTTTAGCCGTTTGGTCTAGGTGGTGGCACCAGTTTTATTACTTTATGGTTTTATTTTTACCTTAAATTCGAATCTAGTTGTATGTGAAGCATATATTTTCTTGATTCTACATTAAGCCGTTGTATTGTCTGGTACCAGTTTTACCCTTTGTGGACCTCTTTAGTCCTAAAAGTAGGAGTTTCGAAGAATTCCTTCACGCTGCTCTCTAGTTCTCTAAGAATCTTGCTCACGGTGATAGCTTAAACCGTTTGGCCTGAGGGATGGTAAAGGTTTTATCACTATTCGGGCCTTTTACAATTTCGAAATTTCAAACCAGTGGCTTTCGAATTATGACAAATTATTTAGAAAAATGTCTCAAAAAATTGCATAGAAATTTTGAAGTTATGTTTAAGAGGTTAAATGGTACTTATTTTTGATATGTTACAGGGAATCTAAAGAGTTAAAATTACCACCTCCAATAGCAACGCCATTTAAGTTACTTGTTCTTTTCAGACAAAAATTACGTTTTTTGAAGTTTTGTCAATATTTTCGCAAATGCGCGATGTGACCGGTTCTGGATAGCCGATGATTCTACAATCTATTTGGCTTTTTATTATAAAGACACATAACTTACATGGAATAGACTCAACAAAGTTCGTCTGAAGAATAAAAAATACACATGAAAACAAAACGGTTAAGATAATTACTAATTTACGTTTATGATACTGAAAAACATGAGGTCTTTAATTTTAATTCTTTCTAATAAATTTATTTCTTTTTTTATATGTTTTATATACTTTTATCATTTTGTACTTATTTTTTATAACGTAGTTAAATTTTTAATTTTTTTTATTTTAAAAATAAGTTAAAAAAAAAACAGAAAACCTTCAGCCCCCCCCCTGGCTGAGATCCTGGCTACGCCCTTGGCCTCTATCTAACTGGCGGATGTCCTCGACAAATACAAGGCTGATATCACTGCCATACAAGAAATGCGATGGACGGGACAGGAATGTATATGTCGAAAGAACTGTGACATCTTTTAGAGCTGCCATGCAGATACACGCCCCGACGGAACACAAAGATGAGGACATAAAAGATGCATTCTATGAGCGCCTGGAGAAAATATATGACCGCTGCCCTGCACATGACATTAAAATTGTTCTGGGAGATTTTAATGCTAAAATAGGAAGGGAAGATACTCCTGGTTCAGCAGTAGGAAATTCAGTCTGCACAACATCACCTACGATAACGGTTTCTTGCTTCGCGTCGGCAAGAAACGTGGTAGTGAGTGGAACCAGATTCCCGCATAAAGATATTCACAAGGCAACCTGGATGTCCCCCGATCAAAATACAAGAAACCAGATTGATCACGTGGTAATTGATGGAAGGCATGTCTCAAGCGTTATGGATGTGCGTGAGATGCGCGGTGCAAATATTGACTCGTATCACCACCTACTTAAGTAGAGCTAAAAACATTCGTGACCAAACGCAAAGGAGGCTAGACATCACTAAGCTGCATACCACAGATATAGCCAATGCCTACTTCAACCAACTCTCTCAATTACTTCAAACCTGGAGAAGACCCAAGAGATGCAGATCGACACCTACCATCTGTTTATCGACTACAAAGCCGCATTTGACAGTCCTATACGACAGAAACTATTAGATGCTACGGCTAAGTTTGGTATCCCCGCGAAGCTGATACGACTTTGCGGGATGACACTGACTGACACAAAGTCTTCAGTGAAAATTGGCACTAATCTAACAGAGCCATTTTCTACCAATCGAGGCTTCAGACAAGACGATAGTCTGTCATGCGATCTCTTTAATATCATCATGGAGATGATCATGCGGAAGGCAGCAGTAATCACGACTGGCACCCTCTTTAACAAAAGCCACATGCTGCTCACGTATGCTGAAGTTCAGTCGACTGAAGTGGGTCTGGTGATTAATGAGGACAAAACTAAGTTATTTGTTTCAACGAACAAAGAGTCTACTCGTTTGGAACGCTGCGTGAACGTTGACAACTATAACTTTGTGGTAGATGATTTTGTCTACCCCATAAACAAAAATAATAATGTCAGCCTGGAAATCAAGAGACGAGTATTGATCGCAAACTACTGCTATTATGCGCTGAGCAAGCATTTTAATGATAAACCCTCTCTCGACGAACAAATATCCAACTCTACCAGACACTGATCCTGAATGTCTTACTCTACATCGCAGAATCATGGGTAATAACGCAGGCGGATCAATCTATTCTGGGAGTTTTCGATAGAAAAATATTACGCATAACATTTAGACCCATCATGCGCGTTCTAATAGACCGAATGCGCTGGCTTGGACACGTTGAACGAATGGACGAAAACGATCCGGCTCGAAAAGTCTTCGGCAATAAACTCGATGGGTGGCGCAGGAGGTGGCGACCAAAACTACGATGGATGGACCAGGTGAAAGAGCTGTTATCTAAGCTTGTTGTGACGAAATATCTACGGAGCGAAAAAGATCGGAGCGCTTGCAATACACTTCTACGTGCGGCTACTTATAGATAAATTTCTATTGTTGCTGCCATTAATATCATGCATAGGGTGAGGGCATTTACCAGTCAGTTCACCTGACTGAAATTTCTGCACTGGTGATTTTAATAATGCCTTCAACAGATCCTTAAATGAAGCTTAAAATGTCACCTTTCAAACAACCTATAGAGTTGCCATATCCCGTAAGATTACCAACGATGCATATCACAGTTCAGAGCCATCTACCGACCATTTTTTAACCTTTCTTTTTCCAAAATTTTCCCAAGAAAAATTAACAATTTATAACAATTTTTATTTGTATTCTTATCTATTGTCGCAAAGCCCTAGTTTTGACTACGTACGCGGCAATTGCAGCTATACCTTTCATCACTATTTAAAATTTCCAAACTTCGAAGAAACATTTGCTATCTGTATGTACCAAAGTTGACTTCAATTGAAATGATCTAAACAATACGATGTCAACTCATTGCCAAGGTAACACGCGCACAGATAGTTAGTACGACTTTTTATATACTCACAATCTCTGCTTGTTCATCTCCAGGACTGTAAAATGTCAAGCAAATTGTGGCAATAATGTTCAGAGCTTGTACACACACACCTAAGTGATAGTTTAGTATCAAAGCAAAAACAAACAAAAAAAAAATATAAAAATAAGAAAAAGAAGTGTTGGCTGTCTAATGTCTAACAAGCCAAGCCCTGATAGAAGTCGACTTAAATAAAGTTGAAGTGAACAGGCAAACTTACCACCTAAAATATGTACATAGTAGTATGTGTATGCAAGTATTCCATGTAGTGTGCAGCTTCCCTCTATCTCGCCCTACTATTGCATACATTGCACAGATGCCATTTAACACAAATACCTTTTAGTCATATGCTAATGATGGTCTTTTGGTTAAGCTAATAGAGATGGGAATATACACGACTTAGTAGTAGTGGTATAAGCGTATGTGTGTGCGTGTGTAAACATTCATATATACCCTCACCTGCAGGTATCTTCGGCATGACCTTACTACACACGGTGTGGTAAACCTAACTGGCTAATGAAATGTATAGAATCATCATAAACTAGGGAAAGACTCAGAATGGATTATGCGAAACATTAATTTCAACGAAATGAAACGCAACGCTACGAAACACGAGCAAGTTTTGTGGATGTGTAATTTATGTCAAGTATTATGTAATCAGAATTCTAAGAATATACATCACAGCTGCTAAAATAACTAAAACTGCAAATTAGCCTAGTCATTAGATAATGTATTATAGTGTAACAACAACATATAATGTAAAACCAACTACAGTCTGTTTCTTTTGCTAATTAATGTTTAGAGACGTAAAAATAACATTTTTATTAAATGACAAATTGCCAACAATTTATTTGAGTAATTTTAATTCAACACAGCTTTAAGTCATTGCTGTTTTTGTTATTTTTTTTTGCTGGCGTAAGAAATAGGTAATAAAGGGGTAAGAAAGCAAGAAATTCTGTCACCTGTTTTAAGGATTTTGTATATTCTAGAATGTGTGTGTGCGTTTGTGTGTGGGTGCCTTAGAGCGAATGATTAATACAAGTGTACTTATTTTTCTTGAGCTGTAGGGATTTAAGGCGTATGATTAATATTATTTTATATAAATGTAAATTTCTAATGGCTGTATATACAACATTGTAAAATATTGTCACTAATTAGAAGGTGACACAGCAAGACATGGCATTTGCTTTGACCATGAACTTTTTACAAGTAGGCCACAGAAGGATGTCAAGCATGTAATTAATTGTGGCAACATAAACTTTATTTAAAATTTTTAAATTTAAATTTAATGTCTCCAAAACGATGTCTAATATATCTTTGATAAAATTTCTAAAACCTGATAAATAAATGTAGTTTATTTAAGAGTTAAAAAAGAGTCTAGACGAACTTGATGTGAATATGATGGATAGGAAACATAAAGGTTATATATGAATGATGTGGGACTCACCTCTAACAACAACATCAATAATATACACGTATTTGGGTTAGTGTGAGGCTAAGGCTTCAGATTTGGTTGGAGAATACAATAGTTTAAGTTCAGGGTGAAAGAGAAGAATAGGCAGAAATTACTTGAAGCCATGGCTGAGTTTGGTATTCCTGATACGTCTTTGCGGAATGACGCCTACTGACACGAAGTCTTCAGTGAAGAATGGCAAGGACCTTACGGAGCCATTCTGTACCAGACGAGGCGTAAAACAAGGCGACGGCCTATCGTGCGATCTCTTCAACATTGTGATGGAGATGGGGTGTTTTTTTTACTGTTGCACTGTGTTATCATTGTAGGTTCTGCCCGGGGTGTTCCTCATAAAACCCAGAACGGAAACAGTTTCTGGTACAGTGTAATCTGTGTGGCACCTTACATTGAATATGTTCATAATTTTGGCATGGTCATAGTACTTGCGAATCCATGCTCTCGTTGCGTCTTAGCGCATTGTGGTCGTCGCTGCTACCTTCTTCGCCTTAATGTACGGTGGTAACCAGGTTTGGATCATAAACAGTGCCTTTATTGGAGTAGTTCATTGCCAATAGTCTTATAATGCCACCGAATTTCTGTCTTTTGGTTTACCCAATTTATACCGATTGCCCTTTTGCAGCACTATATAGCCGTTTCTGATCCTGACCTGAGTTTAAAGAGCTATAGAGGCTTTAAAAAGCTTTACCTATAGTCCATCGGCTCACATAACTTTATTATTTTTAAACCTTGAGATCGCCGTGCTAATCTCATTTTGGCTCGGTGGCTCATCTATGATTGGTGTGATATCGTCACTTATGCTGCTTTCGAGAACGAGTAGAGATCGAAAGTGTTCCCTTCATAATTGCAGCACACTCTGAGTGTTCATGACCAGATTTCCGCCTCCGTGATTACAGGTGGAGATATCTGTTCCAAAACCTTTGCTTTTAACCTTTTGGTAGAACTTTCGGGCTTCACATCTATCCCTGTAGTTTTCGATATCCTGGCTCTCTCTTTTCTTCTACAGACGCTTTTTCCGCCTGAACAGGCATTTCATCTCCCTCCTCTTCTCATTATATCGATCCGTCACAGCACGCATTGCCATTGGCTGCATGCAGCATCATTTACATCAGACATTTCGCGACATTCATCATCGTACCAGAGCTTGTCTGAGTGTGGCTTTTCATAACCCGGTACGGTCGTTGCGGCAGTGGTCAAATATTTCGCAATATGCTGCCACTGTGTGTCGAGAACATCTGAACTTGGGAGGTTAGTTTGAAGAAATTTTTAGACTTGGTTGGAGTAGGCATTGGCTATATCGGTGTTATGCAGCTTTGTGATGTCTAGCTTCCTTTGCGTTTGGTTACGATTGTTTTTAGCACTACTTAATCGTGTGCGTACCTTGGCTGCAACTAGGTGGTGATCCGAGTCAATATTTGCACGGAGCATAACACGCACGTCCATAACGCTTGAGACATGCCTACCATCAATTACCACGTGATCAATTTGATTTCTTGTATTTTGATCGGGAGATATCCAGGTTGCTTGTGGATATCTTTATGCGGGACTCTGGTTGCACTCACAACCATGTTTTTTGACGACGCGAAACTAACCAGTCTGAATACGTTATCGAAGGTGTTGTTGTGTAGACTGAATTTTCTGACTGCCGAACCAAGAGCGTCTTCCCTTCCTATTTCAGCATTTAAATCTCCTCGAACAATTTTAATGTCATGTGCATAGAAAGATGTCACAGTTCTTTCGTCGTGTGCATCCCTGTCCCGTCCATTTCATTTCCTATATGGCGGTGATGTCAGGCTTATATTTGTCGAGGACATCCGCCAGTTAGATAGAGTTCGGACATTCCAGGCGCATATCCTTAAATCATAATCTTTATAACATTTGCGGGTGTCGTCAACATTTGGAGGGTTTCTCTTTTTTCTTTTCCTTGTGTTGTCATAAAAATTGATTTGTTTAAGGAGAGTGGCTTATTAGGCCACAGCGCCCGATCGTAGTTTCTTGGGGCGGCCAAAGCCACTAAGAGAGCTTTTGTGATGAGCTTCGGTTCCATTAAGGTTCCTAAACAATGCGCCTTAAATTTTGGAGTTTATCAACTAGTGAGGTGTCTGCTGGATTATCCTCCAGTCCAGTTACTCTTTCCTAAGTTTTAAGTAGACTAATCGGTCTAAAAACCTTGGTCTTAATATGGGACGTCTTATCCCCTTTAGGGATTATTGCAATTTTTTATGTTGTTAATATCGTTGGAATGTGTGACATTTAAGAAACAGTAAACTCATAAATGATCACTTAGACCATAAATGTGATCACGATGTGTATCTGGCGCGAAAACGGGCAAAAAAAATTTTTTTTTAATTCAAAAGTTAAGTTTCTTTGCTTAAAGCCTATAATTGTATTGAAAACATCAATTTGGAAAGAAGTGTCTTAAGCTAAAGTCTGTACGCTTCCAATGAGATATAACACGATATATTATATCTATGATTTGATGGCGGAATCACTTCTAAAAAAGCAAAAAACGGAGCTTTAAAACAAAAAATCCTTTTATCTTATAAAAAGGATAAACAAGGATTTTGATTCAAGTGGATTTTTAATGTTCAATTTACCCCCAACAAAACCCCATTAAACGTTTTTGTTGCTATTTTAGGTCAACCTATTTATCATTCAGGCAAGGTGTGAGAAATATATAAAATTTTTGGGAAATATAAAAATAAAATAAAATACTTTCAGTTTTTTCCGCAAAGCTTAATTTAGTGCTGAAAATTTAAATTTGAACTGAAGTGTCTTAAACCTGAAGTCCATGCGCTTCCAATGAGATATAACACGATATATGATCTCTATGATGGCGAAAACATGGGGCAAAGAACGTCATTTTAAAAAAAAAGCGCAAAACGAATTAAAAAAAACGAAAAATCCTTTTATCTTAAAAAAAGGATCAGCTAGGATTTTGATTCAAGTGGATTTTTAATGTACAATTGACCCCCAACAAAACCCCATTTACCGTTTTTGTTGTCATTTTAGGTGTAAATAGTTTCGTATATTCCTTGTATTTTCCTGCAATCTCTAATATGTCCATGGCTTTTGGACGCATATAATCTCATCTGTAGCTGATGAAAGTTGAAGGAGTAGATCGACTGAAGGTTAATTTGGGCAGGTGGTGACAATATGGTCGGAACATGTGACTATCATGTGGGAGATCCTTGGTTCAATTCCTGTCTCCAGTCATCTACATTTTCTTTTTTCATTGACGGCCCCCAAACCAAATTCGCAGTATAGTGTCGAGCCAATCGGCATGTCTAGTAAAAGCTTCTCAAACAGCTGACGTTCGTGAGTCTTAAAATAGAAAACGTGTTAATTCACAATAGCGCGAGAAGCTATTACATACCTCTTTCATGGGGCGTAAAGAGAAATTTAGAACGACAGTTGTTCTGGGTTGTCGTCGGATTACAAGTATTATTATATTTTTGTCGTATTCTATCAGGAACATAAACTGTTTACATAGAATCGCCATTGTTGTCTATTAATTGCTAAAGAAAGTAATTCATTGAATAATTTTCCGATTTCGCTTTGAACTGTATGCCTCCATGTAGTTTTTGATCGTCCGCGTCGTCGGGTGCCTTGTACGTTCAACTCAATTGCTGGATGACAGATTTCGCCAGTTTTCGACGACGAATTTGTGTATTAATATCGTCTTGATGTGTGAGTCACAGCAAGTCATCGTTAGTGGTCTGCAAGCATCTATTGGTAAAAATTTTAAGCTTGCGTCTAATTTTTCTGCTGACAAGCCATGTCTCTGAACCGTACAGTAAGACGTGTATTTTGGTCATCGGTGAGAGTTCGTACGTTTTAGACGTTGTATAACTGTTGAAAGACACTTCTGGTCTTATTTATTCGGCCTTTAACATCTGCTAAGGCAACTCCGTCAGGTGTTATGATGCTGCCCAGATAACAAAATTTGTAGACGTTTTCAATGGGTGTGCTTCTGATATTGAATCAGGGGAGTGGCTGCAGCATAGGTCTTCGTTTTGTTTTTAATTACATGCAGGCCCCCATTTTGCAGCTGTTACGACAAGGTCGTTGATTTTGTCTTGCATGTGGTCTTTCCTGGATGCCAATAGGACGATGCCATATGCGCAGGCAAGATTTTCCAGTTGTTGGTTGATTTTTCAACGTATACCTCTCTTATCGCCTGTTATTTTGAGAAGTACTGCGTCTAGTGTGTTGGCAAATACTATGGGTGATAATATGCAACTCGCCATGCCGTTGTGAACAACACTTGCGCTTAAGCCGTCATATTGCGGTTTAATTAAATTTATTATTTTCGGTGGTTTTCCTTTTCTTTTTAATGCCGATCATATGGATTTACGGTCTAACGCATCGAAAGTCTTCTCAAAACCTATGAAAGTGAGGTATAACGTGCAGTTGTATTCATTACATTGTTCTACAATCAATCTGATGCTATTGATATGGTCAATACAAGATCTGTTGGGTCGAAACCCTGTTTGCTTTTTCCGTAGCTGCTGATCTACAGGGTTGATTATGCGTTATAGCAGGATCTTATTAAATATTATGCTGACAGCCGGAGTCAGTGCAATGCCACGCCAGTTGCAGCATTCTTTCTGCTCTCCTTTTTTTTATTATTAGGCTTTCCTTTCATTTCTGGGGCGTACTCTCAGATTACCAACATTCCATTTCTTTCGCCGAATTCATAATGTTAATTTAAAATCTCTCCTGTAACCACCTAGTCATTGACCTCCACTTTGATACCAGATATCATTTCAATAAACAAACATTTGTTCGCTAATATCTCATTATTTGATAATTTCACTAAAAGTGTCTCCTCCGTAAGATCTTTTTAATCCTGTTAATGGGCATTTAATTAAATTCTTGTCGTAAAACACAAGGCTGCAAAGCTAACAGCTTTTATAATAATAATAATAATAATTCGATTGGCGCACCCCAAACAAACATCTCCAATTCCATGCACACAAACAAGAAATATTATTATCAAACCTAAAAACCTGACGTGTCTGCACACACTCTCACACACACACACGCCAGCTATTTTTGTGCATGCACCTATTTGGCATTCACTTGGAAGTTATCCAACTAATAAGGCCCAGACTTAAATGCAGCAACAGCAGCAGCAGCACAAAAATATCCTTTATACCTACATACAACAGTAGCAGCAGCAAACAGCTGCGACAGCTAGAAATATTCCTTTGGCACTATTTTGCTGAATGTAGTCTTACCGGGCCACTCCTTGTTGCACTCGACTAAAATATAAATTTTAGGTTTTTTTTCATGATTTTCAATTTAATTTTACGTTTTTGTTTTTTTTTTTTCTGTTCTATTTTCAATTTGTCAGTGTGTCCTTAGCGAACGCCTTTGAGTTTGGACAATTGTTGGCATAGCTCGCCATCCTTTCACATTGCAATATGTTTCTAGTCTGACGTTGAAAGTAGGCAGCTTTAGTGTAGTTGTTGCTGGTGCTGCCATTGCCGCTGCTAGTGCTGATGTTGTTGGTTAGATAAAATATGTATTATGTAAAAGGTTAGAGACGGACATCGAATGGCCGGGGAACGATGACAACGGAAACGAAACGGTAAAAGGCTTGCCAACATCAACTGGCCATGTGGTCATTTATTTAAGCTCAATTGAATTAAGTTTTGAATTTTGAGAATATTACTAAAAGAGCGGACCAAACAATGGCAGCAGTAGCAGGCAGCAGTAGTAGGCAAATGAATTGGAAGGGTTTACATCTTGATTAGAAGGGTGCGGCAAAAGTTTGTTGCTATTCAACACAAAGAATTCTAGTGATTTCATTAGAATATCTCTAAAGTAGTACAACATCGCGGGTCAGACAACAAAGCTTTCATGATAAGCCAAAACCATTATCATTTAAGGGCGTAGGAATTATTTAGACCGCTCATGCAAGTCCAACAGTAGTAACTGTTATTAGACCCATACGTCCAAATGTATTTTATTTTCATACATTTCAACAGTATAAGTCAAGTTTTAAGTAAAATATACATTAAATGTGGTTTTGATGTCTTTATTACCATCTCTCAACCATTGCATATGCAACGAACATTCACACATACACCGACACTTTGCACAGTGGACATACAAAAATATGCACCTAGCCTGGACACAGTTGCTCACAGTTTTTGGTAAGCAAGCAAAAGGAGTGGTCGGTCATTGCCACACACACACACACATCAAGCCAGGCATATTTTAGTAAATAATTTTTGGTTTGCTAATGGCATACTAAGGAATACTTTGGGGTTTGCAGCCAGGCAACAGTATATTGTAGATGATAATTGAATATGAAATTTATAACATGTAAGTGCGAATGTGTATGCCATAGGTGTGTGTGTGTGTGTGCGTAACATGTAAGCGTATGAGAGAAGTGCATTATAGTATTTTGCATATTTTGCGGATGAAACTAATGTAAATCCTCATTATTGTACACAATAATGAATAATGCATTAACTTACATACATGGCCGCCTAAGTTAATGTAAGCGTAGGTTGGAATTCTCTTGCAGGCAGTAGTATGCGTATGAAAATGTTGCATTGCAGCTAACTGTAAATGTCATTAGAGATGTTAGACAATCATCCGTCCATTTAGGGTAGGCAAGTCGAGATGATAATGAGTGGGTTTACAACATGACCAGGCCAATCTATACAACAATATGCCAATCAACCAGAAAATCACCTACGATATGTAAATGCACATGCACATTAATATAACTCTAAAAGTTGCATCGATTTAGGATTTGTGTGTGCGGCCTATTTGATGAGTTGGTGATAAATCAATACGATTTAAATGAATGTATTTTAATTTGGGTTTATAATGGGCAAATTTAAATATATAAGACAAATATGTATCTAGATATGAAATAGTTGACATAATAAAATATAATAAAATATTTCGATAGTTTTGAATCGGGGTCTTATGTTTTTGGGAACCTGGTTAATGGGGCAAGACATTTTATGCAAAAGCATATTTTTCCTGGACATCCTAATAAAGAAACGTTTGTTATCTTTACGTATCATGAAATTTGCTTTAAAATGGTATTTAATCGGATTTGCATATTTTGCATACTTTACGAAAAATACATGTTTTTGCATATTGTTCGCATATTTAAGCAAATTTTACTATAAACACATGTTTTTGTTGCATAATTTTGCTTCTTTAATTAACAACAACTTTAAAAAGTAAAACGGGCTTGAACTTTTTTTGAAACATCTTTGTTTCACAATATTCATGTGAATTACAAACAAATTTTACACTGATATCCAGGTGGTATAAATAAGACATAGCTCGACTTCGCTTAGCACATATTTCTAGGTGTGAAAAAGTTGACATTTTAAAATGATTTAAATATTTGAATAGTTCTGATTTGGGGTTTAATGTTTTTGAGAACTCTGATTAATGGGGCAAGAAATGTTATGCAAATGCATATATTTTCTGGACATTCTAATATAGAAACGTTTAAGTTATCTTTACGAATCATAAAATTTGCATTAAAATGTCATTCAATCGTATTTGCATACTTTGCATATTTTACAAATAATAGGTGTTTTTGCATTTTATGTTCTTATTTTAGCAAATTTTAATATAAATGTATATTTTATTATGCATAATTTTGCTTCTTAGATTAACAACCACTTTAAAAAGTAAAAAGTCTTAAACTTTTTGTGAAACATCTTTGGGTAAAAGTTGCTTTATAATTTTTTACATTCATCTGATTTACAAAAAATTTTACCAAATTTTTACACTGATATCCAGGAGTTATAGGAAGCACATTTTATTATTGGAATTTTATATGAAAAGACGATATGCGCGACAAAAAAATTGTTGCTCATAGTCAACAGACAAAAGCAATCAACAACTGCCTGACTTGATGAAGATTTCGACAAATATAAAGTTCTTCTTTTTCTAACCGATGCAGCGCAAATTTTATTTTTAATAATTGCATATTTTATGTGTTGTTAGTGCATATTTATAAATTTTAAGTGCATATTATGCATATTTTCGATTTTTTAGTGCATGTAATTCCTCGTTCTACAGATTAATATGTAAACATACAATATTAAGGGACGGCTGTGCTATGAAGGTTATGTTCCTGTCCCCTCCTTGTTGTCTACAGTAACTTCGCAGTATATAGTCAATGGTTTGGGGCTGAAAGCTCACGTGTTGCTAAGTGCTTGAATCATTTCTGGATTTACATTGGCCCTTCACGGTTCCCTACAAAAACAAAAGTCCAAAGGGGTAAAATCGCAGCTCCGAGGCGGTCAATTGACATCGCCAAGACAGCTGATTACACGACTTAGGAATTTAGTGCGCTAAAAATCAATTGTCGCTTGGCATGTATTGCAATTGCATGTCGGGAAAACCGACTTACATATACCCTCACCCTCAGTAAAACAAAAAGTTTTATGGTATATTGATATTATAACTCCATCTCTAAAGTGGAAGGAATTGTACATTTGTATGTGAGGTACCAGAAGGGGCATGGCTAGACTTCCAAAATTTGTCTCCAAAACTTTATCCTGTTATAGCTTAGCTAAATACAGAATTCGGGCATGATCGTGTCGGGTGTACTGATATAATTACTCGCTTTCTAATATTGGCGGAATGGTTAATTTTTATGGGAGGTACCAGAAGGGGCATGGCTAGACTTCCAATTTGTTCTTCGAGACTTTAACCTGCTTTAGCTTTACTAAATACAGAATTTGTGTACTACTGCGTTGGGTGTATTAATAATATAGATCGATTTTTCAAAGTGGGCGGAGTGGTACATTTGTATGGGAGGTACCAAAGGAGGGGATGGCAAGACTTTCTAGATTTTTTCTTTAAAACTTTATCCTGTTAAAGCTTTACTAAATACAGAATTTGGGCACGACCGCGTTGGGTGTATTGATATTATTACTCGATTTCAAAAGTGGGCGGAGTGGTAGATTTGTATGGCAGGTACCAGAAGGGGCGTTCTCCAAAGCTTTATCCTAATATAATATTACTTAATGCAGAATTTGAGCACGATCGCGTTGTGTGTATTGATGTTGTTACTCAATTTCTAAAGTGGGCGGGATTTATCAGAAGAGTCGCGTATAGACTACCAGATTTTTCTCAAAAGCTTTATCCCGTTACAGTTTTACTTAGTACAGAATTTTGCCACGATCTCGTTGGGTGTATAGATATTATTACTCGATTTCTAAAGTGGGCAGATGTGTATGGGAGGTGCCAAAAGAGGCGTGGCCATGTAGCCCGTTTGCAATACCGTAAGTAGTTTTGGGAATATATTAGCCCATGCAAAGTTTTAAACAATTGGTTGCGCAATTCGAAAGTTATCGTGCGTTTTAGCCAGACAGACAGACGGACAGGGCTCAAACGACTTAAATAGCCATGAATCGAATTTGGTTTTAAAGAAACCTCGGGTCTTAAGTGACTCCTTGATGTTTCGTAGAGAGGAAAAATAAAAGACCTCCACTTATTTTATCCTCCTAAAATATTTTCTGGACTTACACCCAAAAAAACGTAAAACGTAAAAAAAATATAGATTTCGCAAGACTGCTAAGCGCCGACATAGCCAATGCCTATTCCACCAAATTTGTTATGAAGTCAGCTTGTGCTGTTCCATGGATGCCTCCATTAATTTGGTTTCCTAATAATTTTCCCGAAAATACGTATCTCCAAAAAACGTCCGCAAAGAGACGTAAGGAAAGCTGCATAGCTCCGTGATAGCCAATGCCTATTCCAACTAACTCTTTATATTACCGCAAACAAACGCCCATAAGGACGAAGTATATTATTCAATACCGAGCCAAAACAAGTTCAGTACGACAATTGAACGGAATCTAAGTGTTTTATATCCTGTGCTTACAAAAGGCGATCCATGTGGTTGCGATACCTACCGAGAGATCGACTTTTTACCAATCGCATACTGCCGGATGTGTTATGTAAAAGACTAAAGATTATCTTAATGAACCGGATCGGACTTTATCAGTATGGTTTTACATAGAAGATCTAAGAAATGCAGATCGACACTTATCATTTTATCTTTTAATCCACTACAAAACAATATTCGGCATTCCGATCCGACAGAAGCTATTAGAACCATCTATACCATGGTTGAGTTTAATATCCCTGTGAAGCTGATACGACTATGCAGAATAATACTGACTTACACAAAGTCAATAGTGAAAATAGGCACAAACATCACCAAGTCATTTTCAAACAAACGACGCTGCAGACAGATAGGTATTTAGCCATGTGATCTCCTTAATATTCTAATGAAGATGATCATGTAGGAATCTGCTGTTAACTGCTGTACACCGAAATTATCTATCGACCGAGCGTTACCGGATGTTACTGCGGCCTTTTCAAACACTGAGAAGCAATCGGCTAAAGTGAGTCTGTTGATAAATTTGGACAAACTCAAATTATATGTTTTAACGAACCAAGAGCCTACTCGTTTGGAGAAGAGAAGATAAATGTCATCGTATGATGGCAGTATTGATTGCGATGGTGAGACATTCTGTACGACTTTTTTATAACCCAAATCACAGTGTGTCATTCTCAATTTTTTAATCTCAATATACCGCCACATAATACCACCAATCCCTTTCAAACTACACACATTTAAGCTAAACACAATTGTACAGCGAGTTGCAAGTCCAATTTATCATCTATGACGTATGTATGAGTGATGTAATTATGATGTCAATATTATGGTTATACCTAATACAACGGCTAAAGTAAAAAGAGAAAGAATAATGGGCAATAACTCCTTTTTCAGACTCTAGCAGAAAACCCGCCCCAATATTTACTACCAACGATTTTTTTTTGTATACGAGCGAGACGAACGCTACCTTTTTTTGGCATACCAAAATGACACAACTTTAAAATCCTTTTAATTAATATCTCTCTTCTAAATGTACAATCTGACAACATAGGTAGTCGTCTCACAGCAAACCATCCGATAGAAATCTCTGCCAACCAAAGGATTTTGTATTTCACACACAAACACACACACAAAAGGTCCTATTGCTAGTGATCACATATCCTTCGCATAAACGTGAAATCTCAACTGGTCTCAACGTCGCTGCTGCCGCAAAGCATCAAATATGTTGGCCAGATATTTGTCTGTGTGGCATTGGCAACATATGAGGCAATGGCCAAGCACAACACATAACTAATCTCTGTAACACATGTGACTCAGGTGGATGAGACCACTGTGTGTAAGGACACCGTGGGGAGGGCTTTTGATGTAAAAAAGGGAAAAAGTCGCTTAATACGCTTTTCTCGCTGCTGCTGTCGTTGTTGTTGTTGCTGGTGGGGCACCCCACTGGCATAGTTGTTAAGCTTAGAAAAGTAGCATTGGTAGCTAGAACAACAACGTCAAGCAGCTATGATTTCAAAATCGGTTGCCAGTTAAAAACGCTAACTAATGCTGTTGATAATGATGGGTAGGAAATGGAGAGGGGGGAGGGGGGACGCTTCGGTAATGCGGCTGATGCAAACGGGTACAAGTGGCCAAACTCTCGTCTGGTTTAGCGACAACCAACAACAATGACGATGTTGATGATGATGATTAGTTTGGCTTCGTCTGTTGGGACCCAACACCGCTGTCACTATTACCTGGTAACCTTTATTTTTGACATCAGAGAAATCTCTGCATATAAGTCATCAACGTATATGTATTATGCACTGGCAAAAAAAAGATGGCAAATTCGCTTTAAAATTAAAAATCCGCTTAGAGGACACAACTCATATTTAATTAGGTTCATTTAGAATTGTTAATATTAAAGTTTTCTTAATGGTATTGAGGTGATACAAAAACTGATGAGCAGGATTTTGTTATTAATAAATTAATAAATAAAATGATAAATTGGCGAAAATTGCATCTCTAGTCCACTGGCATTGGTGATGCTTTTAAGTCACGACCCAAACACTTTTGGGCTTGATCATTATTAGGTGTACATAACAAACAATGCTTATAGAATACTATAAATCAAAGCATAAGGGATAAGATATAAACGGAAACCCTAAATGTTGGGGACCTAACAAATTTCGTAAGAATGTCGTAATATACACTATTGGCTGCAGTGTTGCCCTGTATACCAGGCATTCTTTTCCAACGGAAATTTTTCATCAAACCAAACCAATATACTGCCACTGTGTGTCCGACACATCAGAATTCGGGGCGTTTGTTTGCAGTAATTGAGAATGTCGGTATGAATAGGCATTGGCTATCTCGGTAGTATACAACCTTGCAATGTCTAGCTTCGTCTGCATTTGGTTACGAGCTTTTTTGACACTGCATAATCTGATGCCTACCTTAGATGCAACTAGGTAGTGATCCGAATTAAAAATATGACAGTTGATACACTGGTTTAAATGATCACCACGTGATCAATTTAGTGTCTTGTCTTTTGAGCAGGGGATATCCAGGTAGCCTTTTGTCTATAACAGTGTACAAATCTAGTGCCACTCAATGCCCATTGTTTCTTGTCGACGTGAAGCAAACCTCTCGGAATCCGTTATTGGGGGTGTTGCTGTGTAGACTGCAAATTCCGACTGCTGAAGCAAGGACATCTCTACTTCCTAATCATGGCCAGGGCAGCGGTCATATACTACCTCGAGGCGCTAATATAAATCATATTAAGTGTCGTCATAGGTGTCTTCCTTTGGAACGTGTACAACAATTAGAGTGATATAAATCTATTTCACTCTGATCTAGCTATTGAGTCAAAGTCCACCAGATGTCTTTTACCAACTATGTTCACGAGGTTTTTATACGAGTCTCGCCATGAAGGTCTCAATCATAGTGTGCAAACTACACTGTGTTCAGATTTGAACATAGTTTTAAATGAAATGCACCTGGAATGTTAGAACACTGTATAGACTAGGTGCCTTCATCCAACTGGCGGAAGTCCTGGAAGAGTATAAGACCGCTTTACAGGAAATCCGGCGGACGGGACATGGCTGCATGAAGACGGGCGACATCTACTGTAGAGGCCATGCGGATAACAACGAGTTTGGATGTGCATTTGTGGTTAGCAAGAGATTGCGTCATCTAGTCTCACGGTTCAACACGGTGTGTGACCGACTAGCCACCATAAGAGTCAAGACGAAGTTTTTCCACATAACACTTATATATTCCCATGCTCCGACAGAAGAGAAAAGCGATAAGAACAAAGACGAGTTCTATGAGACCGTACCCAGGAAAATTTTTCAGAACTTGTTGCGAATGGTATTGATACTAGAATCGTTTCTTTTTTAATCGACTTTCTATTCTGTTTCCGGTTCCATATAACCGATTATGTACAACATGTTGCACCACAGATTCCGTAGAACAGAAAATGAATATTCGTATTCGAAATAAGTATTTTTTAGAGGGTATTTATTAAGAAAAACTCAAAAATCTGAGTTAAAATATATTTCGAACTAGCACCCAATAGAAAACCAATTTAATTTCAAAAAACAGCATATGTAATTCAGTTATGTAGCAATTCATTTCATGACAGGTTCCAGGAGAACATGTTGGTTTTGGGACAATTTCAAACAAAAATAATATATTGTGCAACCGAAAGTGGAACTTGTTACTTATCAGTAAAAGCTATTCTGTAATTGTTTCTTTGCAACAAAATATTTTGCTTGGTAGTCCCAGCCATGATATCAAAAGTGTTCTAGGCGATTTAACTGCGATTTTACTGCTAGGCAGGGATGGTTTGGGCCTACCATCGGAAAATTCAGTCTGCACACCGAAACGTCGAACAATGGCATCAGACTGATTGATTTCTCTGCGGTATGAAATATGGCATTTAGCAGCACTAGATTTGACCACAGAAATATTCATAAGGCAAAATGTTTATCTCCAGATCAATTGACAAAGAATCAGATAGATCACGTGGTAGTCGATGGAAGGCACGCATCGAATCTTCTGGACGTACAAGTGATTAGGGGTGCGAACATTTACTTCGATCACTACCTTTCCGCAGTTAAGGTACGCACAAGGCTAATCATGGCAAAAAACATACGTAACTAGGCGCAACGAAGGCTGGACATCTGTAAACTGCGGACCACATAGGTAGTGGATGCCTACTTCAACTACCTAACTCAACTGCTACGGAATGGTCCAACCCCTGATAATTTTACCCCGAAGTGGCAATATATAGTCGTCTCCATAGAACTGACTTCGAGAAGCATATTGGGTACTCAAAGCCGTCTTAAGAAGTGCCTGGTGCGATGCTGAACGTCGCAATGCCACAATAGAGACGGATGCTACATACAGGGCGAAACTGCAGCCAATGCCAATGCGAACTGTTCGTAAACGGCACAGGGATAAGAGACGAGAGGCAACTCGTCTTTTTAGAGAGAAAAAGAAGGAGCTGAAGAAGATACAGGATGAGAGGGGAATCCTGAAAATTCTACCAGAGACTTAAGATGAGAATGCGTGAATAGGGTTGCTCTCCTGCAAGCACAGCGATGGCCAGCTAGTGACTTTCTGAAGATAGGGAAAGAACATTTCAGAAATCTACTGGATACGAACACCACTCCAGAACGATGGTATTAACTGTCCACCTCCGAGCCAGAGTAAAATACGTGTGTTAATATCCCGCCTTAAAAATAATAAAGCAGCTCGAGCCGATGGTCTCCCTGCTGAATTGTTTAAGGCTGGCGGGGAGGAGCTGATTAGGAGCATGCATCAGGTCATGGAGAACATCTGGCAAGAGGAGAGCATTCCCGGCGATTGGAGTCTCAGTCTGTTATGTCCCATATACAAGAAAGGAGGTCGTAGTGAATGCAAGAACTACCGTGGAGTAAGCCTATTATCAATTGCGTACAAGGTCCTTTCAAGCATATTGTGTGGACGTCTAAAGCCAATTATAGAAAAACTAATTGGACCTTATCAGTACGGCTTTAGACCAGGTAAATCTAAGACGGAACAAATATTCACTCTACGACAAATCCTGGAAATAAATCATGAAAAGCAGATCGACACCTACCACCTCTTTTTCGACTACAAAGCTGCCTTCGACTCTCCGATAAGGAACAGGCTTTATGAGGCCATGTCTGAGTTTGCTATTCCTAACAAAGCTAATTCGACTTTGCAGATGTAACTTGGAAAACACCAAATCCTCTGTTAAGATTGGTAAGGAGCACTCTGAACCATTCAACACGGAAAGAAGTGTCAGGCAAGGCGATAGCCTGTCCTGTACACTATTTAATATTGGTATGGAGAAGGTGATGAGAAAGACTGGTGTCAAAATTTCTGGCACCATAATCCACAAGAGCCATCTGCCACTAGTCTATGTCGATGATATAGACAGTATTGGCCGAAATCTGCGGAATGTTACTGCAGTTTTCTTATCACTGGAAAAGGAGTCAACAAATATGGGTTTAACGGTCAACTAGGACAAAACAAAAATAATGATTTCGACGAACAAAGAGCTTTATCGATGGGGACGCGCCGTGAACGTTGACAATTATTATTTTGAGGTATGCCACTGGCCTAAGCCGATGATATAGACATTATTGGCCGAAATCTGCGGAATGTTACTGCAGTTTTCTTATCACTGGAAAAAGAGTCAGCAAATATGGGCTTAACGTTCAACGAGGAGAAAACAAAAACAATGATTTCGACGAACAAAGACATTATTGGCCGAAATCTGCGGAATGTTACTGCAATTTTCTTATCACTGGAAAAGGAGTCAGCAAATATGGGTTTAACGGTCAACAAGGACAAAACAAAAATAATGATTTCGACGAACAAAGAGCTTTACCGATGGTGACGCGCCGTGGACGTTGACAATTAGTGTTTTCAGGTAGTAGATGAATTTACCTACCTTTGGCAGCACTTTAGTAACACCACCTTATCTCGGGATATTAAGAAACAACTGTACCATGTGTTAATTTTGTCCCTTTTTTTGTATGCTGCCGAATCGTGGGTGCTTACGACAACGGATAAACAAAACCTGGGAGTATTCGAGAGAAAAGTACCCGGAAAAATATATGGACCTAACTGTGACGACGGCGAGTTTCGCCATCGGATGAACACTGAGCTGTATGAGCTTTACCACGACATTGACGTAGCTAAAAGAGTTAGGATCTAACGACTTCGATGGCTCGGACATGTTACCAAGAAGGATGTAAATGCTCCAGCGAGAAAGGTGTTTGAAGGCGAACCTGAAAGGCAACGCAGAACAGGGAGAACCAAACTTTGTTGGAAGGATCAAGTGGTAGGCGACGTGCCACCAACTGGTAGGACTCACGCAGAAGACTGAAGCGTGTGGAATTCTTTAATACTTTAGGCCTCCAATTTATACACCACGGTCATAAGTTATATTGGGCTACTTAACAAAGTAAGTCAGTTTAAAAGATTTTGTATTTGTATAACTACTCACTGGGGACGGTTTATTTTATTAAAATATAATTGTTTATTTGGTCCTTCGAGCCGGATTCCCTTAAGTTTTTCCCCCACTAGAGGTAAGAGGACCGCCCGTCGCATAGTGTTTACAGCACGCGACTACCATGCGGGAGATCGCAGGTTAAAATCTGGCTCTAGTCATCTTAAAAAAATTGTTTTTTCATTGTCGGCTCTCCTCGAATGTTGTTGACAGCAACTTCGCAGTATTAACCCTTTAATGACGAGAGCGAAATAATGAGAATTTTTTAATGATTTTGTCAGTACTACATATAAATTAGTTTAAAAATGAATTTTACATAAAAAAAGTAAGACGAAAAAGACTGTGACCATATGGTAACAGCTTAAAAACAGGTAAATAAAAAGAACCTAGTACAAAATAATTCATACAATACGTTTTTATTATATTTGATATTCTTCTCAAATAACAAAAACTAAAAGTCTTTAATATATCAGTCTTAAAACAACCAAAAAATATTCTTAATATGGAGTGACTTTTTATATCCCTCCATATTGCTGTTTTGCACACATGTAAAAAACACCTGTTTTAAATGATCCCCCACGCTCGCTACCGACGTCTGATCGCATAGCGGTAAATCAAGAATGAAAGATCAAAGCATGCTTTGATGACATTACAAAAGAAAATTGTTGACATTTAATCTTATGTTTATTTTATTGCGTGAAATATCTAACACTGCCAACGTTACCATATGGCAACAGTCGTCACTAATGGGTTAAGTGTCGAGTCAATCGGCGTGTAAAGTAAGAGCTTCTCAAACAATGACGTTCGCATTAGTCGATAAACAAGTAGGTGCCGTTAGTTGTGAATCTAAAAATAGTAAGCGTGTTAATTCACAACAACGCGAGAAGCTATCCCATACCTCATTCATGGGGTGAAAAGGGAAATTAAGTAAAGTTTAAGAGGTAAGAGGCTGGAGTTGAAAACATACGTTATATTATTATTATTGCACTACTATAGATCGCATAATAAAACACTGAAGAAAAAATTCGTTATTCGACATAATCAAATTCGATCTTAGCTTTTTTGGGAAACCATTTCGTTTTAAAGATTCGCTGTGTACTCGTCGTACCTTAACATACGTATTGCATATTTTTGTCTCTGTGTTGAGTTTTGTTTTGGTACTCATATATAATGACTGCTAGCCCCGGTATGGGGTTGGGGTTTTATTTACGACAAACGACCGTGACTCTATAAATAGTAAAATAGAGATCTCACAACAGAAAATACCACAAATGTTCATTATTTGTTCGTTTTTGTTTCATTTCATTCAGTATTTGTTCTATTTGCTTCCTCGTCTTTTTTTCTGTTTTTTGTGTCTCATTTCATTTTGTTTGCAGCAACTTATGAGTTGAGTTGATGGGGACGAAGGACTTGTGAGCATTACTACAGCTTTAGGGTGTCATTTTGACTTAAATTTATTATACGTGTAACATAACGTGGTAGAAAAAAATCTAATTTTCTGGTTTTTGAGTTTAAGTAAATTATGCATAAAGTATAAATTGTAACAATTCTAGTTGGTTAGGACATACATGGGTGTGAGTGTGTGTGAAAATAAGTATAGAATTTTAGTGGTTGTGCTTGACAGGAGATTTGTTAGCGACAATAGTGATGGGACAAGTCAATCCTGAAGGGATATATGTACATAGCAATGATATTTGTTAGTCAAAAAGAGTTTGTTGTAAAATATGAGAATATTCATGTGTGGTCCTTAACCCATTAGTGACGACTGTTACCATATGGTAACGTTGACAGTTTTTGATATTGCACGCAATAAAATTAATATAAGAATAAATGTCAAGAAGTTTCTTTTTTAATTTCATCAAAGCATGCTTTGATCTTTCATTCTTTATTAACCGCTAGATCATTTAAAATAGGTGTTTTTCACATGTGCGCAAAACAGCAATATGGAGGGATATAAAAAGTCAGTCCATATTAAGAATATTTTTTGGTTGTTTAATGACTGATATATTAAAGACTTTTAGTTTTTCTTGTTTGAGAAGAATATCAAATATCATAAGAACGTATTGCATGAATTATTTTGTACTTGGTTCTTTTTATTTATCTGTTTTAAAGCTGTTACCATATGGTCACAGTCGTCATAACACCAGTAAAAATGGATATTTTTCAGAAATTTTTCGTCTTAGTTTTTTTACGTAAAATTTGTTTTTTAACTAATTTATAAGTACTACTGACAAAATCTTTAAAAAATTCCCATTATTTCGCTCTTGTCATTAAAGGGTTAACACACATATGTATGATAAGTTCTAAAGGCATTTTAAATTATCAAGTATAGTATTTCGAACATTGTATACATCTTATTAAGTAGTTTGTCTATTTTCCTTGTCATTAAATATTTGTTTAATGTCCTAACATTCTTCTTTTCTTTTATTCGTTACAGCTTTAACATGGCCAAGGAGTTACACACACTGGGCTGGGATTATCTAATGTTTGTTCTGTTCATAGCGTTTACAGTCTTTACACCGCTATGGAAACGCCTATTTGGCAAAAAGAAGGAACGCAGCAAAGCCGATTATGTCTTTGCAACAGGCGGTGTATCCATTGTTGCTGTAATGATATCCATTGCCAGAGGGACCTTAGGTGTGCGGACAGTCTTAGGTAAGTGCTGCAAACAAAAACTAAAACCAAAAAACCCTCAGCCCTATCGTTCTCAGGCTGATAGTTATCAACGAAACGAAAAAAAGAAGAACAAACACATTGGTTGGGTCAGTAGGTCCCCTAAATGGCAAAGCACGAAATGTAGAAAACACAAAATTTTAGCTAACTTTTTAGCAAAAAAAAAACACCGAAACACCATGAAATTGGAGGAAATGCTGCTGTATACAAGGATCATTTATTTGTTCGTTTACATGTATTCCCCAACATATGTTCTAGAGGTCATGGAAAAGTTGTTCCCTACACCCCTTGTTGTGTTTTTCCCCTACTCACCTCTAGCTTGATGTGTTCATGTTCCCATGTTCATTTGAAATCATAAAAGAACACACATGTTGTTGTGTAGTTTGCATCACCTTTATCCTTGTTTTTGTATTGTTGTTTTTTCTCTTTTGAAATTGGCAAACAGAGAAAAAAACTTTTCGTGGAGATTTTTCGCAACAAAGTGAATTGTAGAGCAGTAGAAACACCCAGATAGATATATGTTATTAAAGTTTATTCCAATACTTTTGGGGTTTTATTGTCAAACAGTCAGCCAACAACCGGGACTGATACAACAAAATTGTTGTATATTGAAATAAAATCTCAGTTAGTTTCAAGTTTTCTTGTTTGATTTGTAGTTAAAATTGAAATGTTTGAAAACTTTTAAATCAAATGATGCTTTTCAATTAAACCGAATCGATCATTCGTTTTAATTGGAAATTCTTTTGTCTGGATAAGAAGAACAACAACAAAAACTTACAACCAAAGGGTAAAATGTCTATGGTTTCACAGACATAAGTGCTCGGCATGCAGTCTGTTTGTCTACGCTATACATCAAGACAGGTAGAACCAACGAGTATCTGTTAAAGTTGAATTTTTGTACGCCGAGAGAGGGCTTTGTTATTAAACCGCTTGCTTATTCCGTAACAGCACTTATATACCAGCAGTATTCTTCTAAGTAGTAGCAGAAGTCTTTTAAATTTCAGACAAAATCATTTAACACTTCAAAGTAAAGTACAACACATAATTTTGGGACTCAATTCTAAGAACTGCACGTGAACGAATGATGCAGAACTTATTCTATTTGGGGCTACTTTCACGTGCAGTTCTTAGAATTGAGTCCCTAATCAATGAGCTGAAAAATATTGTACTGTGTACAGACGGACTTTCGCCGATGGGTTTTTAATGCTCGAAAAAGCCGCAGTAACATCCTGCAATCCCAGGTCAATGATATCTATATCATCTGCAAAATCGAGCAGCATGTGACTTTTGTTAAAGATGGACCATTCCTATTTACTGCCGTCTTCCTCGTGATCATCTCCAATACGACGACAAATAGATCGCAAGACAAACTATCGCCTTGTCTGAAGTCTCACTTGGTAGACAATTGCTCTGTTAGATTTTTGCCAATTACACTATGCAACAAATGACGACTTTTTGAAAAATACAAAAACGGGATAGTATAGGCTCGATTCTACTATCGAAGGGTAATAAAACCCTATACTCAGTTTGACGAGATTGGTGACCAATATTTTTTTATGTTCCCCTAAAGATTCTCAAAATCAGTGAGCCCCATGAAAAAAGGTGGGATCAGTTTTTGTCCAACAGCTAACTCACACTTCGTGATAGCGCTAAACTGTATTCGGCAATGATGTAGCTGGGAGTTTTGCGCACTAACTTTATTAACAAATTATGTCAAAAAGGTTGGTTATTCCTGCCTTTTTTCAAAAAAAATTGAAGAAGAATTTATTATTTTTTCACTTTTTTGAGCATTACTTTGAGGGAGTCCAAATTTTTCTCTAACACTGTTCGCCAAAATTGTAGCCCTGGTAAATATAAACAACTTTCGTGAACATATCAATCCAATCTGAACGTGTCTAAGCAACCTAAATAGCTCATAAAGTCCACGTTGATACCGGTTTTTCGAACCTTTACGCACTTATAAGCCAGTAACTTGGTTGAA
This sequence comes from Muscina levida, assembly GCA_964034835.1. Lineage (NCBI taxonomy): Eukaryota > Metazoa > Arthropoda > Insecta > Diptera > Muscidae > Muscina > Muscina levida. The sequence continues at coordinate 130,934,768 of OZ035880.1, read as the reverse complement.
TATCAACCGATTTTAAATTTCTCAGAGGATTTAGAAAAAAGAGACTGCGGCCTTTCCAACAATATATATAGTTATATTGATAACTTGTCATATCTGTCTGTTTTTTGCCTCGAAATTTCAAACTTTTGTGACTTTTTCATTATTTTTTAAGTTTGACGAAGTATGTATCCACTATTTTATAACAACACCCTAATGTTTACTATTTTTTTCAGAAAGTGCACGCTATCACGAGTTAAACGCATATTTGTTTGTAAAAATCGGTTAACAAATAGTTAAGTTATTTATGTTTTCCGAGGGACGCAACTTTCATATCCTATGCTAAAATCAAAGTTGAAGTAATTAACAACAACACCAAAACAGTGCTTCTTCTTTAACTCTTTTATTTTAGTATAGGACATGAAAGTTGCGTCCCTCGGAAAACATGAATAACTTAACTATTTGTGAACCAATTTTTACAAACACATATGCGTTTAACTCGTGTATGCGTGCACTTTCTGAATAAAGTAGTAAACATTAGGGTGTCCTTATAAAATAGGGGCTACAAACTTCATCAAACTTAAAAATAGTGAAAAAATTACAAAAGTTTGAAATTTGGAGGCAAAAAACAAACAGATATGACAAGTTACCAATATAACTATATATATTGTTGGAAAGGCCGCAGTCTCTTTTTTCTAAATCCTCTGAGAAATTTAAAATCGGTTGATATTCAACCACGTTACTCGCTTATAAGTGCGTAAAGGTTCGAAAAACCGGTATCAACGTGGACTTTATGAGCTATTTAGGTTGCTTAGACACGTTCAGATTGGATTGATATGTTCACGAAAGTTGTTTATATTTACCAGGGCTTCAATTTTGGCGAACAGTGTTAGAGAAAAATTTGGACTCCCTCAAAGTAATGCTCAAAAAAGTGAAAAAATAATAAATTCTTCTTCAAATTTTTTTGAAAAAGGGCAGGAATAACCAACCTTTTTGACATAATTTGTTAATAAAGTTAGTGCGCAAAATTCCTAGCTACATCATTGCCGAATACAGTTTAGCGCTATCACGAAGTGTGAGTTAGCTGTTGGACTAAAACTGATCCCACCTTTTTTCATGGGGCTCACTGATTTTGAGAATCTTTAGAGGCCCATAAAGAAAATTGGTCACCAATCTCGCCAAACTGAGTATAGGGTTTTATTACCCTTCGATAGTAGAATCGAACCTACACTATCCCGTTTTTGTATTTTTTTCACTGTTGCACTGTGTTATCACTGAAGACTTCGTGTCAGTCAGTGTCATCCCACAAAGTCGTATAAGCTTTGCGGGGATACCAAACTCAGACATAGCATCTAATAGTTTCTGTCGTATCGGATTGTCAATTGCAGCTTTGTAATCGATGAGCAGATAGTAGTTGTCGATCTGCTTTTCTTGGGTCTTCTCCAGGATTTGCAATAGTCTGAATATCTGGTCGGTCGTGGATTTACCAGGTCTAAAGCCACACTGATAAGGTCCAATCAGGTTCGCTAGAATGGGCTGTAGTCTTTCACATAACACACTAGACAGGACCTTGTATACGATGGGTTAAAGGCTAATCCCGCGATAGTTGGTTGACACACTAGGATTTCCTTTCCTAAGCACAGGACATAGAATACTCAAATTCCAATCATCGGGCACGCCTTCCTTGAGCCAAATCGTGTTTATGAGCTCGTGCATGCATGTTGTCTGCTCCCGCAGCTTTATTATTTTTGAGCCGTGCAATTGCCGATCTGATCTGATTGACAATCTACTCTGTCGTCGATTATTGATGTGATTTCGTCACTTATGCTGCCTTGGGGAACAAGAAGAGAGTATCCGTGACCAGATTTCCGCCCGTTCATCCCTGTTCAAAACCTTTGCTGTTTATCGTTTGGTTGAACTTTCGGTCATCCCTTCTATCCCTGTAGTTTTCGATATCCTGGCTCTTTCTTTTCTTTCACAGACGCTTTTTCCGCCTGAACATACGTTTCATCTCCCTCCTGTTCTCATTATAACGCTCCGTCACCGCACGCGTTGCCATTGATTATAGTTTTTTCTTGTATGCACCATCCTTTGTATGCAGGCATCTCCTTCGTAGAGGAGATCACTTAGGTCCCTATGAACCCATTGTGACAATGCAGCATCCTTTTCCTCATACATTTCGCGACATTCTTCATCGTACCAGGTCTTGTCTGAATTTGTTTTTCATAACCCGGTACGGTTGTTGCAGCATTGTTCATAGAATTCGGGAACATCTGAATTAGGGGGGTTTGAAGTTTGAAGTAGTTAAGAGAGAGTTGGTTGGAGTATGCATTGGCTATCTCGGTGGTATGCAGCTTTGTGATGCCCAGCTTCCTTTTGCGTTTGATTACGATTGTTTTTAGCACTGTTTAATAACGTGCATACCTTGGCTGCAACTAACTGGTAATCCGAGTCAATATTTGCACCACGCATCACACGCACGTCTATAATGCTTGAGACACGCGTTCCATCGATTACCACGTGATCAATCTGGTTTCTTGTTTCTTGACCAGGATATATGCAGGATGCCTTGTAGATATCTTTATGCGGGACTCTGGTTCCACTCACTACCATGTTTCTTGCCAACGCGAAGCTAACCAGTCTGACTTTGTTATCGAAGGTGTTGTTGTGTAGACTGAATTTTTCGATTGCTGAACCATGAGCATCTTCCCTTCCTATTTTAGCATTACAGTCTTCCAGAGCAATTTCAATTCCGTGGCCAGATCAGCGATCATATGTTTTCTCCAGTATTTCTTGCGACGCGACGCTTAACAGGATGAATCCGGTACGTTGCTGTATAGACTGAATATTCCGATTGCTGAACCAAGAGCATCCTTCTTTGCTAAGTTAGATTAAAATCTCCCAAATCCATTTAAATGTCATGGCCAGACCAGCGGTCAAATATTTCCCCCAAGCGCTTATAGGATGCAACCTTTGATTCCGTGACTTTGTATTTCGTCGTGGAGTGTACACAAATCTGGGTGATGTAAAAACATATCGCCTATTCAGTCACTTACAATGTTAAACCGCGAGACCAGATGTCAAAATTTCTTGCCGACTGTGAATCCACCTTTAAATTCGTGTCCTTCTGCATGGCAGCATCCCTATCCCAGCCATCGCATTTTCTGTATGTCGGTGAAGTCAGCATTGTATTTGTCAAGGACACCCGCCAATTGGATAGAGACACCATCTTTGTAGAGAGTTCGTACATTCCAGGTTCATATCCTTAAATCAAGGTTCTCATTGCGTTTGCGGGGATTAACAACATTTTAAGGGGTTCTTGTTTTTCCTTTTATTTGTGTTTTCATACTAGTTGTTTTGTTTTAGGATGGTGGCTTATTAGGTCACCACTACTGCCTGCCAATGCCACTAAGAGTGCCTTTGTGTTAAGCTTCATTAACTTATGTTACCTACTTTCTAAGACGAATCGGTGGTAGCATGTCGATAAGGTTACTCAACATTGCGCTTTCTCATATTGGTTACCTTTCAAAGGTTGTTCAGTGGCATTGCCCGGGGAAAACGTGATCTCTCAGACGTTGTGAGCTGCTTGGGAACCTCCAAAGAGAGCTTCTGGTTATTCCCAAATGAAGAACAATAAGAAAGACTTAAATTAGAAAAAAAAAACCTCATTCCTTCCGTTAAGAAGTGTACAAATCAGGAAAATGTAAAATAAATTCGCTCTCATGCGAATACTGGCTATTCGGTCAGTTACAGGATTAGACCGCGAGTCAAATACACATTCAAATTTGTATCTTTTTTCATGGCAGCAATTAAAGGTGCCACAGCTCATTCATCGTGTTGTTGTTGTAACAGCTGGTGGTAGCTGGAGTGATAATTCTTTATACCGATTTTCAATTTATCGGCACTTGATCGGGCATATAATCCGATTATCATACGATCAATGTTGGCAACTCTGTTCTTTCCTTTGTAGATAACAAGGTTTGTGTCAAGGATTGTTAGGTGTTGTTCTTGTGAGTTTTAACCGCCAAATTCCACCAAAGATGGCGCCAGCTGGCATGTTGATTTATATGAGGTGTTGATAAATCATTTCCTTTTTCCTTGGTCCTTGTGCAATCTGGATTTTTGTAGTGGAAGCATCTAGGATGAGTTTTGTTGGCTGGAGAACTCGAAAGTTTTTGAAAAGTAATTTTTTCATCGATGTTGATTTTGACCAGTGCCCCGGCCGGGAATCGAACCCGGCACCTTCGGATTGCTAGTCTACGACGCTTCCACTGAGCTATCGAAGGCCACACCGTGTATATCCCTGTGCCATCCATCACATTACCTGTATGGTGGTTATATCAACCCTATGTTTGTTGTTGTTGTAACAGCTGAAAGAAGTAGCTGGGGTGAAAATTCGTTATACCGACTTTCAATTTATCGACACTCGATCGGGCATGTAATCCGATTATCATACGATAACTGTTGCCAGCTCTGTTTCGTTCCTTTGTAGATAAACAGGGTTTGTGTCAAGGGATTGTTAGGTGTTGTTGTGAGTTTAAACTGCCAAATTCCTCAAAAGATGGCGCTAGCTGATTTTGTTGATTTATTTTGCGATGTAAATAAATCATTTTCCTTTTTCCTCTGTCCTTGCGCAATCTGGATTTTTGTAGTGGAAGCATCTAGGATGAGTTTTGTTGCCTGAAGAACTCGAAAGTTTTTGAAAAATGATTTTTAATCGGCACCTTCGGATTGCTAATCTACTTCGCTTCGACTGAGCTATCGGAGGTCTAAAAAAAAAACTTAATTTCCCTTTACACCCCATGAAAGAGGTATGGGATAGCTTCTCGCGTTGTTGTGAATTAACACGCTTTCTATTTTTAGATTCACAACTAACGGCATCTACTTGATTATCGACGAATGCCAACGTCACTGTTTGAGAAGCTCTTACTAGACAGGCCGATTGTCTCGACACTAATACTGCGAAGTTGCTGTCGACTACATTCGAGGGGAGCCGACAATGAAAGAAAAATTTATTTATTATTTTTTTTTTCTCTTTTAAGATGACTGGACCTTGGAGTTGAACCTGTGATCTCCCGCATGGTAGTCGCGTGTTCTAACCACTACACCACTTCCGGTCCCAATCGGAGGTCACAGTTCTATATTTGTCGAAGCCATCACCCAATTGTTCAGATGCACTATCTCTTTACCGACATTCCGACATTTCATTTACATATCCTTATAACACAGGGGGGGGTGTTCCTATCTTTTTTTTGTGTTTTCATAATACTTGGTTTATTGGCGACTAGCTTATCATTAAGCTAATTTGGCCGATCTGTTAAAAGAGCGGTTGTATTCAGCTTCAGTAGCTTCTATTAACAATTCCCTAAGACATCTCAATAAGTTCTGAAATTGTCTTTGTAAATGTAGGATGGCTTATTGGCCTTGACTTTATATTTTTCTGCATTAGGATCGAAAACCTCATTACTGTTATTCTACAATATACATTTATGTTCTTCATTATATACTTTTCCTCCTTTTCAGGCTATCCCAGTGAATTATTTTATCGTGGCTCTGCCATGTGGGAAATCATCTATGGCATGGCCTGTGCCTACCCCTTGGTGTGCTTCATTTTCGTGCCCGTCTACTTTAATTTGGGCATTACGTCCGTTTATCAATATTTGGACTTAAGGTAAGTACTTTCACAACTACTACACAACAACAATAATATTTATATACGTATGTATTAAAAACCCCTTTAGCATTAGCAGAGTCATTAGTAAGTGTTAGTAGGTCGTAAGAAAGAGTATACTACAAAAACACAAGTGTAAATGGTACTTTCATTTAACATTTTTCAAAAGGACACATTTGTAGCCAAATTTAATTGGTACAAAATCTTCTGTACAAGTCTTTACTTAGCTGTGCGAACAACAAACACAACCAACAAACCTTAAGGCCAGTTCTTGAATTGGGCATCCTGCTGTTGCTAGCAGTTAAGGACTTTTGTGCAATTGTGTTCATTTATTTGTTTATTTATGCAAACAATTTCCATTGTTATTCTGAATGTTTCAGACAGACAACATTAACAAATTGATTGTGAAGTTTACTGGAAAATAATAATAGCAAAACTATGGCAAAATACTACTACTGCTAACTACTGACTCTACTAGCGAAATGTCTAACACTGACAGTGGCAGGAGCAGGAACAGTTACATTACTTAGTTACATTAACAAGATTCTTCTGCTGCCATCACTCTCGTCGTTGGCTTTTAAATTTGCAAATGTAAACACGAAAAAGTACAAGATGTGAATTAAACAATTCCGTTAACAAGCGAACGGCGGAAACTGAAATTAATGAATTTTGTAGAAAGTGTTAGATACTGGTAGAGTCAGTAGTATGTAGTAGTAAGAGTGGTGGTGTTGGCAAAGGGAGACCCTGTTGTTTCTCAATTAATTAAAATTTTGCATAATTATATCCACAATCAGTGACACGCAAAACAGGAAATGACATACATAAGAGAACGCAGCTTGGTCGAAGTGTTGCGAAGCGCTATGAGAGCAACTGTCGGTAGAAGGGAAGAAACTCCTGGTGCAATGGTATAATTTTATTGGGGAAAAATTTATGTTCGATTTCACTTTTTTTTGTCTCACTGTGTTATTTTATAGTTTCTGTTTTTCATTTCAACTTAAAAATTGTCACGTACAAAAGGACGCATCGTAAACGACCCTAACAAAACCAAATAACGAATTATTATTGTACCCCTGCAGGAAATTATTGCAAATATAAAACATGAAACAGAAGCTTTTGATTATTTCGTGTGTGTGTTTTTTCAATTTCACAATTTCTTGTTTATGTTGCCGTTTCTGTTGTTGTCGTTGTTGGGGGAAAATTTGCTCAATATTAATAACTACAACTACAATTAAATGCTTTAAGCGATCAACATACACTAACACCAACACACACACACACACACACACAAGCGCGTTGTAAAGGGATGTTCGTTAGATATCAATACAAAGATAAATAAAACCCTTAGAAAGTATACAACAACAACAGCAGCAGCAGCAACAACAAATTGTTTAATAAATTTCCTTATCAAGTGGTGACACATCTTTGTCGATAGTAATGCTGTGTGTGTGTGTGTGTGTCGTTTGTGTTTGCTCGTTGATTTCCACAAAAGAAAATTGAAAATTAATTAAATACAGGCGGACAAAGTCGACACAGAGTTTGAAGTTCGCCAGCGGCAAACGCTTTCTAAAAACCAAATAATTGATTATTTACGTAAGTGGACGTCAACGCTAATGTTGATGTTGTTGGCGTTGCTCTTGTTATCATTGCTATTGCTGTTATCAACATCACCAACATGTTGTTGTTGCTGGCGCGTAATTGTTGTTACACAATTGCCTGGCCGACTATTGGCGGCATTATTATTGCTTACGTTGTTGTTGTCGTTGTTGTAGCTGTTATCATCGTTATGGCCGTCATTTGTGTGTTGTAGCATTGTGCCGTTGTTGCTATTGTTGTAATTATCAGTAATGTGACACATTTAAAGAAGAGGAGACATTTGCTTTTGCTATTGCCTGGGGAGGACAGGACGAACACTCTAATGTACAAACGTGCAAATATCGCACGCTCTTATTGAATACACTACAACAGCGTGAATACATAAATACACTCGGCGATTATGTTGCGCCGTTACGCTGTTGTTGTTGTGGTTGTTATAAATTTAGTGATTTAACATTTTGTGAAAATGACAGCCAATAATAACAAATTTCAGTTTGTAGTTGTTTATCTTTTTGTGTTACACTCAGTGAAAATATGGAGTATACATGCGATGAGTATCGTGTGGAAAGCTGCAGTAAATACGACTGGTACTATATTTGGATAAATCTCACATGCAGTTCGCGTACGCTTATGATATAGATATCATTGGCAGAGGACTGCACGATGTTACTGCAGCCTTTTCAAATATTTAAAAGCATTAAACAGAAATGAGTCTGGTGATAAACGACAACAAGACCAACTTGTTTGTTTCAACGAACAAAAAGTCTACTCGTCTGGGTTGCAACGTGAACTATGACAACTTCATCTTTGAAATTGTAAATGATTTTGTAAAATTTGATTCCGCTGTAAATAAAAATAACTTTGTCAGCCTGGAAATCAAGAGACGGGTATTGTTCTTAAATCACAGCTGCATTGTACTAAGCAGTTCTTTTAATGGAAAGGCCCCTCCCGATAAACAAAAACCCTACTGTGCTAGACACTGCTCCTACATATGATTCTCTACGCCGCAGAATCCTGGGTAGTGGCACAACTGGAAGAAACTGTTGTAAAAGGCTTAGAGGATACTCGAAAAAATCCATGGACCCGTCATTCATCCTTAACGGAAAGTGCCGTTATTGTATGAATTATAAGTTGTATAAAAGCATCGTCGTAGACTAGCGCGTTCACATAGAACATTTAAGCTGGCTGGGACATGTTTTGTAAATGTATGCAAATGCTCCAGTTAGAAAACTCTACGGCATAAAAACACAATGGGCGGCGCAGGATGGAACTTCGTTAGATGAACCAGTCTAAGGAGTTGTTATACCAATTTTAAGAACTATTAATGTATCGCAAAGCCCGAAGCAATTTGAATTTTTTTTCTACGTGTAGTAATTGATGAATAAAACTAGTAAGACTAGTTTCAGTCGGGAATCTCGACTTACATATACCCTAACCCTCAGTAAAACAAAAAATTTTCTAGTATATTGGCATTATTACTAGATTTCTAAAGTGGGCGGAGTTTTACATTTGTATGGGAGGTACCAGAAGGAGTGTGCCTTAACTCTCAGTTATTTCCTCCAATATCGTATCTTAATTTAGCTTTACTAAATACATACTTTAGGCACGATCGCGTTGGACGTATTGATATTATCACTCGATTTCTAAAGTGTATTGATGTTATTACTCGATTTCAATAGTGGGCGGAGTGGTAAATTTGTATGGAAGGTACCAGATGGGGCATGGCTAGACTTCCAATTTGTTCTCCAAAACTTTATCCTATTGTATTTTAACGAAATACTAAATTTTGACTTTCTAAAGTAGGCAGAGTGGTACATTTTTATGAGAGGTACAGAAAGTACTAGATGGGTCGTGGATAGACTTCCAGTTTTTTTTCTCCAAAGCCTTATCCTGCTATAGTTATAATAAATACAGAATTTGGGCAAGATCGTGTTGGGTGTATTGATATTATTACCCGATATCTAAAGTGAGCGGAATGATATATTTGTATGGGCGTTGCCATGTAGCCCATTTGTTATACCGTAAGTAGTTTTGGGGAAATATTAACTCGTGCAGAGTTAATGAGTTGAATTTTAAACTATTGATCAGGCTACCGGATCACTGTAGACGATCTGTATCATGGGATATTTTGCGGTAATATTCGTATACTAACTGGTAGTAAAGCGACTATCAGATCCCTGGAAAACGCCACTTCGAGAAATGTTCGAGAATGACGGTTGTCTCTGAAGGAGATAGTAAAACATTCGACGGTAACCAAAGAGCAAAATGCATTAGCTAGCATGAATTCGGGCGTTGTTTACGGTTTACGGGGAAACTGAACCACATTGGTAGGGAAAGGTGGGTGAAAGAACCCACTTGCACAGCGACTAAACAGATTTGGCCTAACATAAATATTAGGGCTGCAGCAAAATGTATGGACGATTTTTTCTTTGAGGAAATTTGAAAAAGCCCGACCGCAACATTACGCCACTTGATGTAAAAAATACATGACGGGAACTTAAATATGATCAGACAACTATTTCCAGTGCCCAAAAGAGGTCAAAGGTCATGTTCTTAGTAAATCCTTTTTTTTTCTTAATATTGAATTAAGGAATTTATTTTTTCTCGTAAATATGTATATAACGTGTGTGGGCGGCGACTCGGCCTTTTTTGCTACATTTGTTCTGGCCTGAAAATATTTTTACTATATTGTGAAACTTTCAGGACGATAAAACTATTATTATGGCTGTTATAACGGTTTCTTTTAAAAAGGGCGTGGCACAGCCCACTAATTCATACTGAACCAACAACACATATCATATATCAGCTTTATACGTCTTATAGTTCATGAGATACAGTAATTAAAGATTCAAGTTATATACTACGCCTACTGATCCGATCCCGCCTATTTTTTGTTGTATGACGAACTTTGCTGCAAATGCATTCACACCCACTTTCAATTTCGATTGGAAAAACAATCTTCGATATTTTGCGGTTTCAAAATTAGGGTCCAAGGGGCCACGACCACTTGATATATCAAAAATTTTCACCACCGACATTTCAGCTACATTCTGTGAATTCAGCTACATTCGGTCAAGCCTTACAATAGGTTACTTTAATTTTTGATATATCAAGTGGGCGTGGTCGCACCCGTTGGACCCTATTTTTGAAACCGCAATACTTGAAGGACTGTTTCTGGCACAATAATCCGCTCTGGCATTACTGAAAATTCAAAGTTGAATTTCCTCTGCCACCCTAATGAATATACATACAAAGAGTTGCGCTGAACCTCTTTCTAGTCCATCATAGCTCTAATAACCGGTCACTGGCCGGTTGGTAAACCCGCTAAGAGGCTGAGACTCCCCTACAACGATTTCTGTAGACGCTGCAATAATTACGATGAAGAGGAGACCACGAAGCATCCTCTATGTCACTGTCTAGATTCTGGTGTATGAACATTTTGGTCATCGGGCACATGTGAACAAACACTGTCTAATAGTAGGCGATCTTTGGAACATTTTATCATCAGAGCAACGAAATGGCTGGAGAGCTATGTTGACCGAACAGAATAGGTAATAATTGGTGCTAAAATTTGGAAATGGTATCACAACGAGACTTACACTAGGTATATACAAATTTTAAAATATAGAAAAAGCTCTATACATCCACCTTGAGAAAAAAATTCGTATGGCCATTAAATTATTAATGCAGCCATCTTGAGAAAACGAATGATGTAGAAGTTCTTATTTTTAGGGCTACTTACACGTGCAGTTCTCAAAATTGAGTCCCGAATTACTGAGCTGAAAAATGTTCTACTGTGTAATGAAACCGGCTAAGGGCACATTATTTGGATTGTTTCAAAGACATAGTTTGAGACATTTAAACCAATGTTGTTTCCATCAATTTTATAACTAATTTTTTTTCTCTGACCCTAACCGCGATAGTAACAAGTTGTGCAGCGCATTAGCTATACGCCGACAAACAAAAAATACAAAAACACCATCCGATTTTGTCCTTACCAATTTTAAAAGGGGAAAATTTAAATATTTCTTAATGAAGTATTTTGCATATTTAATGAGCTAAATCATTAAATTGTTATTAAAATATTGTTGAAATCAGCAAACGCAATACAATAACTGGCTACGCAGCAACGGCAACAGCATCACCAACACTAAATAAAGCCGATACCATCCTCATCAACAGCATCAGCATCAGCAGCAACATCAGAATCAGCATCATCAGCTTTAACAACATTAACACATTCACAAGGGGGTGTAACAGCCCTGGGTGCCATTGACGCCCGTGGAAAACTAGACACTAATTCTTGCAAGTCTTAGTTAATTTTTTTTCAAATTTAAAGTTAAAACACAAACAAAAAATAATAATAATTAGAAATTCAATTAAGAACTTTAACGGTGGTATTACACAACACGATGCTAACAACTCAGGCACACGCCTAATTTCCACAGTATGAACAACAATTAAGAAATATAGCGCGTGTTAAATCGGGGCGAAAGGAGAGGATGAGAAGGACACAGCGCTTTAATAGATTGAATTAAAATATGCCAATTAATAGGACTCCTGGCAAGACAATGCAGCTAATGCTGATGACAATATTAGAGATATTATTAATTAAAGAATTTCCAGTACGTTAAAAGTTTAGTTGCCAATGGCTTATCATTAATTGAAAATAAATTTTCTATATGTTTTCCAGATTTCGAATATTATGAAAAGTTAATTAATAATAGCAGTAATGGTTAAAGGCCATTTTGTATGACATAATGTTTATTGGCTTAAATTGAATTGTGATAATGACAACTTTTAATGATAAGATTCCTCAAATGTTTAATATTTAGTGTGTGTTTTTAAGATGATCCAAATTCATAATAATATTTTATTATTATTACAGGTTTTTGTTAATAATTCACAGAAACTTAAACTGTTGGTTTAACCAACACTGTTGGACATAGCACATAGTTCATAGTTAAGGCCTAACATGACAAATTAATACCCATATAATTCAATGGGCGGAGGTCTCTCTATACATTGTAATACACTAACGTTTCTAATTATTTGTTCATATCTCTAACACAGATGAAATAATCAAGCAACAGTGGGGCAAACATTTTCTTATATTTAAATTTCCTACATCCCCGCAACATTTGAATTGTCGTCACGTTTATTGATTTATTTACCATTTGTTTGTATGCATTATTAACATTTGTTCAAATAATAAATAATTCTTACTTACTCTCTTCAAACTGCTTAATGGGTTCTCAATACATACATATTTGCAGAAGCTTACCTGAAAGTAGATTGTGAAAAGTAAACCAATATAAAATGTTGTAATTAGAAAATAATCGATACAGGTGTGAGAGCTAATTACAAGTACAACAACATCATTAAAACACTTTGTTGACTACAACAACCAAAGTAATAGAGCATTGTACGTAAAACCGTTTAATTTCAAAATAATTTTACTTTGAAAGAAACACACTTTTGAGCTAATTACGATAGTATTTTTCCGATGATGGAAAATTCTAAATTTGATAGATGTGCCGCAAATGTTATATTAAGTTAGGCAAATATTGACAGACTAAGCAGACATCGATCACGTTTTCAATGATGATGATGTCTTTGAAATGCATGCAAATTAGACTAACACAGTACAACATATGATTTCGCGACTCAATTCTGAGAATCTCACGTGAAAGTAGCCCCAAAAATAAGAACTTCTGCATCATTCGTTTTGTCAAGATGGCTGCATTAATAATTTAATGGCCATACGAATTTACAGCTTTTCTTCAGACACAAAAGAGATATTCCATGCGGTACACCGATATATAACCGTATTAGAATATAGAAAAAAATTGATAAAACGAATGATGCAGAAGTTCTTATTTTTAGGGCTATTTTCACGTGCAATTCTCCAAATTGAGTCCCGAATCAATGAGCTGAAAAATGTTGCTGTGAAATTCATAAAATAAATAAATATTAAAGTACTTTCAAAGTACGAGATAAAACTGGTACCATCACCAAAACCAAACATTAAAAGCCGTAATCGCAAAAATCTATAGGTGCATTAGAATTATGAGTTTTAGAACTTTTTGCACATATCAAATTCTTAATCACATAATGTTTATGTAATGTTTATGTAGACCATAAAAAAAGCAAACAATGTTAATAAAAATGTCATTGCTACCGAGAGGGCCTTATACGGTACCAACTGAGAACTAAAGAAAAAGTCTCTTATTAGATCAAAGAATAATCTTATAAGAAATCATCATTTCAAATGGGTGGAGTTAACCTCCCGGTTTCTTAAGTTTCATCGATGAATAAAAAATATTAAAAGTAAACTGTTTTTAACGTTATGAGAACATTATTAGAAAAATTCAGTAATTTTTAGGTAAAACATCGGGCGTGATATCGGTCACTTGTATGGGAGATACTAAATGGAGCCAGCCTATACACTGGAGAGCGAAACGTTATACGCTCCACTGTATTTCTGTGCAGATGTACTTAAGGGGTTATAATTCAAAACCCGAATATGAGGAAGGAAAGAGAATCAAACACTACACTTTTACATCAAACAACAATAATATTGTATTTAGTTCAGTTTATTTTTTTTTGCATTTCTTTACATTATGGGTTGATCATCAAATTAAACACTGGGGTTTTGAATTACGAAATAAAACTTGTTTTTTATAACAAAAATCAAATTTAAAATAAAAAACACTTTTTAATAATGCGTATAACCTCTTATTTTGAATAAGTTCAGGGTTTTTGGGGTTGACATTTCGAATGAGTCCCAAGCCGCTATTCCTGCCGATTTTAGCTCTGCATCGCTATTTTATTGACTGTTGTTGGAGTACATTTTATGCGCCTTACAACGCCAATAGGGTTCATCATTCTCTGCAAAATTAACTTTGAAACTGGCTCCCCCAAGCTGTCGCATGGTCTCCGAAGAGTAGTTTGAGGGTTTGTCTACTATTACAAGGTACTTATACCGACCAAATTCAGTATCCTTTATTTGTCCGGTTGGGTTATGGAAAATATGTGAATTATCCAAAAAAGTTAATTTCATATCGGAGGTACTAGAAGAAGTGGGGCTTTTATGCCCACAGACAATCCCCTTAACATCATTTTGGAAAATATTATATTCATATGGATCAGTTACGGTTAACTCGAGTTTTCCTGCCTACCAGCCAAACAGATGCACATGGTTCAATCGTCTTAAAAAGTGGTAAAACGAATTTGGTCATAAGATAATTGGGACCGAATACGTATCCTTAAATGCGCTATCAATTGATGTATACCCTCATCCCTAAGGGTGTATTAGTACAACATTGCCCATATCGTAGTGCGATGAAGAAATTTTGCTAAAATAAAATCATGCCCGAATGCCCATTAGAGTTGAGTTGCACGAATGCTGTTTTTGAAATTCGTTCGTATAAAGGCCGAAAAATATATAAAATTTGTATCTTCATTCATCCCGAACGACTTACTACAAACATACCCTTTTCTCTTAAAAAGTAGTTGTGGAATAGGTAATGATTTATTTTAATTCGTACTTTTAGAGCCAAAAAGAAGTACCTGCGAATGGTCGAGTGCAGTAGTTGTGCGTAAAGATCAGATTTTTCTAAATTTCGCATATAACTTATAATCCAGAGGGAACATAACTTTTTTTCTTCTGATTTGACAGCACCAACAGAAATTTATATTATCTATCAGTAGGCGAACGAGCAAAAAAATTCCAAGCGCTACAGTATCTTGCGCTCCATAGCTCTTTGACCTGGTGCATCCAACGAAGTTTTTTTTTTTAACGAAGTAGATAGCAATCCATAGTTGCCGGGTACGACCAAATAAACATCGATGAAAAATTACTTTTCAAATACTTTCGAGTTTCCCAGCCAACAAAATTCATCCTAAAAGCTTCCTGTACAAAAATCCAGATTGCGCAAGGACAAAGGAAAAAAGAAATGATTTATCAACATCGCAAAATAAATCAACAAAACCAGCTGGTGCCATCTTTGGATGAATTTGGCTGTTAAACTCATAACAACTCCTTACAATCCCTTGACACAAACCTTGTTATCTACATATGAATGAAACAGAGTTCCCAACAATGATAGTATGATAATCGGATTAAATGCCCGATCTAGTGCCGATAAATCAGAAATTTCCTATTTCCTCCAGCTATTACAACAACAACAAGAACTGCCGAAGACTTTTCGTGTAGGAGCATTTTCATCCATGTCCCAGTCAGCCCATTCGGTCTATTTGAACAGCTCATGATTCATACGACGACGTTACTTGAATTGATTGATCCGCTTTTTTATCGGCTTTTGTCATTATACAGGATTTTGCGCTGTAGAGCAAGACTGGTAGGATTAGTGTCTGGTGGAGTTGCATCTTTGTTTACTTATGTCCACTGCTTCTCAATGATAGGAAAGGCCGCAGTAACATTTAGCAGTCCTCGACCATATAAAATCTTTATTATCAACATACGCGAGATGCGTGTGACTTTCATTAAAGATGGTACCAGTAGTGTTTACTGCAGCATTCCGCATTATCACCTCCATTAGGATATTAAGAAGATTTAATGACAGACTGTCGTCTTGTCTAAAACCTCGCTTAGTGGCTCTGTCAGATTTTTGCTCGACCCGCATCAGTTTCGCAAGGATACAAAACTCCTCCTAGCACCTTATATTTTCTATCGTATCAGTCTGCATTTTGTAATCGATAAGCAGATGATAAGAATCGATTCGCATTTCTTGGGTGTTCTTCAGGTTTTACCAAGTCTCACCTCTTTCAAGTACTTGTACACTCAGATTCCAATTATCAGGCATTCATTTCTGTAGTCGAATTATGTTTATGGGCTGGTGCATATTCGTTATCAGCCTATCGGCGTCAGCCTTGAAAATGTTTTTGATATTTTGTAACAATCAGAATGTCTTCCACCATTGAATTATCACATCAGCATGATGGTCCAACAAATTATTGTCCGAAAATGTCCCTGCAAGGGTTCCTGGAGTATCGCCCCCGTGTACCTGAGAGAACCACAAGGGGGATCACTTGGCCGCCAGCCCTGTGTTGGCGAAAAGCGGTAGTAGGGGCGTACGTTCTAACAAGCTCGAAGCAAGGAGTATAAAGCTGGTGCTACGGGAGACCAGTGTCGCCCAATATAGCTTCCAATCTGCCTGGTTGTTTGGATAAAGTTCTACTTTTGCATTTAAACCAAAAGTTGTGATGGTAAATTAAAAGTTGATACTCGAGTTATGAAGACCCGTGTCCCTTGACACTACCAGTCTCGCATTTCTCATGTGTATAAAATATCCTTTTGATTGAAGAGATGTTGCATTTTCAACGTATAGAAGAAAAGTAGATAGCCTCGAACCCTTAACAAGGGTGTGGTTAATAACGCAGAAAAATAGGTACATTGCTGCGCATTGGTGCCTGACATTCTAGGATAAAAGTAGTTTACTATATATGATACAATTTACGGTTTGACAAATTTTTCGCTACGAACCGACTGCTATGTGCGAAACTAGACAAAGAGTGCTAATTCTAGTAGTACGATGAACGGTAAAATTTAATCATGCTGTCGGGGCACCAGTTTTATGGTGACGCATGTCTCTTAATAATGTGAAGCCCACCTTCTGATCAGATCATTAAAGTGATACTTGATGTTGTCATGATGAAAAATCACCACATGCGCTTGTTTTACTTTGTTAGCCGACGGAAAAGTTCAATGCATTGACCTGTTATTGGTTTATGCTTCGATATGATGGATCTATATTTCGTATACGGTTACGAATTTCGCAAATTCATTGGCGTATTGCTGTTCAACATCGTCAAACATTTTGGTCGAGTGTGAGCAAACGCGGCAACCACTTAGCAGACTACTTTTTTAACCCAATTTTTCATGTAAAATGTAATGTAGCCGTTTAGTTGAGAATCCTTTAGCCCTATATGCCTCACGCACATTTATTATCCGATTTCTGGCATAGAGACCTCTTCTAGGCACCTGTTAAAATATGGTAGTTTAAAGGAACAGTGTTGCGGAGAAATTTTTAAATAAACCTTAAAGTTTCTAATTAACAAGTTGCAGTAACTTTTTTTAAAATGATTTACACCATTAGGTGAATCTCTCTTTTCTTCCAGAAATTTAGTTTTCCCCATTATCTCCCGTATCATTCATAACCGCTCTCCAGATTAATTAACTGCTATTACCACTCAGATTATACATATTGTTTCTCCCTCTTATCTTATATAGCATTCCTTTACAAAAACAAACTAATCCTTAAGGTATACACAAGTTTCATTAACAATTAATTGCCTCAAAAGTTTAACCAATTTTTAATTGAGACTTAAATTAAATATTACTTTTTCTACTACTTTACCCACAAGTTTCTTGGTAAAATCTCTAAGGCATATTTCTATAGAAATTAACTTTCACGATTTCATTTATTTCAACTTTTAGTTAATTATAAAAAATTAACTCACCATACATCTAGCATTTGGCACTACTGCGCTCGCACTTCATAAGCGTGGACACTAAAAACTATTCTAACTGTGGGTATCAATTAAAACCGTCTGAAAAGTATTAATAAAGCAACAAATCAAAAATAAACCTCCGGCATGTTACACTCCAGCTGAATAGCTAGCTGTATTCAATATCTAGGCGAAACACTTAACTGCCAACTGGCAACGGGTTAAGCCACAAAATTCTTGCACATTTGGCAATCGTTGATTATGCTATACCCTGGTGGATTTGTGGTGTCTCTTAACGAAACGCAGACGATTCCCAGCGACTGCATGTGGTAGCAAAAAGTCTAACCGCCAAGAGTGGGGGGTTGGTCGCAGATAATGACGCAGTTGAAAGGGGTAAAAATATTATTGCAAAAATAAATATTTCAATTATTTGCACCTCGTCAAAATAATTTGCATATTCAATGAGGTAGGGAGGGTAGGAAACTATATATTAAGTTGATCATACTGTTTGTGGAAGTTGCTTATTATTGAGGAAGAAATGTATGAAGAGTTAGTCGTGATGGGAAAAACTCACTATATTTGGCAGCGAAATCGATGCCCTGATCAAATGAATCTAGAATCTCAAGTTGGTAATAATTTTTAACGACTCGATTCTACTTCCAAAGGACAATCGGCCTTAACTGAGGAATCAACGCCAAAAGTTATACGACTTTGTTATTAAACCAATCTTATACTACAAATTGCCTGTTCAAAGTCCTTAAAACTACTCCAACTAAGGCTATGTTCAAGACCCTAAACTGATAGCCCCCAGACATTGAGACAAAGAAGTTAGAAGCGAACACCGGAATGCCTTTAACCGCCATGAAGGTGTCGAAGCATAAGGACTTTATGGTCATGACAAAAGTTTAAATATAATCTATATAAGACCCCATAGCCTCGCGAGGGCGACAGTAATCTTTTTTCTACGCAGATGCGATCGGCAATTCTCCCGTACTCGAAAGTTTTGTTTGATTCAAAATATTCAGACTCTGCTTGAGTGTTATGAAAGAAACACCACATACGCTTGTTGTGCATTCAACTCAAAAAGAATAAATAATAACAGATAAAGAAAAAATGTTCAACAATTGTTGGAAGAGCATGAGAGCACGATTGTAGGGAGAGCACAACATTTTCACCGTATAGAATTCGACAGTCATGACGCTTCTTGTGCGACACACAAGCACACCATATTGCGTGCGTTCGGCTATGCATACCACTGGTGTGAGGTAGCACACGGATAACACAGTATCATAACTTATTTTCGATCCGGATTTTATAAAAATATGCCGGACAGAACCTACTATGATAATATCCTATACGGAAAGGGTAGGATGTGGAAACTTTTCGGAGATGTTGAATTTGCAACTTTCGATCAGAATCCAAGGAAACTAGAGCATAGTTCAGGCCATCAAAATAGTCGTAGACTAAATTCAGTGTCATACAAGGCTCTTCCTCATCCACACATCTTGCCCACATCTAACTTTACTTACTGCGCCCTTACAGACATTTTAAGCAGATAGAAGACATGAAAATTACCAAAATAAATTCTGAATAATATAAAAAAAGTTACACAAAATGTATATCCTTACCATAAAACACCGCATCGCATTGTAATTAATTCCTATTAAAGAGCGCAGAACAGATTCCTTCCTACCGCCCCCAGGCGAACGTCTACCTATTAATATGTGCGTTTGCTGTTCCTCAGTATTTTTTTTTTTTTTTTTGTTTATACAAATCCTCAATGTGCAACAACATCAGTCCTGAATGACAATTTGTCTGCTCAACAATTTCGCGTGAACGTTGGGGTGTGAGTACGTGTCACATGTTCTCATATCATCGGAAACAATGAAATGAGAAACGGTGACATTGATGATGATAATGACTTGCAGCGCTCGTTGTGCTGCAATGAATACGACGTGTATATAGACCAACACAATAACAACACTTCTTGCCAAGAAGCAGACTCCCTGCCTAAATACGCGCGATACCGACGCCCAACCACCTCTTGCCCCAAATGTAATTTGGTTCATCATCGTTTGGTATGATGTTGTGTGCAGCATGACTACTCGATGTGTGGCAGCAGATGAACAAGGTAACGATGAAGCGGAATTGGTAACGAAGGCGGAATAGGAAAATAACTGGCTACGGTGTTGCATTAACATTAGGTACCAGAATTCGCGTGTTTTTATTGTGTACACGGGGTTTCAAATGTTAATGACATCACATTGTGCGGTGTCTGACGTCACAGCGATTAGAGTGGAGCATAAAGGAAAAAGATGAAATTTTTTATTGAACCAAATCTAGCAAAATTTCTTGAGGTAACGCATAAGCGGTTATGTCTAATTTTTATATTGTATCTAAAATAGGATTTTGTGTGACGCCATATAAGTGGAAAAATTCAAAATCTTCAACGGAGTTTGGGTCTCCCTGCTCAGCTCCGTCCTTCAGGTTCGCCTTCAAACACCTTTCTCGCTGGAGCATTAACATCCATCCTGGCAACATGTCCCAGCCATCGAAGTGGTTGGATTCTGACTCTTTTAGCTACGTCGATGTCGTGGTAAAGCCCATACAGCTCATGGTTCATCCGATGGCGAAACTGGCCTTCGACACAGATAGGTCCATATATTTTTCGGAGTACTTTTCTATCGAATACTCCCAGGTTTTGTATGTCCGTTGTAGTAAGCACCCATGATTCGGCAGCATACAACAGAACAGGTAAGATAAGCACCTGGTATAGCTGTTTCTTAGTATTCCAAGAGAAGGTGGTGTTACTAAAGTGCTGCCGAAGTCCTTAGAAACATCTATTGGCTAGCACTATTCTCCGTTTAATTTCTTGGCTGACATTATTTTTCTTGTTGACGGAAGATCCGAGGTAGGTAAATTCGTCGACTACCTCAAAACAATAATTGTCAACGTTCACGGTGCGTCCCCATCGAGAGGATTCTTTGTTCGTCGAAATCATTATTTTTGTTTTGTCCTCGTTGACCGCTAAACCCATTTTTGCTGACTCCTTTTCTGGTGATGAGAAAACTGCAGTAACATCCCGCAGATTTCGGCCAATGATGTCTATATCATCGGCATAGGCTAGTGGCATGTGGCTCTTGTGGAATATGGTGCCAGATATGTTGACACCAGCCTTTCTCATCACCTTCTCCATAACTATATTAAATAGTGTACAGGACAGGATATCGCCCTGCCTGAGACCTCTTTCCGTGTTGAGTGGTTCAGACTGATAATTACCATTCTCAACCGAGGATTTCGTGTTGTCTAAGGTACATTTGCAAAGTCGAATCAGCCAATACCAAACTCAGACATGGCCTCATAAAGCCTATTCCTTATCGGAGAGTCGAAGGCAGCTTTGTAGTCGACAAAGAGGTGGTAGGTGTCGATCTGCTTTCCATGGGTTTTTTTCAGGATTTGTCGTTAGGTGAATATTTGATCCGTCGTAGATTTGCCAGGTCTAAAGCCGCACTGATATGGTCGAAACAAAGAGGACATCTATATATTTATATGTATTGTTGGAAAGGTCTAAGATTCTTCTTTCCAAAATCAAAACTCGGTTAAGAATTTACTCAGTCATAAGGCTTCAAGTGAGGAAAGTAAATGAAAACCGAGTTGTTAACCGTAAGTCTCTTGACTCGAACGGTGCTAGGTATTTTTGGTATACAGAATCATGTTGTACTCGACCAGACCTACAACATGCACCAGGTCACTCCCCCAGTTCCTCAAAATTGGTCATTTCTACAGCCAGGTGTTACTATAGATAGACTAAATGCTATGAATCAAATCCAGCATCGCATACATGCAAACTGCCGATAATGTCTGTATTAAAATGACGATCAATGCCAGCCTCGCGAGCCTATGGAATGCCAGTATCTAACAGTATAAGGGTACTTTCTTTATTCTTCATAGTGTAATGTAAAAACGATTCACTCTATTGAAAACACACGTATTGATATCCTCACATCCATCTCACATCCAGGTTATAACATACCTTAACATCATCCCAAGTGACTTGCGGTGGTGATAACAAGAACACCACCGACAGAGTTGAGGATGATGATGACAAAAATTTCATCACATATTTGTTTCCACCGCTGCGATTTTTATTTTTGCCTCCTATTGGGTATCGACAATAATGGCAAAACGAACATGAGCGCGTTGATTACGTGTTTTACGCTCATACTTTGATGTGCGAGTACAGGGTGCCCGAAAATCGATCATCGACAGATGTGACTGTACTGAAATTCAAATTTTTTTTGTAGAGTGTAAAATCTAAACCGTATAACCATAGGCTATAACATTATGTAGACGTTGATATCCCGGTCGTCCGACACCAATTTGATTCAACAGACCGAAGTCCGATTTAACAGACCGAAGTCCGATTCAACAGACCGAAGTCCGATTCTACAGATCGAAGTCCGATTTAACAGACGGAAGTCCGATTTAACAGACCGAAGTCCGATTCAACAGACGGAAGTCCGATTTAACAGACGGAAGTCCGATTTAACAGACCGAAGTCCAAATCAACAGACCGACGAAACAGACCGAACTATTATTCAACAGACCGAACTCCGATTCAACTGACCCAAGTCCGATTTAACAGACCGAAGTCCGATTTAACAGATCGAAGTCCGATTTAACAGACCGAAGTCCGATTCTACGGAACGAAGTCCGATTTAACAGACTGAAGTCCGATTTAACAGACTGAAGTCCGATTCAACAGACCGAAGTCCGATTTAACAGACCTAAGTCCGATTTAACAGACCAAAATCTGATTTAGCAGACCGAATTCCGATTCAACTGACCGAAATCCGATTTAACAGACCGAAGTCCGATTCAATAGACCGATGTCCGATTTAACTGACCGAACTGCTATTCAACAGATCGAAATCCGATTCAACTGACCGAAGTACGATTTAACAGACCGAAGTCCGATTCAACAGACCGAAGTCCGATTTAACAGACCGTATTCCGATTCAGCAGAACCAAGTCCGAATATGCAGACCGAAGTCCGATTTAACAGACCGTATTCCGATTCAACAGACCGAACTCCGAATAACCAAACCGAAATACGGTTCAACACATCGAAGTCTGATTTAACAGATTGAAGTCCGATTCAACGCACCGAAGTCCGATTCAACACAACGAAGTCGGATTTAACAGACCGAAGTCCGAATCAATAGACCGATGCACGATTTAACAGACCGAAGTCCGATTCAACAGACCGAACTCCTATTCAACAGACCGAAGCCCGATTCATTAGACCGATGTTCAATTTAACAGACCGAAGTCCGGTATTGTTGTTTGCCCTTGAAGTAATTGAAACAGTGTATGCAGATTGGGTTGGTTGGTGATATTCAAGAGTAAATGTAGCGCGAGTATATTATTGTTGGTTAGAGGTTAAAAGGTCATAATTGTGTAGTTAGCGCTAGAACCGTATATGTAGGAGGCATATATGTACAAACGACTTTCGTCACGTTAAATCAGTTTTTCAATCTCGTTTTAGCTCGGTGGTGGACAGTCTACTGGCTCATCGATGATTGACATGATTTCGTCATTTGCGCTGCTTTCGGGTACAAAAAGATTACAGCACATTTGGCGTGTCCCTGACCAAATTTCTATCTCAGTTTTTACTGTAGGAGATCCCTCTCCCATAACCTTTATATACCACATTTTGGTATAATTTTCGGGCTTCACCTCTATTGCTGTAATTTGAATCTCCCCCTGCTCTTAATAACACTCTCTTAACGCTCTAGTTATAATTGGCAGCATAGTTGCCTCGTATACAGGGTGCTTTTCATACACAATACATACTTCA
This sequence comes from Muscina levida, assembly GCA_964034835.1. Lineage (NCBI taxonomy): Eukaryota > Metazoa > Arthropoda > Insecta > Diptera > Muscidae > Muscina > Muscina levida. The sequence continues at coordinate 130,911,195 of OZ035880.1, read as the reverse complement.
TCATACCAGGACTTGCAATATACTGTCAATATGTTGAGAGTTGGTTGGAGTTGGCATTGGCTATCTCGGTGGTATGTATCTTAGTAATGTCCAGCTTTCTTTCCAATTGATTACGACCGTTTTTAGAACTGCTTAATCTCATATCTACTTTCCCTATAATAAGGTAGAGATCAGAATCATATTTGGAGCCCGCATTATACCCATGTCCTTGGCGCATGAGACATGCGCTCCATGGAATACAATGTGATCCATTTGGTGTATCTTATTTTTAACAGGAGATAACCATATCGTCTTGTGAATATCTCTGTTTTCAAATCTGTTTCCAATTACCAACACGTTTTGTTGCCGACACGAAGCTAACCACTCCGAATCCATTGTTAGAGATGTTGCTGTATAAGTCTAATACCTCTATTTGATAAATACTATAACAGCTAACTCTTCTCTATACTATTGTGTCTAGTAACTAGATTTCCATATTATTTTATTTAAACTTATTAACATGCCCGCCAAATAGATATACCCATTCTCTTACCGCACCCTGTAAATTCCGCAACACTCTCACCCACCCACACACACACACCCGCACCAGGCTTTGTTATAACAGTCGTTCTAAGAGTGTGTTAAGCAGTGATTTGTTGCACACGTCTGAGTCCTTATGTGTGAGATGATATGAGTGGTGGCGATGCTGTGGGCTGAGCCACGTTTATTTTATAACAATGAAGAACACCACTTGACTTTCATACGCTCTTCTTGTGTTTCTATGTCACATTATTATTGTGTTTTTTTGTTTTTGTTCTATTTCTTTTTTTGAAACTTGACTAAAATGTAACACAAACTTGTCGTACAGTAAAAAGAATACAATACATTGAACGTTTTACGTGTGACATTCATTCATTCATTTGTACGCGCGCTTAACATTATTTGTTATGCTGTACATGTTGTGTATGTTTACATATGTACTGACTGATGTTATTGTTGTAGCTACATAATTTTCTTATTACGAGTTTCTGTTTTTTGTGTGTGTGTTTTTTTTTGTTGGTTTAAAAGGAAGCATTATGTAATCAAACAGCCCTCAATGGAACGTGACCCAGCCAAAACCAGATATATCAAAGAAACGAAAATAAAGAATTTGATGAAATATTTTGAATACAATGGAGTGCCGCCACAGGATGTAATTGATTTACCCAGAAAAAAGGAAAACATTACACATTCTCACATGTTTAGGGGAAACAAATATAAAAGTTTAATACATCTTCTAGGGAAATCAATTTTGGACAACTGGTTCCTTAAGAATTTGAAAATATTGTTACTGAAATTAATAAATTTCAAAGTATATCTTACGTCTTTATACAAAAATTTTCTTTTCTTAAAAAAAAAATCACAAAATTTTAGATGAGACAGGATCGCGTGCACCGCCACCCATGATCGCCTATGCAATAAATGGCGAATCGATGTACCGTCATAGGTGGAGAAACAGTTTGCTGATTTTAATGGTGGTCGTACTATCATTGCAACAACGAGATGTCTATATTAGCCATTTTCGCCAATTGTTGCAAAAAACCCACAAAACATTTTATTATTTAATCTGATATTTAAAAGCAGTTGGTGACTCACAAGCTCCATGTGGTGGCCAACGATATTTCGTGATTATTTTATCTCGAATTAGCGGAAGATAGTGAGCGACGAACCACCCTGATGGTTAGGTTAGACACCCACCTTCAGGTCCTATGCAAACTATGACAACACAAAGAAAAATAAAGTAACAAACAGAACCCCCAAATAAGGACCAAAATTTAAGGACATACACTTGGAACGTCCTGACTCTTTATAGAGAAGGTGCCAATATAAGACCGCCTGATGTCCTCAAAAAATTCATTAAAATTGTCCTGTGAGATTTTATTGCAAAAATAGGAAGGGAAGATGTCCTAGGTTCATAGATCATCAAATTTAGCCTATATACCACCGATATAGGGCTAATGCTGGTTAGTTTCACAGCGGCAAGGAACGATGTAGTAAGTGACAACTTGGCTATTCTCCTATCAAAACACCAAAAATTAAATTTATCATGTAGTAATGGACTACAGGAATGCGTCTAGTATTATAGAAGTGCGCGCGATCCGCGGTGCTTACATTGCTTCGGATCATTAACTGGTTGCAGCTAAGGTGCGCACAAGAATGTGCAGAGCGACAAACTCTCGTAACCAATCACGAAGAAAACTTATAATCGCGAAGCTGCGAGTTCCAGAGATAGCCAATGCCTACTCCAACCAGTTCACCCAACTACTAAGACACAACGCCTTTACTTTTACGTTCGCGATACACAGCGGCAGAATATTGCTCATTTTATTTTAAGCGCCGCAATAACCCTGTTTGGATATTAAAAACGGCGCTCAGGCAAATCCTGGTACAATAAAGAATGTCGCATTGTGTCCTAGTAACTGAATGCTGACTACAGGGCAATGCTACAGCCAATTTTAAGCCGTGATGTTAGGGAACCGCACAAGGAGATAGTAAAACAGGCGAACCAACTATATAAGCAAAAAAATACGTTAGAGAGAGAGAGAGAGAGAGAAGATGTAGACAAGTACAGGGATAGAGGTGATGACTAAAAACTCTACCAGAAAGTATATGTAAAAGGTTACGGTACTGGGCCCCCCTCCTGTAAGGACAAGAATGGAAATCTGGGAACAGATACGCAGAGCGTGCTGCATATATGGTGAGAACACTTCCTGCAACTGTTGGTTACGGTTAAATAATATAGAAGTATGCCGACGGTATACTGAGTATGCAGAGTTCCTCAAGTCCTCCTTTGCACTGTTTGGCTTAGCGAGAGCATGCCCGATTATTGGATTCTGCACCGCGCTGAAAAAAATGATCCAAGTGTGTGCTCCAACTACAGCGGGATAAGCCTTGCGCATATAAGATCCTGTCGAGTGTACTAAGTGAAAGACTAAAGTCAGTGTTATCCCACCTGATCTGGCCTTATCAGTGTAGCTTTAGAGCTGGTAAATCACCAACTGACCAGATATTCATACTACGCAAATCCTGGAAAAGACCCAAGAAAAGCAGACCTACACGTACCATATTATCGTCGACTATAAAGCTGCTTTCGACATCCCGATATGGCAGGAATTACTCGTAGCCATGGCTGAGTTCGGTATACCCAGACCGACACGAAGTCTTCAGTGAAGATTGGCAAGAACTTCATAAGCAATTTTATACCAGACGAGGCCTAAAACAAGGCGACAGCCTAACGTGTGATCTCTTCAACATAGTGATGTAAATGATAATGGGGTAAGTTGCAGTAATCACGAGAGGCACGATATTCAAGAAAATCCACATGCTACTCGCGTACCATGATGACGTAAAAAACGTTCAAAAACTGCGGGATGTGACTGCAGCCTTCTACATATTTCAGGAGGAATGGGTTTAACATTGAATGAGGACAAAATTAAGGTATTAGTTTCAACGAACAAAGAATCTACTCGTTTGGGAAGCTGAGTGAACGTTGACAATTACAATTTTGAAGTGGTAGATGATTCCAAGTTTATCTAAAGAAAAAACTAGTTTATTCTTCAAATAACGATGAGGAGGAATTAGTTTTATATTTTAAAGTAGTAACATTTTTTGTTTAAATTTAACTAATTTTATGAAGAAATTATATTTCTTAAAAATTGGATTACTTGCTATTAAAGGCTAGCGCAAATTTAAAGTGTTAAAACATTTGATTCATGAAGCCATAACCAATTCATGACATGCCATGACAACGGCAGCACCAATTTATGCAATGTCATTGACAACGCAATCGCCGATTCATACCATACGATGGTATTATGCAAATTTCAATACAAAAGATAATTCCAAAGGACATGGCGTCAGGTGTCATGGTGCAAAGTGAAACCTGCATCTTAAGCCGACTCCAACTTCCACATAATGACACCTGTTGTATGTATGGATGAAAATTTTCCAGCTCGAAAAGTGTTCAACAAAAGAACTCGATAAACGCCGCCGAAGAGGGTATACATAAGTGAAGTAGTAATACATAGATTCCGCTTTCAATAAAATCAATAGCTTCGATTTTGAAACCCGGAGAAGAACCCTGCTTGCTAATACATACTACTACGGACTAATCAAATTATTAAGTGGCAGAGCCATCTCTCGACAAACAAAAATCCAGCTATACCAGATACTAATTCTATCTGTCCTGATTTAAATCGCAGAATCATGGGCAATGACACAAGTGGATCAATCGTTTCTGACCGTATTCGAGAGTTAGACTACTCCGTTAAATATATGAACCCATCATCTGTAACGGAGAGCATCGATGTCGAATGAATCATGAGCTGTACGAGATAATATTGACATGATCAAACGCATTAAGGTATAGCGTTTGCATTGGCTAGTTATACGCATGGATGAAAATGTTGCAGCTCGAAAAGTCTTTCACAATAAATTCGATGGACGGAGTAGAAAAAGAGGAAGTTCTAATTTATTCGATGCATTGCGCAGTAACCAATTCATGACATGCCATGACAACGATAGCACCAATTCATGCCATGTCATTGACAGCGCAATCGCCGATTCGTACCATGTTATGGTATAATGCAAAATGCAATACAAAGGATAGTTGCAAAGGTCATGGTGTCAGGTATCGTGGTGCAAAGTAAAACTTGCAGCTCAAGCCGTCGCCAACTACCACGTAATGGCACCTGTTGTAGAAATGGAAGAAAATGTTCCAGCTGGAAAAGTCTTCGACAAAAAACTCGATGGACGGAACAGAAAAAGAGGAAGTTATAATTCATTCGATTCATTGAGCAATAACCAAATCATGACATGCCATGACATTGACAGCACCAATTCATGCCATGTCATTGACAACGCAATCGCCGATTCATACCATGTTATGGTATAATGCAAAATTCAAGACATAGGATAATTGCAAAGGTCATGGTGTCAGGTATCGTGGTGCAAAGTAAAACTTGCATCGCAAGCCGACTCCAACTTTCCCGTAATGGCACCCGTTGTAGAAATGGATGAAAATGTTCCAGCTGGAAAAGTCTTCGACAAAACAATCGATGGACAACGCAAAATAAGGCGACCAAAACTCCCCTGAAAAGACCAGGTTACTAAGAACCTTACAGAACTTGGTGACCTTTCAGATCGAAACGCGTATAATACTTTTCTACGTGCCGCATCGATTGTATGGGAATGCTAGCTTAGTAAGTTAATAAGTACTTAAAAGCTGGATACCAGAAGTCACTATATTTACTATTTTATATAAATACTTCGCCAAAAGAATGCTATGTATAAAGCGGGTACCGCGTTTGCCCACTGTTTCATAAAACATAAATGTGTTCATAAATCAGAGCTGGTTTATAAAAGTTAAGGCGAAAAAATCACTCTTAAACATATCAATGTATTCCCCAACCTTAGGTACGATCCAATAATACGTAGAACCACCTCCCCAACAAAAACTGGCGGATTGCACAAAAATACCTCCTTCTAATTATTGACACCATTAAGTGAAAATCAATAGTGGTTTACAGCAAATAAACATTTTCATATTTTGATATTCCCTACAAGCTACCCCTCAGCCGGCGGCACCTTGCATTCCTGACCAACCTCTGTGTATTATGCAGGCTCATTAAATATACTGCCTCCGCCATAGAAATTGATTGAAATGCGTAACGAACTAAAACCGCCCACAAAATGTATTAAAGAAATTTGTGTGGAAAGAACAGAAGAACAGAAAAAAAAACACGATAATAATATCCCAAAATAGGATAAACGTAATTTCAATTTAACGTACAATCAAATATTTAATAACAACGACGAAAACAGCGATGTCCAAAATCAATATGCTTTTCTATATAAACAAAATGAATTTCATGTCAAAAATGGACAATAACACAAATAATGTTAATAATAACAATAATGCGAGAAGTAATGATAGTGGGAAATTAAATACATATACACAAGTAAATGTATGTAAATCTATACATATATAAATGTACATAACAGAATATATTTGGACATACATACGGATATGTGTACATACATATATAGATATCATACAATGTTTGTCATGCCGTCATATAGTATGTCCGTACTAACTATGTCCTTAGTGGTGTTGTATGGTATGTGTTGGTGAATTGCTGCCCCCGCGTAATTTACTGGGATTGGGCAAATACAAATCCCGGAAAATAAAATCCTCTAACAGTAGCGGGGGAGTAGTTGCGGGTGTGTCACAACAACATGTAAACGAATCAACATAAATCAAATAAATCATGTTGAGAATTGTCAAAAATAAACAAATACCAATCCACCGACACTTAAATTGAGTAAACAAGACCCCAACATAAACATATGTATATTGTCCTGTTGTGACATAGGACCGTTATTTTGGTGTGATGAGTTACGGATAAAGCGTTGTGTGTGTGTGTTGTTAAGGGACAATATGCGTTTCTTCTTCTTCGATTCGTTGCACTAAGTTCTGCAAGGTTCTCAGTAATCTGTTCGTTCTAATGGAGTGTTGTACGCCCTCTTCTGTGCCGTTTATCGAGTTTTTTTATTGAAGACTTTTCGAGCTGTAACATTTTCATCAATGCCTACAACAGGTGTCATTACGTGTTGTTAGAGACGGCTTGAGTTGCAAGTTTCACTTTGCACCACGGTAAATGACACCATGACCTGTGGAATTATCCTTTGTATTGAATTTTGCATCATACCATAGCATGGTATGAATCGACGATTGCATTGTCAATGACATGATATGAATTGGTGCTGTTGTTAACATGGCATGTTATGAATTGGTTATTGTTTAATGAACCTAAGCGAACAAACATTAACATAAGCGAAAAATATATAAGGTAATACTATGTTTGGCCTGAGAGCGCTCAACCCTTTGGGGTTTTTACTGTACTGGCTGGTGGCTTCACCGCGAACTGGGAATTCCTCACCCTCCAGACAATGACCCAAAAAATGTCTCAAAGTATAATTACAAATTGTCATCTTTAATCAGCTTTATTATAAAATCGCAAACTTTTCCAAATTATTTTCAAATTTGTCAAATTCAAATTGGGGCAAGGTCTGGACTTTTTGCTATCCCAAGGACATTAGTTCATATAGTATAAGTCCTTGCCATTGTGTCCTTAGTTTTTAATCATCTGCTTAATCATTACTGCGTAAAATTGTCCAAACATTTAAGAAACAGGTAAATAAGTTTAAGTCGGGTAAACTGACATACACCCTCCCCCCAGTACGCGAAGGTGCCCGAAGAAAGGGTTGGCTAGGGTTAAATTTGTTCCCGAATACTGTATCTACTTAAGGCATAACTGGCAATGACATGGCATGAATTGATGCTGTCGTTGTCATGGCATGTCATGAATTGGTTATTGTTTAATGAATCGAATAAATGAGAACTTCGCACTTGCGCGATTTTTTTTTTTAAATATAAAACTAATTCCTCCTCAGCGTTATTTAAAGAAAAAAAATCGTATATTTCTTTTTTGTATATAAACTTTAAATTCGTTTAAGACACAATCATACGTTTGCGTGTAATTGCAATGCCATTTTTGCCTCTCAAAAATTTGCTGTTCTTATGTCCATCGTGCCAACGTTAGAACCTTTTGTTATGTTAGATATGTCCGTGCGTAGGTGTTTGTACACATATGTCTGTTTGTGTTGAAGTGAATGTCTACACATTTTGACCACAAATGTTTTTTTTTACAAAAATAACAGCAAAACATTGACAATCAACTGAAATATATTCACATCTATTATTGCATTAGGGTGAAACTATATATGTATTTTTTACATATACAGTTTCTGTTTCTATTTTCTGTATAGGGTTCGAATTTAATGCTAGATACATACGAAGCAACACGTGTGTAACTGTGTTGCTCATTGAAATATCAAAAAATTTTGATATTTTTGATCGGTTGCTGCAACACGTTGCTTTGAACGGTTGCCTCGTGTGTATCTTGCTTATGAGCTTTCCTCTAACTGTAGTCTGAAGTATCCTTAAATGTTTCACGTATCCACAAAGATATTCAACCTAGCCGAACTTTAACGTATAAACACCTCTTCAATAATGTTTCTGTTGACACTCCTCGTCATCTGAACTTAGGTTAGGTTATTCTTTTTGTTTTCATCCAACAAACTACAGTCCCTGTAACTATGAGCAAATAAAACGCTTTCCACATTATCTAGTCATTGTTGCTATAACAAGATATCTGGAGCAGAAGATGAGAATAAAAAAGATAAACTCGTTACTTGATTCCACACAGAACGTCCACAGTAATTGTCCCATATCGCCGTCTCCATCGCCGTCGCATCGTAGTCATCATCTACTCATATACTAACGACGACCTTCCTTATATAGTAGTAGACCAAAAGGTTATGTGAGGTTACCAACAACTTATTTACTTAGCAAGTGAAGTGAAAACAACGTTAAGCAAACAGGACGATTTCTTTATTACGTATCTTAGCCTTGTGCCATTTGACTTTCTGTGTGTTGTGGTGTTATGGCGATTTTTGTGTGATTTTCTCCCTTAGGGATTTTAACGTTTGCTCGTTTTTTTCTGTTGTTTTTTTGATGATTTTGTATCTTTTCTCAATTTTTGTCACTTCTTGATTGTCTTTAATGTAATTTTCTACATGATTTTCTTGTAAATGGTTGGTATTGCTGCTGCTGTTGTTGTAGTTGTTGCCGATGATGTCCTAACACTGTCGTCATAAGGGAATTGTATGAGTTTCTTGTTGTTTCTCTTTTGTGTTTTTGCTAAACCGATAAAAATCCAAACTAAAAAAGTTTTCCATTCCTTTCCAAAATGATAATCGTTTAACAACAAATGACAGACCTTTTCCATTATATTGAACGTTTTCTGAGATATTATTGTTAATAGTGGTGTAGCAGACCCAGAAAAAAATGTGAGTTGGTCTAAAACAAATGCTGAAAATTTATATTGTTAAAATTCTAGGAGTTACGTTTAACTCCTGCAATTAAGTAAGACAAGGAAAGAAGGTGACTTTTAAATTAACACTTTTATCATATTGTTACCCTATTTATATTGAAAGGACTTATTGATACCCTTCCATTGTGAACGTGCACCCCACCGCATTCGTCTCTCACTGCAATGTGTTCTCTAGTACACCACAATGTTTATCGACTTATGAACAGAAACAGAGATAGAGAGAGTAGCGAGGCTGGTTATGCAGCTAGACTAGAGCGCGCAAAACAATTACAAAGAATTATTACCTATGGGTTTATTGCACGACACCCGAATTTTATCTATAACGTAGAAATCGGCGATCCCCAGTGACTACGTTATAGGAAAGTTCGACTATATGCACAACGTATGAGTAATATTAATTTTAGGCGAATTTTATATTAATCATACGCATATCGTTCCAATATTTTGTATTTATGGTTTAATAACACTGTGCAACAGCCAATCTGGGGGGTATGAAATTCCAAATCAGGGTAAAGGAACTAGGTCTCTATAGTAAAACCCCCAAAGGGTTTGACGTTATGTACAATTCAAATGAGAAATCGTCAATGGTTCTTGAATTACAGCTGAAAAACTTGGCGAAGACACTTTAAGATATGCAAAAAATATAAAAGGTCATAAAAAGTTTGGCGCTAAAGCCTTTGGGAGTTTTAATATAATAACCTAAAAGCTGCACCCGGACTTGAAATTTTTCACCACCCAAACAATGACCTCGAAAAAAATTCCACAATATACCACAATATAATTGAAAATTTTTATCGTCTTTAGTCAGCTTTATAATAAAAGCGCAAACTTTTCCAAAATATTTTCAAATTTGTCAAATTCAAATTAGGGCGAGGTCTGGACTTTTTGCTATCCCCAGGACATAAGCCCCCATAGATATCCTTGGCATATTGCCCATAGTTTCAAATCATCTGCTTAACCAAAACAGCGTAAAAGGCTAGGGATAAAATAGTTCTCGAATACTGTATTCAGTTAAAGCATTACTGAATACAGAGTTTGGGTAAGATTGCTTTAGGCGTAGTGATATTACTAGCTTTCCCGGCTCGCGTTGTTTCACCCGTACTTACAATGAAACTTCTTATGACTTCTAACAATACATGTAAAATGCAAACGCTTTATAAGACGAACGAACACTCCATTGATGTGATTCTAGTTTTATGCCATTGGTCTGAGTGATTGTACCGTTTTAGTCCTTTTTTATCTCTAAAAGTGCGAATTTCAAAAGAAACATTCGTATCGCACAACTAAAATGGACTGGTACCCCCTCTATAGAAAACATGCCCATATACGATTATAGCTTTAGCCATTTGGTCTGGGTAATGGTACCAGTTTTATCCCTATTCGGCTATTTAACCCCTAAATGTTCGAAATTCTAAAAACCCCATCTGGCGGCTCTCTAACTCTATAGGGAGCAATTCTATATACATTTTCGTAATCCTTCCTTTAGGTATTTAATCTTGGTGATATCATCAGTTTTATCCCTTTTTCGGTATTGTTACAACTAAAGAACGAATTTTGAAAAATTACTTCACATCGCACAACTAAAATATTCACTTACATTTTTGAGACTATACCTTTAGCCGTTTAGTACCAGTTTAATCCCTTTTCGGCCCTTTTTACACCCAAAAAGGTAAGAATTTCGAAAACACTCCTTGTTTCGTTCTAAATACATACGGAACAAGCCTATATAAATAATCATGATTACATCATTAGCCGCTTGTCCCTTATTGGTAATTTTTACCCCCAAAAGGTACGAATTTCCAAAAATCCTTTCTTAGCTAATGTTTACTCGAAATGGGAAATAACCATCCCAAATTTCATCATCCTCTCTGCAGGCAGTAGAAAATTTTAAATATATAGATTATGCAAATTTTATTACAATCGTTCTATTAATATGATCGACATAATCATTTTCAAAAGGGGTGTGGCACTGCCCATTTCCCAGCGAGACGTAATCCCCCATTGTACCATTTACATATGTAGGAAATCTAATCTTCATACCTTATGTGGCTTGTAAAATATGAACGAGTGTAATTTTGATTTGTGTGGGTAATGCCACGCCCCTTTCTCTAATTATGTTTTCTTGTATCCTATGGTAGAGGCCCAACGGACAGTACTACACAGTGAACATTTTATTGCAATCGGTCCATTTATTTCGCCGAGATAACGATTTTTCCAAAATGGGCGTGGCACCACCCATTTTCCAGCGAGACGCAATCCTCCTTATACCAGTAACATATATACCAAATCTCGTCTTCATACCACTAAAGGCTCGTGAGATGAGACCGATTGAAATTTCGGTTTGTGTGGGCGGTGCCACGCCCAATTGTCCAACTATGTTTTCATATAGCCTATGATAGAGACCCTATGGACAGTATCAAACAAAGAAAATATAATTGCAATCGGTCCATTTCTTTGGCCCATATAACGATTTTCTAAAAAGGGGCGTGGCATCGCCCACTTTCCACGAACAAAGTGTTTTTTCTTACACGACCAATATACGTACCAAATCTCGACTTCGTTCCTATAATGGTTTAAATAATACAGTCATTTCAAAATTCGAGTTGTATGGGGCGGTGCCACGCCGATTTTACCCCCTTGGAGTCTTAATTTCCAAAAATCCCTTCTCATTGCACGCCAATGTCATAAAAGGAAATTACATTCCAAATTTCACGGTTCGAGCTTTAGTCATTTGGGCTGGGGAGTGATCAGTCAGTCACCCAAGCCTTTTATATATATAGATTACACGAATTAAAAATGGGGCGGGATAAAACGTTTGTATGGAAGGTACCAGAAGGGTAGTGGCTAGACTTCCAATTTTTTCTCTTAAACCTTCTCCAGTTATAGTTTTACAAAATATAGAATTTGTGCACGTTCGCGTTGTGTGTTTTAATATTATTACTCGATTTCTAAAATGGGGGCGGAATGGTACATTTGTATAGGAGGTACCAGAAGGGGCGTGGGTGTACTTTCAATTCTTTCTTCAAAACTTTAGAGGATTAAGCTCCAGACTGCTAGTTATAGATTAACAAAATAAAGAATTTTGAAAAGATTGCGTTGGATATATTGCTATTATTACGTTGCGTTGGTTCCATTACATTGATATTATTACTCGATTTCTAAAGTGGGCTAAATGGTACATTTGAATGGGAGGTACCAGAAGGGGCGTGGCTATGCCACATTTTTTCTCCAAAACTTAATCCAGTTATAGCTTTACTAAATACAGAATATATGCACGATCGCGTCGGGTGTATTGATATTGGGAGGTACCAGAAGGGGCGTGGCTAGACTTCCAATTTTTTTACTCAACTTTATCCTGTTATGGCTTAACAAAATACAGAATTTGGGTGCGATCATGTTGGATGTATTGCTATTATTACTCGATTTCTAAAGTGGACGGAATTGTACATTTGTATGGGAGGTTCCAGAAGGGGCGTGGCTAGACTTGCAGTTTATTTTTCCAAAACTATGTCCTGGGGACCGGCCGTGGCGTATGGGTTAGAACACGCGACTACCATGCGGGAGATCCGTGGTTCGATTCCTGGCTCCAGTCATCTACATTTTTCTTCCATTGCCTCGATATTGTCGATAGCAACTTGGAAGTATAAGTGTCGAGATAATCGGCATGTCTAGTAAAAGCTTCTCAAACAGTGACGTTCGCATTCGTCGATAAACAAGTAGCTGCCGTTTGTTGTGAATCTAAAATAGAATGCGTGTTAATTCACAACAACGCAGGAGCAACCTATACCTCATTCATGGGGTGTAAAGGGAATTCAAGTAAGTATGTCCTTTTATAGCTTTAATAATTCCAGAATTTATGCACTGCTGTATTGATATTATTACTGGATTTCTATAATGGGTATAGGAATGTACATTTCTATGGGAGGTTCCAGTAGGGGCGTGCCTATGTTGCCCATATCGGGATTGCATATGGTAAGTAGTGAAGGGAAAATATTAAAGTTTCAAAACAATTGGTTACGTCATTCGGGTATAATAAAATACAATTTGTAATTTGTATGGTGGACTGAACTTGTTTGTAATCCAAGTCAATTGGAATTTCAATGTCCTTGAACGTTTTTCCTTAATTTCAAATTTTTATTTTCAAACTTTTTCACTTTTGATATACATTCGCATATCAACCAACAATTTTTGTCGGGTGTAGTTCAACTACAATTCTATCCTTCATATATGAAATAACATCCCAATGTACATTAATGAAATCTTTACTCGTCCAGCCTTGACAGCTTAACGAGGATAACTGGTGAGGTTTTAGGATACATATAGATGACATTAACAAATCATTATGTTTATTTTGTGCGGTGACATCATTTATCATTTCATTGGTGTTCAATATACTCTCACATCTTATAAAAGCACACTAAAACAAAGTAGTGTCGGTATATTAAGGGAGTAAGTGTAATAGGAAACTTCGTCGGATTTCCTGTTCTTTGCACAATTTACAGGTTTATGTGTAAAATTGTTTCAAAAATATGTGGTTTTTAAACCATTTACATAAATGTCTAAGAATTTAACAAATAAATAAGAAATTTTCCTTCAACGATTCTTATAAACTTACCTCTTTAAGAAAGCTACTTCAATGTAGCATAATACCAAAATAAAAAATATACATTGCGCTGCTTCATGATCAACTGAGAGCGTTGGGAAAATGAGAATTCGCAATTTTTTTCGGGGTTGTTTTGCTTAAACAGCCGCCGTTTCACTATTTTTTAACCGATTTTCAAAATTCTTTTTTTTAATAAAAGGTGAAAGGTGAGTCACAGCTTTACAACAGATGTAAGCTTTTGAAAATCGGTTTACAAAGAGAAGACTTATGAATTTTGGAACTTGTAATTTTAGGAATATCGTCATTTCACTTAATTTGCTATAAAAACATTACTTAACGAAGTGACCAAGAAAAACTAAAAGTATCACTTTACTCTATGGACTCCAGTCTAACAGAAATGCTACATGAGAACCCCTGTATATTTTGTGTGTAGCACAGTGTAATCAAATATTTTCTGTTTGCATTAATTTAGTGACATTTTCATTACTGATTATTTGAAATGTTTGTGGCATTGACAAATGTTGGGACAAGGGCGAAAGGACCATTGAAAAAGGGGACGAAATAGAAAATCTAAAACTTATAGGGTCAACATTATACAATCTTTTAGAGTGTAATGCTGTGATTTAGTTTCAGAGCCCACCAAACCCTTGGATGGGTGTTACCCAAAGGCGTGGCAATTTTGAGTCCCAACTTTGAGATTTTCTTTATTTTGGCTTGGTACCAGAAGTCAGTGACCTTCATGTTGCTGCAACTACTCCTTCTATTTTTGTCCCATCGATGTATAAAGACAAAGCAATGGGCGCCCGCCCCACAGCACTTTGTTTATCGACTTAAGAAAAGAGACAGGGAGAGAGTAGCAGAACTGGACGCGCCCCCTTTTATACAAAAATGTATCAAAGGTGCCATAATGACGTAATGGCTTTATTTCACTTCATCTGTCGTGGTAAAGACATATGGTGTAATTTTCCAATCGAATGGGAAATAAGGCTATTTGACTTTATTACCTATGGCCTTATTGCACAGCGCACCGTAAATTCAAAATTAGTAAAATCTTTTCGCCAAGTCATTATGGAACTCCTATGACACAATTATAGAAAATATTATTACCTCCACTGACAGCCAGAGAAATAAACATTTCATCTCTATTTTAATTCTTGCTCCCCCTTATTTGCTTCTTTGATTTCATTAAAAACTTAATCGTTTGGAATTCATTTTCAATTTTCCCGGAGCATTTACAGTTTTACTTTAGTTGATGTCCGTAATTTTTTTTTTCTCACTCCATTTTAACATTTAATAAAACATCTCGTTTTTAATTATAAACTTTACGTTATCGTTGACTGTCATCGCCAATAAATGTTGCATTGGCTACCACAAATTAAATAAATATTCACATAGAGAGCTTAAAAACATATGGATATGAATACTCATGTATACATATGTATATGAATGCATATTTATATGTATGCATACAATATTCATATCATTCTCTATATATAGACTGAGTGTGAGTATAAGGATACACGCACGCGACACTGTATGTGATTTGTATGTGCAACAACATTAATGTTATTAATAATATGAAAAAAATATCGCATTTAAATTCTGTCTTTCTGTGCAAGAAATATCCAATAACATGTGCAGAAGGAAGTCATAAATATATGAATATGTGTTGAGACTTTTCAGGATATCCAGAACAGTGACGGGGGGAGGGAGGAAGGATAAAGGATAAACATCATTCTTGCTTGATATGAATGGCATATCATTGCAGTCGTATGAGTAATTGTAAATCCTTAAAGTGTTGTACACGATCAAAGTGTCCATCATCGTTCAGTTGCCCTGAGAGATGACAAGTACGAGTAATTTTCGATGAGTCGCTGTTGAAACCGGCCAACGGTACAGATGAAAAGGACAATAGGTTAATGCAATGATGAAGCACAAAATGGATGTCAAAATTGTAAGATGATATTTTGTGTGCAGACATGTAGCTGAAGCGGTGGTGCTTTATATAGGTCTGGGCATATGAACTGATTCTTATTTAAGGTTAAAAGAAAAATGTAGTTTTCCTTTGTATCTCGTAAATGAGATATGAAAGAGCCTCTCGCTTTTGAGTGGGTTAATGTGCGTCTAGCTGAGATCTCACGCAACAATACCTACAGTTTAACGGAGTTTATGAACGTCACCTTTTTGTAAAGTTTTCTTTAGACAAATGCCGTTTGAATTGTCTACTCTAAGTTTGTTTGTTGACAACATCATGTAGGCTGCTGTTTCAAGTTATGCACAATAGGGCATCGATTTATATGGGATGAAAAATAACATCGAGGGGTAAAGCACAAAAGTAATCTGCGGGTAATTGTAAAAAAATTTATACAAGAAAGCATATGTCTAAAATAAACACAAATATTTTACCTTTAAGCAAACAAAAATTTTCAATACAGGAATGGTCTTGAAAATCTTCGGAATAGTTTTATGAACACCTCCAGTATAAGTATTATACCCCTACCCAACGGGTAGGATGGTATATATCATTTGATACGACCCAAAAGAGTAACACATAGACGGGGTCAGTTCAGCAGTCTAGGTTTCTTTGAACCAAAATCGATTCATGACTTTTAAAGTCGTTTGATCTATGTCTGTCGGTCTGTCTGTCGGGCTGGTACGCTTGATAACTTTCGAAAGACGTAACCAATTGTTTTGAAACATACATTTTTTCCAAAACTACTTACGAGATAGCATATGGGCTACAAGGCCACGCCCATTCTGGTACCTCCCATACAAATGAACAATCCTATACCCATTATAGACATCGAGTAATAATATCAATACATCCGACGCCCCTTTTTAGTACCTTCCATACCCACTTTAGAAATCGAGTAATAATAACAATACACCCAACGCGATCATACCCAAATTACTATAACTAACGAAAGTTTTGGAGAAAAACAATAGCAGTTTAGCCACGCCCCTTCTGGTACCTCCCATACAAATGTATCATTCCGCCCACTTTAAAAATCGAGTAATAACATGATTACACCAAACGCGATCGTGCCCAATATCTGTATTTTTGTGAAGCTATGAATAGATAACATTTTTGTAGAGCAAATTGAAAGTCTAGTCACGCCTCTTCTAGTACTTTCTATAAAAATTTATCATTTCGCCCACTGTAGAAATCGAGTACAACTTACTTAATTTCCCTTTACACACCATGAATAAAGTATGGGAAATCGAGTAACAATATCAAAATACCCAAACCAACGCGGTTAACAGGATAAAGTTTTGGAGATTAATTGGAAGTCTAGATTGAAGTCAAGGAATACAATAGCAAAATTGCATAATGTCTGGATTGACTTAGGTGATAGGTTAGGTTAAGCTAATTGATCAACCGTCTTCAGCATAACTTTCCTGAGTCCTAGTATAGGTACCCTTGTGATACCATTAAAAATTCTCGCACAAATTTTTCCTACTCTACGTGGTCAAGCTCTCTAGCCATTTCGTTGCTCTAATAAAGTCGTGAAAGATACACAGATCGTATTTTGATAGATATTGATCCTATGGGCGGGACGAAGCCCACTCATTATTTGTTAAAATTTCAGCCTATTATTTCTTCTAGACATACAACAACATACAACAACAGTCATGGTTTTTTGTTATATTAGAACTTTAAACGATGCACAGTGGCACAAAATTCAATATCGCTGGCCAAAGGTCCAACTTTTTGTTATCACCGACATCCAAAACTATTATTACGGCTGTTATAACGGTTTCTTTTAAACGGGGCGTGCCATAGCCCACTTTCACCCTGGCTGTAATTTATACTGTGCCAACAACTCATACCAAATATAATTTTTATACCTCTTATGGTTTATGAGATACAGCCGTTAAAAGGTTAAATTTTTATACCACGTCCACTGATCCGATCCCGCCCATTTTTTGTTAGATCACGAACTTTGCTGCCAAATACACCCACACAAGGCGATTCGAGAAAAAGTCCTCCAGATATTGCGATTTCAAAAATAGAGCGGTGCCACGCCCACTTGATATATTAAAAATTACAGCACCCTATTTTTACTACCGACCACACAGCTACATTCGGTGAAAATTTCAAAAAGATCGGTCAAACCGTTTTCAAGTCTATACGGCACTACAAAATGCAAACAAACATAGACAAACTTATTTTCATATATATAAATTTGACCTTTGACCTCTTTGGAGCACGGCTTGAAGTTGATCGATTTTTATCAAATTTAAAAAAAAAACAATTTTTTGGTTGAAATTCAAAATATTTAGACGTTGAAATATTTGAGACGTTACAAAAAATATTCACTTTAATGTTTTTAATTTTATTCTTTTCACAGCTAGTGCTAAAACAACTCTAACTCACTCATAATTGCATCAGTAGTATTAGTATCCCTAACCTATGTCCTTATAAGTCTTACTTCATCAACACAAATATGTCATTGCACCGAAGTAAAACAACAAGTACGCTAACAAGCATACCGTATATTCCCACAAACGAATTTGCTTTTGCTTCCCTTTCCTTTCCCTATCCCCGTCATCATTCACTTTACCCATTAGCCCGGAGTCAAAAAAAGATTTTCAAACAAAAAAAAAAAAAAACAGAGGAATAAATTTAATTTGAAACACATTTAAATGGTTTACAATTTCCCCTACCGTTAAGAATAAAAACATTCCCTAGAGCAAGACATAAATAAGTTTTCGAGAATACAGAAAAATCTAATCTGTAAACATTGTAACACAAGTATACTTTATATATTGTGTCTTTGAAAAGACTCGCAGTGAGAGAGTGAGAAACAGAGTGCAAACAGATATCGAGGGGTATATTGTCCCCTTTCTATACTTTCTTTTAGAATTTGAAGACAATTGCACTTAATTTTTACAACTGTTATGCGATGAATACTAGTCGAACGCTTATTGTGCTGCTACTTTATGTCCCTTCTCCTATACTCCGAGTAATACTATGTAAGTACTCAAACATTCGCATAGAAAGAATGAAAGAAAGAAATATTTCTTTTGTTGCCTCGAGGAGATCGTTAAGTTTTAGCAAATACTCATCGTCATTGTAACTCTAAAGAACTCAGCAGCGTGTAACGAGTAACTCATACTGTTATCAGGATGTTAATACATAGATACAATGTTGTGCATTCGTTCATATGTATATGTGGGGGTGTGTACAAAGTACTGCAGTAAGCAGAAAGTTAGGTGAGGTGGCATCAAGCTAATGATTTTATGTTGTTTTTATGAATTAAAAGAAAAAACCCCTTTGGTTACGTGCTGAGTATATAATTCGTATGTATGTTTTTGCAATTACAAAAGCGTTAGCGTGAAACGTACATAAGGTGTATGTGTGTAATTGTGATGAATGCATTAAACATCTCTAAGATATTTGTGAGATTCAAAAACATTAGACATTTTTAAGATATGCAGAGCCTCGGCAAGGGCCTAAGTGGGTGGAATGATAACATGATATTAGATTATTGATATCAACAACATTGCTAAGGTGAGTGCTATCTCTATTACTAATGTATCTCAACACCAATACTTTTCTAAAGACGATGGACAAAACGTGCTGCACAAATGTTGCATATGACGAAGCACAAATAGTTACTGAAAAGGTTCCTAAACTACTATCTGAGATTTTGGAATCTCATCTGAAACTTATACTAAAATGTTGTCATAACAGTGGGCTGGGTGTTAAACCTAGCAAAACAACACCGCTGCTATTCACTCGGGTGATACACAATCCCTAAATGTGCCAAACCCTGATTAAGGATTTTAGCGTTATCAGAAAGAGTAAGATAACGCTAAATACCTTAGACCCGCATTGGACAGTAAACTAAATTGGAATCTGAAAACTCAGGTCTGGACCAACAAATCGGTAACGGCTCTATACTGTCGCAAAAAGGACAATGGTCAATGGTCAACCTAAAATTCTGGATATAACCAATATAACCCAGCGGCGAAAATATCAGGGCCTCTACAAGCAGGCATGCAACAAGTCTTTAAGGCCTTGATTTCACATGCCAGAAAACAGGCTTTCTCCTTCCTTTCTAATATATTCCGAGTACATGTTCACTCCATTCTTTAAAGACCACTGCTGCAGGCCTTCTTTGATAAGGAAGAATCAACGTTTTCGATGGTTTTATTTTCCACAATTTCGTGTGGTAAGGTATGAGAGAAGGCATGGAAAGAAAAGGCAACGAGGACCCACTTTAGTGTACACCACTTCAAGAAGTGTTCATGAAATCCGGGCGTCATTGGAGGAGATAGCGAGACATTTGACGGTTGGGCTCACAAGGGTTCCTGGACATTAGGACATATATGGTAACCAAAGAGCCGATGCATTGGCAAATTTAGACAAACTTTACGGTCCCTTTGCCTTATTGCGGTAAAACTGAACCTTATTGCTAAAGAAAGATGCGTGAAAGAACCCACTCGCTACCTGGCCTACCAAGGATATTAGAGTGGCAGCTTTGAATTTTCGGTACTGCACGAGCGGAATATTGTGTCAGTTGTTATAAAATAGCTACGGTTAAAATTTGAGCAAAATCGGACAACTTTAAGCCGTGCTCCAAAGAGGTCAAAGGTAAAATCTATATATATGAAAATGAGTTCGTCCTTGTTTCTGTGCATTTTTTAGTACCGTAATAACTTAAAACGACTTGACCGATCTTTTGAAATTTTTACAGAATGTAGCTGTGTCTCATCTTGTTACACGATTTCTAAAGTGGGTGAAGTTATACATTTTATGGGAGGTACCAGAAGGCGCGTGGCTAGACGACCAGTTTTTTCTTCAGAACTTTATCTTAAGTGGGCGGAAAGATATATATGTATGGGAGGTACTCAGAAGGGACATGGCCATGTAACCCATTTGCAATACCGTAAGTAGTTTTGGGAGAATATTAACTCGTGCAAAGTTTCAAAACATTTGGTTCCGTCTTTCAAAAATTATCGTGCGTACCAGCCAGACAAACGGGCATGGCTCAAACAACTTAAAAAGTCATGAACCGAATTTGGTTCAAAGAAACCTAGGGTCTATAGTGACTCCTTCTATGTGTTACATTTTTGGGTCGTATCAAACGATATATACCCTTCTACCCGTAAGGTGAGGGTATAAATATAGGATTTACTAAAAACCTGACCGTTGACCTCTTTTGGGCCACGGAAAATAGTTGTCCGATCTTACTCAAATTAAGAGTTTAAAACTTCCCTACAACGATTTTTATAGAAGCTGCAAGGATAGGGAAAAAGAGGATACCACAAAGCATCTTACGAGTATATGTTACAATTCTGCCATTTGTGGCCTGAGACATGAGAAGTTTGGTCATCGGACATATATGGATAACACTTGTCTATAAGTAGGCGATCTGCGTAACATACACGACTTTAACGGAGCGACGAAATGGCTTGAGACCGACGTTGACCATATAGATTAGGAATAATTTGTGCGAGAATATAAAATGGTACCACAACGGGACCTATATATTAGGAGCCAATGCTGAAGGCGGCTGCCAAATTAACCTATCCTAACCTAGATCTTTTTAGTGTTCGCATAAACAAGTGCACTGGTCTCAAATCAAAGTCAATATCATTACAGAACAATTCAATCAGGTAACCATACTGATAAATACCCTCACCCTATGTATGAAATTGGGCTATTTCTGGGCTTTTGGTCATTTTGTCAGAGCGAAAAAATGGCTTGAGAGCGATGTTGACCACAAAGAGTATAACAAATTTGTGCGAGAATATAAAATGGGACCTAGATTAGGACACTAGTGAGGTGCCAAATTAATCTAACTAACCTAGATTTGTGAAGTGATCGCATAATCAAGTTCAAAGTCAAAACTAGGACCTATGTATGATATTGGGTTATTTATAGGCATTTGGCCATTTTTTTAGGGTTGTTGAATGGTTCTTACACGGTACCAACTAAATACTAATGAAAAAGTCTCTTATTAATTTTAAAAATAATCATTAAAGAAATCATAATTTTAAATGTGTGAAATAAATTATCCGTTTGATAAAGGTTCGCATATGTATATAAAATATTAAAAGTAAACTATTTTCAAAATTATAAAGTTTTTTTTTTAAGAAATTATTGGAATAATATTAATTTTCATGAAATTGCATATCTTCTATAGGAGTTACCGGTAGGGCCAGCACAACGTGTCCGATTTTTTCGTAAATTAATTTTTAAGTTCAGTATACTTACAAAATAGATATGCATGTAGAACTATGGGGGCAATATCGGTCATGTGTATTGTGGCTACCAGAATGGGAGTGGGTTAAAGTAAATGTCCTCCAGCTGTCCGTTTGGAAGTTACTAGAGAACTACTAATTTTCCAAAAATAGCTCATTTGGAATGTGAGGTACTAGGAGTCAAATATTCATAAGCATACATCTTACGGACATACGTCTGAATTTAGAGTACTTAAAAAAAATGTATGTAAAACTATGGAGGTCATTTGTATGGGAGGTACAAGAATGGGTTTGTCTACTATTACAAGATATTTAAACTGACCAAATTCAGATACTCTCCAGTTGTCCGTAAAATAACACAGTACAACATTTTTCAGCTCTTTGATTTGGGACTCAATTCTGAGAACTGCCATTAAAAGTAGCCCCAAAAAGAAGAAGTTCTGCATCATTCGTTTTGTCAAGTTACATGCCGTAACAATTAAATATTGATTTGAAGTTAGTAAGTATCGTATAGGGAAATTTGTCACGTTTTAGGCTTTTTTGTTTAATATAACTCGAGAACCACTAGTCCGATTTAGATGAAACAAATTTAAAAAATTAAGAATTACAATTCCTTTAATCTGTTCATATAACGTTTCCCTACATAAGCAACAGTTTCACTTTTCTATTCATCAAATTATTGTGAAGTGGGTTTAATTTGTAGCAGTTACAATTAAACTGTTGTACTCCGTGGCGTATGATTTACGTGGAAAATGACTTATGATAATCATACGCCACCATATAACAATATAACAAAAGAGCCTAAAATGTGAAAAATTCCCCAACTCGATACTTACTAACTTCAAATCAATATTAAATTATTATGGCATGTACATTGACAAAACTAATGATGCAGAACTTCTTCTTTTGGGGCATCTTTCACGTGCAGTTCTTAGAATTGAGTTCCAAAATCATATGTTGTACTGTGTTAGTAATGTTGTATTGGGGGTACTAGAAGGGTACTGCCCATTTTTGATCCCATTACTTTATTCTGAAACATATTAATACTGCTGGTAAATTTGTATAAGGATAAGTTAAGAGAATTGGGTTATCCTACCCACCAGCCAGATGGACGGCAATAGTTCAATCGTCTTATAAATTCTAGCAACGAATTTGGTCTTGAGATACTTCTTTTAATGCGTTACACTTTTTCCGGTTTCAAATGATATTTATCCTCATACTAAGTGAGAGAGTGGGTGAGGGTATCAAAATAATTCAAAATTTCTTATTTTTCCCTATAATTTTAAATTTTTTCAAAGGCCCCAATAAAACATATCCCCGAAATTTCTCAACATCATCCTCATGCATACGAGTTTCGACTCAGCTTAACACCTATCCACTTGATAAAATCGCTCATATTCACATATCCTTTATATAACATAATTAGACCTACTTCAGCAACAACAAAATAAAGGAATATTGTAAGACTCAAACATTATTGTTGTATTCATTAAAAAATATACACACCACAATTTCATCAAATTTTTCTATAGAACTATCATTATCATCCTCCTTTATACGGTCTTATGTATACGAAAATCCCCAAAAGCGAATATGGCAACTATTACATTTCTTTTATGTTTTGTTTTTATTTTGGCTACATATTCTTCAAGCTTTTCTTATGTCCCCACAATTAATAGCATAATCGTCTTAGATAAATCCCAGCTCCCCAGTTCTCTTACAGACTCATACATACGTACAAATCTCAATGAATTACCTAACTAATACACCAATACACACACCCATACACATATAGTTTAATACAGATAAAGGGGATAAGGCATTAAGTCTGGCATACACACGCACACACTAACATGTAGGCAAGCAGAAAAGATTGGAGAAACTTGAGATACTCATACACAAACAGATTTAATGGAACTCTAAGAAATACAACACACATGTGTATGTATATAAGTGTACACATGCATGAAAGTCAAAACACAGCAATATCCATCCACCTTAACTTTAACAAGTGTGTTACACATTTTGCACACGAATTGATATGGAAAAACAACTGACAATAAAATTCAACACTCTTACGACATCCAGCCCCTTGTGAATTGTGGTACAGGGTTTCCAAAATCATTCAGTGACCCCGACGACAAAATTCACATAGTGGCAAAAAATCTAGTCAACGTATATTACTTTGATTGGCAAATACGTTTACAAAGTGAAAAGTATAGCAATGATTGCTTTGTAACTTTGTATGGGTGACCTTTGTCACTAATGGGCGTAATTTGTCGAATAATTAGCATAATCGGAATGGTGAGCGTGTAACATATACAATATATGTAATTATAACCAAACTATACAATATATGTAATTATAACCAAACTAGTTGACCCGGCCTGCGTTGCTTCGACAATTTTTACAGAATACAATGTATATCAGAATATTCTGGCAGTTTTCGAAAGAAAAATATTTGGACCCATCATTGTTTACCGAAAATTAATTTTAGAAAATAAAAAATAAATTCTCTATTCCGTTTATTAGCCAATTTGTGATATTTTAAAAAAATAATTTTTAATATCGGTTCATTACTTATTAAGTCCTGCCGTGACAAACTTATTCATATAAACAATTTTATAAATAGTAATAGATATAGAAAATAGATAAATTAGGCATACATACGCAAATTCCCAGAGATGATTTAATATCAGCAGGTCTTACCTGTAAAACATAGAAAATAAAAAGAATTAGTAAAACATAAAAAGCAAAAAAGCTCAAAAAACTTAAAAAACTTAAAAAACTTAAAAAAATTAAAAATCATAAAAAGCATATCCTATGAAAATAAAATTGTTGGCCAAAATTTTTGTGAAATCACTGAATTGTTTTGTGGACTTCTCAATTTAGTAAGAAAATATACAAAAATTTTAAATAGAACCTAGAAGAAATTTTTAAAAATTTTCTGCGCTTTAACGAATTGTATAGCGTATGTTTCAAATTGGAAACAGATTTGAAAAAGTTATAACACAAGTTAGATATTTTTATTATTTTAAGCAATTCTAGGTGCATTTACAATATGAAAGATTTTTGAATTATCAGGGATGGTGCTACCGGCTCTGACTGCCTTTCCCTAGGTATTTCGATTGCTACAAAACATTTGTGTCACCAATCGTTGGTAGTTTATAAAGCAATATATAAAATATGCCATAGATGGCATAACATTTTTTTTTTAATAAATAAGATTTACGTATGAGTAGTAAAAATACCGCTAACATAACGTATACGTCGCTTATACACAGATAGTACCAATGATTATGTATGTTAATAAAAATGTTGTCCGCTTACTCGAAAGTAATATGGTCATGCTCGTTTACCTGCATTTATTACGCATGTGTATAAAGCAGCCATAAGCAACCAATTTTTTGGAATGTTACTAAAAAAGGAACCTATTGGCCAGAGGAGGCTGTCTGTTACTGTATGCCTGATAAAACCTCAACGGAAAACGTTCATCCACCCATTGGTTACCTTTTTGGCTTAGTAGAGGATTAGATGTGGAAAACATCCAACAGAGGTTGGATCTTTAGAAGCGACTGTATTGCTGATAGATCGCTATGGCGCAAACACAGCGGATCCCGATCAGAGTACGTGGTTGGCCTGTGCATCAGTGATCTGAGACTGGGCTGTGGAATTCTATCTGGCCATTGTAAAATCAGGCAACTGACAGGCAAATAGGATAGTTCCATATCTGACTACTGCCTTTGTAGCTGTTCCGCTCTAACTCATTGGTGGCTAAGATACTTAGGGAAAGGTTATTTAGAGGATCTAATATCTCTCCTTAGTCGGAGTAGACAATTTAATATTTTTATGTGGTGCCTTCCACGGCTAACAGACAAGATGATGGTTGGGGGTTCCCACCATTTTCTCTTTTTTTCTCTATTCGTCCCCTCTCTCCTTCTTTTTCCTTTTCTTCTCTTTCTACTTTTTTAAAAAGACAATCACAATGAATCAGCAGATATCGGTGTGTAGTGTGATCTGAATTTTTACCAGATTACACGTGTCCACAAGCTAAACCTAACCTAAACCTAAACCTAAACCTAAACCTAAACCTAAACCTAAACCTAAACCTAAACCTAAACCTAAACCTAAACCTAAACCTAAACCTAAACCTAAACCTAAACCTAAACCTAAACCTAAACCTAAACCTAAACCTAAACCTAAACCTAAACCTAAACCTAAACCTAAACCTAAACCTAAACCTAAACCTAAACCTAAACCTAAACCTAAACCTAAACCTAAACCTAAACCTAAACCTAAACCTAAACCTAAACCTAAACCTAAACCTAAACCTAAACCTAAACCTAAACCTAAACCTAAACCTAAACCTAAACCTAAACCTAAACCTAAACCTAAACCTAAACCTAAACCTAAACCTAAACCTAAACCTAAACCTAAACCTAAACCTAAACCTAAACCTAAACCTAAACCTAAACCTAAACCTAAACCTAAACCTAAACCTAAACCTAAACCTAAACCTAAACCTAAACCTAAACCTAAACCTAAACCTAAACCTAAACCTAAACCTAAACCAAAACCTAAACCTAAACCTAAACCTAAACCTAAACCTAAACCTAAACCTAAACCTAAACCTAAACCTAAACATAAATCTAAAACTTCAAAAGTAAAACTATCTGCATACACATAAATTTTATGGCCATCATCCTTGTGTTTGTATTTATTCGGTCTGTTTGTATGAACATTGATTTAGAATTTATTTCAATACCAGTGTTTTTTTTTTTTAAAGAAGTTCATAGCAGAATGATATTCTCATAATGCCCAAGTAGTCTGTACAGCTGTTTCGGATTCAACCACGAATCCTCATCAGTAGACTTTGGTATAATGATTGCAAAATGTTTATCAAGTCTTATGCACAAGAATTATACAGTTAGTTAGTTAGTTTTTGTCTGTAACAAGCTATTTTCGGCAATAGCAAATACATTATCCTTTTTCGGCAATAACACTCCTTTATAAATTCTTTTAGGGAACACCGTTTGGGAAACCCAGATTTGAATGATTTTCAAAGAGTTATAAAGAAAGTAAAGTATGGGGATGTTTCTTTCTTTTTTTGAAGGTATCACTGTTGCTTGCTCCGGTTCCTTTACGTGTTGTGAGAGATTTTTCACAACAGTTTTGTGACATTTCCATAAAACTGAAAGAATAAAACGATTCAATGGAAGAAAGTAGTAAAAACAGAATGTACCATAACTATAAGATTCGTATATTATTTTACGAAGTATAAACAAACACAAATTTATTTTATAAATCCAGCAAATAAAAAAACTGCAAACGTTGACCTAGCCAAACCTGGCCATACTATCATCTTTCTACTTTTTTTTCTTGAACTTTTGAGACATCTATATATTTTTGTATTATTTCCCTTTTATAACAATTTCTCCTCTTTTTTCTTTCAGATTTAAATCTCGCATGGTTCGCTGTTTAGCCTCAGCCACTTATATTATCCGCCAAATATGTTCACTGGGCGTTACTGTCTATACGCCTAGTGTTGCACTATCCACAGTAATTGGTATTCCATATTGGGCATCCATTACGGGTATGGCAACAATATGTATATTTTTCTCCATTAAGGTATGTTTGAGAATACATCAGTGCCGCATCAGCCACAGCTCATCATTAAAAAAACCAATCGTATCATTTTTTTTTTCATCCCTTAGGGAGGACTTAAAGCTGCCATTAATGCTGATGTCATCCAAACGGTGACCGTTATCGTAGTCTCTATAGCCATTATAGTTAAAGGTGTCATATCTAGCGGCGGTGTGAAGAAGGTATACGATATCAATCGTGATGATGGTAAGCCTAAGGACATGTGTCAAGGACACGTGAAATTGAACTGTAACTAAAGCTTTGTAATGATTTGTTTGTAACATTTAAAGCTCTTAACGAATATTTGCTTTAGAGAAGTTATTAGTGGTCAGTGTTAGCCAACTTATGTACTTTTTACGCAATAATTTATGACACTATCTTCGCAACGCCCCCTCCTGGTGTTTATAATCCTGTTAAACTGTAACCGCATAAATTGCGCGTTTAATGGCTCACTAACACTTGAATCTATGCGAAAACTATTTGCTCTGTTCGTATGGTTTCCCCCTCCGTGCATTTCATGCGTGTTGAAGGAAGCATAAAAAAGAGAAACCACAAAAATCCTTTACTGTTGTGTCTGCTGTGTTCATTTGGCCAGTTCATACATCATTTTGCAATCCCTTCATATCGTGTAGAATTTGTAAAAGTTGCCGATGAATGATGACTACGTATTAAAGTGCGTTTTATCGCTGGCACATCCTAGTGCTAAAATAATGATGGGTGGTTTAGACTATTCCAAGGAATAGGAGGAGAGTTGAAAAAATATAAAGTGATATCAATGTCAATATCAATCCAAAATGCCTTAAAGCATTTCAATCAGCGAATAGTGCCTATTCAAAATTACACAGTGCAACAGCCAATCTGAGAAGTGAGAAATTCCAAGATAGGATGAAGGTACTGGGTCAGTATAGTAACAAAATTTTAATGCTGAAATAGGAAGGCAAGATGCTCTTGGTTTAGCAGTCGGAAAATTCAGTCTACACTACAACACTTCCGATAACGGATTCAGACTGGTTAGTTTCGCGTCGGTAATAAACATGGTTGTGAGTGGAACCAGATTCCCGTATAAAGATATCCACAAGGCAACCTGGATATATCCCGATCAAAATACAAGAAATCAGATTGATCAAGTGGTAATTGATGGAAGGCACATCTCAAGCGTTATGGACTTGCGTGTGATGCGCTGTGCAAATATTGACTCGGATCACCACCCAGTTGCAGCCAAGGTTTGCACACGATTAAGTAGGCTTAAAACACTCGTAATCAAACGCAAAGGAAGCTAGACATCACAAAGCTGCATACCACCTAGATAGCCCATGCCAACCCCAACCAACTCTCTCAATTACTTCAAACAAACCCCCCTAGTTGTGATGTTCCCACATACAGTGGCAGCATACTGCGAATTCTATGACCACTGCCGCAACGAACGTACTTAACTTAATTTCCCTTTGCACCCCATGAATGAGGTATGGGATAGCTTCTCGCGTGTTTGTCAACAACATTCGAGGGGAGCCGACAATGAAAGAAAATTTTATTTATTTTTTGTTTCTTTTAAGATGACTGGAGCCAGGTTTGAACCTGCGATCTTCCGCATGGTAGTCGCGTGTTCTAACCACTATGCCACTGCCGCGTCAATGGCGACGCGTGCGGTGACGGAGCATTATAATGAGAAAAAGGAGGGAGATGAAACGCCTGTTCAGGCGGAAAAAGCGTCTGTGGATGAAAAGAGAGAGCCAGGATATCGAAAACTACAGGGATAGAGATGTAGCCCGAAAGTTCTACCAAAAGGTTAAAAGCAAAGGTTTTGGAACAGGGATCCCCCACCTGTAAGGACAGAGACGGAAATCTGGTCATGGACACTCAGAGTGTGATGCAAATATGGAAAAAACACTTTTGATCTCTACTCGTTCCCGAAGACAGCATAAGTGACGAAATCACACCAATTATAAACGACTGAGTAGATTGTCCACCAGCGAGCCAAAACGAATTTAGCAAAAAAAAATGATAAAGCTGCGGGAGCCGATGGACTACCGGCGGACCTTTTTACAGCCAGCGGCGATGAGCTGGCAACATGCATGCACCAGCTCATAAACACGATTTGGCTTAAGAAATGCATGCCCGATGATCGGAATCTGAGTATTCTATGACCTGTGCTTAAGAAAGGCGATCCAACTATCGCAAGATTAGCCTCTTACCCATCGCATACAAAGTCTTGTCCAGTGAGTTATGTGAAAGACTTAAGTCCATCCTAGCGAACGTGATTGGACCTTATCAGTGATTGGACCTTATCAGTGTGGCTTTAGCCCTGTTAAATCCACTACCGACCATATATTCACACTACGAAAAATCCAGGAGAAGACCCAAGAAATGCAGATCGACACATACCATCTGTTCATCGACTACAAAGCCGCATTCGACAGTCCGATACTTATTCCGATTGTTAGATGCTATGGCTGAGTTTGGTGACACGAAGTCTTCAGTGAAAATTGGCACAAATCTAACAGAGCCATTTTCTACCAAGCGAGGTTTTAGACAAGGCGATATAGTCTGTCATGCGATCTGTATAATAGCGTAATAGAGATGATCATGCGGAATGCTTCAGTAAACAGGAATGGTACTATCTACAACAAAAGTCACATGCTGCTCGCGTATGCCGATGATATAGATATCATTTGCCGTGGATTACGGGATGTTACTGCGGCTTTTTCGAGCATTGAAAAGCATTTGACGGAAGCAGGTCTGGTGATAAATGAGGACAAAACCAAGTTATTTATTTCAACGAACAAGGAGATTACTCGTCTTGGACGCTGCGTGAACGTTGACAACTATAACTTTGAAGTTGACAACTATAACTTTGAAGTGGTATGTCTACCTTGGCTGCGCCATAAACAAAAATAATAATGTTAGCATGGAAATCAAAAGAAGAGTATTGATCACAAACCGCTGCTACTATGCGCTAAGCAAGCGATTTAAAGACATAGCGCTTTCTCAAAGAACAAAGATCCAACTCTAACAGTCTCTGATCCTACCTGTCTTGCTCTACAGCGCAGAATCTTAGATAATGACACAAGCGGATCAATCTATTTTTGGGAGTCTTAGAAAGAAAAATACTTTGAAAAATATTTGGACCCATCATCGTTATACGACTGGATGAAAATGTTCCGGCTCGAATGATTTTCGTCAATAAACTCGATAGGCAGCGACCAAATTTCGTTGAGTGGACCAGGTGAAAGAGGTGTTATCTACACGTGGTGTGAATAACTACACTGTGAGACAAATGGTAGGGGTCAGTGATCGGGAAGGGTTCAAACTACCGGGGAAAGTTATATCGGTAAAAAATAAGTTATACGTGTCCCGGCGTTTCGCTGGGTCACGTCTAGGAATCTAGATATATCGATTTAAAGTTAGCAACTATCATATAGGGGAAATTGTTTTTCTATATAATCAACAGTTTTGCCGGTAAAAATAAATGTATGAAGAAAAAAAATATTTTTTTCCTAAAATATTAAATTTTTTATTTTTTAAATTCATAAAAAATCCAAAACGGCAGATCTGTTGACTATATAGAAAAACGTTATATGAACAGATTAAAGGAATTTTAATTTTTAATTTTTTTAAATTTGTTTGAGCAAAATCGGATTAGTGGTTCTCGAGTTATGTAAAAAAAAGACCACCAAAGGTGACAATTTCCCCTATATGATAGTTACTAACTTCAAATCGATATATCTCGATTCCTTGTTTTTGACCGATATAACATTTCCCGTTGGTTTCATCCCATCCCGATTTTGACTGTCGCATAGTGCTATCTACGGAGTGCAAAAGTGCTTGGAATTCTTTTCTACGTGCGGCTACTTATAGATGAATTTATGTTGCTGCTGCCTATTAATATGAACAATAATTACAAGTTTTCTTCGAATTAATAAGAGACTTATTCTTTAGTTCTCACTTGGTACAGTATTATACCCTATCGGTTACTCCATACAAAATTACCAAATGCCCGGAATAGTGAATTGAATTTTTTTACATTTGTTGACGAACTTAATAGCACTTTTAACAATGTTACCTATTTATCGGTTTTACTACATATCTGTCGACTTCTGGTCTTACGTCTGTAAGTTCTAGCTTCAACCTTTTACGCTCCATAAGCAGGCAAATAATATTACACAAGTAATTTCCATTAAACATTGGGTTATTTCAGTAACTCAGGACCTTAACAATATCAAACATAGGGTAAAGGTATCTATCAGTCAGTTAACGTGACTAAAATTTCTGTACTGTTTGGACAAAGTCCAAACTTAATATACCATAATACATAATACAAAATTATTATGACATTGAGTCCCTTTTTCACTGTAACCATGTACGTTTGGTTCGTTTTGGTTCTCGGAGCAGCACTGCAGTCAGTTACCTCTAAGATCTTTATTACCTTTTACATATCTCCTTTATTTATTCCTCTTTAAAAATCTAATGGATAGTCTATCCACTCTCTTTCACTTTTACACTTACATAGTTTTTTACACATTTACAGCATTGTGGTATTATGTCTAAAGGATTATCTGTAATATTTCCCAAACTAACAATCTATAAAAGCATCTGCTGTAGAATTTTATTAAAGCTCATAGATAAAGTGTACCCTGGCATACTGGTCAATCCATTATGCCAATAAATTTTCATTGAATGTAGGCAAACATATGCAGCTCTTTCACTCACTATTCGTCACTCTCTCCTCTCCCTCTCTAGGTGTTTGACTCCCTCTATTCCTTCCATTTGCAGGCTTATATTTACCCAACAAAACAAAAAATACAATGCATTTTTCTATCAAACCTCTAACAGAACATTAATTAGGTTACTCCATGTTATTTGTTGTAAGGAATGGTTTTGATGATGACAGTACAAGGACATTGCATGGAATTGGAGCATGATGAACATTTTTTTAAATAACATTACGAAAAGATGATTGATTGATTTCTGTGCCATTAGGGTAGAGTTATTTGTGGGTTTAGTGCGTAAGAAGATTCACACATATTGCTTAGTGGTAATTATGGACTAATATGCAGTTATGGGAATGAGTAGAAATAATAATGAACTGATGCCGAAAAAGTAAATTTTGTAGGGTTACAAAAAAACGTTGCCCTATTTTGGAGCATTTATGATCGTTAAGATATTATCGATATGCAATATTTAATGTGTACAATTGCTTGTTCGTGAAAGCTTATACCAGTGGTAGGCATAAACGAACTTACGCACACAGCAATTTGCTTGTGTGCGGTCGCACAAGAAGCGTTGGCGAAATCGAATTGTATAGGGTAAAAATGTTGAGCACTCCTAACAATCGAGCTCTCATGCTCTTCTAACGAACATTGCACATTGTTTCTCTGTCTGTGCTTATGTCTGTTTTTGTATTGAATGCGAAACAAGCGTGTGTGACATTTCTTCCATAAAACTCAAGCAGAGACAAACTGACTGTTTTGAATCAAACAAAACTTGCGAGTAAGTGTGAATTGATGATCGTGTTTGTATTAAAAAAACGATTATGGCCGGCCTTGCGAGACTATGAGATGCATATCACTGTATTAAACATGTAATTAAACTCCATGGATATGTATTGAATGCCAAACAAGCGTGTGTGATGTAGCTTTAGTAACACTAAAA
This sequence comes from Muscina levida, assembly GCA_964034835.1. Lineage (NCBI taxonomy): Eukaryota > Metazoa > Arthropoda > Insecta > Diptera > Muscidae > Muscina > Muscina levida. The sequence goes on along the minus strand of OZ035880.1, from coordinate 130,878,111 downwards.
CAGGGACTGACTGACTGTTTTGAACCAAACAAAACTATCGTGTGTGTGTGTGAAAAAAAGGAATAATTTCCGGCCTCGCGAGGCTGTGAGATGCCTATCACTGGCTTAAACACACTCCAAGGATATGGGGTAGTAATGTGTGTATGTCAGTGCAACTGATTGAAATTTCTGTACTAGTTAACCCTAAAATCAGTATGAGTGATTTTGAATCACTGTACCCTCTAAGGACATAGTTATAGAATCCTTATTAAGTTTAGGAATATCTAATTAGAACAGAACAAATGATCAAACCACACCTGTTATACACTATCAAAAGCATAACAGTCACTATTGGTTATCTAAAGAACTTAAATAATCCAATGACAGTTTATAAATCAAGCGATATGATAGCACAACAACATATCTTATTGTATTCTATCTCTGTAATCTCTCGTTAAGAACAAATCCCTTTACTTTTAACGATACAAAACAGTAATAAGTATAAACGAAAACCTCTAAACTAGCATTTAGCAATATATTCGATATAATCCAATTATGCAAAAAAAAAAGGCAAAACCCTTTCATTTTCTAAACCCCCGCCAACTCTACCCAAATGTTAAGTATTTTGCATACATATCTATCTATACATAAAGCCAATTTATGATGTTGTATTTTAACCTTATTATCTTTAAAATATCATAAATGAATATTTATTTAGTCCTATATGAATGCTACGAAACCACCGTAATAGCCCTATGGGCCCATATAAAAGCATTTACATCACCCATCCCAATGTTATTTGTGGCCAAACAAGAAACCCTGGTCTCGAGGCCAACGACGCAACATGAAATAAGGTTTGTTTATTCAAATCAAACACAAACACAACATTCAAGCCCAAAGGGATGGGGATGAGGCCAAAGATGTTGTTTGCTGGACAGAGAGCACAAATCCTTACCTCTACAAATAACCGTCAGCTAGCGATTTAAACATGCTTTGTGTGAATAATTGCGGTTGGAAGCAAAACACACACCCAAAACCTCAGTTGTGACCCATTGGCTAAGCCAACGTCCGGCCAGTATCAGCCAGCTGAAATGGCTAAAATAGCAAATGACCGGGAAAGGTTATGATTTTGAGGAATTGTTGTTAGCCATTTTCCATATTTATAGACTGGCAAGTGTATTGTTGTTGTTTCTATTGTGTTTTAATGTTGTTGTGGGTTTTTTTCTCTAAGATTTCTCATTGATTTGTGTCCTTCTTTGCATCACATCATCCTTCTTATTGTTAGTTTAAGATTATTGTATCCTTCCGGGGGGGGTTATCGGTCGCGCAGATTCCGTTACTAACACATTTTAAGGCCGTTTAAGACGGGTTATTTATGTAGTCATGGAATTGGAGAAAATATTATTATTATCTACCTTTTTCTTTGTTTTCTATTTGCAGGACGCTTGACTTTCTTTAATTTCACCGGTGATATGACGGTGAGGGTGGATACCACTTCAGCGTGGTTGGGCCAATTGTTCGTTTCATTATCCCAATTTGGCTGTCAGCAAAATTTCATGCAGCGTTATGTCAGTTTGAAATCATTGAAGGAAGTTAAACGGTGAGTATTAACAAATGAAGATTTATCTTTAATATCTGTATTGGTACTATGTACGTATGTACTAGGGTTCTGCCTGAATATTAGAGTGGGTCAACAAGTATGAAGTAAAAGAAATGCAGCAAGCGGTTATCAAATCGTAATCTACGATAAATTCTAAGAACATTTGCCCAAGAAACCATGGATCTAAAATAAAAATCGAGCCCCCGGTTTTTAACGATAAACTTTTCATATTGGAGAATAATCCACAAGAAGGCCCACAAATGCTGGAAATCGCTCCTAGTTCAAATGTATGACGGACCCCCTGTCAGTTTTTCTTCTTAAAATTTTCCCAAATATACCATCACCCCATCCGAATACCATCGAGTTAAAGGAGTTTTGAATAACACTATCAGTTTTTTTGTAAATTGGACTTGAAAGATTTGTCAAGTGAAGCATTCATAACACAGTACAATACATGATTTTGGGACTTAATTCTGAGAACTGCACGGAAAAGTAGCCCTAAAAAGAAGAAGTTCTGCATCATTCGTTTTGTCAAGAGAGAGCCTTAAACGTGACAAATTCCTCTATAATATACTTAATAACTTCAAATCGATATTAAATAATTATGGCATGTAACTTGACAAAAGAAATGATGCAGAACTTCTTCTTTTTGGGGCTACTTTCACGTGCAGTTCTCAAAATTGAGTCCCAAATCAATGAGCTGAAAAATAGTTTACATAAATAATTTCCTTTCAAGGTACATTCGGTATAAATGTTATTTCGTATTTGCATATTCAGTGGTCTAGGTTGGGCGCTACGGACAGAGAGGAATGAATGGCTTTTGCAAAAAATTTTAATTTAGGGCTAGAGAGATAAAATGTGGTACACAGATAATACTCTGCAAATTTACGGACGAACTTTTCAATTTTGATCCGTGGGCGAAGTAGGCGTGGCCAAACTGTGTTGAAGTCCTAGAGTAATAAAATTTGATATACTGATAGTACTCTACAACACAATTATGAATATACAGACGAAAATTTTATTTTCTATCTGTGGGCGGAGAGGGCGTGGCCAACCTGTGTTGAAGTCCTAGAAAAATAAAATTCGATATACTGATAGTACTCTACAACGGAATTATGAATATACAGACAAAATTTGTACTATCGATCGGTGGGCGGTGTGGGCGTGACAAAATTGTATATAAGCCCTAGAGAGATACAATTTCGTACACAGAAAGTACTCTGCACTTTATGTTCAAATTTGCAGAAAAAATTTGTATTTTCAATTAGTGGCATGAGGGGGCGTGGCAAAACAGTATTTTAGCCCCAGAGAAATACGATTTGACGGTAGAATCATGGGGCAAAGAACATCACTTCTTAAAAAAAAGCACAAAACAGAAATAAAAGACAAAAAATACTTTTATCTTAAAAAAAGAATCATCTAGGATTTTGATTCAAGTGGATTTTTAATGTACAATTGACTCCCAACATAACCACACTTTTCGTTTTTGTTGCCATTTCGGTCAACCCATTTGTCATTCAGGCGTGATGTGACAGGTTGAATTGCAGCCGAAATTTCTATTTTCGATCAAAAATTTGTATTATCCCCAGAAAAATAAATTTCGGACACATACAGGACTCGGCGCGACAAATATGAATATGTAGACGAAATTTTAATTTTCGATTAGCAATCGAACCTCGCTTACATAGATTTTTTCTAAGTACCCTGAATTTAGTCATATTTTGCGTAAGATCTAGTACTCGGCGCAAGAGATATGAATATGTAGTCGAAATTTTAGTTTTTAATTAGCGGTCGGATTAGGGCGCACCGTGGGATGTCTTCATACATTTTTGTGCAATACTAAAAATAAGGAGTCCACGAGAGTTTTACACAAGTTTCACCGTGAAGGCTTTACCCATGGTGTGGTCAACATATTTTTGGCATATTAAGATGCGATAGCCAGTGTCCCTTCTGGTAAAGCCCAAGTAAGCTTGAGCTACGTATCTAGAAGTAGCAGTCGACAATTTTGGGAGCAAAATACCGCAATTGCCCGCTGTTTCTTCCAGCAAGAAGATTCCAAATTGGTTATGAAAGTCTGGCACATACCCCCTCCCTTTGGCCAAGGTGAGGCCTATCTTAGCACCTCTGCTACTCTATGGATATGTAGGACCCGGTTGCAATGCCAATCCACATTTGAGTCCGAAGACTACACCAGCGATTTCGGTATCAAACACAGCCGGGGCATCGCGCCTACAACCAATGATCAGGCGGGAGCAAGTCCCGGGGCTCCTGATCCCCACGCTACCGGCCAAGCTCAACGGTGGGAGTTCCACAGAGTAGCTGCTACTTATTTGTGATTTAATGAACCATACTTCACAAGATTGGTAGCCTTTAGACAGGCTCACGAAAAAAATCAAAGTCAAGGGCAAATATTAAAAACTACATCAAGCCAATTTAAAAAAAAAATATGTTCTTCCTCCCCCACCCCCAACAAACAGCCAAAATCTTTTTTACTATGACGCTAAAAAGTGTGCAATAATTTGAGCTACAAAGTATGCAATAATTTTTATTAAATTTTTTCCGACAGCGCTAAAAAGTATGCAATTATTATCAAAAGTAGTGCCAAACAATATAACAAAAATTTGTGTTAATGCCGTAAATATATGTTGCCATACGTAACTTTTTTTGTTTTTGAATAAAACCGTATACTTCCAAAGCAAAATGTTCTTGGTTTTTAAAAAGCTTTACTCCTTGATAAAAATATTTTGAAATTTTAGGGGTAGAAACTGCATTACATGGAACTTTTATTGGAAAATAATGCTTTACGTAAGCGTCATCTATAGGACATATGTAGTACAGCGATACAAAAAACGATTTTGGCTGTATTTTGGGGGGAGAAGGAGGAAACAAATTTTTTTAAGTTGTCTCGAGGTGATCTTTGATAGTTGCCCGCGACTTTGGAAAACAATTTTTATATGGGGACCGACCCAGTCTAGTGGACTTTCACACAAAAGAGTTCATACTGAAACTTTTACATACTTGAGAGTACTTATGAATTTTCACACTAGTACCCCAAGCAGGTGAAACGTTCGATACTCCATTGCAAGAATGTAGTACCCTTACCGGTGGGAGGCGGAGAAATTTCCATGCCCCTTCCGCACAACAACGGTGAACGGCAGCCATGTATTTGTAAGGCTAGACCCGTCTGAACCCCCGTTAGATCAATAAGACACAGATAAACAAGGGCACGCACTGAAGACCTTGAGTGTATGGGTGACATACCCACGGTACCAGAAGTGGCCTCTGGTGAGACCTTGTTGTCAAACTTCTTCCAGTTTTATCTTCTTGCAGTCAAGCTACTGGTGCCCCCGCATCGGGCCCCCGTCGTAAGGCTGAACAAGATTGTGGGATCGACCCGATCCAACAGCCTTGCAACCACAGAGTCGTCATATAAAGTGGTCATAGATCATTGAAATATGACACCGAGCACTGTATTGACTTAATTAAGGGACAAGGAAAAGCAACAAAATCGGCCACGTCCTCCGCCCATCACCACCTGTCATACAAATCAATTTTTTTCCATAAAATATTTCCCAACAAACCGAAAGTGATACATACACTTTCTAGAACATAACATTAAATATCTTAAGATCAAATGTGTTTCAGGACCTTTAAAGACGATTGAGCCATGTCCGTCTGTCTAGTTGGGCAGGATAACTCGAGTAAACCTCAACTGATTCTTATGAAAATTTACCAGTATTTTTATATTTTACAAAATGTAGTTATAGGATTATAAATAGGCAGACAAGCCTGATCCCTCCTGGTACTTCCATACAAAATTACCTTTGTTTTTGTATAATTAATATTTCTTCCATAACTTCCAGATGGACAACTGGAGGATTATTGGATTTTAGTTAATTTAATTATCTTGTAAAGGTAGACAAACCCTCAGAAGAACGAAACATTTGCCACACACCTTTTGGTACCTTCCATACAAATGACCGAACTTACCCTCATAGTTTTACATACAGATCTTATTTGAAAGTTCACTGAATTCAGTCTTATTTTGCGTATGATCTACACTTATGAAAATTTGACTCCGTAATGCAACTGCACTTTACCGGCCGATCCCTTCTGGTACCTCCCATACAAAATTACCTGTTTTTGGGAAAATTATATTTCTCCCATAACTTCCAAACAGACAACTAGAGCATGTTTAAATTTGGTCAGTTTATTTATCTAATAATAGCAGACATAACCCTTATAAAATCGAATCCTTTGCCACACCCGTCCTGGTACCTTTAATACAAATGACCGAAACCACCCCTATAGTTCTACATATATATATCTATATAACCTCACCCTACGGGTAGAAGATTATATATTAATTGATACGATCCGAAAGTGTAACACATAGTATGAGTGACTTTAAACTCTGAACCAAATTTGATTCATGACTTTTTAAGAAGTTTGATACATGTCTGTCTGTCTGTCTGTCTGTCTGTCTGTCCGGCTTGTACGCACGATAACCGACGTAACCAATTGTTTTGAAACTTTGATGGGGTTAATATTTTCCCAAAACTATTACGGTATTGCATATGGGTTACATGGCCACACTCCTTCTGGTACCTCCCATACAAATGAACCATTCCTCCCACTTTAGAATATATTACATTACAAACAACGCGACCGTGCCCATATGCTGCATTTAGTCAATCTATAACAGGATACAATTTGGCGGAAAAAACTAGAAGTCTAGCCATAGCCCTTCTGGTACCTTCCATACAAATGAACCATTTCGCCCACTTTTGAAATCGAGGAATAATATCAATACACCCAACGTAATCTTTCCCAAACTCTTTATTTTGTGAAGCCACAACTAAATAAAGTTTGGAAAAAAATGGAAGTCAAGCCACGCCCCTTCTGGTAACTTCCATACTAATGTACCATTTTGCCCACTTTAGAAATCGAGTAATAAATGCGATAATATTTATACTTTGAAATTTTTTTATTTTCACTGTGGGTGAGGATGTATCTAGACTTGTATAGTTTCGGAACGAACTAGTTCCAATGAACGATTCCATGTAGTGAACGGTTGGAACTAGTTCCACATATTCCGCTCTTTTCGTTCCTTTTGCTTTTTAGTTCCTTTTGCTCTTTTCGTTCCTTCTGATCTTTTCGTTCCATCTGATCTTTTCGTTCCTTTTGCTTATTTCGTTCATTTGACATTTTCGGCCATTCGTTCACTTGTTCTTACGTTCATACGTAGCAATTCTAAAGTGGTGGCATCACCACAACAAAAACAGCAGACAATTTTTTTTTTTGTATTTTGCTATGAAAAATGATTTATAAATCCTCTAAACAAAGCCTTTGATAACTATTTTTTTTAACACACTATTTAAACAATTTGAAGATACTTTATAAACTTTTAAGCAGCTCTGACATTTTTAAAATGTTTGTTTGCAAATCGTTCACTTTATAATCCGAAAAAGACTAAAAACAATCAAAACATAGTGAACGAAAGAACGAAGTGGTGAAAATGAATAAGTGAACGAAAAGATCAAAAGGAACGAAAGGAACGGAACTGAAAGGAACGATTCACCAAAAGGAACTAGAAAGTTCAACCCTAGATATATCTTAATCATATTTTGCGTAAGATTTACGCTTATAAAAATTTGACTGAGAAATTAATATGGACCATATCGGCCAACCCTTTATATATGTATTTATATGAATTTTAAAGGTAACACAGTACAACTCTTTTCAGCTCATTGATTTGGGACTCAATTATGAGAACTGAACGTGAAAGTAGCGCCAAAGTTATGTCGAACAAAAGAGCCTAAAACATGACAAATTCCCCTATACGATACTTACTAACTTCAAATCGATATTACATTATTATGGCATGTAACTTGACAAAACGAATGATGCTGAACTTTTTCTTTTTGGGGCTACTTTCACGTGCAGTTCTCAGAATGGCGTCCCAAAATCATGTGTTGTACTGTGTAATATATACAACTAAGTCTCTATATTGTTTTTCCACAATAAAATGCATTTATATCGTATACACTTTAAACCAACTTCAATGTTTACTCTATTGCAATGCCCAAAGTCTAATCCATTTCTTTTGTCCTTCCTTCCTTTCAGTGCCATGATGTCTAACATTCCCATAATTTTCGTATTCTTCTCCCTCTCCTGGATAACGGGCTTAGTAATCTACTCGTCCTATGCTGAATGTGATCCCCTGGCAGAGGGCTACATCAATAAGGCCGATGAAATTCTACCATTCTATGTGGAAGATCAACTTGCCTTTATACCCGGTTTTGTGGGTATATTTATGGCGACATTATTCAATGGTGCTTTGTGGTAAGTTAATAACAGTGCTGACCACCCAATTCCCCCCGTTGCCTACAGTTGATATACACTTAGTATATGAATATCCTATGAATACTGTTAAGGAAAAGAAAAAAAAAACCAACTCATAATATGAAACTGGTGCTGGTGCACCTTGTGCCCTTTTTCTCTCTTTCACAGCATGATGGTGTCCAATTTAAATTCGATGGCCACTGTAATATGGGAGGACTTTTTAACATTGATACCAAAATTTAAGAATTTGGGCGACCGACAACAACTGAATCTTATCAAAACTGTGACGGTGGCATGTGGCCTGCTGGTAATGGGAGTAGCCTTTGGTGTGGGCTTGCTCTCCGGTGTGATTGAGTCATCAATGATGGCATTCTCGGCAACATCCGGACCATTGTTGGGTTGCTTCATTTTGGCCATGCTTGTGCCCATTGCAAATTGGAAGGTAAGTGTTGTGTTGTATGTAAGCATTGAAGTTTACATAGTCCATTACATCGTCGGTTGTTGATTGATTTTCGTCGAATGTCAAGAAGATATTGCCAATTACCTGATGGATGAATATAGATAGATAGTTATGTTTGCACGTAGCTACAATGAATGGTTGGATGGATGGACGGATGAATGAATGCTTACAGTGGATACAATACTCGTAACAATACTAATAACAATTTCCTTATACATTTTAAAGGGTACTTCCGCTGGCATGATAGCGGCCTGTGGCTTTGTCTTGTGGATTATTGCTGGATCTGCGACTGTGGATAATACGGCAAATAATCAATTTTTGCCAACATCAACAGAGGTTCGTTAATAAAGACAAATAAAAAGTGATGTGTGAGTGTGTGTGTGAAGGGGTAGAAGTATTAGGGGTAGATATTAATATGTGGCTTAATAAGAAAGTAAACCAAATTTACTACAGTTACGCAATAAGTGTAAACGGAAATGCAAATACAAGATATATTTTAAAAATAATAATCAAAAATTGTAATTTAGTTCATTCTTCGAAACTGACGGCTATTTCAAGTTGAAAATTTGGTCAAAGGGGAAATGCTAAAAATCCTGGAAGAAAGAACATTTCGTCACAACCCGACCAAAACAGTCATATGTGTTTTCAATTACTTTTCAGGAGAGCCAAAAAACTGGTTTATTTTTGAACATTTCTCATATATTCTACACATTACTGATATTGATAACTTCCATCAAGATATCATGAAAGCGATTTAAAGGTCGATGGACGATTATAAGAGCTTTAAAAAAATTCGAAAAATTACACATAACTAATTTGGTCGCGCAGCGACGATTTAACACATACAAAAAAATTCATATTTTCAAAAAGTATATATAATATTAAAAAAAACAACATTTTCAACTCATTACATATCGTACCCCCAATATGTATTACACACTGTGCAAACACACGCGTACTTACACACATCTCTGACGTAATTTAATAATTGTAATTTCACTTATTGCTTTCATGTTTGTTTGTTTTCTTCTCCTCCTTAAGGGCTGCTTAAATTTCACGTTCTCCCAATCGATACATAAACCCACAAACGATGACTACTCCTTTTTGCCAACTCAATCATCGTGGCTAATGCAACATACGTCGTCCGCCTCCTCTGTGAACAACAATTACATGATGTTAAATGATACAATAGCGTCGGAGGCGTCATCGGTGATGGCAGCAATAGCCAATCTAACAGCTCCAGTGATGGGAACAACAACAACAGCAACAGCTGCTATTAAAGAACGGTAATAAAATCAGACGATACACGGTAACCCAAGTAGTATTCCCATTCCTCCCCTCCACAACCCAACCCATATCACATAGCAAGGATATGCGTTGAGAACTAGATTGATTCCTAGACGTCCTATTGCTTGTTTGTTGATCAGAGATGAAAACAGATAATAAAGGTTGGATAGGAACCAGTAATGAGCAGAACTTATATGAGGGAAAGCACTACAGTATAACGTTGTCATTGTCTTCTAATTGTGTTTTTCCCAACAATTTTTGGCATAAGATGAAAATCAGTTGGGACAAGAGAAGAATTTGTCGCCAATAGGATCTTAGACATATTTTCTATATAGGGAAAATGATTATTCAATTTCTCTAATGGAAATATTTTTCTGTGACAATATAAAATTACCATAAAAACTAATAGGGTAAATTATATTCGGCTATACCGAAGCTTAGATACTCTTTAAAATGTGTAAAAATTGTGAAGGGTATCTACCTTCACCCAGAAAGGAAGTTTGTAGGGAAGTGGGGTTTTTTTCTATCTTGCAAATATTAGAACTGAAGCTCGGCTAAGAGACTGCGGAGAACTTGGAAGTGGGGTTTTTGCCGATATTGCTCATCTTAGATCTTAACCTCCGCTTATAGGATGGAAGTTTGCGGGACTGACAGACGGACACCCCCAAAAACGTGTAGATTGTATGGGAGGTGGGAGTAGTTTTGACCGATCCCGCTCATCTTAGAACGTAACCTCCGCTTAGAAGATAGAAACTTGTATACCACATTTCAGCTCAATATCTCCTAAACCATTGCTTTAGTTATGGGACAGACGAACACCAAAAAAAGAAGGATTTTGTGTGGGAGGTAGGAGTAATTTTGCCCGATCTTGCTCATCTTAGAACTTAACCTCCTCTTAGAGAATAGAAGTTTGCATACCAAATATCAGTTCAATAGCTCTTAAAGCTACGGATGTAATCGGGTGACAGACAGACGGACACCCCCAATAAGGGGGAGTTTGCTTGGGAGGTGGGAGTAGTTTTTTGTCCGATCGCGCTCATCTTAGAACATAACCTCCGCTTAGAGGATAGAAACTTGTATACCAAATTTCAGCACGATAACTCTTCAACTATGGCTGTAATCGAGGGGAGGAGACAGAGAAACAAACACCCCCAAAAAGGGAGAGTTTGTACGAGAGGTGAGAGTAGTTTTGTCTGGTCTTGTTCATCTTAAAACTTAACCTCCGCATTTAGGATAGTTTGTATATCAAATTTCAGCTTGATGGCTCCTTAACTAATCGTAATCGGGAGGCAGACAAACAGACAGCCCCAAAAAGAGGACTTTGCATGGGAGGTGGAAATTTTTAATATAGGTCTCCGAAGATATGAACTATCCCAAATGTAGTTTAAAACATGATTATACCATCGCCCTACTGGTAAAAGGGTATATATCATTCACTAAGACTCATGACTTTTTAAGTTTGAGCCATGTCCGTCTGGCTGTCTGGCTGGTACGCACGATTACTGTCGAAAGACGCAACCATATGTTTTGAAACTTTGCACGAGTTAATATTTCCCCACGGCCACGGCCCTTCTGGTACCTCCCATACAAATACATCATTCCGCCCACTTTAGGAATCGAGTAATAATATCAATACACACACCGCGATCGCGCCCAAGTTCTGTATTTAGTGAAGCTAATAATGATCTAGCAGTGAAATAGAAATCTAAACAACCGGGTCGTTTACCTCACCCATTAGGAAAAACATAGCACAACATTTTTCAGCTCATTGATTTGGGACTCAATTTTTAGAACTGCACAGAAGCCCCTTAAATAAGAAGTTCTGCATCATTCGTTTTGTCAAGTTACATGCCATAATAAAATAATATCAATTTGAAGTTATTAAGTATCGTATAGGGGAATTTGTCACGTTTTAGGCTCTTTTGTTTGACATAACTCGAGAACCACTAGTCCGATTAAGCTCAAACAAATTTAAAACTAGTAAGGTGATTATCTTCGGCTATGCCGAAACTCAGATACCCTTCACCATTTGTAAAAATGATGATAAAACTTGTTATTTGCACTACAACTATATTTTATTAAACTTTGTACCACAAAAAAAGTGATTGTGAAACTAAAAATAGAAAGCGTGATAATTCACAACACCGCGAGAAGCTATCCGATACCTCATTCATGGGATGTAAAGGGAAATTAAGTTTTTTTTTATATCATTTGTGTCGGATAGAAGGGAGATGATTTGAAAAAATTCTGAGTACAGTGTACAGCGGACACCCCACAAAAGGGGGAGTTTGTATGGGAGGTGGGAGTAGTTTTTGACCGATTTGGCTCATCTTAGAACATTTAGGGCAGCGAAACTTGCATACAAAATTTCAGCTTGATTGATCTAAAACTACTGATGTAATCGTAGGGTCTGACATACGTACATCCCAAACGCGGACAGACGGTCATCTTTAAATCGACTCAAATGCTGATCATTTATATATATATATATTATCATACCTACCACGCCTCCTTATGTGCGTTACAAATGGAAGAACAAAATTAATATACCCTTCACAATGTTCATGCGCTTGGTGAAGGGTATAAAAATTAAGAATTACAATTCCTTTAATCTTTCCATATAACGTTTCCAGTTTCACTTTTCCATTCATCAAATGATTTTGAACTGGGTTTATTTTGTAGCAGTTACAATAAACTGTTATACTCCGTGGCGTATGATTTACGTGGAATATTACTTATGATAATTATACGCCACCATATAACAATATAACAAAAGAGCCTAAAACGTCACAAATTCCCCTATACGATACTTATTAACTTCAAATAGATATTAAATTATTTTGGCATGTAACTTCACAAAACGAATGATGCAAAACTTCTTCGTTTTGGGGACACCTTCACGTGCAGTTCTCAGAATTGAGTTCCAAAATCATGTGTTGTACTGTGTAATGATTTCTTTTGAGATGTTTATGCGAATTATAAGTTTCTTCCTTAGTTCTCAGTTGGTACAGTAAAAGACCCTTTCGGTATCCCTATACAAAATGACCCTATGCCCAGAGATATTGAATTGAACTTTTTAAATTTTTACCTTCTCTACAAAAGGTACATGTCTGTAAACGTCTCGCCACACGACCGAAAGTAATATCTAGAGTCGTTTACGTTCCACAAGGAGACAAATAATAATACATAAGTAATTTCATATAAAAATAGGTTAATTTCAATAACTCTAAAGTTAAACAATATCAGTCATAGCGTAAGGGTATTTAAAAGTAAGTTCATCTAACTGAAATTTCTGTACTTGTTATGTTAATTTGTCTATATAATGATTGGTACCAACTCTCATTTATCTAGGACTACTCCTTATAGTTTTGGCACAAAAAATTAATGTATCCGTTCAATAATAAGGGAATGTGATCAAAAAACGATCACCTACACAGTACAACATTTTTCAGCTCATTGATTTGGGACTCAATTTTGAGAACTGCACGTGAAAGTAGCCCCAAGAAGAAGAAGTTCTGCATAATTCGTTTTGTCAAGTTACATGCCATAATACTTTTATATCGATTTGAAGTTAGTAAGTATCGTATAGAGGAATTTGTCACGTTTCAGGCTCATTTGTTTGACTTAACTCGAGAAACACTAGTCCGATTTAGCTGAAACAAATTGAAAAAAAAATAAAGAATTACAATTCCTTTAATATGTTTATATAACGTTTTCCTACATAAGCAACAGTTTCACATTTCCATTCATCAAATGATTTTGAACTGGGTTCATTTTGGAACAGTTACAATAAAACTGTTGTACTCCGTGGCGAATGATTTACCTGGAATATTACTTATGATAATAATACGCCACCATATTGTATTTATGTTATTTCAAACAAAAGAGCCTAAAACGTAACAAATTCTCCTATACGATACTTACTAACTTCAAATCGATATTAAATTATTATGGCATGTGACTTGATGCAGAACATCTTCTTTTTGGGGCTACTTTCACGTGCAGTTCTCAGATTTGATTCCCAATATCATGTGCTGTACTGTGCTATTCCAGTCATCGATGACCTCTGTTTACTATTGATCTAAACACCCCAATTTGTCGTCTGGTTGTCGTACCCTGCAATGGTACTCATTTGCCATCCTTGGCTATCTATGTTAATGTATTGCAAATCTTACCAACTTCTACTATTTCAACTACTTCTACACTAACAGCTGTTGTGTTGTATTTACTAATTTCCATTTCATTTCAGGACACCGCTGCAGTACATGTATTCCATTAGCTATATGTATTACAGTCTCATCGGCACAGCGCTGACAGTGCTCATTGGCTACATAGGTAGTTATTTGACACAGGACCCTAAGGACGCTTACGATGCGAAATTACTGCATCCAGTGGTGTTTAGGCTATACCAGCGTTTCTGGGGTGGTGACAAGCCCTACTACATTAAAGATGTCGACACGGTTGTTGCCGTGCTCGGTTCCAATGGCAGTGTGCGTACCACCACCGCCAGTGGTGTAGAGAGCAACGGAAATGGTGTTGACGGTGGCGTTGTTGGTGCTAGAATTAATCACGCTTTTGAACATCAAAATGAAGCGAATATTATAATTGGTGTTGATGGCAGTAATGGCAAAGAGAGAAACCCCATGGAAGTTATATTCACAAAGTTGCAACCGGCCGAAACAACAGTAGTGACACCGCCACCGAATGGCGTAGACAGCGGCAGCCGGCCTAAAACGGACACCAATACCTCTATAGCCTCATCACCCACGGGGCCCTTAGACACAAACAAATTAAATTACATCGATATCCGCCGGTCGTATCATGGTCTCAACGATAAGGAGAATGTATGATTGTAGCTGCTCAACGAGAAAAAAGCCAAACAATCTAAAGAATCTCGGATTTACCAGTTAAGACAACAATTTCGAATGCCGCCACCTCTTTATACATAATTTATATATATATACACATACTACATACATATATATAGAGTGACTTAAACGATATTTACTTAATATGATTGATATTTGTTTTTTTTTTTATTTTATTTTTTCATATTGATTTCTCATTCTGTAATATTTTAATTTATTTTATAGGTCAAATTTATGTTAGAATATGTATCTAAGTTAAGATGAATTCAAAAATTCAAAGTGGACTACAAATGTACCATAGATCTTAGAGTTAAGAACGAAAATATACATACAAACATATATGAAAATGTACTTCTAAGCGCGTGTGTTGAGTATAAAGACATTGTGATCATAATAACTATGTATTAGCATAAGAATGCTACTTTCCCTTCCCCCGAGCTCTATCTCTCTATCATCTTCCCTCTTTATATAGTAGAGACACTCTTTCGTTAGAGACGTATCTTTGCTATTGTACTGAAATTCAATCTCAAGTAAAAATAGTTCTTATTTTGTACTGGACATTACAGAGAGAGAAAATGTAAAATTTACTACATACATATATGCTAATGTAATTCTTAAGTTGCAACAATGCGTG
Organism: Muscina levida; assembly: GCA_964034835.1. NCBI lineage: Eukaryota > Metazoa > Arthropoda > Insecta > Diptera > Muscidae > Muscina > Muscina levida. Next base: position 130,862,938 of record OZ035880.1, on the reverse strand, counting down.
TGTGGGTGTGTTTGTGTGTGTAACACTCACAACTACTTGAATGACTAAAGACGTACGAGAGTATACCTATAAGTTAAGAGTGAAAATACGAGTATACTTAGGTTTATACGTATGTTAGTCTGTATGTACATCCATTGTAACGAAAAGTATCTGTAAGATTTACAAACAGAAAATAAATTCCTATTAAACTAAGTCAAAAGGATACCACTGTGAGTTTTTTTTGTTTGATGCTTTACAAGAATATCCATACCAGTTTATGCAACAAGGATACTTATGATACTTTCAACAAGGTAAGTTGGTACAAGGAGGATAGTTGTGTTTGGGGAGAAAGCAATTTAAATATGGTTTGGAATTTAAAAATGCTAAGATAGAAGATGTGCGTAATGATAAATTAGGAATTTACTTAGTGAAGACAACAAGCACTATGGGTGAAATAGTTGTGCTAATAACATATAGAAAAGAGAGTATATCACTAATCAATATAATAACACAGTAAAACACATGATTTTGGGACTCAATTATGAGAAATGCACGTGAAAGTAGCCCCAAAAAGAAGAAGTTCTGCATTATTCGTTTTGTCAAGTTACATGCCATAATAATTTAATATCGATTTGAAGGTAGTAAATATCGTATAGGGGAATTTGTCACGTTTTAGGCTCTTTTGCTATAACATATTGTTATATGGTGGCGTATGTATCATAGGTAATATTTCACGTAAATCATACGCCACGGAGTACAACAGTTTTACTGTAACTGCTACAAAATAAACCCAGTTCAAAATCATCTGATAAATTGAAAAGTGAAACTGTTGCTTATATAGGGAAACGTTATATGAACAGATTAAAGGAATTGTAGTTCTAATTTTTTTTTAAATTTGTTTCAGCTAAATTGGACAAGTGGTTCTCGAGTTATGTCAAACCAAAGAGCCTTAAACGTGACAAACTCCCCTATTAAATTATTATGGCATGTAATTTGACAAAACGAATAATGCAGAACTTCTCCTTTTTGGGGCTACTTTCACATGTAGTTCTTAGAAGTGAGTCCCAAATCAATGAGCTGAAAAATGTTGTACTGTGTAATTAAAAATGTAAAAGTCTGTCTGTTTGTTTGTGGCTCAATCACGTTTAAACGATTTCAATGAAATTCAATAAGCTAAATATCTTTTTAGAGCTAGAGAGATGAAATTTGATACCCATATAGTACTCGACAACTTACTTACTTACTTAAGTGGCCAATTACAATTTACGAAACGTAGTTCATAAATTTGAGGCCTGAAGTAATAAAGAATTCCACACGCTTCGGTCTTCTGCGTGTGTTCTCCAGTTAGTCCTACCATATAATGGCACATCGCCTACTACTTGGTCCTTCCAACGGAGTTTGGGTCTCCCTGCTCTGCGCCGTCCTTCAGGTTCGCCTTCAAACACCTTTCTCGCTGGAGCATTTACATCCATCCTGGCAACATGTCCCAGCCATCGAAGTCGTTGGATTCTGACTCTTTTAGCTACGTCGATGTCGTGGTAAAGCTCATACAGCTCATGGTTCATCCGATGGCGAAACTGGCCTTCGACACAGATAGGTCCATATATTTTTCGGAGTACTTTTCTTTCGAATACTCCCAGGTTTTGTATGTCCGTTGTAGTAAGCACCCATGATTCGGCACCATACAACAGAACAGGTAAGATAAGCACCTGGTATAGCTGTTTCTTAGTATTCCGAGAGAAGGTGGTGTTACTAAAGTGCTGTAGAAGTCCGTAGAAACATCTATTGGCTAGCACTATTCTCCGTTTAATTTCTTGGCTGACATTATTCATCTTGTTGACGGAAGATCCGAGGTAGGTAAATTCGTCGACTACCTCAAAACAATAATTGTCAACGTTCACGGTGCGTCCCCATCGAGATGACTCTTTGTTCGTCGAAATCATTATTTTTGTTTTGTCCTCGTTGACCGCTAAACCCATTTTTGCTGACTCCTTTTCGAGCGATGAGAAAACTGCAGTAACATCCCGCAGATTTCGGCCAATGATATCTATATCATCGGCGTAGGCTAGTGGCATGTGGCTTTTGTGGAATATGGTGCCAGACATGTTGATACCAGCCTTTCTCATCACCTTCTCCATAACTATGTTAAATAGTGTACAGGACAGGCCATCGCCCTGCCTGAGACCTCTTTCCGTGTTGAATGGTTCAGACAGATCCTTACCAATCTTAACCGAGGATTTGGTGTTGTCTAAGGTACATTTGCAAAGTCGAATCAGCTTTGCAGGAATACCAAACTCAGACATGGCCTCATAAAGCCTATTCCTTATCGGAGAGTCGAAGGCAGCTTTGTAGTCGATAAAGAGGTGGTAGGTGTCGTTCTGCTTTTCATAGGTTTTTTCCAGGATTTGTCGTAAGGTGAATATTTGATCCGTCGTAGATTTGCCAGGTCTAAAGCCGCACTGATATGGTCCAATTTGTTTTTCTACAATTGGCTTTAGACGTTCACACAATATGCTTGAAAGGACCTTGTACGCAATTGGTAATAGGCTTATTCCACGGTAGTTCTTACATTCACTACGATCTCCTTTCTTGTATATGGGACATAACAGACTGAGACTCCAATCCCCGGGCATGCTCTCCTCTTGCCAGATGTTCTCCATGAGCTGATGCATGCTCCTAATCAGCTCCTCCCCGCCAGCCTTAAACAATTCAGCAGGGAGACCATCGGCTCCAGCAGCTTTGTTGTTTTTAAGGCGGGAGATGGCCATACGTATCTCGCTCTGGCTCGGAGGTGGACAGTTAATACCATCGTCATGGATTGGAGCGGGGTCTTCTGGAGTGGTGTCAGTATCCAGTAAATTTCTAAAGTGATCACTCCATATCTTCAGAACGTTATCCGGGTCCGTCACTAGCTGACCATCGCTGTCCTTGCAGGAGGGCAACCCTGTTCCACGCATTCTCGCTTTCACTCTCTTGTAGAATTTTCGGGCTTCCCCTCTACTTCGGAGCAACTCAGTGCACTCGTCCTGCCTCTTCTTCAGCTCCTTCTTTTTCTTCTAAAAAGACGCGTTGCCTGTCGTCTTTTCTTCCTGTGCCGTTCACGAACAGCTCGCGTTGCCATTGGCTGCAGTTTCGCCCCGTATGAAGCAACCGTCTCTCTCGTGGCATTGCGACATTCATCATCGTACCAGGCATCTTCTTGAGACGGCTTTGAGTACCCAAGTACGCTTCTCGCAGCCCGTTCTAAGGAGGCGGCTATATTTTGCCACTGCGAGGTTATATTGTCAGGGGTTGGAGCATTCCGCAGCAGTTGAGTTAGGTGGTTGGAGTAGGCGTTTGCTACCTCTGTGGTCCGCAGTTTACCGATGTCCAGCTGTCGTTGTGCCTGGTTACGTACGTTTTTCGCCATGCTTAGCCTTGTGCGTACCTTAACTGCGGTAAGGAAGTGATCGGAGTCAATGTTCGCACCCCTAATCACTCGTACATCCAGAACACTCGATGCGTGCCTTCCATCGACTACCACATGATCAATCTGATTCCTTGTCAATTGATCTGGAGATAACCATGTTGCCTTATGAATATTTTTATGGTCAAATCTAGTGCTGCAAACTACCATATTTCTTGCCGCAGAGAAATCAATCAGTCTGATGCCATTGTTCGACGTTTCGGTGTGCAGACTGAATTTTCCGATGGTAGGCTCAAATGCGGTTTCCCTGCCTATTTTAGCATTAAAATCGCCTAGTACAATTGTAATGTCATGGCTCGGGCTACGGTCATATACATTTTCTAGGCTCTCGTAGAACTCGTCTTTGTCCTCATCGCTTTTCTCTTCTGTCGGAGCATGGGCACATATAAGTGTTATGTGGAAAAACTTTGTTTTGGCTCTTATGGTGGCTATACGTTCACACACTGGGTTGAACCTTGAGACTAGGTGTCGCAGTCTCTTGCCAACCACAAATCCACATCCAAACTCGTGCTTGTCCGAATGGCCACTATAGTAGATGTCGCACGTCTTCATGCGCGAGCACCCGTGTCCCGTCCACCGGATTTCCTGTAAAGCGGTTATGTCAGCCTTGTATTCTTCGAGGACTTCCGCCAGTTGGATAGAGGCACCTGGTCTATACAGTGTTCTAACATTCCAGGTGCATATCCTTAAATCATGGTCCTTAATTCGTTTGCGGTGGTCGTCAACATTTTGGGGGGTCCATTTTATTCTTTTCTTACTTCTTTTCATTGCAATAGTTTATACGTCGGTGGCGGGTTGCAAGCCCAGCGCACCACTACTCGACAACACGAATATGAAAATGCAGACGAAATTTTAATTATTGGTCCAATTGGCAGAGTGGGCGTGGCAAAACATTTTTTTACAGCTAGAGAGATACAATTTGATACCCATAAAGTATTCGACAACGCGAATATGAATATGCAGTCGAAGTTTTAATTGTTGACCCAATTGGCGAAGTGGGCGTGGCAAAACTTTTTTTAGAGCTAGAGAGATGCAATTTGATACCAAGATAGTACTCGACAACACGAATATGATTTGCAGACGAAATTTTAATTTTGGACCAAATGGGCGTGGCATAACTCTGTTTAAGTCCTAGAGATATGCAATTAATATATAGACAGTACTCTGCACTACAATTGTAAATTTGCAGACGAAATTGTTATTTTCGATTTGTGGGCGGAGTGGGCGTGGTCACATTGTATTTTAGCACCAGAGTAATCGGTAATATGATTACAAATTTGCAGAGGAAATTTTTATTATGGTAAAGTGGGCGGAGGGCGTCCATGCAGAACTCTATTTTAGTCCTAGAGTGATATAATTGATATATAGATAGTACTCGGCACTACAATTAAAACTTTGACGACCAAATTGATGTATTGGTTCAGAGTACGGAGTGGGCGTGGTCACATTGTATTTAAGACCCAGAGGGATAAAATTCGGTTTACAGATAGTAGTCGGAACAAAAGATTCAAATTTCTAAAAGAAATTTTAATTTTCGACCTTATTTAAGCCCTAAAGCGATACAATACGGTATAGGTACAAATAGTAGTCGGCAATATAATTAAACATTTGCAGACGAAATTTGTATTTTCGTTCAGTGCGCGGAGTGGACGTTGTCACACAGTATTTAAGCCCCAGAGGTATATAATTTGGTATTAAGATAGTACTCGGCGCTATATATTCAAATTTGCAGACGAAAAAATTTCGGAATATGTAAAAAGTTGTACAAATCTAGAACAGAAATGTCAGTCAGGTAAACCTACTGATAAATACCATCACACAATAAAAGGTAGTGTTTAAGTCATGAGTTATTGAAATTAACCGATTTTAAATTATATGCACTTATGTATTATTATTTGCCTGATTGTGGAGCGTAATTGGTTGTTGATAGGACTTTCGGTATATGGGAGGTATCAAAGGGGTTTTGCACATGTTTAGGTTATCTGAGGTTTCGCCTCATATTACAAGATAAAGATAACTGACCAAATTTCTTTATGCCGCAGATGCCCATTTGGAAGTTATGGAAGAAATATTAATTTTATAAAAATAAGTTATGTTGTATAGTATGTACCAGAAGGGGTCAACAGATTTAGTCCATATTCATTCGTGAGTCAAATTTTCATAAGCGAACATCTTACGCAAAATTTGAGTGAATTCAGTGTACTTACAAAAAAGATTTGTATGTAAAACTAGGAGGGTCAATTAGGTCATTTGTATGGGAGGTACCAGAAGGGGTGTGTAATTAATTGAGGTTTTCTGAGGTTTTGTCTCCAATCACAACATAAATTAACTGATCAAATTTCATTACCCTCCATGTGCCAGTTTGGAATTAATTGGAGAAATATTAATTTTCCAAAAATAGTTAATATTTTTATAAGAAGTACCAGAAGGTGTCAGCCGATATAGTCAATATTCATTCCCAAGTGAAATAATAAATAAATAAATTACTTCAATTTAAAATTACTTCAATAAATAACACAGTGCAACACACTTTTTCGGGGTGAACCAAGTCAACTTTATCAAAATGTCCCATACGGGTGGGAACTATCCAAAATTTATTTTTACACATGATTATTCATAATATTTGATTTGGCTTTTTACAAAAAAAAAAAAAATCCAACTTCAAATCACTGTAACAAAAATTGTGACGTAGTGGAGCAAATTGGAGTTTAAGGTTTTATTACTGAGGTCAAATACTACTGTTTGATATTGATTTGGTTCACTCCCAAAAAAAAGACTTCATAACAATTAATTTTGATTTTTTTTAATAACCTTTGACTCGTATTGGTTATTTGTCAGAGTTGACTCTTAGCAAATTATACGGAGAATATTTCTATTGAAGATTAGAACCCTTGACCTCCCTCCAAAGATGTTTTTTTTAAGCTTTTTTCAAAATTGAGCCTAAAATGGAGGATTAAAATGTTCCTACGAAATATTCCCCGGAAAATCTTAATATAGGTCTCCGAAGACATGAACTATCTAAAATGTATTTTTTACACATGATCTGTATTGTTGTTTGATTCGAATTTTGACCAAAAAATCATAAATATTATTGTGACGTAGTTTAGCAAAATTGAGTTATAGGTTTTGTTACTGAGGTCAAATGCTATCGTTTAATATTAGTTTAATTTACCCCCAAGATAATGACCCTCAAATTGTTGCATAGTGTAATTTAACTTTAAAGTTTTCGAAGTGATTTTATTGGAAAATTATACCTTCGTGATGGTACAAGAAAGAAACATTCTTTCTGTAATTTTTAGATAGTCATAAAGTTTTGATAAAATATTAAAATTAATACATTTTTAAAAATTTAACAAAAATATTCCGAAAAAAAATTTTGTTTTGTTTACTTTATGTTGTAAGTCTACGTCTTAGAATCTTAAAAACTTAGATTAAACTTTAAAAACTTACTCATTAAAAATAAAAACATTATTTAAAAATAAAAATAAATTTGGTTACAAGTACTTTCACGATTGTCTCATTCTGGAATGTAGACAAAATCCAAACTAATTAATATCAATAGAAAAATATAAAGTATTTGTTTATTAGTATAAAGGAAATATGTTGTTTTATTTAATTTAAAGATTGCCGCATGAAATGCGCCTCCTCTGCGCCTCCTACTCAGATGGCAAAAAGATCCACTCTATTTTCATGATTCAAAGATATTTTATTGCACAAAATAGGTCTGATGTTTGTTGAACAATTAAACTGAAACATTTAATAACGTTTGTCCGTCCAAAGCTTAGTGGTTTTCATGATACCTTTAATGTTCTGCTAAATTCAATGGCAAAAAGATCCATAACAAATTCCTATTTTGAAGATTCACATATAAGTATTTCATTGCACAAAATATGTTTGATGTTTGCTGAACAATTAAACTGAAGCATTTAATAACTTTTGTCTGTCCGCAGCTTAGTGGTTATCATGACAACTTTGATGTTTTTTACCCATCAAGTTTCTACTAAAATTAGTTAAACACATATAGTTTTAATGAATTTATTTTAGTTGTTATATATTTCTTAAACCGAATATTGGCGATTGTTTTATAAATTCATCTAACTTTGTCTGAAACAACTCTGAAGTCACCGGTGTACCAGGCGACCACAAAGGATCTCTTACAACATATTCCACCCAGATTTTACTGTAAATCTGTTGCAGCAGTTCCTTAACATTTGAGGCGTTTGTATCGGTATTTAGCACAAATCTAAAGGATGGGAAACAAATTATAATACATTAATTAAGTACATTTTCAAGACAATGCAAAAAACGAACATTTCAACTTACTTCAAACCTGAAGGCGTTTCCAAATAGTGCAATGCATATTTGTTAGTCTTATAATATAGAAATCCTTCCCTGGGATCATGTGGTGATATCTTACTAACAAATGACTTTATGGACGACAGCATACCGTAGGTTAATTTGGCTTCCTTAAAAGAAATTGTTAAAGGACAATGAATATCAAGCAAAACTTATTGACGGTGTAGACTACGTACCTCTTCCTGTGTTAGACCCGATTTTTTGGTACGATTCCATTCGGCATAGTACATAAGGGTGCCAAATTTATCAAAGATGTATAAATTAAATACTTTCATTGTTATTTTTTAAGGGAATTTCTAGTGTTTACAAATTTGTACACTTATTTTACTTCGATAAAATGGAATGCAAAAAAAAAACAGAAAACAATTGAGCGCAGCTGTTGTGCACAGCTGATTTGCATATTGTTGTCATCACAGTATTAAAGTATTGCCAGACTCGAAGTTAACAACAGAGATGCCACAGTCAATGTAAATAAAAGTGATAACATTTGTCAATTTCAGTAATGTAATTAAAATCGAGAAGAAAATAACAAAATATAATAAAGTATAGTTTTTTTTATTTTCAACGAGAAAATGTAATGTTTAGTCTTTCGAAATAATCAGAAAGAAATGTTTAATAACACGAAATATTTAATCAGAGATGGGCAAAATAATGAAAGAATGAGCAGTATGCTCTTTTGTGTTTTAGTACACGTTATGCAAATTAAGTTTGTTTTACACGATATCTTCCCATATCTACTTATATCCTCTCAACAACATGAACGAGATAGCCTAATTAGAAAACATATAGGAGTAAGTAAAGACATACACTACAAAATTAAAGCAAAGTAATATTAAATAATTGGAAGGTGGATAGGAAATCAAAATGTACTGATCTGACAGTAGATAGGGGATATGGGAGGATAGCGTGTAATTCAGCCTTCACATAATGTTAAAATAAACAAAATAAAATTGGAATTTACACAATAAAAATTTGAATTTTATGATACGAATGCAATCGAAAAGTTATTTTTAAATTGATGAATAAATTTTTTTGATTGCTCGAAGTAGACTAAAAGCGTAGACTAAAAAAAGCTGCAACAATTTGGAATATTTATATAAAAAAAACTATTTTTTTAAATCTTTCAAAATTTTGGTTTGGTCTTAAATTTTCAAAAATGTATTACTTTTAATATTTTATTAAAGTTATAACTTTATCAATAAACCATACTAATATCTTTTACCATCACGGAGTAGTAACTTTCCAAAATAATCTCTATTACGGAATTTCCAAAACTTTAAATTTAAATAAGAGGCATGTCTTGTATTTACTCTCAAAAAAATGTTTCTGGGGTTATTAAAATAGGAGATTGTTATTTCTTTAAATGTTAATGCTCTCACATAAAAATCGAAATTCCTGTCAAAATTACACTATTAACTTTGTGCATAACATTGAAATTTCATCATCGATTTTCTTAGAAAATTACTTATTTTTTTACACAGACCTGATTTCACGAGCAAAGTGCTATTCTGAACACTTTTTACCATTAATTTCGACATTGTACGTTTGAAAAAATATTACATTTGTACAATAAAAAGTTAAAAAATCTACCAATAACCAGTACAGAAATATCAGTCAGTTAAACTGACTGATAAATACTATCACCCAATATAAGATATTGTATAAGTCTTTAGTTATATAAATTAAACGATTTTTAATTAAAAGAATTTCTTATGTATTATTATTTGCTGCTTGTGGAGCGTAAACGGTTGTAGATAACCCTTTCGGTCATAATACCAGCGGTCTAGGGAAATATAGGACAACCGCAAAAATTTGACTTCTTTGAAGAGGAGGTACCATTAGGGGCAGTACAAAGTGTCGGATTTTTTTTCTTAAATCAACGTTCAATTAACGCTTACCTTCACACAATTTGACAGAATTCAGTGTATGGGAGGTACAAGAAGGGGTGTGTTAAATTGTTAGGTTTTCTAAGGATTTGCAGCCAATTATAAGATAAATTAACTGATAAAATTTGATTGTCCCCCAGGTGTCGGCAGGTACCAGAAGGGAACCGATATCGTCCATATTCATTCCTGATACAAATTGTCATTTCCATACAACTTACACAAAATTTGACTAAATTCAGTGTACTTACAAAAAATGTATGTATGTATGTAAAACTTTGAGGGTAAATTCGGTCATTTGTATGGGAGGTACCAGAAGAGGTGTTGCAAAGGTTTCGGTTTTCTGAACGTTTGTCGACTTTTGCCTATTTACAATCCCATTAGTTCGTTTTAAAAAATCTTAATACTGGTAAATTTTCAAATTGATCAGTAAAGGTTTACTCTCTAAGGGTGATGGTATAAAAATATGTAAGATAAATTAGTTGTTAATTTTTTTATTGTATTTATTTAACGTTTCTCCTACGAATTAAATTCGTTACAAAAAAACTACCAGGGAACCCGTAGGGACCACTGGTTTCATCACGAAATCATTTTATCTGAGTACCCACATATATTGGGTCATAAGTTATGACCTAATGACTCATAACTGAACTAAAGGGTTCCGGCTTGAATTTGGAGCTTTTATTTGTGCTGGAAATGAGTTAAAAACGATGGTAGCTTCACTTTTTTCCAGGCATACCTCTATGTAAATTGGAATTCAGTTCTTTTTTGCTACCTATAGAATATTTTATGTGCCCAAAAACCTTTTCTTATTGTAGGTGATTATTTGCTCGAGAGCTCAGTAATCTTAATTAAAACAACCTGTACAATTTTCACAACAATATTTTTTTAATGTTACTTCAAATTATATAGAAGTAAATCGCTAAATCACAAACAAATCGACACTGGCAACACTGTACATTTCGCAATCACATACAAACTGCACATCCCCGTTTTTACTATACCTGCTGTCAGCTGTTTAATTTTTCTTATTCATTGTTGAATGTTTTTGTTTTGTTTTTGTTTAATTGCAATACTGAAAAGGGGATTTTTGCATAAACACAATGTTATTTATCTCCCATATACCGAACCATTGCACATAGATCGCAATATCAATAGTGTTTGTTTGTGTTTTCTTTCTTTAATAACGCAAAATCAAGAGAATTAGAATTATCCGACGTCAAAAAGAAATCGGAGTACGCACAATATGGCGACTTTGGAGAAACCGAAGAAAAATGTAAGTTTTTTACAATTAAATGAGATTAAATTTATTTTCTTAATTTTGTATAAATTTTTTCAAGAAATCTAAAAAGTCCAAACCGATAACAAAAGAACCAACTTTGTTAGAGGTAGTGGCTGAGTCAGATAGTGAAGCTACCATAAAACGTAATGACCATGAACAAACGGCAGAAGAGGAAGGAGCCATTGCCGCCGTCACCGCCAGCAAGTCAATAAACTCGCCCATAGAAAACATTGAAGACATAATTGAATCGGCCGCAGCAATAAGTAGAGATAAAATAGTGACTCAAGAGTGTTTTATTGCCTCAGACTACAAAGATGAGAAGTTGGAGGCGATAGAAGACAAACAAGAACCAAACACTAGTAAACAAAATGAAGAGACAAATAGTGTCGCTCCTGCTACTTTATTACAGGAGGACTTTGCTACTCCATCTGCACCACCCGCAATGGAAACTGCCACAACTTCTAAAGTCACACAAACATATACCCCTCCTGCCTGCATAGCTCAATATCCACAAATTGATGCACTCAAACTTGAAGAGTCGGCCACCGAAGTAGTGTATCAGGCACCGCGAGTACGTTCACCTGGATACCGTTTGTCTGCTTCCAAAATGCAGGCACTATCGCAGGAACAACTGCAACAGTTCTACTACTGTGCTGAACTGTCACAAGTACAACAGTTTGAAATGGAATTTCTGATGAATTCTTTGCTGGAAACCTATGAGGATGATCCATTATACGCAGCCTTGCAAGAATACTATTATCTACAGAGTAAACTTACAATGAATTTGCATGATGTTAAAAAATTTCGCAAAGAAGCTGCTGGCGCTCAAGAACACATATGGGTCGAAGTGCCTATAACAAAGACATTTAGCGAGAAGTGTGGCGATAAAGTAGATGTAAGGGAAACCGTGACATACAAGTAAGTTGTACAATTTGCCACATATTTTGGTATGGCCATACGATATTAATTTGCATGCGTGTGTGTGTTTGTGTTTATTTAAGCATTGTCCAAGTAGATGGCAAAAATCTGGAAGCGGCAACTTCCGCCTTGACAGTGTTATTTGATATTATATCAAATACCTACACGAGCAATCTAATAACAACGAAAATAACTAAAATTCGGGTAAGTAACATGAAATGGGTTTATAGAATGCAAATTGTTTTTTTTTTTTGCTAAAGTATCAGAACACAGCACTGTACTTGAAAGACTTAGAAGATAAATGTATAATCTGATGTGGACATAGTAAGTAGAAATGTCAACTGCAACAAAGAGTTAAAAAGTTATTAGTCCACTTTTTTAAAAACTTTTAAATAGTAGTTCGGTATACATTTTTTGCTAAAATCTGCTAATTCAGACATTTGCGTGCTTTTGTGCGTGCCTTCTTTAGTGTATAAGGGAACAAAGCAATCAAAGAGCGCGTGTAAAGAATTAATTTTAGTGATAAATCAATGATTCCCCATACAAATAAAAAAAATTCTATGGGGACCACCTTAAGTGTTGAAGATAGAGGTTAGATATGATCTGAGAAACTGTTGGGGTTGAGAAAATATTGGCGGCTGGTGATAAATTTGACTATTCTAGGGGCGACTCTGGGGCAGTTAGAGCGATGGAGGCAAATTTTATAAAAAAAATGTTCTGTATGGGAGCACCCTTAGGTGGTGAAGATGGGGGGAGTAGGTAAGTTGGAACAAAATGTTAGGAGGAAAATATGACTGGGGATCGGTCATACATTTGAACCCTCTAGGGGCTATTCCTTGTGGATTTTTCTCCAATACAAAAAATTTATCTTTAAAAACCGGGGCTCGATTTTAAATTAAACCCATTGTTTCTTTCATAACCACTTGGTCAAGAAATGAATTGAACCACTCTTATGTATATGGTAATTGGTATATAATAGAATAACACATTTTTCTAACGTTGGGATAAAAATTTGTCTATTATTTGGAATATGTACGAATGCAAAACAAGTTACTAAGAACCAAACGATAGTTCATTATACATATTACATTCTATTTTTACTGACTGTGAGTACAGGTGCTCTGGAAAATATTCATTTTTTTTAAGTTTTAGGTTAATGAGAACAAACAAATAAAAAAACTTAAAATACATTCGGTATCATTACTTTAAAATATTTGGCTAAACAATGTAGGTTTGTACAGCTTTAAAGCTTGACATACAGCCATTATATTGGGTCGCTATTGACCCTTTGTGACAATAGCTTAAAGCTGTATGTGCTCTATCTAAAACTACTTCCCTAGTATAAATTTTTTATTTTACTATTCAAAAGTTATATACATATTTATATTTTCATTTCCAATTGGATAATATACATATATCATTTCAATAAATCGCTTCATCTTTTTCAAAATACTTTTTAAAAGCAGCTGACCGACCATGCAGTTATAATATAATATTTTTTTTATTTTAACAATTACAATAATAATTATATGATATAAAGTAATTATCTCAAAATTTTTTTTATTTTATTAATAAAAAAATAAGTCTTTGATAATACATTTATTGTAATTAGAATTGAAACGAAGACTTTAATAAATACGTTTTAGAATATTCGAATTAAAGTGTTTTTTTTTTTCAAAATTTATTTGCGATCATATATTGAATTGTTTAACAAAAGTAAGATGTTTGAGAAAGCTTGATTTTTAAACGTTATGTTTTTCTTTAAAAGATATGAGAGATTTCCTAAACATATATCACGATTTTTTCTTTAAAAAATTGTCTTCGGAGCATTTTCAGTCATGTGCGTGCTTTGTTCAACATTCAGAATAATATCATTAATATAAAAAAAATCGCGGGATTTAGTGACTCAATAACTAATAGTTTGATAACTCGATAATTAATACTTAATACTTTATGGTTTCCTTATGTTTTGACCCTTACTATAAATATAAAACGCTTAAAAATATCGATACTTTTTCAATTTAACCTATTTTAGGGTCCTTGTTTTGCATGCTGAGGGAAGCATAGGTCCGTCCAACGCATTTCACATTCTTGATATTCAATTTTTTAAAAAAAATTTTGACATTTGCCCCTGGTCTCAGTTATTTTTAAAAATATTTAATTTTTTTTTCGACATAACTATAAATCGCGTTGAAAACTCGATATTACTTTTTTTTTAAATGAACCTAATATGTGGCCATATACATAGGTTCGTCCAACGGCTAATTTTTGATTTCTCGCATTTTTGGGTTTTTTTCTTAATTTCGATTTTTATTTTGAAAACATTTTTTACCCCCTGCCTCTGGTCCTGAAATTTTGCACTAATGTGCATATGTTGTATTGCGGTAGTCGATTTCTGTACTTTGCCAATTTTTACTTTAATGTACATAATATAAATTACCTTGTTTAATAACGTAACGAAGACACACATAGTACTCAGTGACAGCTTGTTCATATCTCACAATCGGAAGTCCATATTACAATATTTTAAATGTACAGGGAATCTAAAACATCAATTCAAGCGATTTCGTCATTCATTCACAATGGTACGTAAGTCACAATTGTTAGGTGGCATTTTTGAGACACTCGCGCTGCGACTCCTCTTCCAATTAGAATTTTAATACTAACGATTGAAACCACACTAACAAACCCAAACCCGATGAACCCGCGAAGTAAACACTTATCCCGAATGACAGAATTTTGTATAATACCAACACTAACTAAGCACTTGCATGCACATGCATAAGTAGGTGACCATGAAATTAAGAAACGACGAAACCCTTATTAATTAAATAATTTCCACGAAACATTTATGTTCCCTGTATCAAGCGATCACTAAACTTTATTTTTAACACTTTTATTTAATGAAAACTGATGGTTTTAATGATATTTTTACAAAAAAACACTTGCGCTGCGAAAATTTTTCCAAACATGGCGGATATGTAGACAAAACTCAACTGATTTTGACTTAAACTTGTGGGAATAATGAGAGCTCAAAGTGCATTGTTGCCAACTGTTGCATTGAACTGTCAGCAGTAAATATGAGAAATTAAATGTATACAGTACACACAAATGTTATTGTAGTACTGCGGGCACAAACCTCGACACAATTTGCTAGTTAGTTTCATAAGGGAAATAGACAACATAATTCATTGGTTTGTAAATATGGTAGACAGTGTAAATCGTATACAATTATGATAACTAGACACCTGTTGGCAGCAGTGCTATCGACATGTAGGAGAATGCGCGTGTATGTATTTGAATGTTTAACGACAACTGTCTTTTTTCCTTGCACTTTTAGCAGAGTTACCATAAACCGAGAAAAAACATTACACAGCAGCATTTTAAATATTACCCAAACCGTTATAAATTTTATACATTAAAATACAGAATATCCCTACAGAATTTGTAATCCTTGTGAATTCACTTGCACATACCCTTTCTAGAAGTTTTAGTGAATTGTACGAAAATGGTGAAATAATGATAATAATGCGCTTAAATTGCGTAACCCCCGATTAGTGCAACTTTTTTTAAAAGAAGGTTGCCATAAGAGTTTATCAGATTCCCTGAAATTTTGAAATTTGAAAATAATTGCCTCGTGCCTCCCATATACAAACAAACATTTTTAATTTTTTTTGTTCAACAGGTTTATAAATGTACAGTATTTAAAAAATGTATATAATTTATATTTTTTTCGTTTTCGTTAATAAAATAATTTCTAACTAAATTACATCAAAGTCTGTCTGATAATATTTTTTTTTTAGTAATAGTTTACTAGTTATTATGATATTGTCATAGTTCGGTTTAAGATCATTTCTATTGGCAATTATATATTATTGCCAATAGGTTTTTTGTTCAAGAGTGTGAAATGTATTATGTTGGACATATGTTGGACATAATACATTTCACACTCTTGAACAAAAAACCTATTGGCAATAATATATAATTGCCAATAGAAATGATCTTAAACCGAACTATGACAATATCATAATTCATTGCAGATCAACAAAAAACAAAATCAAGGTTTACTAGTTATCTTAAAACTTGTAGCGGAAAAGAGATGGTTTCAGTTATAAGTTCCAATTTTCAATGTTTACTTTAGTACATTGGTCGTAAAGTTAGATCAGTTATAAACAATATGAAAAATTTTAATATGGACAATTCCATAGTCACATGCATGACAGGTCGTAAGTTTTAATGAGATGAGAAACAATGAACAACTTGATTTTTTTATTACTTCTTTTTTTTTGTGTAATACCTAGGAAGCTCTATATTTAGTTAGAGAGACGAAATCCTCTGAACTGATGGTCCTAAAATATTAGCAAATAAAGAGGGTGACGTTACGTGACAAAAATAGAAGTATTTTTTTCTTTTTTCACGAAAACATAAACTACTGCGGATTGAGTCGTACTTTTTGATTAAACCATTTTTGATATGATTTGGAATATTATAAATTTGTTTTAAAATATGCTGAATTTTAGAAACTATTTTTAATTTTTTTGTACAACCTATTTTGTGAAACGTGATGTGACATAAATTTTATTTTGATAAATTATCACAAAATTATTTTCAAAAAAAAAAAAATATTTTATTTGCGAAATATTATAAAGTTTATATACAAAAAATTGTTGATCACGAATGTTACATTAGAACGTCAATAAAATCAAAATTTTGCAGCTAACTGATCATCCTTTACTATTATTGGAGTAATTTACTGTTGTAACAAATATTTTATGATAAGAATGGTCTAGCATCATCAGTAAATATGTTATTAAAAATTCAAAGAGGTGACCCGATCATTAATGCAACTTTGCATTCCGTATAGTCATAAATAAAAATAAGATAACCTCTGCACATTTTAATTTAATAAAATTTAAATAAATTTCTTTACTAAAACAAATCAGAATATCTTTTTTCAACTTTTTTTCGATCACGGTGGACATTTCTGTGGAAATACCCATATTTGTATATAAGAGAAATTGTATGAGAAATGTTGAGTGTTGCTAAATCGCCCAGTAAATTTGGACGTTGCTGGACCCATTCCAGCAGCTTATTTTATTTAATTCCCGAGTTAGATACATATACATAATTATTTTCTACATTACACAAGTTTTTGTGCTTTAAATTGAATAAGTAGGAAATCCATTTGACCTTTGTTTTAAATATATGAGGGTGATAGACTAATAATCATATTAAACCAATATTGAAGAATCAAAAGGTATGTATAGGTTTTTAAATTTTGTGAAAATTCAAAACCCTTTTTTTTAAGTCAAGAGGACAGAACTTAAGGGAAGTTTTAAATTTAAAAATTACCAAGATTTTAAATTGATAGAATATTTGCTATAAGTGCCCGATTACACTGTAATATTTTCTATGAAAAATTTTAAATTACATGATCGGACTCGACTGTTTTACCTTAATTCAGACACGAGGAATCGAACTACATTATAAGATATTCGAGTTAACATGAGCCCTTTATACAAAACCTTTTTTTAACGCTTTTTTTACACAAACTGGTATTTTAAGAGGTTATATAGATTTTCGACAAATTGTAGTTGTGTTTGGGGGATAAGCTTGGCTCATTTAAAACCAGGGACCGTAAATAATGATTATTGTTAATTTCTTCAAATCAAAAAATCATTAACTTGGAACAGACATACAAGAAAAAAATACATCATAATGAACTCTATTGGACAACGTTTGCATTTCCGGCATGATTTTTAAATTTTTGATTTTTATCGTTTTCTTCTATTATAATAATTAACTCTGAGTAATATTATAAAAATCAGACCATAATCTTTATTTGTAAGGAAAAAAATAAAACTCAAAAATAATAATTATATCTGATTTTTATATTTTTCGCTCAAAATAAAACTCAATTTCGATTAACGACATTTTTAGGGGTGTTTTTGCCAATATTGATGCATATTCTCATAAAGCAAACTTAGAGGAACCAACCAAGACGAAAAAAGTTATTGAAAATTATTTCGTAAGTTTTGTTTTTTATTAATTTTATTAGTTTTAAGTTATTTTTTATTTAATTTTACAAAAAGTAATTTCGCCAACGACTGTTTTCGCAAAAAATATAATCAATGTTTTCTTATGGAGCGTCGGCCAATCCTAGCGGAGCCGGAAAAAGAAATTTATTGTTATTAAAACGAAGCGATTGGTCTGTTGATTTGAAGTTTTTTCTAGTCTCTCAGCTACGAAAAGTAAAAATATGTTATTCTAATTGCTGTTTAGAATTATATGGATATACAACGATGGTTATGGTCTGAATTTTAGATTATTACTAAAAATTAATGATTACCAATATTCGAAGAGATAGATGGCGCCTAATTTTTTTTTTCCTCAAAAATATTATTATATTACTAAAAATTAATCATTATTATTAAATAATATACTTAAAACTCAAACATAATCATTATTATGTAATTTTTATAATAAAACTCATAATGATTACGGTCCCTGTTCAAAACACAGTGCGTCATACTGTATTATTGATTTCCACTTATCATTTTCATTTCTTATTCTTATATCCTTACTAAATTCAACATATTTTGTATCACAAAATCAATCAAGTTAATATTTACCTTTTTCTAAGGAGATATCACATCTTGAAATTTTGGAACAAAACCCTGGCGAATGTCTTTTACTTGTAAACCCTTTATGCTATGCTTTTAATGCAACACGAATGATATTCACACACACACAAGCACACTTTAAAAAATCGCGTTATGAATTTCCATTCACAATAGTAATTTTCTGTCTACTCTGGCACTCGCGCTGCGATCCGATTTACTGACAATTGTTCTTATAAGAAATAAAAATCGCACGATTTAAGATGTAAACTATTAGACGGCACATGATACGGAAACACAAATGGAAATTAAAACTTAAACGTAAACCGATGAGATTTTTGTTAAGCACAGCATAATAACAGTCGTTAAACATTTCATTTAGCACAACCCAAATCACCTGAGCAAGGGAGACCGGCCGGCACCACAATAATAGGCAAAAAAAAACACATTAATTTAACTATTTTTAAGAAAACTTCATTGTGCCCTTATAACACGGCAACCGAACTTGATTTTAATCACTTTTATTTAACTGCAAGTGATGATTTTTATAATAATTTTGTGAAAAATACTAGCGATGCGTATGTTTTGCAAACATGGCGGAAATGTGAACAAAACTCAACTAACGATGGCTGACTTTTGTGTGAGCCTAATGAGTTTGAGTTGCATTGTTGCCAACTGTTGCATTAAACTATCAACTGTACATAGAGGAAATTCAATTTGTACTGTATCCAAATTATGCACTGTATAAACTATGTTTTGTAAACACGGCGGAAATGTAAACAAAACTCAACTGACCATGGTGAACTTTTGTCTGAGCATTGCGAGCTTGAGTTGCATTGATGCCAACTGTTGCATGGGATTGTCAACAGTCTTTAAAAGGGAAATGATATTTATACCGTTGCCGAGTTGTGCACTGAGAGTTATTTCTGTCACGAACCAATTGACTTTACTGTTCAGGTGGTTTGAGGATATGGTAAAAAAAACTGTTATCGATATGTATCGAAGAATGTCTTTGAAAATATTAGGCTGAAGAGAATTTGAAATGTATGAACAAAATGCATGTTGGCACTTAAAGATTATGAAGTAGGTATAATACTGTAGAATTTCGTGGAAAGTTACTAAGAGTAATGTAGCAAATTTTTTTTTTAAATCTGTCTTATAAATCAGCATTCTGAAAGATCAATATTTTGAAGAAGTATTGAAAAATTAAACTTAAAACATAGACCTCGAGCCTAATTAATCAAAACTTGGGAAATGACAATTTAAAAAAAATTTATTATTTAAAATTTTATTTAGTAAAAAAAATAAAACAACAACAAAAAATTAAAAAAAATGTTTCGAAATTTTTTTTTTATTTTTTTCCTTTTACTCTCACTTATAACACTTTCAAATTTTTAATAGGGATACCCAGTTTTCCAAAAAATAAATATTTTTAGACAATAGAATCTAGTACATTAACAAAGAATTTAAAATAAAAAGTCGATACTTTTTTTACAGATTGATCAAATGATTGATGGAATCACTGCATTTCCTAATACACATCATCAGCCGCTATTAGAAGGACCTCTACGTCTACATCAACAATTGAACCAAGTTGTATTGCCAGTTGTAGCTAAAATCAGAAGAGCTTTAAGTACGCTCTTTTATTTCTCAAGGAAATTGTCACCCAATAAGGTAAAACATAATGTGTGAGCGTACCAATAAATAACATTTTATTAATTCTTTTAACTTTCATTTAAGGATTTTGATAAAGATCTGAAAACATGGTTTCAAAAACTTATCTCTCTACACTTACGATTGGCTACCAAAGAAGATCACTGGTTTTTACTTTTTAATATTTTACGTTGTCCCAGTGGTGTTGGTTCCTGGGCAAGTGAATTTCTACAAATACCATGTCAGTGTAAATTGTCAACACCTGTGGCTTCCAGTCCAACAGCACACACCAATGAACTGCCGCTGCAGTTAAATTCACCGGAAATAAACCACTGCATGTCAGTGTTGCAAGTGCTGTTGATGCCAATCAAAAAGAGAAATGAATACTTGAAACAGTTTACACAGGTAAAATTTTTGAATTATATTCGTACTTGGATACTCTGATAAAGTTGAAGTTTATAATTACTATAAAGATAAGTTAAAAACCTTTACATCATAACACCAATTCTTCTATGTTTATATATATATATATTAATCATCTTAAAGTCTCATAAGGAAATCACTGATCCTGCCAAAGAAGAACGATGGATTCTCATTGATTCGGATGGCGAAGATAGTCACACCGCTTCCGGTGATTGTGTGGGTCTCAAAGAAAGTGACTTAATTGCTTTAATCAATCAAATTCCCTTTGAGGAATTATTTAGGTAAGTAATCATCGATTTTTTTTTATATAATTTATATTATATGTTTTTGTTTTTCCTATTTTCATAGATCTGCTTTAACTATTGAAAAGTTTTTAGATGATTATATTATTGAAGCTGACTTGATATCGGCTCAACAAATGCTTAAAGTTGTTGCCTTCTTTTCACAACTTATTAGCCTATTTGGTGAGGGTATGCTAACATATAGTACGGAGCGTTATAAACAATTGGCAAAACGTTTGGGACGTCTAATGAGACATTCACTACAATACGTCTCGGATTATCATGAACTGTTTAGGTAAGTTAAGAACGCCGCGGATGCTTTGTTTTCTTAATACAAACAAACGCTCATCTTACACCTCACCCGGTATGAAATAAAGAAGCTTTAGTTAGAATTATATTTTGATCTCTTTGCAAGCAAATTCAAAGCGCTATTTTTGAATTTGCTTGCTATTTTTGATTTTGCTTGCAAAGAGAACAAAATATAATTCTACCGAAAGCAACATTATTTTATACAGGGTGAGGTTTTGAAGAAAACAAAATCCGCTCTCTTCCAAATACAACATAAGACACCATCACCACCCTCAAAACTTAGACAGGGATCATGGGAACTAAATTGAAAAAAAAATTGCTTAATTAAAGTCTATTTTTACCACCTATGTGTGAGATCTTATAGGATCTCACATAATGTGGACGTGATAAAACCCAAGGACATCCACATTATTATCTATAATCACTCTTAACAGGGCCAACAATCTCTCCAAAGACAGGGGCACTTGTGAACGAATTGCTTTGGAAACTAATGCTTTACTTTTGAAGGCCTGCAATTACATATATCGCACTCGTAATTTAGCCACTTGGCAATATTTTTCATCTCTTCCCTTCTCATCGATGGATACGGAAACGGTATGGCAATTATTCTACTATTTAAATGTGGGATTTCCAACGGAATTCTCTACGCCACAGGAAGGTAAGTTCGGCAAAGCATTAAAGATGCCATGTCTATATTCCATAACGAATATTTTTTTGAAAATACTCTCTCTTTTCTATAGATTATTTGGACTGCTTTATGGCTAACGACTTTTGGTCTAAATTTAATATAGCCAATGCGGATTCATCAGATGAGGATCTATACTATTTACTGCAGGCATTTTTCGAAATGGCCAATGATCGTGATAAAACAAAGGATGGGGAATTGATAAAAACTATATGTCTGCATATATTTCATGTAAATATATATTTCATATGTGTATTTTATGTTGCTATTTTTATAATATATTTCTATCTCTCACTTAGATTGGTTATCTTAATGTTGACACTCGTGATAATTGCTATAAGACTGCCCGAGATATGTTGGTTAATCTTACACTGGCCTATGAGGACTTAATGTCTTGCCTTTTGAGCCAGCTGAAGATCCGTTTTAATGATTGTGAAAATGTTACTTATCTCTTCAAGTCTTTGCCACTGGAAAATTGGAAGCCTTCAATGGAAAGTTTCGAAGTACTTTCCAATTGGTTGCTTCATTTCGACTTTAGATCACCGGAAAATATGTTGGCTCGCCTCATTATTAGTCATTTGAATTGGTCGCTTGATAGCGAGGGTCGTTTATTTTTGCCCCACAACATACATGTACGCATGGCTTGTCTCATCTGTGAAGCTTTGACCAAACATGCACCCGAGGTTTTGGGACTGTCCGGCATATCGGAAAGCGTTCGTCAGGTATCAAGTCTTATAGATTTCACACAATCAACAAAGGAACAATTTACCACATGGTGCTGGAGTATTGTGTCCCTTTTGCGCTTACATGTCATGGATCAAAATGCAGAATCCGTCAAGCGTTGCCTACTAAATCCTACGGAAGCTCTTATGTTTGTACCCGAATTGGAGCGCATTGATACCATCTATCAGGGTGTTAATGAAAATAGACCACTGGCCTTGTACGTGGCCATCCTGGTGTCATTGCATGGTCATACGATACCTTTGATATGTCAAAAAGGCTTTGATTTAATGCAACGTCTCTTAAGCGATCATCGACATGCCGCCGTTATTAGATGTCTGGAATTGATAGTACCCATGTTTTTGGAAACTCCTGACACCTTGGGAAATTCGGAAAATTTTCACAATATTTTAAATACTTTATTGAATGCTGATAAGACTTATTTGAAAATGGCCAAAGATATGGTATATCCTAATACAGTGGGTCCAGTACTAGAGCTGTTGGACAATATGATACATCATCAGATAACTTCGTATACAAAGTGAGTAGAAAGAAGGAAAAAAAATAGAAGAATAATTTGATCAAAAATCATTCATACATTCATGAGTTCTAATATGTTAAAAGTACTTTTTGTTCAATAAAATTACTTTATTGTACCAAAAAGTACTTTAACTTTAGTAGATTTATCTTAGTATAATTTATAGTTCCAAAAAGTACATATACTTTAGTAAATTTACCTTGAATCAAATTGTACAAAAAACTACTTTTACTTTATTAAATTAACCAAAGTACAATTTATTGTACCAAAAATTGAAATTTATTATACAAAAAAGTACAATTTATAGTACCAAAAAGTAAATTTATTGTCAAAAAAGAACTTCTTAGTATCAAAAATGGGAATATATTACACCGAAAAGTACTATTAATGTACCAAAAAGTACTTCTTAGTACCAAATATTACAATTTATTTACTAATAAGCGCTTTTATTGTATCAGAAAAAGTACAATTTATTGTACCAGAAAGTTTATTTATTATTTAAGTACAAAAATAAGGTACAATATTTATTCTTTTTGATACAATAAAAGTACTTATTGTTAAATAAGTTGTACTTTTTGGTACAATAATAGTACTTTTCGGTATAATATATACCCCTTTTTGATTCTAAGAGTTCTTTTTTGGACAATAATTGTATGTTTTGGTACAACAAATGTACTTTGGTACAATAAGTGTACTTTTGGCACAATAAAAGACCTTATTGGAACAATAAGTGTACCTTTTGGTTTAATAAATAAACTTTTTGGTACAATGAATCGTACTTTTTGTTGATGCAATAAAAGCACTTATTGGTAAATAAATTGTACTATTTGGTACTAAGAAGTACTTTTTGGTACATTAATAGTACTTTTCGGTGTAATATATTCCCATTTTTGATACTAAGAAGTCCGTTTTTGACAAAAAATTTTACAGTTTGGTACAATAAATGCACTTTTTTGTACAATAAATGTACTTTTTGGTACAATAAATTGTACTTTTTATTACAATAAATTGACATTTTTTTTGGTACAATAAATTGTACTAAGGTTAATTTCATAAAGTAAAGTAAAAGTTAAATTACTTTTTGGTACAATAAATTTTACTTTTTGGTACAGTAAATATGCGGTTTGGTGCAACAAATGTACTTTAGTACATTAAGTGTACTTTCGGCACAGTTTAAGTTCTTATAGGTACTGTACTTTTGGTTTAATAAATAAACTTTTTGGTACAATAAATTTAACTTTTTGGAACAATGAATTATTGTACCTTTTGTTGATACAATAAAAGTACTTATTGGTAAAAAAAATTGTACTATTTGGTAATAGTAAGTACTTTTTGATACATTAGTAGTACTTTTCGGTACATTATATTCCCATTTTTGATACTAAGAAGCACTTTTTTACAATAATTTTACATTTTGGTACAATAAATGTACTTTTTGGTACAATAAATTGTAGTTTTTTGTACAATAAATTGTACTCTTTAGTACAGTAAACAGATTTTTTTTGTTGTCACAATAAATTGAACTAAGGTAAATTTAATAAAGTAAAAGTACTTTTTGGTACAATTTGATAAATTTACTAAAGTATATGTACTTTTTGGTACAATAAATTGTACTAAGATTAACCTACTAAAGTTAAAGTAAGTACGATAAATTTTACTTTTTGGTACAGTAAATTCACGTATTGGTACAGCAAATGTACTTTGTTACAATAAGTGTACTTTTGGCACAATTAAAGTCCTTATTGGGACAATAAGAGTACTTTTTGGTTTAATAAATAAAGTTTCTGGTGCAATAAACTGTACTTTTTGGAACAATGAATTGTACTTTTTGTTGATGCAATAAAATTACTTTTTGGTAAATAAATTGTACTATTTGGTACTAATAAGTACTTTTTGGTGCAATTATAGTACTTTTCGGTATAATATATTACCAATTTTGATACTAAGAAACACTTTTTACCAATAATTTTACATTTTGGTACAATAAATGTACTTTTTGTTACAATAAATGTACTTTTTGGTACAATACATTTTACTTTATAGTACAATAAATTGAATTTATTTTTGTTAAAATAAATTGTACTAAGATTAATTTAATAAAGTAAAAGTACTTTTTGGTACAATTTGATACAAGGTAAATTAACTAAAGTAAATGTACTTTTTGGTACAATAAATTGTACTAAAATAAATCTACTAATGTTAAAGTACTTTTTGGTACAATTAATTTCCGTTTTAGTACAGTAAATTTACGGTTTGGTGCAACAAATGTACTTTGGTACAAAAAGTGGGCTTTTGGCACAGTAAAGCAATAACAATACTTTTTAGTACAATAAATTGTACTTTTTGGTACAATGAATTGTACTTTTAGTTGCAATAAATGTACTTTTTTACTATAACTTGTACTTTTTGGTACAGTGAAAGTGCAAAAAAATTGTTTTTTGAATCAAATACTCTCGTGCATAACACATTCAAGAGCATTTGTTTAACAAAGCATTGCACATTGGTCGGAACTGTGAAAAATTTGGCCTTAATATGAAGGAGACTTTCAATGGGCATAAAACATGGTACTAGGGGGTTTTTGGGATTCGAATCCGAAGTAAAATTTTTAAAAAACAAATTGGCGGATATTTTTTTCAAAAAATGCTCGCATATTACTTATACTGTGCCTAAGGGAGTTTTTGGGGTCGCAGATTTCGAATCTGGAGTCAAATTTTGAAAAAACAAAATGGTGGCCATTTAAAAAAAAAATCTTGGAATTCAACCGATATTGCGACTTTGGTAGTTTTTGGGGTCTCTAGTTTCGAATCTGGTGTCAAATTAAAAAAAAAAACATAATTGTGCTGCTTGCATATAACTGATATCGTGCTTAAGGGGGTTTTTTGGCGTCGCAGATTTCGAATCCGGAGAAAAAATTTTGAAAAAACCAAATGGCGAATGCAATAATGCATTTTTATTGTTTAAACTAAAATCTACCGTTAGTAATAACTCACTATATTTTGCCTTAATATTTTATTTCACGAACACCCAAAACATAAGCCGAGAAAATTCCGATTTTCGACCATTGTGCATTGTTTTGATCAAAACTCACACACTTTCGATGTCGTATACATGTCCTGGTCGCAGAAACAAAACAATTACATGTCTTGAAAATAAAAACAAATAAGCTTAAAAATATTTCAATGCAATAAATGTGATCCAAAGAAATAAAAATATCTATCAATACGGCCTTTGATACTAAGTTAAGGCTTAAAAATCAGTACACTTTTATAAAAATTGTTTTTTTTTTAAACATTTCCTACATTTGTCCAACATTCCTAACATATGCCTAATTATCCTAATGTATTTAGCTTATTTTAAAACTATCTTATTCTCTTTCCAGTTACGGCTTAACCTCACCGCTTAATCTTATAAACGTCTGGCTAAACAGTCTTACCTCTTTGCCCAATTGGCAAAACACTTATGTCGTCTATTTACTGGATAAAATACTACGTGTTGCCTATCAATTTCCTGATGCTCGCATACAATGTATTGAATTTTTCAAAAATTACTATAATGACTGCACTGAATGGAAGGGCACCAACAAAATGTCCAGCTTTAAAGGTTTCTTTGGTGGTAGTCAATCCAAAATACCTACATTGTCGCCTTATCAGCCTTGGTTGGCTTTGGTACTATTGGAAATTGAGTATAGGACCCAGGATGCGTATATATGGCCAGAGCTACTAAGGCAATTGAGTTCAGCTGGAGCTGGTAGTAATTTGGATGCAATATTAAAGGTTAATATGTTTGAAAAGACTGTAACATTTCCAATTTGAAGCATCTAAGAGAGAGAAAATAATTATTGCAATTGATGATTTGTCACCGAAATCCCACAGTGCGATCAATCCATTATTGCGTCAGTTTTTTTTTCTAAACCGAAATTTTATTAATTTTTTTTAATTTAATTTTCAGAAAACATTGACCATTTCGAAAAAGTCCGTATATCCATCCCAAATGTTGGCCGTGTACAAGTATGCCAACATCATAGCCAATATGGATATCAATCACGCTCTCTTCCCTATAATCAATCAGAAATTCTTTGAATTATACTTAGCCCGAGTGCCCACACACTATGACGAGCATAGTTTCCAACAAGTTAGTGGTATATCCGACAGACTGTATGAATTTAATGTGCCGCTGATGAAGAAGATTAAAACCCAATTGAAAGCTGCCGAAACGCTTTTTGATGGCGAATCAAAAAAGAATGCCCAAGATGACAGTTTAAGTTATTATTATCGCAGCTGTGCAAAGTAAGTTTAAAAATATTATACATATATGTATATTACTATCTCATGATTTTTGTAATAAAATTTTGAATTAAGAAGTTTTGACGTCGTGTCGAAATTGTTTTAACTTTTTTCTGGTCTCTCAATGTTTGCATCGCAGATTATATAAAGCCGTCAGTTAACTTTTCTTTTAAGATTTCTTTCTTAATTCTAGATTTTATTTATTAAAATAGCTTGTATGTATGTATATTGTTTCTTGCATACATTGCAGACTTATGAAAACCTATGCATTGTGGCTAGAAGACACTGCCATTAATAAGATGACATTGGATCAAATTAGTTGTCCACCGCAATACAATATTGAGAAGTTAAAGGAAATATTTTGTGGCAACACTGTGAGTATTAATTTTAAAACGTTAACTAGAACACAAATGTTTTATTAGTTGTGGAAAATCGAAATTTTTAAAAATTTTATATATCAGCCATGGTCTGGAAAACAATTTGGTTTAAAAACAGACCAAAATCGGTATTAAAAAGTATTACATTTATATTAAAAAGTATTACATTTATATTAAAAAGTATTACTTTTATACCGATTTTTCTCTGTTTTCAAACCGAATTGTTTTCCAGAACATTGATGTATGTATACATATTTATTTATTTATAAACTCTGATTAGTCTTATAAAACATTAAAATGGTATCTTCTTATTTCAGAATCATTGGACAGAATTTCTATATTTACCTGCCATACGCAAAGAACAACGTTACCAATCAGATCAATGGGCCCGTAAATGTTTCCGCCTCCAGGCCATTAAACAATTACGCACTCCTCTGCAATCGAAGGCGAAATCAACACCCATTGGTCGTATTAAATCCCATTTGAGTTCATATGATAAACATATGCCACCACCCAAATATGTTGTGCCCGATTTTAGAATACCCAATAATATAACTAAACATACATTGCAAGAATTAAAGGAAAAATTAAGAATTTGTACGAGTACAGCAACGTAAGTACATATTTAATATGACAATATAGCAGTTAAGATTAGTAAGGAGTTATAATATGTATGTATGTATGATTTTATTTAATTTCTTGGAGCTCACGTGGCCAAACTATATTTTAGACCTAGGGAGACAACATTTGATATACAGATAGTATTTTTTTGAAATTACAATGTTTTACCGGATGATTGTGCCACTTGATGTAAAAAATACATGACGGAAATTTGAGTAAGATCTGACAACTATTTCCCGTGCCCCAAAAAGGTCAAAGGTCAGGTTCTTAGTGAAACCTTAGTAAATCCTATGTTTTTTACTAATGTTCAATTAAGGAATTGCATTTTTTCTCGCAAATATGTAATAGTCAAATATTGCCGTGCGTGGACGGCGCTTCGCCTCGGCCCTCTTGGTTTTAAATAGCCTGGTTATATCCCTACTATACTGTGGAATTTTCAGGACGATCAAAGTATTATGATATAACGGTTATAACGGTTTTTTAAATCGGGCGTACGTGAGGTGTGATTTAGGCGGAGGTGGTTTTTACCCCACAGTGCTATAGTTTAGTATACAAATAGAATGCGACACAACTATAATGTTCAAATTCCTGACGTATTCTTCCGATTTCGGTTTAATTCGACTAACCACCTTTTTCAATATTTCTGTTTTTCAATACATGATTTAGCAAAAAAAAACCGGTTTTGTTCGGTTTTTGGGAAAATGTAAAATAAAAGGAAATTTTTAGTTAAACCATAGTATTCCGATTTTTGTATCGAACAAATATTGGATGATGGTTCTTACGCCGAGGCCATAAAATGAGCCAGTTTGATGCGTTGAAATTTTTAGGAAGTTATTTAATTTTAATAATATTTGATTCTTTTATATTTTTATGTTTTTGTATTTTTATGTTATTTATATTTTTGTATTTTTGAATTTTGATCTATTATATTTTTTTATTTGTAAATTTTTAAGTGTTTTTACTTTTATATGTTCAGATTTTTTTTCATATTTTTATACCTCTATATTTTTGTATTTTTATACTTTTATGTTTTTATATTTTTATATTTAAATATTTTTTTTTCATAATTTTATATTTTTGTATTTTAATATTTTTATGAATTTTCATATTTTTTACTTTTATGAATATATATTTTGGTATTTCTATATTTTTATATATGTTTATATTTCTATGTTTTGAAATTTTTGAATTTTTTATTTTTGTATTTTTGAATTTTTTTATTTGTTTTTTATTTTTATACTTTTATATGTTTATATATTTTTATGAGTTTTCATATCTTTTACTCTTATGACTAAATATTTTTGTATTTCTATATTTTTATACTATTATATGTTTATATTTTTATGTTTTTATACTTTTTACTTTTATATTTTTGTATGTTTTTACATTTTTATATTTTTGTATGTATAGATTTTTATATTTTTAGATTGTGAACTTTAATATTTTTATGTTTATATATTTTTGTATATTTGAATTTTTAATTTTTTTTAATTATTTTTTTATATTTATGTTTTTTTTTACTTTTATATGTTAAAATATTTTTTTAAATTTTTGTTTTTTTACTTTTTGAATTTTTTTATTTTTATGTTTTTATATTTTTGTATTAGAATATTTTTATGTTTATATATTTTTTTATTTTTTGTTTTATATTTGTATTTTTTAATATATTTATATATTTTTTCATATTTTTATATTTCTATGTTTTTAAAATTTTTGTTTTTTTTACTGTTTTTTGTTTTTTATTTTTTTTTGTTTTTATATTTTTATTTTTGTTTTTAATAGTTTTTGTTTATTGATTTTTGTATTTTTATGTTTATATTTTTCTATTTTTTTGTTTTATATTTTTATACTTTTATATTTTTATATTCTTATATTTTAATATTTTTATGCTTTTATTTTTGTATTTTTACACTTTTATACTTTGATATGTTTAGATATTTTTCCATATTTTTATATTTTTTAAATTTGTATTTTTATTTTTATGTTTTTATATTTATATTTTTATATTATAATGTTTTTATGTTTAATACTACTTTGGTTATTTTTCGACCTGTTTTCTGTAATCCAGTGTTTAATTATTCAAGCTCGAGGTCATTTGGTTTGGTTATGATGTTTTTATTTATTTATTTAAATCCAATATTTCGCAATTTTCTTGAATTGCATCATCAGGGATAAGTACAACATTATAACAACAATAGTTATTATGCTTAACCTAACGTAGCTACGTAGGTTAAGCTAAGCTAGAAAATTGCGAAATATTGGATTTAAATAAATAAATAAAAACATCATAACCAAACCAAATGACCTCGAGCTTGAATAATTAAACACTGGGTTTTTATGTTTATATATTATTGTATTTTATTAATTTGATGTTTTCATATTTTTATGTTTTTTTATTTTTATATTTTAATAAAAAATAAGGCCTCGGCCTTGTTCTGCCCCACAGTGCGTCATGATTTATCTTGATTGTCACTGATGTTTTTCATTTCAAATAAACCTTTTACTTATATCCTTGCTAAATTCAACATAATTTTAAGCACAAAATCAATCAAGAGAATATTTACCTTTTTTAAGAAGATATGACATCTTGAAAATTGGGGAAAACCCTTGAAGGCGTTGTAAACACTTTGATATACTTTAAAACGAATAAAATGTACACACACACACACTCGCATTGCGATATTTTATGAATTTCCATACACGAGAGCAATTCTCTGCTTACGGTGACACTCGCGCTGCGATCCGATTTATTGTCACTTTTGTTCTTTATTTTCTAATAAGAAAATAGAAACGCACGATTTAAGATGTAAACTATTAGACGGTACAAGAAACGACAACACGAACGGAAATCGAAACTTAAACGTATATCGATGAGATTTTACTTAAGCACATCAGTCGTCAAACACTTCATTTACCATAACCCAAATCACCTGCGCAACTGAGACTGGGCGGCACTAGAATAATTGGCAAAAAAACACATTAATTTAACTATTTTTAAGAAAACTTCAAATTTTCCTTATAACGCGGTAACCGAACTTGATTTAGATCAGTTTTATTTAACTGCAAGTGATGATTTTAATAATTATTTCGTGAAAAATACTAGTGATGCGTATGTTTTGCAAACATGGCGGAAATGTAGACAAAACTCAACTGATGTTGGTGGACTTTTGTGTGAGCCTAATGAGTTTGAGTTGCATTGTTGCCAACTGTTGCATTAACCTATCAACTGTACATAGAGGAAATGCAATTTGTACTGTATACGAATTGTGAACTGTATAAATGTAGACAAAACTCAACTGACAATGGTGGACTTTTGTAAGAGCATAGTGAGCTTGATCACATAGTTGCCAACTGTTGCATGGGACTGTCAACAGTCGTTAGAGGAAATGCTATTTTGACCGTTGCACAGTTGTCCACTGAGAGTAATTTCTGCCACGAACCAATTGACTTAACTCTGCAGTTGGTTTGAGGATGTGGTATAAAACTGTTATCGATATGTATCGAATAATTTCTTTGCAAATGCATATTAGGCTGAAATCAATTGAAAAGTATGGAAAAAAATTAATGTTGGGTTTAAAGATTACCCCATTAATTATAGTGTTGAAACACGTGACTTTTTTAGAAAATTAAATTTTGGTTTTATTCGAAAAACAATTTTTTCCAATAATTCGTTTTTTAAATTCATGATTAAGCAAAAAACCGGGTTAACTGGTTTTGTTCGGTTTTTTGAAAAATGTTAAATAAAACGAAATTGATGTACGTCAAGTGTTTTAAGAGCTAGAGAGACAATATTTGCTGAAAAGGTACCAATTTTAAAGCCACAAAGGGCTCGATATTTATATGAGTACACTAAAAATAAATGAACATTAAAGAACGTGACATCACCAGTTATACTAAACTCCTTTTCTAGATTTCTGTCTCTAAATTGCAGTTGAGCCAATATATATTACATTCAACTTTACCATAGGAATTTCCATTAAGAAAAAACCAATAGTGTTGCTTAAATAATCGCTGTCCATTTTCCTCTTTTCATCTTTCTTTCCAGGAAATTTCATTTTAAAACATCCGAATTGAATGCCATCAATCGCAATTATATGGATAATATTGTTCAGCTCTATAAAATGGTGCCTTACGAAGAGATAAAAATCAAAGGTTGTAATTCATTGGTCTTCAATCGACGTTGTACAAATCCCGCCAGAATAGTGACGACATTGGAAAAAATACGTAAAGATGAACAGATACAGCAAAAAATCGACAGTTATCGCGAGAGACACGAAAAGATTATCAATGAAATGTTAAGTGAAAATGTAGAGGAATTTGCTCATTGTGTGGGACACATAGGTCAGCTCATAGGTTTACTATTGGTTCGTGAACAGGCAGAGAGGCAGGAAAATTACAGCAGCTATCAGTTAAAATCTAATACCGGTGTAGAGTTTTTCTATCATGTCATCGAAAATATGTCGGATATAACGATGAAATTTAATGCAACGAATAAATTCTATACAGAATTATTAAATGATTTGGGGGTAAGTAAAATGGAAATGGTTTTTTTTAGCAATAAACTATAAGTTAAGCGTAATAGCTAAACAAAGATTTACTTTCCGCTTAATAGTTAACTTACCATTTTTTTAATATTCCTTTTTTTCTCTTACAGGTTTTCATTCAACAAAATCAAGAAGAGCAAGGCTTAAGAATTTTGGAATTAGCCT
Source organism: Muscina levida (assembly GCA_964034835.1). Taxonomy (NCBI): domain Eukaryota; kingdom Metazoa; phylum Arthropoda; class Insecta; order Diptera; family Muscidae; genus Muscina; species Muscina levida. Next base: position 130,829,835 of record OZ035880.1, on the reverse strand, counting down.
TAAAACGCCCCAATTTGTTAAAGTCCCTATCCGGTGTGTTTGTTCCCGGCCAGACACGTCCTCAATACTTTCTGCGAATGTATAAATTTCTCATTGACTCCCATTTGAAACTCTGTGATACTAAAATTTTATTTGTACTCTTCTCAAAGGTATTTTTACAAATTGCTTCAATTTCACAAACTGAAATTTACATATTTTTTATTTCAGTTCGATTTAATACTTTGGCTCGAATGCCATCAGCCCAAGTTGTTTGACATCAATCAATTGCTGCAATTGATACTGCAGGGTTTGGAGTCATGGTCACAACCATCATCCAGTCTATTACAAGATCAATTTCGCCGTCATTTGGTCCATATATTCGATTATGATTTTCCTGAACATTACGGTGAAGTTATGCAAATGGTTTTGGATCGTATTTCGGAGAAGAAGTTAATGCCCGTTGTGCTAATGGATCTATTGAATAATCTCTTGATTAAATTTAATTGTGAACAATTTAATTTGGATAACCAAAATCAAGATAAACTGCAAGAGATTGCTATAGACTTTTCGAGGCGACAGACTTTGTTTAATCTCAAAGCTTCCACGGACACGGTGATGTTGTTTTCGCGTCACTTTCAAAAGGAACGCTTAAATCATGGTTTGCATGGTCTGTATCCCAAACATAAGGACTATTGTAAACCTTTGGCCATGTGGTTTTCTTGTTTTGGCCATTGTGTGGTGGTAACAGCTATATGCACCTATCAGGAGTTATTGGCAGATCAAAGTGAGTTCGCTTTTAATTGTTTTGTATTTTTATGAAAATTATTTTTTTAATGTTTCTCTTTTCTCTATATTTAGTTTGTGATTTAATTTTTGGTTCTATTATTGAAATGTACTCACCGTGGCTTATCACCTATACGGAGGATACTGTCAAGCAGGCTTCCGCAAATTGGATCCGACAACTTGTGGACGGTGGCGGTAATGGCAAAATGTTGTATCCTTGGAGTGAACCCCACGCAGAGACAAGCAAAATAATGATAACAAATTTTGTGCGCACACTAATGTTCATTATGGAAAATTTACCAAGTAAGTATACGATAGACATTGAAAAACAAGAGCTGTATAGGCAAAAGAACCCAAAGGAAAGTTTAGTTTAGAAAAAGTTTACTGTACATTTTTTAGTGAGACATAGGTCGCATTACATTCAAATAATAAATTTTTGATTAATATATTTTCTTTTATCGTTTTTTGTTAGTTTCCCACAAAATTCTGGCCCATTGCTTCAGCTGGTATGTTCATCATTTTGCTGTGCCAAATATAGAACGTTACATTTATCGCCCTATACATGAAGGTATTGCCGAATTGCCTTGGGAGTATTTTAAACCTCAAATGGAATATATAGACATGATGTATGACAGTCTGCAAAAGGTAAAGAAAAAAAATTATCTATAAAAAGTACGATAAAACATAAGCCTAAGCCAATTATGAAACAATGAAAAAGAACCAGATTATCAGAATTGATTGGCAGATATCATATAGTAATTTTGTTGAAAAACGTGGAATGAATGGTAAAAGTGTAGAGTCAAACTTCTTGTAAATCAAGTAAAATAAGTGAGGCTGAGGCCACGCAATGAGCGGTAGTGGCTACTACTTGCATACCAATTTTTTAGAAGTTAGTACAATTTTATATTTATATTTTTGTGTTTTTATATTTTTATATATCTATATTTTTATATTTCTATATTATTGTTTTGTTTTTAATATTTTTATATATTAATATTTTAATATTTTAATATTTTAATATTTTAATATTTTAATATTTTAATATTTTAATATTTTAATATTTTAATATTTTAATATTTTAATATTTTAATATTTTAATATTTTAATATTTTAATATTTTAATATTTTAATATTTTAATATTTTAATATTTTAATATTTTAATATTTTAATATTTTAATATTTTAATATTTTAATATTTTAATATTTTAATATTTTAATATTTTAATATTTTAATATTTTAATATTTTAATATTTTAATATTTTAATATTTTAATATTTTAATATTTTAATATTTTAATATTTTAATATTTTAATATTTTAATATTTTAATATTTTAATATTTTAATATTTTAATATTTTAATATTTTAATATTTTAATATTTTAATATTTTAATATTTTAATATTTTAATATTTTAATATTTTAATATTTTAATATTTTAATATTTTAATATTTTAATATTTTAATATTTTAATATTTTAATATTTTAATATTTTAATATTTTAATATTTTAATATTTTAATATTTTAATATTTTAATATTTTAGTATTTTAATATTTTAATATTTTAATATTTTAATATTTTAATATTTTAATGTATTAATATGTTAATATATTAATATTTTATTATTTTTATATTTTAGTATAATATTTTTTTAATAAAATCTATTCACTTTTGTCATATTTATTCCATGCCGCTCTGAAATCAACAAAATTAGAACAAGTAATATTTAGAAAAGCCGCTCATTCGCCGCTCTGCCGCTCATTGCGTGGCCTCGGCCTTAAGAGCGACGTTGACCAATTGGAGTAGGAATAATTGTTGCGAGAATTTAAAATTGTATCACAAGAGGACATATATAGGGACCCAAGTTAGCTATGCTGAAGGCGGCTGATAAATAAACCTAACCTTACCTTGCAAGATTCTGTGTTCAATATAAGTATGGAAACCTACAACTAAGAACTGTATAACATGTTAAGAGACAATGTCAAAACATCTCAGATCATAAACAAAACTCACTGCTATGTTATGTAAAAAGTTTTTTGATCTTTATGATATCAGAAGTATTAGTTCCATAATTTCATTGATTAATTAATTTTATTGTTATTTTTTCCCACCAGTTTATACCAGAGTCTCATGCTATGATGGGTCACATATTCATACGTATTAATTGGAATGAATGGTTCGCAGATACCTTGCCTAATATACCCAAACAGCAACACACGACCATCGTATCCCGCCTCTTTACAATTTTTGTAAAAATCGCCTTTGAACCCAATATTCATATTCATGTGAATACCAGTAAAATATTGGAAGATGCCATCAAATATCCCTGGTATTTGGTAGAATATGGTGAATTGGAGAATCTAATGAAATGGTTCTGTACAACTGTGGAACCCACCATAATATTGAAAATACCCGAAGAATCTAATTATGCCGATAGAGCTGTACTTGAGTATGTATTGATTTGCTTTTATGAGAGTAACAAATAAATTGTTATGGTTTTCTATTTGCACTTTCAGATTAATACGTTTGGCGTGTGCTATGATGCCAGAGATTGGCAATCATATGCAACATATATCGAATGCTACGGCCAAGCGTATACTATATACCAGAGCTATGATACGCTTGCAAAGATCTTGTGCCACCAAAAATCCCAAGCTTCTGGCCACCAAGGAGGGTAAAAAAGTATTCAATAAAGCATTCGAGGACTTGCTCAATACCTTGGATCAGTCGCTAACAGCATTGGCTGCCACTAAATCTCATGAAGAACAAAGGAGGGAGGCTCTTAATGTAATACTGGAAATAATTTTGCCAATGCAGACCCAAAGTGAAGAGACCTCAAAGTAAGTTTGTTGAGATGTTTGTCCGTGATTTCAAATAAATTTCGTTTTGACTTTTTCTGCTTATTATTTAGCTTACATATTGACGTTATAGTCCAGTGGCAGGAATTAACAGCCGCGCCTGGCAACATTTTAATGTGCAGCATTTTACCCGCTCTAGGTCATATGAAGGCTTTTATAGCGGGCACCTATACTCTGCTGGAAGCGAGTATAGCATTTTATTTTCGCTCTTCCGAAACCAGTTTGGAATGGCATACGCCTACATGGTTGAACCTCTTGAGTCTTTTGCAAATGTCCCTGGAAAAACTGGAATTAATGCCCATCATGCGCAACTCATCCATGTTTACCCTGCATGTTTTCATTCTTTACAAAATGGAGAAAATGCCCACGGTGGGTGATCAAATAACATTCCTTCAGGATTTGTGTCAACTAATTGAAAGCTGGAAAACGGAACCAAAGACTGAACCGATACTGGCTATCATTTGGGGCTCTATGATATCATGGGGCTGTCGTGTACTAATGAAGGAACCTCAAAATGCCAAGAAACCATTGACAATGATGTCTAGATATTTGCAGAATTTATCTACTCAGGCAGAAGGTTGGGGTGATGGTCTACTGGGAGCTATTGGTCTTAAGAAAGATGTGGTGACTAACAAGTAAGTAGGCGGAGAAGGGAAAGTGTTAAAGCATTTTTTAGAAGACATGCATTCATATCGCTCATTTGCTGCAAGACCGGCATAACTCAAAAAAATCGATTCCGAGATAAACGCGTTTAAAGTTTTTAGTTTACACCCAACTTGTATAAAATGGAGGAATTGAAATAGCTCTCATGCGGAGTGTATAAAAGATATTAACATGAATTTGTATACACAACATGAAGTATGAACAATTCTACATCAATAACTCAAAAATCACGTTTTTTGAGTTATGCCGGTCTTGCAGCAAATGAGCGATTTATGTATAGTGTAAACTTATTTAAAACTTCTATTAAAAATTAATTTAATTTAATAGTAATTAAATTTCTTATTATTGATGCAAATTTTAAAATATGAGTTTTGACTTAAACAGAAATTTAAAACTACTCTCTTATTCACTGCTTACTTTTTTTTAGGCGTAAAGTTCTTACACGTTGCTTGGCTATTGTGATTCTATCACTGTTTCCTATAAAGAGGTAAGTATCTAAACTAAGGAATTCTTAACTAATATCAAAATTAGATAAAAACTTGAATTTCGGAGCTGACAGGTTTGCATTGGTCGTGATGTTAGAATTGTGCAAAACCCTTTATATTTAAAAGTTTGCTAAAATCTCTCTAAAGTCTAATTTAATATATGCCACTTAAAGTTTCCTATTATAATTTTGCAGCTACTCCGGTGAACGTGTGGAACCCAGTGAAGGATATTCATCCTGTATTCGTGAACTTTCTATGCTGTTGGCAAATAAGAAATTCCTAGATGTCAAACCGTTAATTGTGCAAGCTATTGGAATACTTAACGATAATCCAATACCCAAAATAAATGATGTCTCCCATTTGGTTTGTCGCTTGATAGCACTTTTCTATTGTAACGGTTTTTTGACAACAGTACCGGAAGTATGGGAATTGGATTTCCATATTCCTGGTTAGTTATATGTGTGTGTGTCTATTTCACATTTTGCACGCATATGTAAGTTATTTTCATAGTCTGGTTAGTTATGCTAAACAAAACGCATACAATACACACATATTTTTTATATAAATACATACATTTTAAATGTTTGCATAATAATAGGCGGATAAGTGATAAATTTAAAATTAAAATTATAATATTTTTTTTTTCATTTTCATTTTTCTTATTTACACAATAAAATACAAAACTATTAAAAGTTACTGGTGTTTTTGACTAAACATTTAAAAAGTATTACATTTGACAGACTGATCTGTGGTCTTTGAGTGAAATAAGGCTTTTACTTTATTCTAAGCAAGATTGTCATTGAGAACAACAAATTTCGCTCTAATTAAATTCTAATCCAGTTGTCTATTCTTTTCATTTGATTTCTATATAGCTGATCAATAATTCATTACAAAAACCCGGCCAAATAATCCCCATCAATCTTTAAGTTGACTGGGAAAGGTGTTTCACTAGAAAAAGCTACCTCCTTCAATTGAAAAACTATGTCTACAAATTAGATAATTTCTCTTAATAAACAATTGTAAGAAAACACTAAAGTGTTTCGCATATTTCAATTGCATTGCAATTTCTTTGCAGTTAGTGTTTTAAATTTCAAATGTACGATATTAATTTGAATACAATGTTTTGACGATTAACACGTATAGATCAATTTGTATGATATAGTATATCATGTCATCGCTGGTACGTGATAAAAATTTAATATAGTTGTGAAATTTAAAAAAAAAACTGTTATAAACAAACAATTAATATCCATCAAAACAAATTTCAGATCTGTCTAGTTTTTTTTATACAATATGTATGTTTTGAATATAATTACAACAGATGCGAGTCGTTAAAGCTATCATTTTGTTTTCTAACTTTGAAGGATGTATTATGACTACGTTTGGGTTTAAATAAAGGGTTATTCAATTCGTGCGGATTGTTTGGTGGCTGCCATGTTGTTTTGGCGGCATCTTTCTTATATATTGTTAATCCAAAAAGGTTTAATATTTTTTTTTTTAATTTTTAAATTTTTTTCCATATTGAGCAAAATTTGCCGGCAGTCTTGTCAAAATTTAGGTCCCGAAATCTGGATCTGTTTAGTTTGTCACAATAGGATTGCACGCAACACTACCTCGATCAACTGTAATATGGCCTGTACACACATTCGGGGATTCGAGTTTTAGAGTCATGCAATTAAACTGCAGAGGCCTTACAAACAAAATTCCAAAAATCGCGGACTATATGCACATATGCACTATATGCCGCTATACAGGAAACGAAGCTCTCGGATGATTATAGATTCTCTTCCTCAGATAATTGCAACATCATCCGGAAGGATAGGGTTAAGATCTATGGTGGAGGACTAGCATTCGTTATAGAAAGTAATGTAGGCTATAGGCTCACGGTCCTACCTAACCCCAACACCGCCGACCCATACCTGGAGACAATGAGCAATTCAATAATAGCTGGAAATATTGAAATTGAAATCGTCATCGTTTACATTCCACCTTTCAATATCATTGGAGCACACTATCACCCCATGATAATAGAACACTTCGTGGAGATTTTAATGCTCATCACGAGAGTTGGTTTTCACCACTGGGCAATGACGCGGAATTAACATTTCTGATCAGATAGACGATTCAGAATCCGCGGCAATAATTGAATACTGTAGCTTGGCAGTACATCATTACAAACTAATGTTGCCTTAAACTCAGATCGCCAACCAATGTGCCTTAAGGCGGCTAAGCGCTTTATCGCTTTATTTATATACTCCATCGGACGCATCAGGCCTCCCAGATCAGCGTAATATTTTGCGTGCTAACGACTCCATCGATGAACGGTTCGAACAGTTAAGAATGGAAGTATGTAGATCGCCTTGTCGCCCAACACAGTTGTGACAAATGGCGGGAACATCTCGATAACTGTGACATCGTTTCTCACCAACTATGATCTACGATCAGATGTCTATCTGGAATGAAACGAAACAATAACCTCGCAGCTTTACGGCATCTCAATGCTGATGGTGAAACATCCCAGCGGTAAATGAAATGAAGAACCTATTTAGTAATCCATGACATCAGTATGACTTTATAAGCGAGCTATCTGAGAACTTAGAACGTCACGCGCGTGTAATATCCATGATAACGTCACTCATTATAACTCCGATTAAAATAGCACCTACTGACTTCGACACTTACTTCGTAATCAAACGTGTTATCAAGCTCGTTTAAAACTCCGCTTATAACGTAATTGCAACTGAAATGACACTAACATCGTCGCTTACTTTGTAAGCCATTAAGTAATGGATATTTATTTATTATAACTCATAGCAAAGGTTTTGGAAGTCCTACTATTACCATCCCTGAAAGTGCACGTCCCACCAACATGGCTTCAGGGCAACGCATAGCACAACGACGGCTTTGAACATGACAACTACTCATATTGCGAATGGCCTCAATCAGAGCAGACCATGCGAGCTATTGTCGCAGCACTAGACCTGTCACTCGTTACTGCTCCAAGAAAACTTGGACTCGCCGCTCCCAATGGCCAAACGCTAGTAAAGCAACTAACTGAATGGTAGTCAGGCGTTTGTAGAGTTCAGAGGCAAAAAATCCAAATATCGAAAGATGGGCGTACCACAATGGACAGTACTTTCACACATACTCTTCAATCTATATCTATCGAAATTACTTGCACCCCCTCAAGGAATATCAATGGTGTCGTTCGCTGATAATGGCGCTATTTACTTATCAGCCGTCAACATAGGTGACATAAGCGCTAGAATCACTGACTACCTAGTCGCCATACAGAACTCCCTGCAGGATCGCAAATTAAAGTTATCACCGTCTAAATCTATAGTGTCACTTTTTACCTTTTGGACTAAGGAGGTAAGGTTGGGATTGGACATCTCGGTCGATGACAACCGAATACCTACGGTACAAAACCCCAAAATTCTCGAGGTAGTCTTTGACTTACCTTCTTCAAGCACGCAACTTACATCAAAAAAAGGTCCCGGAATAAGGTTCTCAAGGCTCTTTGACTATGCAGCACCACTCTGGGCCACATTCCTAAGCGAAACTCAGTGGCCAGGTTTACAACGGTCCAATATAATGCAGTAAGGATCATGAGGAGACCAGTGTTTTGGCCGATACGGCAACATAATTTGTTGCTGAGCCGCCAATATTTATTGGCATGCCACCTGCCTACACACCCCAACCATCATATCTTGACGGAAGATCATTTCAGGGAAGGAATCCTGGCTGTTACAACAACAACAATCAAAAAAATTAGTATATTTTTAAAACTAGCCAAACTGCACTCTTTAGTTAGTTAAGTTTACTTACATACTTTCTAAAGACTCACCGTTTACAGAATGTTTAATAAATGATGATGGAAGGTAGAATAATCTCTCAGAATTCTCCTGGACAACCACTTTTCCAACAATGACTTGAACACTTGTAATCAGCCAGACAAATTAGGTGGAAATCCGCCTAGCTTAAACACTGTTAGTTCGATAATGAGCAGGAAGAATTTAATATGGGTTATCAAATGCTTTAAACCTTATAAATCAACCGGACCTAAAGAAATAATTCCAGCGAAATTACAGGAGTCCTTATTGGAGGATACATTCCCAACATTTGGAAGTAAACCAAAGTGGTTTTCACTCCTAAAGCTGGCAAGTGCTCTCATATCAAACCAAAATACTTTCGACCGATCAGTCTCTCATCTTTTGTCCCTCAAGCATTTGAGAGGTTATTAAGAAACCAAATTCGAAGTAATCTTCCACACAATATACATACTATCAAAATCTTAGCATGCCTACACTAAAGGAGGGTAAACTGAGATAGCTTTCCACTCTAAAGACTGTACAATCGAGAACTCTCTCTACGCGCAGGGGACTTTCCTAGACATCGAGATTGCTTGCCTTCACTAACATTTTTTTATACCGAAATCATTACAGTATCTGGAGATTGACATTTCAGTGACTCACCAAATTAGGATGCTTCTGGTGGAAAGAACCGTCAGAGTTGAATAGGAAGGGGTCATAATTGCTAGGATCGTTAACAGAGGGATACCTCAGAGAGAAGTTCTGTCTCCACTTCTACGGTTAACATCAGTCAATGAACTGCTCCTCGGAAAATACTTTAAGTAATTGAAAGTATTTAGAAGTACCTTGACAAGCATGTATAAAAATATACTTTTTTGGTTACAAAACCCGCATTACATTTAGATGAATGCAGTTCGCTTCGTCTGGGATGTAAAATTGAGAAAATTAAATTAAAACCAACCTTCAATTGTTAAGTAACTGTTTCAAATCCATTTTTAAGCTAAAGCTCTCTTCATAATACTAACCGACTAAAAATTTCCATGAACATGTCAACCGCTCCAACCTTAAACTTGGACTACATTTGTGCGAGCCAACGAGCCAGCCCCCTCTTAGTTTGTACGTGTAAAAGGTAAATAAACTTTTGGGCAAAAGAAATATAAACAAAAAAAAAACGCGTAAAAATAAGTGATTGCAATTGAAATTCTTTTCACATTTTTATATCACATAAAATTAAATTCATCGAATACGACTGACACACGCCTCCTACATACACTTCCAATGAATAAATTATTGGCTATAAAACTAATTTCGTTTACTTAAAAACAAATACCCAATAATTAATGGTGTGGGGAAATGAAAGGTTGTCCAGGATAGGGTCGTTTGCTTACAAACACATATTTATAGGGATTGCTTATTCTGACTACTTCTGTATAAGTTATGCCTCATTTTTAACTGGTACTGATCGCTCTTACCAGTGTTGGCCTGAAGTTGGAGTGGCGGTAAATATTTAATAATACAAATAATGTCGCCAATACGAATTAATTTGTTATATTTACACTTTAATATGGCTACTATGCAACTGCGCAATGCAAGCTTTTGACTACTGTTAAAATGCATTCGTGTTTGGGGCGTATTCAGATCATTTTCAATAACACATAGTTTTGAAGTGTGGGATTATCATTTCTCCGGTATCGATAGATCTTTTACAATGATTGTTTTATAATTCGTGGTCTCTGTTATGTTACTTATACGTTCTAAGATCGATTATATTCTGATCACGTAGTTTCTATAGCAGCAGACACAGTAGGCGGTTGACGATAATATCAAAACGCGTGCACTGTATAAACTATAGTTGTGGGCAAAGAAATAGCAGTGTGCGTAGTGTAGGTACCAGGTAGGCTATTCTGCTTATTTACAATCTCATATGTAAATTTTGGAAAATAATCAAACCGGTAAATTTTGATAACGAACCTTAGAGGTTTACACGAATTATCTAGCCCACCAGCCAGACAGAAGGACATGGCTCATTCGTTTTAAAAAGTCCTGAAACAAATTTAGTCTTAAGATACTTGGGGACCAGCAAGTTTCCTTTAATATGTTACACAAATTATTTATACCCTCATCCCTATAATTAAGGATAAACAATTGTTTGCGGTAAGACCTTACGGTTTTTATACCCTTCAACACACAACAGCACGAACCGAAGGACATATTCAGTTTGTTCTTCCATTGTAACGTCCATAAGAAGACGTGGTGGTTTGGGTATATATCGTCCCCTTAATAAAACAATAGTGTATAATTTTCTTCGTGTTTTGAGAAAATCGAGTTTAAAGTTTTCGTCAAATCGGATGTCTATGAAATTTTCGAAGAAGAAATTATACACTATTTTTTCCAATGACCTTTTGACGCACTTTGTGGAGGTAGATTTTGACGAAATTTTGACCAGGCAAAGAATCAATGATGGAGATTCTAAATATGCAATAAAAAAATAATGGTGTATGAGCACATACCATATTGTTATATTAAGGGGACGATATATATACCAGCTGACCCGTCAGACTTCGTCCTGTCTGCAAAATTATTGATAAAGATGTTGAGTACTGCCATAATTTTCTAATGATTGGTCCTTTAAATTTGTCATACTATTCGCTAGAAAAACATTTAATTATATTAATTTAAGTAATTTTTTTACCGCAACCACTTGTTTTATTAGAATGCTCGCTGGTCTGATTTAGTGCCTCGCCTATTTCTTCCGCTCCCAACATAGATATCCCAAATGCTTTATTAACTGAAGTCTACTTCATAAGGGGAAAACCACACTAATTTGCATAATGGTTTCTTGAGGAGTTTGATAAGGGTGAAATGACAAACACCTGATTCTGCCTCTTTTAGACTAATATTCACAACAAATTTAATTCTTGGATGACGCGTTTGGTCAAAATCAATTTCTCTGATTTAGTGAGACACCCATGTCTACTGCCCCCCAATTAGAGTTTCCAAAATTGCTTTAGTATCGCACTACTACTCTATAAAATGAACATTTACGCCAATATTATGGTACCAATTGTATCTCTTTCTTGGCCTTGTGCCTCTAAAAGTACGAATTTCGAAATATCCCTTCAATTCGCACAACAACCCAATAGAATAAGAATTACAGTTTCGTTGTGCAGTTTGGAGTAAGTGATTGTATCAGTTTTATCCCTTTCTCGGCCTTTTATTCCCTAAAAGTTCGAAAGTGGTAAAATCTCTTAATAGTGCTCAACTACTCCATGAAATAAATATTCACTAACATTTTCGAGATTCTACCTTGTGCAGTTTGGTCTGAGTTTTTTTTGGTCCTTTTTTAGCCCTAAAAGTACGTATTTCGAATTTTGCCCGGTTTATGGTACCAGTTTTATCCCTTTTTGAATCTTTTTTGATTCCAAAAGTTCGTATTTTCGAAAATCCTTTTATCTAGTTCTCTCATTCTGTACTAAGCAAGCCCATACCGATTTTTGCGATTGTAACTTTAGCCGATTGGTCTGAGTGATGTTTGCCAGTTTTATACCTTATTGGTCATTTTTAGCATTAATAGTATGAATTTTAAAACATCCTGCATCTCTATAGTTTTATAGGCAGCATGCTCCCATAAGTTTAAGTGATTATAGATTTACCCTCTAAGTCCTGGTTATGGACACAGTCTTATCCCTTATTGGATCTTTTATGGTCCTAAAAGTACAAATTTTTAAAAATCTCTTCTTGCAGCTCTCTTATTTCATAGGAAGCAAGCCCATATAGATTTTCACGATTCTACCTTCAGCCGTTTTATCTAGGAGATGGTACCAATTTGATCCCCTTTTCTGCCTTTTTGTCCCTAAAAGTACAAATTTTAAAAAATCGCTTTGTATCGCCACAACCACAACTCCACCACAACTCTCTAAAATAAATATGCACCTGAATATGCGCGTTTCTACCTTTAGCCGTTTGGTTTAGGTGATGGTACCAGTTTTATCCCCTTATGCGCGTTTCTACCTTTAGCCGTTTGGTCTAGGTGATGGTACCAATTTTATCCCCTTTACGGCCTTTTTAGCCCTAAAAGAACGAATTTTAAAAAATTCCTTCGTATCACACAACTACTGTATAAAAGAATATGCACCCCAATTTTGCCCGTTTCTACCTTTAGGCGTCGGGTCTGGGTTATGGTACCAGCTGTATCCCCTTTTCGGGCTGTTTATCCCAAATTTCGAATAGCCTATAGCAATCAGGGATAACGTAGCTATACACAGGTAAAATTATTTTAGAAATTCGGTCAGTAGTTTGGACAAACAAACTCACAAACAGCTTCTCTTTATAATATTGTTAAAGATATAACTGAATTGACGATTATAACGAATCCTGAGGTGATGATGTCTGACGTCGGTCCGTCCGTCTGTCCCAGCGATTTCAGCCGCAGTTTAAGAGATATCGCTTACGCGCCCTTTGCCCTAAATTAAAAATGTTGTCTGTAAATTTGTAATTGTAGTGCCGAGTACTATTTATGTACCAAATGTTATCTCTCTGGGCCTAAAATACAGATTGGGTACGCCCAGTCCAACCACTGACCCAAATTAAAAATTTCGTCTGCAAAATTGTAATTGTAGTGCAGAATATTATATATGTACCAAATTTTATCTTTCTAGGGCTATAATACAGTTTTGCCACGCCCCCTTCGCCCATTGATCGAAAATTTAAATTTTGTCTGCATATTCGTATTTCTGTTGCCGAGCACTATGTCTTAATAAAAAAAACTTAATTTCCCTTTGCACCCCATGAATGAGGTATGGAATAGCTTCTCGCGTTGTTGTGAATTAACACGCTTTGTATTTTTAGATTCACAACTAACGGCACCTACTTATTTATCGACGAATGTGAACGTCACTGTTTTGAGAAGCTCTTACTAGACACGACGATTGAATCGACGCTTAATACTGCGAAGTTGCTGTCAACAACATTCGAGGGGAGCCGACAATGAAAGAAAATTTTATTTATTTTTTTTCTTTTAAGATGACTGGAGCCAGGTTTGAACCTGCGATCTCCCGCATTGTAGTCGCGTGTTCTAACCACTATTCCACGGCCGGTCCCGAGCACTATGTCAGTATACAATTTTATCTCTCTAGGCCATAGTATCAAACATCTGGAAAATATATATCATAAATTAGATTCCAAATATTATTTATAATTACAATAAAACCTGTTAATTGTAAAATTTTTAAAAAGATTGTTATTTAAATTTTATTTTTTTATGCAAAGTACTTAATTTCATCAAAAGTGCTCGGGTTTGCTGTATATATAAGCACATATGTAAATTGAATTCTGCAAATTATCATAAAAAGCTAAGTAAATGTCTATACATCGCTAGATGTGTGTTAATATATAACAACATGTCCATATACTCTGAATTAATCATCATTATTTTTAATGGACCCATCAATTTGTACTTTTTCTTGTACATCTGCTAAGTATAAAACAAATTTTTGTGTTTATGTTTTAGATATGTCTTATGCGTTTTAAGTATTTACGTTACTTTAGCAAACTCTTCAAATTTAAATCCATAAAATATTTATGGTACTTTTTTTGCGTCGGGGAATTTTGAGTCATATTAATTAATTCACCTGCATGTAAACCACATTCTTGCTAATGCTATGCGAAATTTATGACTAAGGCTAATTTATTAATTTTTTAATTGTAGGAAATAAATACATAATATGGATATTAAATTAAGAAAGCAGATGTTGCGATTAACTGGAATAAGAGCCTGATTCATTCTATAATGATACAAATATGATTTAAAGCACATTGTTCACATAAGAAAGGAACTCTATTGAGTGCGAGTTTGATTTTATAATACATTGTGATGGAATTTGACCGACAAAGCATAACACGCGACTATCATGTAAATGATGGTGACATCAAACCATAATTAAACCTTAGATGTTTTGCGTTCGAATGACTGTTGGCGGCAGCAATAAGAGTAGTAGTTGTTGTTCTATTGGCATCACTGTAAGTTAAAAACCTACCATCCCTCGTACCACAAAAACTATATACATACAACAATTTGTATATGTACTCATACAAACTTTCCAATTATTACAGCTTCAGTGATTGATAACTTTTACACTTACTGGGTACATAATAAAGAAATCAACTTCGACAGCAGTATTTAAAACGTGACCAAAACCAAAATACGTTAATATGTAATGCTAATTAACAATGGACCATTTAACATAACGAATTGTACATAACATGTACCATGTCTTATTTAACCTACCTTAACATGTGTCACTTCCACCATAACATAACAACATAATCGAAAGAAATCCCTAACATCAATCAGTTAGCCATGTCAGATGGATAGAAAGACAGTGTAAACTCGTTTAATGCAACTTAAACAAGTGCACAGGTGCTCTGATAAACTGAAGTCCGTCACGACCGCAAAATATTATGATATACACATAAAACCCGAGGATACCAACAAATATCGCAGATCGTTCTTATAAAATTTGTTAATTTTTAATAAACTAAAAAAAGGAAAAATAAATGAATGATTACAAACAAAAGATACAAAAATGTAGCCTAATATTTATTACAATCAGTACAGAAATTTTAGTCATAACACTGAACTGACTGATAAATTCCCTCAACGTATGTATGATGTTGCTAAAATTAACTGATTTTTAAATGAAATTACTTATGTATTAGTATTTGCCTACTTGTGGAGCTTTGGTTGGAGACTTTGCCAGATGTTTACAAACATGTAGTAAAAAGGTTCCAGGGGGTGTGCCGGCCCTCCAAAGTTAGTGGGGGTCGGTCATACATTTGGACTCGATTGGGGTACTCTTAAAGGGTCAAAGTGGGATTTTTCTAAATTTTTAGTCGGCATATCAGAATTTGTTTTAGAGGTATGGTTCCTCGGGTAAAGTTTCTTATTTTAATCCCTAGAAAACGATTTTCCATGTCACTTTGGCGATTTTAAAATCGACCCACCCTAATATATATATAAATGATCAGCGTCAAATTCTGTCTGTCTGTCCGTCTGTCCCTGCAACAACAGCCGTCATTTAAGTATATCGAGCTGAAATTTGGAACACAAGCTTATATCCTCAAAGCGAAGGTTAAGTTCTAAGATGAGCCCGGTCGGTTAAAAACTACTTCCACCCCCCCCCCCCCCCCCATACAAACGTCACCATTTTGGAGTCTGTCCCTGTGATCACAGCTGTAATTAAGTAGCTATAGAATTGAAATTTAGTATGCAAGCTTCCGTCTTCCTACTGGAGGCTGATTTCTAGGATGAGCCCGATCGGTCAAAAACTACTCCCACCTCCCATACAAATTGCCCCTTATTGTGGGTATGTCCCTGCGATCACAGCTTTAATTAAGTAGCTATAGAGCTGAAATTTTGTATGCAAGCTTCTGTCCTCTAAGTGGAGATTAAGTTATAAGATGAACAAGATCGGTCGAAACCTACTCCTGCCTCCCATACAAATTGCCTCTTTTTGGGGGCTCTCCCTGCAATTATAGCCGCAATTTAAGAGGTAAAAAAAACTTAATTTACCTTTGCACCCCATGAATGAAGTAGGGGATAGCTTCCCGCGTTGTTGTGAATTAACACTCTTTCAATTTTTAGATTCACAACTAACGGCACCTACTTGTTTATTGATGCGAACGTCACTGTTTGAGAAGCTCTTACTAGACACGCCGATTGACTCGACACTTAATCTGCGAAGTTGCTGTCAACAACATTCGAGGGGAGCCGACAATGAAAGAACAATTTTTTTAAGATGACTGGAGCCAGGTTTGAACCTGCGATCTCCCGCATGGTAGTCGCGTGTTCTAACCACTATGCTACGGCCGGTCCCGTAAGAGGTATCGAGCTGAAATTTGGGGTGCAAGCTTCCTTTCTCTAAATGGAGGTTAAATTCTAAAATGTGCAAGATCCGACAAAAACTACCCACATGTCCCATTTAAACTCCCCTTGTAAGGGTGTCCCTCTATCTGTCTCCGTGATTACAGCCGTAGTTAACAAAATATTGCGCTGAAATTTGGTATGCATGATTTCATCCTCTAAGCAGAGGTTAATTTCTGAGATGAACAGTATCAGACAAGTACTACGCCCATCTCCCATGCACACTCCCCCTTTTTGAGGGTGTCCGTCTGCCTCTCCCAATGATTATAGCATTAATTTTAAAGCTATTGACCAGAAATTTGGTATACAAGCTACTATCTTCTGAACGGAAGTTAAGTTCTAACATGAACATTATCGGACAAAAACTACAACACAATTTCATACAAACTCCGCTTTTTTGGGGGTGTCCGTCTATCTGTCTATTTTTCTTCATTGCCGGCCTCCTCGATGTTATCGACAGCAACTTCGCAGCATAAATGTCGAGTTAATCGGCACGTCTAGTAGAAGCTTCTTAAACAGTGACATTCGCATTCGTCGATAAACAAGTAGGTGTCGTTTGCTGTGAATCTAAAATAGAAAGCGTGTTAGTTTTCAACAATGCGAGAAGCTATCCCATGCCTCATTCATGGGGTGTAAAGGGAAATTAAGTTTTACAGTGTAATTTAATATTACTTTTGATTGAATACGAGGATTGGACGTCTTTTAATTTCAAATGTTTCTCAATAATGCACTTAAGAATTGTTTGAGCAAAATTGTAAAATTTAGATTTGATTTTTCCAACTTGTAATATAATTTTTTCAACTTTTTTATCACATTATTTTTTAACTTTAGAGAATCTGTATTAATTTTCGATTTGATTTTGCAAAATTCAATAGATTTTCACGGATTATTTCATCTGCTCAGCTTTTCACTTTAGGTAATCCCATTTAGTTTCCCAAATACCTCATTGTTATTTCCTTTGTTATTTCTACCATATACACATAAATATATATGTACATATAAAATATTAAAAATATTTGTTTTTGAAAAATTCGATAGCGAACGCGTCACACTTTGGAGATAAAAATGACATGTCTAGAGTGATTATTTTGAGCTGTATGTTTTGTTTTAGATACAATCAAAAAACTTTGATTTTAAACATTATTCTATGTAAAGATCAAGTATTACTGATAAAAAACGAAGTTTTAGGTAAAGAACGCGACATTACAACATGTACAAAATAAAATGAAAAATTGTCCGTTAACAGAACTTAGTTTGTTTTAATTTTACTTTTTTCTTTTAATTTGTGGTTCTTTAAAGATTTCATAAGCAGTTTTTCCTGTTTACCACAGAAATATTGACGTGTGTGGGAGGCACCTAGGACTTTCTTGCCAACTTGGTTGCAAATAGCCTGATTATATCTCTAATATACAGTAAAATTTTCATGACGATCAAACTATTATTATGCATTGCACAGCCCACTTCCATCCTGTCTGTAATACACTTCTGTCAGCTTTACACTTCTTATAGTTTATGAGGTACAGCCTTTTAAAGTTTCATGTTTTATACCACGCCCACTAATAAGATCCCGCCCGTTTTTTGTTGGATTACGAACTTTGTTGCCAAGTGCATCAACACAAATTTTCAAGGCGGTTGAAGGAACAGTTCTCCAGATAATGCGGTTTCAAAAATAGGGTCCAATGGGCGGGGCCACGCCCACGTGATATATCAAAAATTCAAGTACCCTATTATCACCACCGACATCTCTGGTACATTCTGTGAAAATTTAAAAAAATTTAAACAAACCAGACTCATTTTTATATGTATAGATTTGACCTTAGACCTCTCTGGGGCACGTCTCAAAGTTTTCAGATTTTGCTTAAATGTTGACCATAGCCTTTTGATAACAACTGATACAATATTCCGCTCGGGCTTTAGCGAAAATCCAAAGTTAAATTTTGGCTGCCACCCTAAAGTATTAACATACATTTCGGCGATTCACAATTGTCTATTAAAATCTAGTAGAATCGAATCTTTTTATACCATCACCCTTAGGGATGAGGGTATATATCATTTGATACGAAAAAAAGTGTAACGCATTGAAGGAGACGAGTTAGACCCCAAGTATCTTTAGACCTAATTCGTTTCAGGACTTTTTAAGACGATTGAGCTATGACCGTCTGTCTGGCTGTAAGGCTTGCTGGATGACTGGTAAGCAGGATACCTCGAGTAAACCATAACGGATCGGTATGAAAATTTCCATACAAAATTACCTATTTTTGGAAAATTAATATTTCTCCTATAACTTCCAAACGGACTCTTGGGGGGTAATGAAAATTGGTCGATTAATTTATGTTATTATAGGAAGCAAAACCCCAGAAAACCTAACTATTTGACACACCCCTTCTGGTACCTCCCATGCAAATGACCGAACTCACCCCCATAGTCTTACAAACATATATTTTTTGTAAGTACACTGAATTGAGTCAAATTATGCGTAATTTGTACGCTTATAAAAATATGAATCAGGAGTGAATACGGACTATATCGGGTCATGCCTTCTGGTACATCCCATACAAACAGACCTATTTTTGGAAAATTAATATTTCTCCTAAAACTTCCAAACGGACATTTGAGGGGTAATTAAAATTAGTCTGTTAATTTATATTGTGATAGGAGGCGAAACCTCAGAAAAACCTAACTATTTGACACATCCCTTCTGGTACCTCCCATACAAAGGACCGAACTCACCCCCCATACATACATACATATCTTTTTTTGTAAGTACACTGAATTCTGTCAAATTTTTTGTAAGTTGTACGTATGAAAATTTGAGTCAGGAATGTATAAGGACTGTATCGGTTCACCCCTTTTGGTACCCCTATCAAAATTACCTTTTTTTGAAAAATTAATATTTCTCACATAAATTCCAAACCGGCACCTATACCTCCTACACAAATAAGTAAAGTTTTGGGCGATTTTGTACCACAAGCAGGGGAAAAATTATACATAAGTAATATTATTTTAATTAAAAATCTATTAATTTCAATAACTCATGACTTCAACAAAATCTTATATTGGGTGATGGTATTTATCAGTCAGTTTACCTGACTGAAATTTCTGTACTGGTTTTAATGTAATTGTACTTAGATTTATTAAAAACATTCAAAACAATTTATTTTTTACCTAATTATTTAATATTATTTCTCAATAATTTTGATGTTAAAAATTCGGACCATCAATAAAAATTTTCCCAATAAGTCTACTCCAGCGCCACCTACTGGGTCTATTTATATAAAATATTTGTTCTTGTCATCAAAAAAATACATTTTAAGTTTTGGTTAAGGGCTAATATTTAGTTCAATGTTTCATATGAAATGTTGTCAAATCTCATACAAATTGTTTTGGTTCAAAATAAATGAAGAAAAATTTTAACAAAGCAGTAATAAATTGTTCGCACGAAAAATTTAAAATGTTTTCAGCAGCAACATTAACATTTTCATACGAAATAATGAACATGCACATTAGTTCAAAACGAAATGTAAACATAAGCAAAGAAAATATTTAAAATATTGGAAATCAAAATTTGAAAATACTTTGACGCATTTTGTAGTGAACAAATCGATGTCGCTCAGCAATTTTCGTGTAAACGAACTTTGTACCAGCCTTAAATTAGTCTATTCGTTAAAATTTTCAAAATCCACCACAGCGCCACCTATCGGTTGCAATTGTACATAACTTTTTTTGCTCATAACATGATATATGCATTCCAAATTTCAGGTAAATTGGTCCATCCGTTGAAATATTCAATAAAACTCCACCTCAGCGCAACCTAGCGATATGAAAATACATTGGAACTTATTCTTATACATACAAAATTTTATAAAAATCGGTCGAACCGTTTTGGAGAATTGCTATTACGAACACTGTAACACGACATTTTTATATATTAGTTTTTTTTTCATTAATTTTTAATTTTTTTTTTAATTTCATTTGTTCATTATAAGAACTTCCTAATAAAGTCACTCAAATAGACCAATAAACAACTCAAAATAAAATCAAAACATTTCTTAGATTTTTCGTTTTATTTAGAAAATTTATTTCACATTTATTTGTACACATATAAAACTTATAGCACTACTTAGACTCGGGATACAAATACAATTCTTAAATTTACACTTAACCCCAAAAGGGTTGGCCGGGATAAGGTTTGGATCCCACAAAAGCATAAGGATTGGGGTTTATAACGCGTGCAATATCGCTGTAAGTGCGTCCTGTACGCTGACCTCGAACACGTCTACTGGGTCTATAGTATGATGCACTACCGCCGCCGCCATAATAGCCATAATTATTGTAATATGGATAACCGTAAGGACTACGATAGGGCCGGTTGTAAGAATTGCCATGATGTAACCAACTTTTCAGACCTTTAGTCCAAAATAAACTCGAACACAAGTCAGTGCACAGTAGGGAGCATAACAATAGAAATGCTAAATTTAAAACTTTCATGTTTATCCCAAAATCCTGGTAACTTTTATTCGTTATGCGTTATAGGCTGCCTCCGTAGCTCGTTCTCTGCTCAAGGTCTCTAGAATACTTATACGTTGACGTTATTGAAGAAACCGTATTTATACAAAACTGTGAGCAATTCTAAAGCAAATTAAAACGGTACAAAAAAAAATTACATTTGAAATGTTCTTTTCTTTACTACCACACTTTTTCACTCCAGCTGTCGCTGCCGCTGCAGCTTTACTAGAACTCGGGAATGATTGAAGCTCTTTTCTCTTAATGCTTTTATGATTCACTTCCATCAGTCTACTGTCGGGATATTATCTTTTTTTATAATTCATTTTTTTGTTTTAGAACTTCGAACAAGAACAAAACTGCAAATTTAGTGTTTTTTTTTAAATTTTTTTTTTGCTTTCTGTGCGATTTCCGATTTATCCGTAAATTTTCAATTCAAATCACGTCTTAACGCAATGACTCTGAGCCAGTAACTGCCAACATTTGTTAACGGAAAAAACAAATCACAAATCTCACATCTTTTACACGGCTAAGAGATGGTGCTAAGTGACGATGGCTATGTCGATCGCTATGGGTTTGCGATATTTTCAGAGAGATTTCTACGCAGTCGCAAAAGAAGTTCAGGTTCATTGGACATTTTTGGTTTGCAAGTCGATTTGTGTGTGTACTTAATGCTAATAATAATGTTGCGAAATTCAAAATTAAGTAGGTTGTATGATAATTACTAAACAGTGAGGGAGTATGAAGGAGTCTAATTTTAAGCAAAAATGTTAAGTCAAGCCATCGCTTACATAAATTCGAAAATAAAAGAAAATATTGAATTTTAAAAAATGTGAAATTTGAAACTAGTGTTTAATTAATGGGGTTTCTTAAAGATGGCTAGCAAAGAGACACTTACAGAGTAATTCGATTTTATTTTCAATCTATATATAAATTAAATGTATTGATGTGCGTTGGTGAGGGCATCTCTTGAGATTACGTGAACCGACCTAACTATTTGATTTATGTTAAATGTTCTTAATAGTCCAAATTAGGTTTTTAGAAAAATCTAATTCGTCCACGCCCATTTCTACCTCCACTTTTCCCAATTTACCTAAAATTCTTTTTAGTGTAAAATATATGAGAAAAAAAGTAATCTCCTTTATAGATTTCGCTGTATAATGTACTGTATGGAAATTACGATAGGATACATATTTTATAAAATTTTTGATAAATTTGACAGTTAGGAGTCTTTACTTCTGGTTCAAATGTGAAGACGAAATTAACATTTTCGGATAGTGGGCGGTGTGGGCATGGCAAAGCTATATTTTAGATGTAGAGAGAAAAAAAATTATATTCTTATAGTAATCTGCAACACAATTATGCAGACGAAATTCTAAATTTTCGATCAGTGGGCGGTGGGGGTGTGGCAAAACTAAATTGATATATAGATTAGGTTGGCAGCGAAAATTTAACTATGGATTTCGGGTAATGCCCTAGCGGAATACTGTGTCAGTTGTTTTAAAACGGATATGTCCAAAATTTGAGCCAAACCGAACATCTTTAAGCTATGCCCCAATAATGTCAATGGTCAAAATTATATATATAAATATGAGTTTGTGTTTATTTTTACTGCATTTGTTAGTACCGTATAGAGTCGAAAACGGATTGGCAGACCTTTTTGAAATTTTCACAGAATGTAGCTGAGTGTTCGGTGGTGAAAATAAGGTAATTTCATTTTTACACCCTCACCCTACGGGTAGGAGGGTATATATCATTTGATACGACCCAAAAGTGTGTAACACATAAAAGGAGTCACTTTAGACGTTAGGTTTCTTTGAACCAAATTCGATTCTTTACTTTTTAATTCGTTTAAGCCATGTCCGTCTGTCTGCCTGTCTGTCTGGCTGGTACGCACGATTACTTTCGAAAGACGCAACCAGTTGGTTTAAAACTTTGCATGGATTAATATTTAATATTTCCCTAAAACTACTTACGGTATTGCAAATGGGCTACATCACCACGCCCCTTCTGGTACCACCCATACAAATGTACCATTTCTTCCACTTTAGAAATCGAATAATAATATCGATACAACCAATGCGATCGTTCCAAAATTATATATTTAGTAAAACTATAACAGGATAAAGTTTTGGAGAAAAAAAACTGGAAGTCTAGCCACGCCCCTTTTAGAACCTCCCATACAAATGTACCATTCCGCCCACTTTAGAAATCGAATAATAATATCGATACAACCAATGCGATCGTTCAAAAATTCTATATTTAGTAAAACTATAACAGGATAAAGTTTTGGAGAATAAATTGGAAGTCTAGCCACGCCTCTTCTGGTACCTCCCATACAAACGTACCATTCCGCCCAATTTAGAGATGGAGTATTAATATCAATATACCTAACGTGATCGAGTCCAAATTCTGTATTTAGTAAAGCTAACTCAGGATAAAATTTTGTCGAAAAAACTGTAAGTCTAGCGACGCCCCTTCTGGTACCTCCCACACAAATGTACCACTCCGCCCACTTTAAAAATTGAGTAATAATATCAATATACTATAAAATTTAATGTTTTAGGTAAGGTATGTGTAAGTCAGTTTTCCCGACTGAAACTTTCTTACTGGTCGATATATCAAGTGGGCGTGGCCCCGCCCATTGGACCCTATTATTGAAACCGCAATATCTAGAGGGCTGTTTCTCCAATCGCTTTTAAAATTTGTGTGGATGCATTTGGCAGCAAAGTTCGTGATCCAACAAAAAATGGGCGGAATCGGATCAGTAGGCGTGGTATAAAACTTAAAACTTTAAACCGCTGTATCTCATAAACGATAAGAGGTATAAAGCTGATATTTGGTATGTGTTGTTGGTACAATATGAGTTACAACCGCGGTGGAAGTGGGCTGTGCCACGCACCTTTTAAAAGAAACCGTTATAACAGCCATAATTAAAGTTTGATCGTCCTTTTGCCCGAGAAACCATTTCTCTCAAACGAATTTTAATGTCTCGACTATTGACCAATAGGGTCAAATTTTGAAAAATTACACTTTGACCCATTTGGAGTCCAAATATATGACCGGCCCCCACTAACTTTGGAGGGCTGACCCACCCATGTCAGTGGCACAGAAAATTAAATCGGTCAAAGTGGGATTTTTTAAATTACTGGTCAAAAGTCGGGACATCAGACATTTTTATGTAGGTATGGTTCCTCAGGCAAAGTTTCTTATTTTGATCCCTAGAATACGATTTTCCTTGTCACTGGGGTGATTTTTAAATCGACCCCCCCTAATGTATACTCGGCAATATAGACATGAATATACAGACAAAATATTTAAGTTCGATCGTTCGATCGATCGATCGCTTAAGCGCTAGAGCAATTTTTATAACCTGTTCCTTAGGGACGAGAGTATATATCAGTTGATATAGGAACAAGTGTAACGCATTAAAGGAAACGTGTTAAACCCCCTGAGTATCTTAAGACCAAATTTATTACGGGCGATTGAGCTATACCGGCTGGCTGGCGAGAGGGAACGAATACTCGAGTCAACTTCCACTAAACCTTATGAAAATTTGTCATTATTAATATTTTCCAAAATAAAGTTATGGGTTTGTAAATAGTTAGAATAGCCCCACCTATACTAGTACCTTCCATACAGAATGACCTATTTTAAGGAAACTTATATTTCTCTCATAACTTTCTCTGGTATCTTCCATATAAATGGTCGAATTCACGCTCATAGTTTTACATACATATCTTTTTTGAAAGTTCACATATAAAATATATAAATTTTACTGAGCATTGACTATTGACTATATAGGTTGACCCCCTTTTGGTACATCCCATACCAAATGACCTATTTTTGAAAAAATATTTCCGAAATGACTACTAAACGCAAAACTAAAAGATAGACAAACCCTCAGAAAACTGAAAACATTGTCACCCCCTTTTGGTACCTAACACACAAAAGACCGAATTCACGCTCATAGTTTTACATACATATTTAGTCAAATTTTGCACAAGGTTAATGTTTATCGAACGTTGACATAAGAATAAAAATCGGAGACGTTGGGTTTCCCCTACTGGTACTTCCCGTGCAAAAAAGGTATTTTCCCGAAAATTTTTATTTTCCAATAATTTCTAAAAGAAACTTAAAAAACCAAAAGGTTTACCCTTTCTATTAAAGTTAGATTTTCTTTTAACATTCCGTGCGAATTAATTAGACAGTTTTTTCTTAGTCCTCAGTGCGTACCGCAAAAGACCCTTTCGGTAACCTCATACAAAAATGACCACATATATTGAACTTAACTTTTTTTTTACATTTGGTGGCTGTAACCTTTTCTAAAGTTTTACTTTATGTTTGTAAACGTCTGGACAAGTTCTTACCCAACCGTTTAAGCTGCACAAGTAGGCAAATAAAAATACATAAGTAATTTCATTTAAAAATCTCTTAGTTTTAATAATTCGAGACTTAAGCAATATCATACATAGGGTAAGAATATTTATCAGTCAGTTCATAATAATGTTATAACTGTACTGAATATTTTGCAATCATCATCTAGAACACAGTGTCCTGCTAATAATTGTAATTTGATTAGCTGTGTCGACATAGCTAATTTTCACTTAACTAAAACATAAGTTTTCTGATCTTTACATTTAAAAATTAGCCATGGGATGGCCTCTTATAGATATGCGTAATAAGGTGGTTATCATGCAACCATCATATGCTAATGATGCATTTCATTTAATAAAAATTACCTAATATTAAAACACCAAATATAGTTACATACTATATTAACATATCAATGCACAAATATGTTTAATAGGGTGGCACATAGCATATAATCGTTTCAATTGCTGTATTTCAAGTATCGAATAAATTGTAAGTGAAAAATAACTCTAAACTATATAAAAAGTTACATTATATTAAACGGAAAGTATAAACGGCATCACTACAAGCTGTAAAGTAAACTCGACTTTGTAAAGCGCTACCAAAGTTTCACAAATTGCACAAATGGTGTTTTTTTAACAAACTCTTTGTAATATATTTTTTTCGTGCGACTTTTATTTAACACAATGTTAACCATCTTCGAAGTACAGTACGAGTTCCTTATTTATATATCCAAATGTCACCCTATTGCATGGATATATTTGTTATACAATATTTGTTAACATTCTTAGATCGTATTCTACTTAGGGAATAGTTTATAATTTTCCATTTGCATGTTTCTACTGATTTTAGCACAATTCATTTGGTTGTTTTTAACAAATTCGAATTATGTATTTGGATAGAGAACATTTAGAATGTCTCGTTTTTTTTCCTTTTTTGTTAACTGTGGGCACTGTGATGCAAGATAAAGCTTCTGATCGGTTTAACTTGGCAAACACAGAGTGATCCTTGCAAATTACACTTCAAGTCTACTCACAGAGCTCCGCATTCATGGTACTAGTGCGGACGGAGTACCTCCACGTTGTGACCGCTGGAAACGATCTTTTGACACCCGCCAGAGCACGGCTAACTGTGTAAGGCGATAACTAAAACCCAGGCACGTCGGTTCAGAGTGAGCGCTACCGTGTCAGCGTCTGGCCCAGAATGGGCGGCTGTAATAAAATCCTGGCAGAAGGATAAAACTGCGATGTAGTGCGTTGGGCTTGTAACCCGCCACCGACGCACAGTGGGGTAAAGTCACGATCTGGGCGGCCAAAATTATTTGAAGCAAATTTATGAAGCTGAATGGTAAAATATTACTCGGTGAGGCGAAAAAAATAATAATATGTTTACATTCGGAGGGTAGAGGTTGTGACCGTTTTTATACAAAAAATGGTTTTTATAAAAATTGTAAAATTTCCAGAATCTCCCATATATCTCCACAAGGTTGCATTTTAGAGGCCTACCTCCCTATAACTTTTTATTCGTCTGTACACCCTCTAACTATAAATGCATAGAGATATAGGACATCCAGTATGTTAACTAAAGTGGTTCAGTAAAACCGCAGAAATTATAGTTCAGTCTTCCGCAGTAGGTAAATGACTATAAAAAACAAAACCGCAAAAACCCGCAAAATTTTTTTTTCCATATGAACAATACGATGTTAAAGATTATATATAATCACAGATTGAAGGGGTGAAAAGGGGTGATGCATAACTTTTTGTCCATAGATCGATTTTGTTACCCATTGAAATTGACAAAAATACCATCTTTTCAATGCTGCTTTACTAGTATGAATTTGAATTATAATTTTATTTAGCTAAGTGTATTAAATAATATTAACCTGCTTTATTATTTTCCATTTTACTTAAATGTTTAAACTAAACACACGCCTTTCCACAGCCTGCTAAAATTGTTGCTCTACCTGAGCACAAAAAAAAAGAAATTGCACAATTAGCAACCAGTAACTTTAACAGCGTGTAGAAAACGAATGTAAGCTAAATCGAATGAACGGAATAACGGAATCTAGTGAAGCATTTTGTCCTCTTTACCCAACAAGCGGAAATTATTAAAAACATTTGTTTTTGAGAAATCGAATTTTGGCCGCCCAGATCGAGAATTTACCCCACCGTGGGACGTTTGAATTATTGCACTAAGAAGAAGTAAGAAAATAATAAAATTGACCACCGCAAACGAATTAATGACCATGATTTGAGGATATGCTTCAGGAATGTTAGAACACCGTAAAGACCGGGTGCCTTCATCCAACTGGCGGAAGTCCTCTATGAATACAAGGCAAAGCCGTCTCAAGAGGATGCCTGGTACGATGATGAATGTCGCAATGCCACGAGAAAGACGGATGCTGCATACAGGGCAAAATTGCAGCCAAAGGCAACGCGAGCTGTTCGTGAACGGCACAGGAAGAAAAAACGAGAGGCAACTCGTCTTTTTAGAAGAAAAAAGAAGGAACTAAAGAAGAAGCAGGATGATTGCACCGAGTTGCTCCGAAATAGAGAGGAAGACCGAAAATTCTACCCGAAAGTTAAGGCGAGAATGCGTGGAACAGGGTTGCCCTGCTGCAAGGACAGAGATGGCCAGCTAGTAACAGACCCGGATAACGTTCTGAAGATATGGAGAGAACATTTCAGAAATCTTCTGGATACATACACCACTCCAGAAGACCCTGCTCCAATTCATGACGATGGTATTAACAGTCCACCTACGAGCCAGAGCGAGATACGTATAGCCATCTCTCGCCTTAAAAATAACAAAGCGACTAGAGCCAATGGTCTCCCGGCTGAATTGTTTAAGGAAGGTGGGGAGAAGCTGATTAGAAGCATGCATTAGCTCATGAAGAACATCCGGCTAGAGGAGAGCATGCCCCGGGATTGGAGTCTCAGTCTGTTATGTCCCATATACAAGAAAGAGATCGTAGTGAATGTAAGAATTACCGCGAAATAAGCCTATTACCAATAGCGTACAAGGTCCCTTCAATCATATTGTGTGAACGTATAAAGCCAATTGTAGAAAAACTATTGGACCTTATCAGTGCGGTTTTAGACCTGGTAAATCTACGACGGATCAAATATTCACTTTACGACAAATTCTGGAAAAAGAAACTCATAAAAAGCAGATCGACACCTACCACCTCATTGTCGACGTCAAAGCTGCCTTCGACTCTCCGATATGGAGTAAGTTATATGAAGTCATGTCTGAGTTTGGTATTTCTGTAATGCTAATTTGACTTTGCAGATGTACCTTATAAAACACAAAATCCTCAATTAAGATTGGTAAGGATCATTTTGAACCATTCAGCACGGAAAGAGGTCTTAGGCAGGGCGATATCCTGTCCTGAACACTACTAAATATAGTTATGGAGAAGGTGATGAGAAAGGCTTTACCTAACTCGGATCTTTGGTCAACAAGAAATATAGTGTCAGCTCAGAAATTAAGAGCAGAATAGTGCTAGCCAATAAATGTTTTTGTGGACTTCGGCAGCACTTTAGTAACACCACCTTATATCGAACTACTAAGTAACAGCTTTACCAGGTGTTAATATTACCCGCTCTGTTGTATGCTGCCGAATCGTAGGTGCTTACAACAATGGACATGCAAAACCTGGGAGTATTCGAGAGAAAATTACTGTGATAAATATATGGACCTCTCTGAATCGATGGCGAGTTTCGCCATGGGATGACCATGTCAAACAAAAGAGCCTAAAAAGTGATAAATTCCTCTATACGATGCATACAAACTCAAAACGATATTAAATTATTATGGCATGTAACTTCACAAAACGAATGATGCAGAACTTCTTCTTTTTGGGGCCACTTTCACGAACAGTTATCAGAATTGATTGATTGATGTTGTACTGTGTAATTTTTGCTTAAATTTCACTGACTTTAAAGCTCTCTGGTGCAGTTTAGGAGAGTCATATGAAAGCAGTTCCTTGAAATTTATTTGAGTTGTATTGTTACCTTTCGATTAGTATAACTTTTATCACATTTTGAGACAATTTTTTTTTGATTTTTGTATATGGGGCAAAGCACTATGCTCCACCCACTTATCGAAAATTTTTAATTGTTGAGCCGAGTACTATCTATCAAATATATATATCAAATTTTATCTCTCTAGGGCTTAAATAAGATTTTGCCACGCCCCCTCCGCCCATGAATTGTAAACAAAAATTTCGTCTGCAAATTTCAATCAGTTTCACACAGAGCCAATAACTAAAATTCCTTAATAAAAAAATTCAAAAAAAAATTTTATAAAATACAATAACATTTATTTTTTATTTAACACATTGTATAACAACTTATGACACTATTTTATCTACATTTATCACATACATATAACAATTAACCAAGAGACCAAAATGGCTGAGCTGGAAATGGATGTTTCCAAGGAAAAGTATAACGGCTGCCACTTATAAATTTCACAATTTCTGTATAAGTGCGTCCAGTAGATTTGGCGCCTTTGCGTTTTTCGAGACTTGAGTTAGATCGTGCGCCTGCAGTCCATGGTAATCCTGTACACATGGCAATGCATAGCAGGGAGCAAAACAATACTAGGAAGGCGAAATTCAAAATTTTCATGTTGGTCTCCTTCTGTTCCTTTTTGGTCTGTCTTTATATGTAGTTCTCTTTCCAAGGTTGCTGTACAAACTATTCTATTACGAATTAAAGAACCCGTATTTATATACAATGCCAGAGAACGAATAAAAAATATGTAGGTAAATAAACTTGTGTTTTGTGGTAAATTTACTACAGTCTTTATTCTATTAGAACGATTAGATGATACGTTACCATTATTTTGTTCTCTGTAAATCACTTAAATTGTATCAAATTTGCAAATCTTATTTACACATTGTGCTGTTGTGCGTATTTCATTTGTATTATAACATCTAATTTAAGTGTTAATTAAATTCAAATCACGTTTTAACGCACTGACTCCACGCCACAAGAGGCAGAATATCTCTCAAACTTTTTACACTACGACACGATGGTCTTATCTGGCACATAGCGTGATCGGATTTATACATATGTTTATCACCCATATATGCCCTAACTACAGAGTTTAGGAACAGTTTTAAAACAATTACTGCGCTTATGATTACACAGTACAACACACTATTTTGGGACTCAATTCTGAGAACTGCACGTGAAAGTAGCCTCAAAAAGAAGAAGTTCTGCATCATTCGTTTTGTCAAGTTACATGCCATAATAATTTAATATCGATTTGAAGTTAGTTAGTATCGTATGAGGAATTTGTCACGTTTTAGGCTCTTTTGTTTTATTGTTATATGGTGGCGTATGATTATCATAAGTAATATTTCACGTAAGTCATAGTTTTATTGTAACTGCTACAAAATAAACGCAGCTTAAAATCATTTGATGAATGGAAAAGTGAAACTATTGCTTATGTAGGTAAACGTTATATGAACAGATTAAAGGAATTGCAATTCTTAATTTTTTTTTAAATTTGTTTCAGCTAAATCGGGCTAGTGGTTCTCGAGTTATGTCAAACAAAAGATCCTAAAACGTGACAAATTCCCCTATACGATACTTACTCTAACTTCAAATCGTTATTAAATTATTATGGCATGTAACTTGACAAAACAAATGATGCAGAACTTCTTCTTTTTGGGGCTACTTTCACGTGCCGTTCGCAAAATTGATTCCCAAAATCAATAAACTGAAAAATATTGTACTGTGTTAGTTTTATTTATGCACAAAATTACTTTGTTTCTCAATTATACATAACGGAATATTTACTATAAATTTCCAAGTTTAACATATTTCTTATATCATTACTTAACCTAAAGTTTAAAACTATTAATTGTATGTATCTCTTATTAACCGAGAGACCAAAAGGGTTGCGACGGAAAGGGTCTTGATTTTGGAAAGGCATAACGGCTGCCACTAATAATTTTTGCTATATCATTGTATGTGCGGCCAGAACGTTTGCCTCCATTCGCGTTATTAGATCTATTTGTTGATCTAGAGCCGCCGCCGCCGCCACTGTAGTTCCTGCTGTATCGTTTGCTGCGTTTAGTGTCAGAACCCAATGACTTCTGTAGATCTTTAGACCAAGTCGTCTCCGTACACAATCCAAAGCCCAACATGTAACATATTAACAATAATGCAAATGTTGTAACAACTTTCATAATGGAATAATTTTTTTTAATGTTGTTTGTTTCCTTGGCTCCTGTATGATCCTCTTCTATCCGTTAACCAGCGATACTTATAACAGTTGAAATTTAAGCACCTGTATTTATATAAAAACAAAAACGTTAAAACTATTCTAAAACATATTAAAACGCTATTAAAAACAGGAATAAATTGCATTTTCCGTTCATGCCTCCCTCTCTTCTTCATACTTCTTAAGATGTCTTGCAATTTATCTTACCGTTTCATTATTTTTCCATTCAGTATTTATTCATGGAGCATAACTGTTTTAGTATTTCAGTATTTGTATCTTTAACAAGAATAAAATTGCAAATGTTGTTTATAGTTTTTTTTCAAGTTAGCTTTTTTACAGCTCTGCATTTTTTTTCTTATTCTTACTCTTACTCCGGGTTCAGTTATGAAATCCGTTTTATTTGTAGTTTCAATTCAAATCACGTCTTAAACCAACTACTCCGCAACAAAATAAAAGTGTGGATTATACAAAATATAAACAAAAATCCAAACCCACATGTGAGAATTCGTGTGGTTCCGTTACTGGATGATGTGCAATATCGGGAAGAGCCGTTTAGGTTTAGTAGGCCAGCCCTCAAAAGTAATATAATAAAGTAATTGGTTACTTTACAGCTTAATTGATTTTTAATATTTTATTGGCCATAAATCAAAATTCCACAGTATAGCTTTAGCCAATTCGCCGCACCTGGTTTCAATAAGACTTTAACTGCTAGGACCCGCCTCTCCTTCAGAGGTTGTCCCACTCTGTCTTCTAATTTGAGTAACATAATTATATCCTCATCTATAAGGATGGGCATATACAATAGAAAGGTCAGTCCCCACATTAATAAAATTTCCAAAGTGACAGTTTTTGTTTTTGAATAAAACTTCCAAAGCAAAATGTTCTTGGTTTTTAAAGGGCTGTAATCCTACAAACTCATTAATGATGTCGTACGTTAGCGACATCTATAGCACAAATGTAGTACTCGTCGAAACCGATACAACGAAAAACTTACTTATTCGCTTAAGTGGCCTATTACAACTTACGAACGTGATTCATAAATTTGAGGCCTGCGGTATTGAAGAATTCCACACGCTTCGGTCTTCTGCGTGCGCTCTCCAGTTAGGCCTACCAGATGGTGGCACGTCGCCTACCACTTGGACCTGCCAACGAAGTATGGGTTTCCCTGCTCTACGTCGTCCTTCAGGTTCGTCTCCAAAAACAACTTTCTCACTTGACAGTTTATATCCATCCTGCCAAAATGTCCCAGCTATCGTAGTCGTTGGATTCTGACTCTTTTAGTCGTGGTAAAGCTCTACAGCTCATGGTTCATTCGATGGCAAAACTCGCCGTCGGCATAGATAGTTCTGTATAATGTTCGGAGTACTTTTCTCTCGAATACCCCCAGGTTTTGTACGCCGTTGAAGTAAGCACCCACGATACGGCAGCATTTAACAGAACGGGTAAAATTAGCACCTGAAATAGCTGTTTTTTTTATCCCGAGATAAGGTGTTGTTACTAAAGTGCTGCTGAAGTCCGTAAAAATATCTATTGGCGAGCACTATTCTTCGTTTAATTTCTTGGCTGACATTATTTTTCTTATTGACGGAAGATCCGAGGTAGGTAAACTCATCTACTACCTAATTTTCAACGGTCGCGTTGCGTTTCCATCGAGAGGACTCTTTGTACGTCGAAATCATAATTTTTTTTGTCTTCGTTGACCGCTAAAGCCATTTTTACTGACTCCTTTTCTAGCGATGAGAAAATTGCAGTAACATCCCGCAGATTTCGGCCTTTGATGTCTATATCATCGGCATAGGCTAGTAGCATTTGGCTCTTGTGGAATATGGTACCAGACAGGTTGACGCCAGCCTTTCTCATCACCTTCCCCATAATTATAATTAATTGCGTACATGATAAGGAATGGGGAATGGGACTTTGCCCAGAGGCTGAAAACTACTGATTGTCACTCACTTGGGAGTGACCAGAAGCGATTCCTTTGTGGCACTGTCCAAGCAGCTAACTACTTCCGGTCCTAGACCAAGTATTCCCTGGGCAATGACTTCAAAGCAACCGCTTAGAAGTTAGCTAGAGTTAGAAGGCGAAACGTTGAGTAACCTAATCGGCATGCTACCACCGATGCGTCTTAGGAAGTAGGTAACAAAAGTTACTGAAGCTCAACACAGGCTCTCCTAGTGGCCTTGGCAGCCCCAAGAAACTAGGATCGGGAGCGGTGGCCTAATAAGCCACTCTCCTTAAACAAAATTTATTATGAAAACACGAAGAAAAGAAAAAACAAGAACCCCCCCAAATGTTGACGACCCCCGCAAACGATATAAGGACCATGATTTAAGGATATGCACCTGGAATGTCCGAACTCTATACAGAGATGGTGCCTCTACCCAACTGGCGGATGTCCTCGACAAATACAAGGCTGACATCACCGCCATACAGGAAATGAGATGGACGGGACAGGGATGCACACGACGAAAGAACTGTGACATCTTCTACAGCTGCCATGCAGAAAGACACGAATTTGGATGTGGTTTCATAGTCGGCAAGAGACTTCGACACCTGGTCTCGCGGTTTAACCCTGTAAGTGACCGAATAGCCACCATTCGCATCCGGGCGAAATATTTTTACATCACGCTGATTTGTGTACACGCCCCGACGGAAGATAAAGACGATGAGATTAAAGATGCATTTTACGAGCGCCTAGAGGAAACATACGACCGCTGCCCTGGCCACGACATTAACATTGTTCTAGGAGACTTTAATGCAAAAGTAGGAAGGGAAGATGTTCTTGGTCCATCGATCGGCAAATTCAGCCTGCATACCGACACGTCAGACAACGGGTTTAGGCTGGTTAGCTTCGCAGCGGGAAGGAACATGGTAGTGAGTGGAACCAGATTCCAGCACAAAGATATCCACAAGGCAACTTGGCTATCCCCCGATCAAAACACCAAAAATCAAATTGATCATGTAGTAATCGATGGCAGACATGCATCTAGTGTCATGGACGTGCGTGTGATTCGTGGTGCTAATATTGGCTCGGATCATTACCTGGTTGCAGCCAAGGTGCGCACAAGATTGAGCAGAGCGAAAAACGCACGTAACCAAACACAAAGAAAGCTGGACATCGCGAAGCTGCAAACCCAAGAGATAGCTACTGCCTACTCCAACCAGCTCTCCCAACTTTTACGACACAACGCCTCTACTTCTGACGTTCCCGATACACAGTGGCAGCATATTGCGCATTCCATGGCAACCGCCGCAACAACCGTGCTAGGATATGAAAAGCGGAGCTCAGACGAATCCTGGTACGATGAAGAATGTCGCATAGCGTCTGAGGAACTGGATGCTGCTTATAGGGCAACGCTACAGCCAATTGCAACCCGTGCTGTTAGGGAACGGCATAAGGAGAAAGCAAAACGGGCGAGACAGCTATTTAGGCGAAAAAAACGTCAGATGAAGGAACGGGAGAACGAGGATATAGAGCGATACAGGGATAGAGGTGAGGCCCGAAAATTTTACCAGAAAATAAGAACAAATGGATACGGTAATGGCCTCCCCACCTGTAAGGACAGTGATGGAAATCTGGTCACGGATACGCAGAGTGTGCTGCACATATGGAGAGAACACTTCCAGCAACTGCTGGTTCCAGAAGGCAGCGCACGTGAAGTTATCACGCCAATTGTCGACGACGGCTTAGATTGCCCACCACCAAGTCAAGCCGAGGTAAGAAGAGCAATATCGCGGCTGAAAAACAACAAAGCAGCCGGTGCCGACGGTCTGCCCGCAGAGCTCTTCAAGTCCGGTGGCGAGGAGCTGATAACGTGCATGCACCAGCTCCTGCGCACGGTTTGGCTTAAAGAGTGCATGCCCGACGATTGGAATGTAAGCGTATTATGTCCTGTGCTGAAAAAAGGTGATCCAAGTGTGTGCTCCAACTACCGCGGGATCAGCCTTCTACCCATCGCATATAAGGTCCTGTCGAGTGTGCTATGTGAAAGACTAAAGCCAGTGTTATCCAACCTGATCGGGCCTTATCAGTGTGGCTTTAGACCCGGAAAATCAACAACTGACCAGATTTTCACACTTCGGCAAATCCTGGAAAAGACCCAAGAGAAACAGATCGACACGTACCATCTTTTTGTCGACTATAAAGCTGCCTTCGACAGCCCGATACGGCAGAAATTACTCGATGCCATGGCTGAGTTTGGTATTCCAGCGAAGCTGATACGTCTTTGCGGAATGACGCTGACTGACACGAAGTCTTCAGTGAAGATTGGCAAGGACCTTACGGAGCCATTCTATACCAGACGAGGCCTAAAACAAGGCGACGGCCTATCGTGCGATCTCTTCAACATTGTGATGGAGATGATAATGAGAAAAGCTGCAGTAAACACGAGTGGCACTATATTCAACAAAAGCCACATGCTACTCGCGTACGCTGATGACGTAGACATCATCGGTCGAAAACTGCGGGATGTGACTGCAGCCTTCTCAGGTATACAGAAGGAATCAGCGAAAATGGGCCTAACGGTGAACGAGGACAAAACGAAGTTATTAGTTTCAACGAACAAAGAATCTACTCGTTTGGGAAACTGCGTGAACGTTGACAACTATAATTTCGAGGTGGTAGATAACTTTGTCTACCTAGGATCCGCCATCAATAAAGCAAATAATGTCAGCCTAGAAATCCGGAGAAGAATCCTGCTTGCAAATAAATGCTACTACGGACTAAGCAAGCGATTTAATGACAGAGCCCTCTCTCGACGAACAAAACTCCAGCTATACCAGATACTGGTTCTACCTGTCTTAATGTATGGCTCAGAATCCTGGGTTATGACACAAGCGGATGGATCGGTTCTGGCGGTATTCGAGAGAAAAATACTCCGTAAAATATATGGGCCCATCATCGTTAACGGAGAGTATCGGCGTCGTATGAATCATGTGCTGTACGAGCTGTACACTGACATTGACGTGGTCAAACGCATTAAGGTGCAACGGCTGCGCTGGCTAGGTCATGTTGTACGCATGGATGAAAATGCTCCAGCTCGAAAAGTCTTCGACAATGAACTCGATGGACGGCGCAGAAGAGGGCGACCAAAACTCCGTTGGAAAGACCAGGTTACTGAGAACCTTACAGAACTCGGTGTGACTAACTGGAGAAGAAGCGCAGAAGATCGAGGCGCTTATAATATTTTTCTACGTGCGGTATATAATCCACTGGGATTGCATAGAAGTACCAGCTAAGTAAGTAAGTAAGTACATGATAAGCTATTACCCTGCCTGAGACCTCTTTCCGTGATCAGCTCTTCCCAACATGCCTTAAACAATTCAGCCGGGACGCCATCGGCACCAGCTGCTTTGTTCTTTTTAAGGCGGGATATTGCCACACGTATCTCGTTCTGGCTCGGAGGTGGACTGTTAATACCATCGTCATGGATCGGAGCGGGATCTTCTTGAGTGGTGTCCGTATCCAGTAGATTTGTGAAATGTTCTCTCCATATATTCAGAACGTTATCTGGGTCCGTCACTAGCTGGCCATCGCTGTCCTTGCAGTAAGGCAACCCTGTTTCACGCATTCTCGCTTTAACTCTCTGGTAGAATTTTCGGTCTTCCTCTCTACTTCCAAGCAACTCCGTGCACTTATCCTGCCTCTTCTTCAGAACAGTCATGCGTGCTTTCCATCTACTACCACGTGATCTATCTGATTTCTTGTCAATTGATCTGGAAATAACCATGTTGTCTTATGAATATGTCTATGGTCGAATCTAGAGGTGCTAACTACCATATTTTGCTTGCCGCACAGAAATCAATCAGTCTGATGCCATTTTTTGTGCAAACTGAACTTTCCGATGATGGGCTCCAATGCGGTCTCCCTGCCTATTTTAGCATTAAAATCGCCTTGTACAATTTAGATATCATGCCTCGGGCTACGGTCATAAACATTTTCTCTACTCTCGTAGAACTCGTCTTTGTCCTCATCGCTTTTCTCTTCTGTCGGAGCATGGGCACATATAAGTGTTATGTGGAAAAACTTTGTTTTGACTCTTATGGTGGCTATACGTTCACACACCGGGTTGAACCTTGAGACTAGGTGTCGCAGTCTCTTGCCAACCACAAATCCACATCCAAACTCGTGCTTGTCCGCATGGCCACTATAGTAGATGTCGCACGTCTTCATGCGCGAGCACCCGTGTTCCGTCCACCGTACATACTAAAAAAAAGTTCGTGTGACACAACAAAGCTTACATTTTGTTAACCAGTGTTATTGATGATTCGTTCTTCAGAACAATCAAGTAGTTGACAAATGGTGTTACATGCATTTCACTTGTATTAATCACTTCTTACTGAAGAACTAATTGTGTCTCGTCTCGCAATTGAAGCTGCTTTCGCCTAAATCAGTTTATCTTATATTGGTGACACAGTATCTCCGCACAAAGCAGATTACATTAAAAAAAACCGAAGTTTACTCCTTCCTTGTGTTGGCATTAAGAACTTCCACATTATCTCATCGTTCTCCAGAAATATTAATCCGCAAATGTGTAAAAATAAATTAATAAATTGTTTTTAAAATACTCAAAATTAATGTCATCATCAATCTTTCTTGCGGTTTAAGTTTTAATTCAAACGAATGTTACTTAAAAGGTTATCTCAGCATTATTTCATTACTCACCAGCGGCCAAACCTCATCGTGTATTTGCTACGCGCCGTCTGAAGAACAACTGATCAAATCAACCGAATTATTTAGTTTACTTTCAAATCGCTAACACTGCAAACGTCTTACTCTCTAACATGGCAAATAACAAGAGACACCTTCTTATCTTTACCACATTAATTTATAGCAGTTATGCTGCTGCTATGCCTTCAAATGAAGCTGCTCCTGTTCCTGGTCAGCCGATGTCAGCACGCTTTTTTACCATAGGAGGAGGAGAAGGAAGTGGGGTAGCCGGTGCAGTACCATATCCATTGGCCTATTATCCGCAACAATATCAGCCTTCTGTGGTGACATACCCACAACCAGGCCTGGCTACATATCCTGTGCAATACTATCCCAACTATGGTGTGTTCTATAACGGATTTCAGATACCAAATGTTTATAGGCCGACCGTGAATGTTCCACCAACTACTACTCAAAAGCCTCTCGACCCGGATGATGTAAAGAGTCAGTTTGAATTTATTTATTAAAAATAGAATATATTTAGTTAACAATAACAATTGTTGTATGTGTGTGCAAGCTGTACGTGCAGTGCAAGTCCTCAACAAGTGTTAAATGTTATAAAAATTAAAGAAAAATACATAGTTCTGCTTGAAACTACAAATAATAACAATTATTTTGATGAAAATAAACAGTTTTGTTTTATATGTAGATGTCTATTACCCTGTTGTTGTTATTTTTGATGTAATAGTCCGAAATCGATTGCCATCGGCCAGAATGCAATAACATTTGATCTAGTTGGTATTCGTTAATATTTTAAAACCCAAGCGTAGTTCAGGTCCTTAGTTGATATCTAGTGTCTTTGTCCAGATTCGAAATCAGCGAGCCCAAAAACCCTTAGGCACAATATTATTTTTTTTTTTAATTTGACTCCGGATTTGAAATCAGCGACACCAAAAACCAACTTAGTATCATGTTTTATGCCCATTGAAAGTTTCCTTCATATTAAGGCCAAATTTTTCACAGATCCGACCAATGTGCAGTGTACTTTAGGGCGGAGTGGGCGTGGAAAAACTTTTTTTAGAGCTAGAAAGATAAAAATAGGTGCCCAGATAGTACTCGACATCAGACAATTTTTTTTATTTTCGATAATTGGGCGGAGTGGGCGTGGCAACACTGTATTTGGAAGTAAAATTACTTCATATCGCATTACTTCTCCATAAAATAACTTACTTACTTACTTAGCTGGTACTTCTATGCAATCCCAGTGGATTATATACCGCACGTAGAAAAATATTCTAAGCGCCTCGATCTTCTGCGCTTCTTCTCCAGTTAGTCACACCGAGTTCTGTAAGGTTCTCAGTAACCTGGTCTTTCCAACGGAGTTTTGGTCGCCCTCTTCTGCGCCGTCCATCGAGTTCATTGTCGAAGACTTTTCGAGCTGGAGCCTTTTCGTCCATGCGTACAACATGACCTAGCCAACGCAACCGTTGCACCTTAATGCGTTTGACCACGTCAATGTCAGTGTACAGCTCGTACAGCTCATGATTCATACGACGCCGATACTCTCTGTTAACGATGATGGGCCCATATATTTTACGGAGTATTTTTGTCTCGAATACCGCCAGAACCGATTCATCCGCTTGTGCCATAACCCAGGATTCTGAGCCATACATTACCTTCTTAATAGATTATCATACATCATACATTACCTTAGAACCAGTATTTAGTATAGCTGGAGTTTTGTTCGTCGAGAGAGGGCTCTGCCATTGAATCGCTTGCTTAGTCCGTAGTAGCATTTATTTGCCAGCAGGATTCTTTTCCGGATTTCTAGGCTGACATTATTTGCTTTGTTGATGGCGGAGCCTAGGTAGACAAAATTATCTACCACTTCGAAATTATAGTTGTCAACGTTCACGCATTTTCCCAAACGAGTAGATTCTTTGTCCGTTGAAACTAATAACTTCGTTTT
Source organism: Muscina levida (assembly GCA_964034835.1). Lineage (NCBI taxonomy): Eukaryota > Metazoa > Arthropoda > Insecta > Diptera > Muscidae > Muscina > Muscina levida. The sequence continues at coordinate 130,789,596 of OZ035880.1, read as the reverse complement.
GTCCTCGTTCACCGTTAGGCCCATTTTCGCTGATTCCTTCTGAATACCTGAGAAGGCTGCAGTCACATCCCGCAGTTTTCGACCGATGATGTCTACGTCATCAGCGTACGCGAGTAGCATGTGGCTTTTGTTGAATATAGTGCCACTCGTGTTTACTGCAGCTTTTCTCATTATCATCTCCATCACAATGTTGAAGAGATCGCACGATAGGCCGTCGCCTTGTTTTAGGCCTCGTCTGGTATAGAATGGCTCCGTAAGGTCCTTGCCAATCTTCACTGAAGACTTCGTGTCAGTCAGCGTCATTCCGCAAAGACGTATCAACTTCGCTGGAATACCAAACTCAGCCATGGCTACAAGTAATTTCTGCCGTATCGGGCTGTCGAAGGCAGCTTTACAGTCGACAAAAAGATGGTACGTGTCGATCTGTTTCTCTTGGGTCTTTTCCAGGATTTGCCGAAGTGTGAAAATCTGGTCAGTTGTTGATTTTCCAGGTCTAAAGCCACACTGATAAGGCTTTCACTTTCATTTCACTTAAAATTTTTGTGACTCAACCTTTAGCCGTTAAGTGTGGGCGATTGTACCGGTTTTATCCATTTCCACGGTTTTTATGCCAAAAAGGTACGAATTTCGAAAACGCTTTCTTGCTTCGTTCTAGGGAGCACTCTAGGCGATAGTAACATTTTTATACATTTTTCGAAGTTTTTCAACACAGAAAGTATGGATTTCGAAAAAAAAAATATTTTAATTCAGCATGCCCATAACAATTTTTGCGATTAAGGCTTTAGACGATTGGTCTGGGTGGTGGAACTAGTTTCAACGTAAAGTTTTTACCCTAAAGTACAAATTTCCAAAAATCACATCTTACCTGAAAAGCGGAACAATAACACCAAATTTGATTTTTTCAAAAAAGGCACCGTCTATTTCCCCGCAAGTGCCACGGTGCCACGCTCTTTATCTGAATATGTCTTCATGAAGGCTATTTAAGATGCCCTTCGGACCGTTTCGTTGCAATCCGACCACTTATTTGACTGATATAATTATTTTTTTTGAAAGGGACGTACCACGCTAGACGTCATCCTTCTTGTACCAGTAACATTTGAAGCAAAACTCATCTTTATATCTCTAATGTATCTTGATATGATATGACCGATTGAAATTTTGGTTTTTGTGGGCGGTGCAACGCCCTTTGTCTAACTATAGTTTCATGTAGCCTATGATCATCGTGTTCAAATACTTGCGTTTTTTTAGAAACCCAGTTTCTGGTTTATATAAAAATACCCTTTTCCAATAATTCGGAAAAGTAAAAAAAGCGAGTTAACCGGTTTCGTTCGGTTTCCGGAAATTGTAAAATAAATCCAAATATAAAATTAAATATGAAAATATATGATTAAAGATACCTTAATTAAGTCAACTTAGAATGTTTGGCAATTAATTAGTGTTATTTAATTAAATTTTCTTCAATTTATATTCTATATAAATGTTATGATGATCAGTTTATAAATCCATATATAAAATTAAATATAAACACATATGAATATCGATAATTTGTGCTATTTAATTAAATTTTCTTCAATTTACCTCTAATATATAAAATTCTCGTGTCACGGGGTGCGTGATTAAACTCCTCCGGTTCGACCGATCCTCATGGGATTTTGTGAGCATATCGAGCAGGTCTATGAATCGGCCAACTTCTATTTTTCATCCCCCTAATGTTAAGGGTGGTCCACCCCTAAAATTTTTTTTATCTTCTATCTATATATATAAAAATGAAATGGCCCACGTATGTAAACCCATCACTTGAGAACGGCTGGAGCGATTTGGCTGATTTTAATAAAAATCTACTCCAGGTGGCGCTATTGTGGATTTATATCGAAAATTTTAATGCATGTACCAATTCGACTGAAATTTAGAATGGATATTTGTTTGATCATGAGAAAATGTTTTATGTACAAATGGACCCGGTAGGTGGCGCTGGGGTGGGTTTATAATCAAAATTTGAATGAATGGTCCAATTAACCTGAAATTCAGAATGTATGTGTGTTTGATAATCAGAAAAAATTGTACGTACAAATATACCCGGTAGGTGGCGCTGGGGTGAAATTATAATAAAAATTTGAACGAATGATACAATGTTATGAATTTATTGAATGTTTTTATTAAATCGTTTCAATAATAAAGTTTTGATTATGATAATTCGATAAGTTCGCTGAAGGGCGTGGCATATGTAGTTTTAGCCTCAGAGCTATAAAATTGGAGGCAACAAAAGTACTTTGCACTGAAGATGTAAATATACAAACGATATGTTTATTTTCGATCAGTAGGGGAGGTGGCGTGCCGCAAATGTATTTAAGTCGTGAAGAAATAGATTTGGTAGTATTTAGCACTACTGGATCTGAGATCAAAGAGAACATAGCAAAATTTTTGTTTTGTTTTCTCTATCTTTGGGACCGGCCGTGGCATAGTGGTTAGAACACGCGACTACCATGCGGGAGATCGCAGGTTCAAACCTGGCTCCAGTCATCTTAAAGAAAACAAAAAAAATTAATAAAATTTTCTTTCATTGTCGGCTCCCCTCGAATGTTGTTGACAGCAACTTCGCAGTATTAAGCATCGATTCAATCGTCGTGTCTAGTAAGAGCTTCGCAAACAGTGACGTTCACATTTGTCGATAAACAAGTAGGTGCCGTTAGTTGTGAATCTAAAAATAGAAAGCGTGTTAATTCACAACAACGCGAGAAGCTATCCTATACCTCATTCATGGCGTGCAAAGGGAAATTAAGTTTTAAAGTTTCTCTATCTTTTTTAATAATTATATTTATTCCGGTGTTTGTCACTAAGCTTATTCTAAACGGCTTGACCGAAGTTAATACAATTATTTGTGATTAAAAATAATGGGTCTGATTAGATCTGAACAATTTTGTGTTGTGTGTTGTCAAAAATAAGAACGAGTAGTGATAACGGAATATAACCTACACTTGGATATATAAAACATTTTAAATTAAATTTTTGACTACGGTCTTCCCTATCACCTACTTAGTGTAATCCTTAAAAAAACGTTTAACGTTTGAGCTTCAGATAAAATATGGTAAGTGTGTATGAGGCTCCAGCTCTTAGACCACTTTCTCTAAGGACATATTTTATTTATGTTCATAGCGCTCGGTACAACTTTTACTTTAATAAATAACTTTGCAGGCAAGACGAAGTTTGCCGGGCCAGCTAGTATTCTATATAAATCTCAGGATGATCAGTTCATCCAAACAGAAGTTATAAGAAAATTTGAACTTAACATATACGTGGAATCTATATTACTCAAAACCTTTAATCACGTTTCCTGTAAAACTTAGATTTTAAACTCAAAGTGTTTTAGAATTAAGGTATCGATTTCATCCAAAATTAGACTCCTTTTTACAAAGTTTTTCTTTTGAATATCGACCGGTTAACACCCATTTCAAGGTTAAGACGAGGCCCCAATGTATTCGATCCCAGGTAATCGAAATTAGAATTTTTGAAGAAACCGGTTATTCGGTTTCGGTTTTGGTTTCGAACACCCTACCCAAGATAGAGGCTCTACGGACAGTACCACACAGACAAAATTTTATTGAAAATGTTCCATTTATTTGGCCTCTTTTTTAAAAAGGGCGTGGCATTGCCCTCTTTCCACAAAAATAAGTGATTTTTCTTGTACGACCTTGTACTTATAATAGTTTATGAGATGCAGCCATTTCATAATACGAGCTGTATGGGGTGGTGCAACACCCTTTTTACCCCCTTGCAGTCTGAATTTCCAAATATTTCTTCTCTTCTACGTCATAAAAGGAACATACAATCCAAATTTCAAGATTGTAACTTTAGCCGTTTGGGCTGGGGAGTGATCAGTCAGTCACCCTATATAGATTGTTGACATATTTGGCCTTACCAAAAATCATTAGATTTCATTTTGCTGGGATGTTCTGCATAGGTTTGCTTTAATATGAAATTATAGCTTAAAATCTAAATTCTGTAAAATATTTGGAAATATAATGTATTTTTTAAGGATATTCAGAAATGGCCACACTATATAGAAAACGTGATTAATCTCTGTGTCCGTTTGTTTGCATAACCCCTAATACAATTGAATATTTTTTAGGAAATAAAATAATATTTGTTATTCAAAACTAAGTGGGTCAATGTCAGTGTGAATGTTTGTTTTTGCAAATTGAATATAATTTCGAAGTCAATCTGCTTATCAACATAATAATGTGAGACTATTGGCACATGCCGCTTAGAATGGATTACACACAACAACAAAAAAAACCCAAGACTGACTAATTTTTATTTCTTTAGAATTGAAATACGAATGTTTTACGCATGTTATTATTATTAGTGCGTAAAGTATAGAAAGTGAATTAGAACAAACATCTGTCGTAGTTGGTAGTAAAACACGAGTTAACTTCTTATGATGTCTCTCTATGCAAACAACAGTGACAAACAGCTGAAAATATTAAATTATCGTTTTCAAACGTCCACCACACTTTCTACATTGGTTGGCATTTATTCACCGCATAAAAGATACAAATCCTTCTTGGGCAGTAGTAGCGCACAATGATGCCATGTTATAGTTACAGTAATAAGGATGTGCAAAAGAAAATATTTGCCATTAAATAAGAAAATTGCTAACAAAGACTTTGTTAATGGGCGCACATTGTATTTCTTGGAGATGTGTTCCTCAGCTCTACTTTACCACATACTGAGTTGCGTAGGATAAGAGGGGGTAGATAGTTTGAAGGATATACACAACTAATGCATATACAAGTTCACAGACGCAAAGCACACTAACACCTAGATGTGTGTCTGTATTCCTAAGATACCGACAAAAAAAACAGAGAAACCGTTGGTTGTGTGGTGTCACTAGATACAATTTTTCCTTGCATTTCATCAATTTTATCATGAGATTGAAGTAAACCCCTAACCTGAAGGATAGTACCCTCAATGAAAATTTTTAAATTTATGTTTCTTTCTTTGCTGAACTCATTACAGTTCTAGTGATTTTAATGAGTTTCCCGCTAGCACGCAGGTTTCTTTCCCCTAAAGACAACATCCAAGAAGGCTGCGAAAAAAAAACTAAGTCGGATTCAACAAGCGAACAATACCAGGTAGAAAGAGATTTTGTTTGTGTTCATATGTTGTTGTCGTTTTTTTCTCTTTTCGATTGATTCATTTTTTTTCGGGGGTTCATTCGTTGAAAAGGACAATGACAGCGATTTGTATAAATATTTAATGCTTAGTAGGAAATAAATACCGAAAAGGGATTCGTGATTCAGGAAATTGGCGCAATTTTATTCAGTTATCCAAGCAGCCGATTGTACGATTGTACAAATAAAGATTAACAAAGAGGGGATGAATCTCATGATCACAAGGATCGTCTGGCTCGTCGACAATAAACTGAGACGACGGTGAAGATTTCGTTTCGAAGAAAACAAAAATAGAATTTGGTTGTGTCGTGTCGAATAATGTTGGTATTTTAATATAAATCATAATTAAAAATTGCACTAAATAATGGTGATTAAAAGAAATTATAGAATTCAAGTCAATCTATTTTTATCAAAAAAATATTTTTATTTTTGTAATATAAAAATATTTAACAATATTAATCTACTTTCAGAACTTTTATTTTATGTATTAGGTATATTATTAAATGGTTAACATTTTTATATTTTTTTTTTGTATTAAATGTTTAAATAGAATTTATTTTCAAAATCCACAACAACGCCAACAACTGCCGCGGAATCGCCCCCAAGAGGTTTAAATGTATGACCGAGCCCCAGTCATTTTTTCCTCCTAACATTTTTCCACAACATACCTAATGCCCCTCTTCAAATATCCATTTTTACTGGTGTTATGACGACTGTGACCATATGGTAACAGCATTAAAACAGGTAAATAAAAAGAACCAAGTACAAAATAAATCATACAATACGTTTTTATGATATTTCATATTCTTTTTAAATAACAAAAACTAAAAGTTTTTAATATTTCAGTCTTTAAATAACCAAAACATATTCTTAATATGAGTGACTTTTTATATCCCTCCACATTGCTGTTTTGCGCACATGTGAAAAACACAGATTTTATATGATCCCTCACGCTCGCTTCTGACGCAAGCATGCTTTGATGAAATCAAAAAAGGAAATTCTTGACATTTATTCTTATGTTTATTTTATTGCGTGCAATATCTAACGTTGTCGACGTCGTTACCATATGGTAACAGTCGTCAATAATGGCTTAAATTCACACTAATTGTGATGTAGGTATATAAAATTTGTACCCACAACTGCCCCGGAGTCACAATGTATGGCCAGCCGACAATATTTTTTTAACCCCAACAGTTTCTTAGATCATATCTACCCTCTATCTTCAACCCTTAAGGTGGTCCCTATAGAATATTTTTTTATTTTTATAATTTTTTATGAAATCAGCTCCTGCTGCTCCCATGGTGCCTCCAGATTGGAAAAATGTACGACTGACCCCCACTATTATTTCTCTCCCAAAATATTTCTCGAACATACCTTCCCCCTATCCTTCCCCCTAAAAATTGTACTTATAAAGAAGTATCTGTTTTGTGTGCATCTTTGCTTAAAAAATCGAAGAAAAAATAATTTTTTTATTTCCCGAGAATCCCGGTATTCCGGGGTAATATGTCAATCCCGGTTTTAACCGAAATATTATTTTGTGCATAATTTTTGTGCTTTGGTCTGTAGCGTGTCTCTCACAATAGAGAACACTTAAGTCGACGCAACCAACACAAAGTACCAACATGACAATTTGAATACAATATAAACTATTTATGCTAACATAAACAGAATTCATTTCAAATAATATTTTTCCCAACATATCCAACATTTAACGCAATATGATATATGTCCAATATTCTAACACGCGCAACTGAATACGATCTCTCCGTACGTTGCAGCAGCATTCCATACCTGTGGGAATGCACTGTGTACAAGCAATGTGTGCTGCTTCTGAATGCACTCTGCGCTAGCAGCGACTATCGTCGCTGCCCATATGAACGTATGTATGTACTTGTTGGTCTGCAGAAACTACTACACATACATAGCAATAGAATCAAAATAAGATTGTATGTATTAATATGTAGATAGAAATTAAGTAATCAAATTAGGTATAAATACTGTCAAAATATCATAATAAAAGATAGACTGATATCCGCACTTGATTGCGACAGTCAATACTAAAATCGCTTCTTTTATTTGAGATATTACATGGCGATCCTGCCAGTCTAAAGGTAAAACCGCTCTTGAAGCGATCCTTAGACTGAACGGAAAACCCGCCGTCTCAAACTAAATTTAAAATTAGAAGGAAGATACTGCCAAACTGTCCGGGCAGTCCAATCCAAGCCAGGATTGTGGAATAAGAAGAAGGAAAATAACAACTCCAGATGAAGAAACCACCACCCCAAGAGCATTCTACAGTAAGGCAACCTACAACACAACAATTTAGAAGCAATATTGATGATGCCTGAGAATTAAAAATTTCGAAATATCAATGAGCTCGTAACATCCCCGAATTGCAGTTTTGGAGCACTTAACGTAACAATCAATCTTTCATGAAGTGGGTTTCCTTGAACAAGTAATGATGGCCCCTAGTCTTAATGAAAACCGCTAATACTACAACTACTTATTTAAATTATCTACGTAAATTAAATCAATTTCAAAATTACACTAAAAAAAACGTGCGCACATAACGAACGCATGGTTAATGGTAGAAAGCGACTTCGCTATTACCAACAAATACATTATTTTGGTTTATTAAATTGTATTTACTTAACTACGCCTTCAGGCTATGAGCAAAAAAAAACATATGATAATTATGAAACAAAAATACAATTTATTCCTCGAAATTTACAACAAGAAGAAAATTAAGGATATTTGATTCAATAGTAAACGCAAGAAGATTAAGACAAGAACAAATTCAAAATAAAAAGAAAAAAAAAATGTAATATTATAATTCAATTAAAACTTTAACAAAAACAATTAGAAAAAAAATTGTAAGAACAAACAAAAATAAAAAAAAATGTACAAGTACACTATAAGTATATATATTAAGATAAGTCTATAAGAAGATTTTTTTTTTAAATCCTTTAACAAATTGTGTGCTATATAATGGGTGGTCAAAAGTCAAAAATTGATAGGCCGAACGCGAATGTTATTAACGAAGTGAAAATAGTTGAGGTAGAGGCTTCAACTACAATTTACCTCTTAATAATAATTGCAATAATGGTCATGCAGTTTGTGACTACATTGTATCAACTACATAAAAAATCACTAAAGAAAAATTATTTGAGATCAGTTTCTTTAGCTAATGAGTTAAACAAGGTTTAGCGTTAGTGAATAATGAATAAATAAATTCAAATGGACTGACAAAATATAGTTCAAAAACTTAGAAAAATAAAGAGATAGAAATCCCAAAAACTATTTGTTATACCCAAACGGAGCAAATAAAGAATAAAAAGGAAGACAACATGGCAACACAGACAGTAGTTGAATTCGTGAATACTGCCACTAAGTTGATTCCCGATTTTGATGGAAAGCCAGAAAATCTTAGATCCTTTTTGGATGCGCTTTCTCTAATAGAAATACTTAAAGGCACCCACGAAGCGGTGGCCATAACAATAATTAAAACTAAATTAAAAGGCAATGCCAGAAATCTACTGGGAGATGAATCCACAATACAAGAAGTATTAAGAAAACTCTCCAGTTCAGTCAAGGGAGAATCAGTTGAGGTCTTGTCGGCCAAGATACTGAATATAAGACAGAACAATAAGTCTGCCAATATCTATTGTAGTGAAATAGAGGCATTAACTAAATCATTGGAAAATGCATACATCTCTGATGGATTGTCCACTGATTTGGCAACTAAATACAGTACCCAGGTCGCCGTAAAGGCAATGACTAAAAACTGCAACAATGATAGAGTCAAACTCGTCATGGAGGCAGGAAATTTTACGAATATGAATGAAGCTATTGGAAAGTTTGTCAGTAGCTGCACCGAAGCTACAGGGCAAAATGCTGTCCTATACTTCAAAAATAAAAGCAATAACAATTACCGTGGAAATAATAGAAGACCATCTGGTAGAGGTGGAAGAAGAGGAAACAATAATGGTTTCAACCACCATAATAATAACAATTCTAATTATCGTGGAAATAGACGCGGACAATATAACAGACGTAACGGCAATGGTCAAAACACCAACGTTATGGTGACTAACACAGACAATCCGGAAAACCAACAAGTTCCCCTAAGGACAGAACATTAAAAGCGAAAATGTATCATTTAAATCTTAACCTTAGCATCTTTATTAAAATCAAAATAAATCATAGTAACACCTCAATACTATTACTAGTAGACACAGGAGCTGACATTTCACTTATAAAATCAAATACATTCACATTTGAACACGTAAACACTTCACATATAACCACACTTAGTGGCATAGGACAAGGTAAAATAAAATCCATTGGAACAACATTTTTCAACTTAAAATTCAAAAACTTCTTAATACCGCACACATTTCATTTAGTGCAAGATGATTTTCCAATACCATGTGATGGAATTTTAGGTATGGATTTCATGAAAAAATTTAACTGCATAATTGATTTTAACCAGGAGCATGATTACCTCGTCCTCAGACCGCAAAATCTACAACACCAAATAGAAATTCCATTAACTAACACATGCAATGATGGCATAGTTTTACCAGCTAGATCAGAAGTTATACGCCAAGTACAACTTTCGACTACAAAGCAAGAGTTGTTGGTTCCTAATCAAGAACCCCAACCAGGTATTTTCATTGCAAGTACTCTAATAGATACTAAAAAAGCATTTATTAGAATACTAAACACAAATAACACACTAGTCGCACTACAGCAAAATAAGATTTTAACAGAAGATATCAATGATTATGACATAATTACAGAAAATTTATATAAGGAAGAAAGAAAGTCAAAAATCTTACAAAAATTAAAGAAAAATTTTCCAAAAAGATTTGAGAAAACTATGACGAACTTATGTTCCGAATACAGTGATATCTTCGGGTTAGAATCCGAAACAATAACAACTAACAACTTCTATAAACAAAAGCTAAGATTAAACGATACAGAACCCGTTTATATAAAGAACTACTGAATACCACACTCCCACAAGGAGGAAATCAACAGACAAGTCAATAAATTAATAGATGACAATATTGTGGAACCATCACATTCCGAATACAATAGTCCAATTCCGTTAGTACCGAAAAAATCTCTTCCAAATTCTAAGGAAAAGAGATGGAGATTGGTCATAGACTACCGCCAGATTAACAAAAAATTGGTAGCAGACAAATTTCCTTTGCCAAGAATAGATGATATTTTAGATCAACTTGGCCGAGCAAAATACTTCTCATGTCTTGATCTGATGTCAGGATTTCACCAAATTGAACTAGAGAAAGAATCGAGAAATGTAACTTCATTTTCAACAGAAAAAGGTTGTTATAGATTTACTAGACTTCCGTATGGTTTAAAAATAGCACCTAATTCGTTTCAGAGAATGATGACAATTGCTTTCAGTGGTCTCAGACCAGATCAAGCTTTTCTTTATATGGATGATTTAGTCGTCCTAGGCTGTTCTGAAAAACATATGCTTTCAAATTTAACAGATGTTTTTAAACTTTGTCGCAAAAATAATCTAAAACTACATCCCGAGAAATGTACATTCTTTATGCACGAGGTAACATACCTTGGACATAAATGCACAGATAAAGGAATACTTCCAGACGATAATAAATACTCAATAATTGAAAAGTACCCAACACCAACAAACGCAGATGAAGCTAAAAGATTTGTTGCTTTTTGTAATTATTATAGGAGATTCATAAAAAATTTTTCTGAGTATTCGAGACATTTGACAAGATTATCGAAAAAGGGTGTACAATTCGAGTGGACAAAAGAATGTGACCATGCTTTTAAATACCTCAAGAAAGCACTAATGAGCCCTACATTACTACAATATCCAGACTTTGGAAAACAGTTTTGTATTATAACTGATGCAAGCAAAAATGCTTGTGGTGCTGTGCTTACTCAACAGTATGGTAATGAATATTTACCAGTGACTTATGCATCTAAAGCCTTTACACAAGGAGAACGCAATAAGTCCACAATTGAACAGGAGCTAACAGCTATCCATTGGGCAATAACACATTTCAGACCATACATTTATGGAAAACATTTCCTAGTTCGCACAGATCACAGACCCTTAACATTTCTATTTTCTATGAGAAATCCAAGCTCGAAACTAACTAGGATGAGACTTGATCTAGAAGAATATGACTTTGAGGTAGAGTACCTTAGGGGAAAGGACAATTATGTTGCCGATGCATTATCAAGGATCACAATAGATGACCTTAAGGACATGGCAATAAAGACAAGCCAAATTTTAAACGTCACGACACGATCGATGACAAGAAACAAGAACATTGACTATAATAGTAGTAACTTGAATAAGCAGCATACATCAACTAATAATGAAAAGCCCAGTATATACGTTCCTATAAAGAACACTGACGTCAGAAAATACTATAAATTAAAGATTACTCCTGAAAAATGTTACATCAAACGAGGAAAATCTATAATTGCGTATATACACATCAATGATCTGTTTACTAATGGGAAATTTGACCTAGGACAATTTTTCCCAAGGCTCGAAGAAGTGGCTGGTAAGCACAACATTGACAACTTACAAGTGGCACCTAATGAGAAAATTTTCGAATTTATCTCGATTGATGATTTTACCAAAATGGGCAATGAAAAATTGGTTAAAATAAAAGTAGCGCTACTAAACAAGGTGACCCAAATTGATGATAAAAATGCTAATGCAATTCAAGAAATTTTAAAAAGGTATCACAATGACCCTATTGAAGGAGGTCACTGCGGAATTTTCAGAACAATTGAAAAAATCAGAAGATACTACTACTGGAAGAACATGACAAAGGACATAACTAAATATGTGAAATCATGTCATAAATGTCAAACGGCAAAGACTATGAAACATTTGAAAAGTCCAATGACTATTACTCAAACACCGGTACAGGCTTTCGATACGGTATTCGTGGATACCATCGGCCCATTTCCAAGGTCAATTGACGGAAATGAATATGCAATCACACTAGTATGTGATTTGACAAAGTACCTAGTGACAATACCGATACCCGACAAATACGCTAAAACAGTTGCAAAAGCAATATTTGAGCGTTTTATTCTTATTTATGGTCCAATGAAGACGTTCATTTCGGACATGGGTACAGAATATAAAAACTCTGTTCTAACAGAACTATGCGATCTACTTAAAATTGAAAAATTAACATCAACAGCACACCATCACCAAACACTCGGTACAATAGAAAGAAGTCACAGAACATTTAACGAATATGTACGCTCCTACATATCTATGGATAAAACCGACTGGGATGAGTGGCTTAAGTACTTTACGTACTGTTTTAACACAACACCATCAACGGTACACAATTACTGTCCGTATGAGTTAGTTTTTGCAAAACTTCCAAATGGTTTTCAACAATTTAATGAGATTGATCGAGTAGCACCATTATATAACATAGACAATTACGCTAAGGAAGTAAAATATAGATTAGAAGTAGCGAATAAAATGGCCCTACAATTATTAAATAAGCATAAGGAAAAACAAAAACAAATTTATGATAGAAACACAAATAATTATAATTTTAAAATAAATGATTTAGTTCTACTGAAAAATGAAACAGGTCATAAACTTGAAGAGAGATACAAGGGACCTTACAAAATTAAGAATATACTACTGAGAGAAAATGTAAATATAGTAGATCTTAAGACAAATAAAGAACAAACAGTACATAAGAATAGACTAAAAATATATGTAAAATGAAATAATAATAACAAAACAAATATTGGCCAATAATAACAATAATAAGACAAATAAAAATAATAAGATAATAACAATAGAAAAAAAAAATTTACGTATATACTACAATAATTATTAACATTTTAAGTAAAATAACTTTGTAAAAGAATGTCCATAAAACTCCCGTTATATGAACATTCTTCCGAAAAAAAGGAGGTGTAGCGTGTCTCTCACAATAGAGAACACTTAAGTCGACGCAACCAACACAAAGTACCAACATGACAATTTGAATACAATATAAACTATTTATGCTAACATAAACAGAATTCATTTCAAATAATATTTTTCCCAACATATCCAACATTTAACGCAATATGATATATGTCCAATATTCTAACACGCGCAACTGAATACGATCTCTCCGTACGTTGCAGCAGCATTCCATACCTGTGGGAATGCACTGTGTACAAGCAATGTGTGCTGCTTCTGAATGCACTCTGCGCTAGCAGCGACTATCGTCGCTGCCCATATGAACGTATGTATGTACTTGTTGGTCTGCAGAAACTACTACACATACATAGCAATAGAATCAAAATAAGATTGTATGTATTAATATGTAGATAGAAATTAAGTAATCAAATTAGGTATAAATACTGTCAAAATATCATAATAAAAGATAGACTGATATCCGCACTTGATTGCGACAGTCAATACTAAAATCGCTTCTTTTATTTGAGATATTACAGGTCGTTTTAATTTCAATTTGTATGGGATCCCCCTTAGAGGCTGTGGGGGAAAATATAAGTGGAGGTCTGTCGTACATTTTACCCCTATGCAGGCACTATGGGAGCAGTAGGAGCTGATTTCATAAAAAAATACAATAATAAAAAAAAAATTATGAAAACAGCCTTAAGGGTTGAAAATAGAGGGTAGATATGTTTTGACTAACTGTTGGGGTTGCAAAAAAATATTGGGTGTCGGTGATAAATTTGTCTCCTTTAGGGGCTGCTTTTGGACAGTTTGAGTGGTGGGAGCAAATTTGATAAAAAAAAAATTGATTTTTGTATGAAAGCCCCCTTAGGGGGTGAAGATGTGGGGTAGGTATGTTTGGGAAAAATGTTAGGTGGAAAAAATTTTGTGCTGGGAAATATTGCGACATTACTTTGAAAATGTTGACAAAAAAAATCATCTTTTCAGATGAAACTTTGAAAATTTTGCCAAAAAAAAATCATATTTTCAAATAAAGCTCATTTTGATCTTGGCGGGTATGTAAACAAGCAAAATTGTCGCATTTGGGGCACAGAAAACCCGCACGCATACATTGAAAAGCCGATGCACCCAAAACGTGTCACTGTTTGGTGCGGATTTTGGTCCAGAGGCATAATTGGGCCATTTTTCTTCGAAAATGAGCAAGGAGTGGCCGTTACAGTCAATGGCGATCGTTATCGGGCCATGTTGAACGAACTTTTGTTCACAAAAATTAAAGAGGAGGATATTGGCAACATTTGGTTTTAACACGACGGCGCTACGTGACACACAGCCGAAGCAACACTCGATGTTTTGCGCCCTGTTTTTGAAGATCGCATTATCAGCCGCAGAGCTGATGTCGTTTGGTCACCTCGGAGCTGCGATTTGACACCGTTGGACTATTATTTGTGGGGTGCCCTCAAAGATAAGTGTTACGCCGACAAGCCAGAGACAATTGACGCTTTAAAGGACGATATTCGTGAAGCCATTGGTGAAATACAGCTGCACACAATCGATAATGTGCTTAAAAATTGGACAGATCATGTAGGCTACTGCATGGCCAGCCGAGGCAGCCATTTGAATGAAATTATTTTCCATTATTAACCGGAAGGATTGTACTTTCAAATAAAAAAAGAAATTTGAGAAAATATTCAGTAGTTTTTTTATAGCATTTTAAAAAAAATAAAGTTATATGGCGGACCCGTTATATGTTATTATTTTCTTATATGTTTACCTTTATGTTTGTTGCAAATAAGACTTCAAAACACTTTTTTCATAGACATTGACCTTTTAAACAAAAAAATAATTTTAAAAACATTTTCTTAGGTGCCGTTTTTTTATAAAAATTTAAATAAAAAATTTTTTTAATTTTTGGAGGTGTACTGTTTTCTTTAACTTAAGTGGTTATGTATGAAGATCGGGTAAGAGATACCCAAAATATTACCGAAATATTAAGAGCACCTCTAAAAATTTAAAAAAATAAAATAAAAATAAATTTTATAAAAAAACGGCACCTAAGAAAAATTTTTAAAAATCATTTTCGTGTTTAGGCTGGAATCTGGTTTTTAAAAAATTGTTGTCCTGAACTCAATAAAAACTTAAATTTTTTTATACTTTTGGAGTTTATTTTTCTAGATCACACCCGTCGTAAAAGTGTGTCACAGCCGTCTTTTTTTCTTAAAATGGTTTTTTTTTTTTAATTATTATTATAAACAATTACCTACATCACAATAATTGTGAATTTAATATGGAAGTTATAATTTTGTAAAAGCTCAAATTCACACCCGTCGTTGTCTTCTAATGGACACTCTGAGCAGAAATCAAGTTTTTTCAGTGTATACCTGTTACAAAACGTTTTAAAACTTAACATTCATTATAATCACAGCTTTTTTTAATAATAAATTTTTTATTCATGGGCATTTTTTGTTCTAATTCATGGAAAAATACTAATTTTTCACATATATTTAAGTCAAATGGTATTATCAAGAAAATTAACATATATGTACCACTGCATTGCATAAATATATAAGCCATTTCTTGCTTAGCAACATTGCAAGGACTTTACTTCAATTTATAAAAAATGAAATAAAATTTTTCTAAAAAACCATAAATGCACATTTCATACTTAAACAATTCTCTACAAAACTGCATCATAAGATTTTCAAAATTAGACACCAAAAACCCACTGTGCGCCCCAGCGCCCCCTGATCGATAGTTCAAATTTCGTCTGCATATTCCAAACTTTGTCTCTCTAGGACTTAAATACAGTTTTGTCACGCCCATCCTCCCACACTTAATAAAACAATTGTTGTCTGCAACAAATGTCTACCAATCCTGTCAAGAACTATCAGTGTACCAAATTCTAAAAACTCTAAAAAAGTTTTGCAACGCCCCCACCGCCCGTTAGATCAAAAATTGTGAAAAATATGTAGTGTATGATTATTTCTCTATACAAAATTCAGCCCCTACCGTTCAGAGCCCTGTTAGCAACATCTTAGGTTTGAGCGAATTTACAGAGGATGTTAAGTGAGAGAGGTTTAATGGGAAGTATCGAACACAGCGAGGTTCCCATGCAACAAAACTAAAAAGTGTTAAAACATGAATAAAAACGTTAAGAAATTTAGATTGATATGAGTGGGGCATGTACCAAATTGTGTTTATTCAAGTTACAAGGTGATTATATTGCGGAACAATTACATAAAAATTTAAAATAAAACATTTCAGGTTGCGGGGTAAGTTCAGTGATCCCCTACTGAACATACCCACTAGGGCGTTTCACAAAAAAAATTTCCAACTCTTGAAGCGGAATATTAAAGCTTGTGATCTAAAAAAATTTCGAAAAGTTTTTGGGATTTTTTGAAGATGGGTATGGGGTCTCTGAAATGGATTTTATCAAAAAAATGTGGTTATGGAGAAAAAAATTTTATATTATTTTTTTCTGATGCTTTTTGTTCATACAACTAAACAATTCTCTTCTTAAGGATCCGATCCCACGACAAAAAAATTATTGGTTTGAAAAATTAATATATTAAAGACCACTTTTATAGTCTTAAAAGTGGAAAATTATTTTTCCTAGATTTCAAACCTCGATAACTAGAAAAACTATGTGTTGTGAATGATTTATCAGAAAGAGGCGTGGCGTCAGCTACAATATATAACAAAAAAATTACAAAGAATGAGGATGATTTTCAAAACTTATTGATTAGCGTTGATAACAATCGAAAAATTATACCTAATGTTAACAAAAACTTCATTGAAAAAGCTGTTAAGAAACCAATTTGAAAATACTTCCACAGTTGTTCCACATTTAATGGTTAATGTATTGTAATTTTAGATACAAATTTACTTTTTAATTTGTTCATTAAATATGTTGATTTTGTTTATTTAATATCTTTTGATTTTGTATGAGGATACAAATGTATTGATGAATTGAATTTTTGATATTTTTATTGAAGCAATGTATTTAAGATGTTTTTTTTTTTTCTTAATCAAGAACGAAACATAATGAAATTCTTTTAATTTTCATAAAATTTTATAAATAAAAAAATTTTCTCAAACTTTAATTTTTTTCTTATATTTTTCCAACAAGTAAAAATAAATCTATGTACCGAATGAAAGGTAATTTAAAGACCTTTCTATCGCATTTTACATCTTGAAAAAATGTTGAAAACTTTTCAAGTTATCGAGGTTTGAGATCTAGGAAATTTTTTCACCATAACCTCATTTTTTTATAAAATCTATTTCAGCGACCCCATACCCATCTTCAAAAAATCGAAAATTCACAAGCCTTAATATCCCGCTTCAAGAGTTGCAAAAATCGCAAAAAACGCCTTTGGTGAAATGCCCTAATACCCACTACTTGCACATTGTTTACAAAAATTCGCTCGAACCTCGTTTCCCAGGCAATTTTTGAAACAAAATTTAACAGCCTGGAATCTTGGTCACTCTTTATATACTGCTCTGTGCAACAATATAGAGCGGAATCTATAAAAATATATTGGGAAAAGTGGGCGTCGACAAATTTTCCTTTTTTCTAAAAATCTTATTCGGACTATTACGAACATTTAAAAAAATAGTTAAATCGGTCCGCGAGTTCTTAAGAGATGCTCTTATCAAAGGAAATCATTTGATATTTTATTTATATAGA
Organism: Muscina levida; assembly: GCA_964034835.1. NCBI lineage: Eukaryota > Metazoa > Arthropoda > Insecta > Diptera > Muscidae > Muscina > Muscina levida. The sequence continues at coordinate 130,771,775 of OZ035880.1, read as the reverse complement.
TTTAATTGATACGTATTTAATTTCCCCACTTGCTCCGCTTGTCCTTGCACAGATTTCGCATAAATTTTTCTTATGAAAAATATATATATCTCTTTCTAAGAGAATAAGATTTGTATTTCCAAATATTTTGCTAAATGAAACTTGCGAAAAACAAAGTACATACGAGGGTTACACTAAAAGTTTGGTTAGGGTTGCCAGACGGGCTGGATTCGGCTGGATTGTCCAGTTTTTTTTTATACTTGTCCAGTGTCCAGTGTTATAAATATCCTTTATGTACTTTTAACACAATAACTTTTCAAAAAATTAATAATTTTCATTTTCTAGAATGAATTGTTAGTTTTTTGTAAGTTAAATTTTAATTGTTGTTCTTTTTTTATTAAGATTTTTGTTTTTTTTTTCTTTTTGTGTTTATTGTTTAATTTTAATTGTTAGAGGTTTGAGTTAAAAGTGCAAATTTTATTAATTTTTTAAAGTATTATTTAAAATCTCAAAAATTGGAAACACTGAAGTAAAAATATTTAAGTTCAATTGTATTACAACAATGTTAAAAAATATTTTTTAAAAAGAATTTTTATACAAAACTAAAGTTGGATTTTTTTTTTCGTAGACATTTTTTGAAAATGTCCAGCTATTTTTGCAAAATCCAGTTTTTTTAATTCGATCCAGTTTTTTGCGAATCAGGATCTGGCAACCCTACCCTAGGTAGATTTCTGTGAGCAACATTTTCGTAAAACATTTAAATGCTGTAACCTCTTAAGACCTGAACATGAACCGATTGAGTTCAAAGATTTTTTAACAATCTGTTATTAAAATAGTTTTTAAAAAAATTTTATAATTTAGTACGTTTACACAACAGTTAAAACTTCCAAGTTCCAGCACTGTCACCACATACCTCGTATCCGTCGACAAACATATTTTTATTACTGAGCTGAAAACAACAAACGTACATCTTATCATGCTTATGCGTCTGTATTCAAGAACGTTCAAACGACCTATTTCATATATATAACGATTTCAACATAGTATTTCGATTTAGTTCAATCTCAAACCTTAGCTTAAAAACACAAATTAATCAAACACAAGTGTTTTTTTTTAACAAAAACTAAAATGACTCGATTAGTTTTCGCCTTTGCCGTTACGCTCGCTTTATTATCCTGTTGCTTGGCCAGACCAACATTTGATGTTGTGGCGGATATAATACATGATTTGGTCCATGATCCGGATCATCCTGCCGATCATAGAGATCCTTATTACACAGGACCTTATGTACAAAATGGTGGCTATATTCGTCCATATGCACCACAAGGTGGACATCATCATGCGAGACCCCAGGGTGGTTATTATCCACCATCTTCAAGTAACTACGGCGGAGGTTATGATCAACAACCTGTATATAATGGCCAAGGTTACTATCAAGGACCTCCATATCGTCAGACGGGTACTGTGGGAGGTTATGCTCAAAATAATGTGTACGATCAACAGGGCTACTACCAAGGACCTCCGTATAGACAGAGTGGCGGCAATGGTTATCAACACAACGGCAATGGATATCAAGGTCCTCCTCCTCCTCCACAATATGGCTACAAAAATGCTGGTTATTAGTTAAGATGTTATGTGCAAAATAAAAGAAGTATTGAATAACGACAAATGTATTGTGAGTGATAGAACAAAAATAAATTAAAAATTAAGGAATAAAAAGGGGCAAAAGTGGTATGAACGCCTAAAGAAATCGACAAAAGCTACAATGAAAAAAAATGGGGAGTCAATCCTCTATGAAGTTGTTATGCGATCATAAAATACAGCGAGCACCAAAAGTCTTTTTATTTTTTTAACGATGCTCAGAAAAACTGTATAAATACACTTCAGGTTCTAATTTGCAGACGAAAGTTTTATTTTTGATCAGTGGACGGAGGGTGCGTGGCCAAACTGTATTTAAGTCCTTGAGAGATTAAATAATGATATCCTGATAGTACTCTGCAATATAATTACCAATAAATATGCAGGCATAATTTTAATTTTCGATCAGTGGATGGAGGGACGTGGTCAAACTGTATTTTAGTCCTAGAGGCATAACATTTGGTTATCTGTATCGTAATCTACAATGAATCCTAAAAAAATTTTCCCAAGAAACCATGGCACAGTGGTTGGTTAAAATCTGTGAAAGGATTGAGGGACCTCTCTTAGATCCTGAAAATTACAATTTCATAGTGGACATATCAAAGTTGGCATATCCATTGATTCCATCAATCTATGACTAAATCTAAAATTTGGTTAATGGCGGACAAAGGATTCAAGGACATCTCTTAGATCCTGAAAAATTCAATTTCATAGTAGGCATACCAAAGTTGGCATATCCATTGATTCCATCAATCTATGACTAAATCTAAAATTTGGTCAATGTCGGACAAAGGATTCAAGGACCTCTCTAAGATCCTGAAAATTTAAATTTCATAGTAGACATACCAAAGTTGGTATATCCATTGATTTCATCAAAGTATGACTTTATCTACAGTTTGGGCAATGTCCGACAAAGGATTCAAGGACCTCTCTAAGAGTAAATAATCAAAAAAAATTACACCGAGTCCGCTTTGTTCTATTGAAGATAACTCAACAGTCCGCAAATTTCCGCAGCTGAAATTTACCTCATATAATCTGTAAATATTGGTAAACATTTTACAATAAATTTGGTTGTTAACTTCGATCGACTTCGCAACTAAAACTCTAAGCAATATTTAGGTCTTCACACGAGTTAGAACTGAGAGAGGCACATGTAATAAACTAATTAACTAAAACAGACACAACATGCTGAGAAGTTTTTAATTCTTTTAAATAATTGTTAATACCTTTCTTTACAATATTTAATTCTTCCGTTGTTTAAGCAAAGAGGTTTTTACGTTTTATTTTACGTTTGAAGTTACTCACGCTGCGAAATAAAATTATTTTCATAGTCTGCCTTTGGCAGACTAGGTGGAATAAAGCAAAAACAAAAGTAATTTGAAAGAGCAAAATCTATTGTGAGAAAGTGTTATCACAGTACTACCCAGAATTTTGACTTAATTTTTTATTTTTGGCCAATGAGGACGACCACTGTGTATGGGTCTAAAATCAAAATCAACCCCCTGGTTTTTAACGAGAAATTTTTTGTATTGGGGAAAAATCCACATGACTAGCCCCCAATATCTTTTCAATCCCAACAGTTTCACGGAACATATTTACCCTCTATATTCAACCGTTAAGGTGGTCCCCATACATTTTTTTTATAATTTTTTTTATGAAACCAGCTTCTGCCGCTCTCCAGCGGGATAAAATGTATGACCGACCCCCACTAGTATTTCCCTCCTAACATTCCTACCCCCTATCTTACCACCTTAGGGTGCTCCCATAGAAAATGACCAAAAAGACCAAAACAACACAATTCTCCACAAAAAAATAATTATGTTCAAATTTTTTTAATGAAGATTAATATTTTTCGTTCTTTTGTATGGGCGCCAAGTATTTTTTAATACTTTAGAAAATTTTTGTACAGGGTGTGAAGATAGGGAGTAGGTATGTTCGGGAAAAATGTAAGGAGCGAAATACTAGTACATACATTTTACGCCTCTAGGAGGCACCATGGAACCAACCATGATTTCTTAAAAAACATTATAAAAATAAAAATATGTATGAGAACTACCTTAAGGGTTGAAGATAGAGGGTAGATATGTTCTGCGAAAATGTTGGGGTTGCAAAAATTTGGGGGACGGTCATACATTACACCCAGAAAGAGCGGTGGGAGCAAATTTTATAAAAAAAATAAAAAATTTTATGTATGGGAGCCCCCTTAGGGGGTGAAGAAGGGGAGTAGGTATGTTTGGGAAAAATGTTTGGGTTTTTGTCCTATCTTTTTCCTTAAAACTGTAACAGCATAGCCAAAAAACGTTTTCTATATTAAATAAACAAAAAATTTGTAAATATTTGCTGCAAAACTTTTTAGTTATAACTCAAAATGTGTTAATATTAATATTGTAAGATATTTTTAAGTGATGATGATAGAAGAAATAAATAAAAAAAATAAAAAAAAAAATTTCAAATTTTATTTGAACCCTCTTGGGGCGATTCCGGGGCAGTTGTAGGCCTTGTTGTGGATGTTACCCCAATACGAAAAATATTTCGTTAAAAACCGGGGGTTCGATTTTGATAACCGATTTGTGCCCTTTTTTAACCCATACAAATTGACCCACTCTAATGTATATATTTTCAAATTTCTGTTTTTAGGGCCATTAGATTAGGCCATTTGAAAATTTTGGTAAAAATTTTTTAAAAATATCTTCTAGTCTGAATAAGGGAAATGCCAATTGCTTACTCATGCTTTCTACTATTCAGAATTAAATAGTACGATTTTTAATTTTTTTAAATAGGTAAATTAAAAACTTAAAATCATTTAAAAAAAAAATTCACCTCTACTTTTTTTTAACTTTTATGATGTTGAAAAAAAAATAAAATAGATGAGTGTCGAATAAGGAAAAAAAATGTTTTTTTTTTTTGATTTGGCCAAATAAATTTATAGGCTGTGTTAATTGGTATTGGAGTGCCAAATGGCAATAAGATTTTATTACAAAAATTAACAAACGGCCAAATCTTATTTAAAAAATAAAAAATAATCCTTTACTGCACAAAAAAATTTCATCAAATTCAAAGAGAAGACCCAAACTGTATGCGATCGTTTCCCATGGAATTACTCCCTTTACCTAAATCCAAATCACAAATTTTACTGTGTACTGAACTTCCAATATTATATGTTGTATATCATAATGTAGACTTAAACTTACTTAAAAAAAAATAAAAACATTATTTTTTAAAATATTTTGTAATTTTTATTAAAAATATTTTGGTAATCTAATCAAAATACATATTTTCTTAGTTTTTATAAAGAAAAAACACTACAACCTTATCCATAAAAGAAGCTTAGTATCTTCCTTATTACAAAAGAAACTCCATAAATATCAAAAATTTCTCTCGTGTATGTATTTTTTGATTAATTAAGTTAATTAATTAATATTTGCATATTTAAAATTTTTTTATTAAATATTTTAATTTTTGTTTTCATTGATAACGTATTTATTTTCTTATTTGTAACTGTCTTTTAAAGTTACAAATAAATTCAAAAATATGACGTGAAATATGTAGTTTTTTTTTGTATTCCCTTTATTCCGTGGTGGTCAGGCAATGAGCAAAATACATTTGAGTCTTCCACAAATCACTCACTTTTGATTTCTATATATTACTTCATAATCTCTTATTTTCTCTACATTTTTGTGATGGCAAAGAGTTGTGAAAAAAAACACGGAAACACTAAAATATTAAATATAAAATAAAAGCATTTGCATTTTTATTGCGTTATCTTGTTGTGCATTCATAAACTTTCTATATAACATAAAACTTTTTTTTTTGGTAGATTAGCCCCACAAATCCCAAGAGCATGTGAAAAAGTTCTTGGAACTTGAGGTTATTCTTCTACGATTACCTATCATCGCTTCTATTATTATTATCAACAGATTCTTGTACTAAGTTTTTGAACAACATCCAAGAAAGGTCTCTCTCTTATCGCAGAGCAGAGCAGAAGGTATACATTACCTATATATACGTCCGATGAAATATATTCCGTCTTAGTTTAAATTTGAAATCAAATCTACGAAAAACGTTGTTCAAAAATATACTCTCGCTTTTACGATGAATCTTAGAACTCTCACCGTAATTGCGGTGGCATTAGTGTCCTTCTGCCAGGCTAAGCCAACACTTGATGTCTTGGCCAACATTGTTCACGATGTAGTACACACTCCAAATCATCCACCTCATCCTCGTGGACATCAGCAGCAGCCTTATTCGCCACACACTGTACCATACGTACAAAACGTCGTCTACACTCGTCCTGCAACATATGTGGTGCCTAGAGGTCATCCTCATAATGAACCCTACAGTCAGGGATCAGCTTATCCGCCAGCAAACGTTTATTATTCTCCCAGTAATCAATATTATCCTCAGAATGTTCGCCCAGTCGGCGGTTATGGTTATCATGGTAATGGTGGTAGACATGGATATAATCAATATGATAATGGCTATAATTACAACAGTGGTCCATATGTACCTCAATATCGTAATAATAATGGTGGAGTCAGAGTTACTGTGGATTATTAAATATAGACATATAATAAATAAAGGCGTTTCCGAAGACACACTCGATCTCAGACAAAGTGGAGTGTTATAAAAGCTATAAGGATATAATCGTATTATATTAATTTATGAATGTCATGCATTTTTCATGTAAGTATGTTTGGGCTGATAGTGGGTGGTAATATATGTTTTGGTTTAGAGCAGTTTATTGGGCAATTACCTAGTGGCTAACATTTTCTTTTTGGTACAATTATTGTTATTTTTGGTACTATAAAAGTACTTTTTGATACAAGAAATATCATGAATTTACTTGTTGGTACAATAAAAAGTACATTTTCAAACAGTAAAGTACTTTATGATACAATACAAGTAATTTTTGGTACTAAAAAAGTATATTTTGGTACAATATAAGTACTTTTTGGTACAATTAAAGTATTTTTTGGTACAATAAAAGTACTTTTAGGTACAATAAAAGTACTTTTAGGTACAAAAAAGGAATCTTTGGTACAAAAAAGTTTCCTTTTGATACAAAAAAAAATTTGTTGTTGGTGCAATTATTGTACTTTTTGGTACAATAAAAGTACCTTTTCATCCAGAAAAGTACTTTTTGATACAATACAAGTAGTTTGTGGTACTGTAAAAGTATATTTTGGTGCAATGAAAGTTCAATTTGGTACAATTAAGGTAATTTTGGGTATAATAAAAGTACTTTTTCATGCAGCAAAGCACTTTTTGATACAAGTAATTTTTGGTACTTAATAAGTATATTTTGGTACAATAAAAGTATTCTCTGGTACAAGAAACTGACTTTTTAATACAAGAAGTGATCTTGTTGGTACAATAAAAATACTTTTTGATCCAACAAATGTTCCTTTTGGCCCAATAAATGTACTTCTTGGTACAATAAATGTTCTTTTTTATACAGTAAAAGTACTTTTTGGTACAACAAAAGTACTACCTGAAATATGAAATAAACTTTATGGTACAACAAATGTTTGATAAATTAAAAGTACTTTTTGGTATAATAAAATAAAATAAAATAAAATGAAATAAAATAAATGAAAGTATTTTTTGAAACAAGGAATGTCTTTGTTGATTTGATTAATGTGCTTTTTGGAACAAAAAAGTACTTTCAGGTAAAATAAATGTCCTTTTTAGTAAAATTAAAGTACTTTTGTACACACACAATTAACTTTTTGATACAAGTACTTTTGGTACAAGAAATATTATTTTTGATACAGTAAAGTACAGTATGGTACAAAAAAGTACTTTTTGATACAAGAAATGTTTTTTTTTGGTACAATGAGAGTTCTTTTTGGTGCAATAATACAACTTGTTGCTACAATAATAGTGCTTTTTGGTACAAGAAATTTTCCTTTTAATCCAATAAATGCACTTTTTGGTACAATAAATGGTCCTTTGAATACAGTAAAAGTACTTTTTGGTACAATAAATTTACGTTTTGGTACAGTAAAAGTACTTTTTGACATAATAAATGTTCTTTTTGGCACACAATTTTTCCTTTTCATCCAATTAATGCACTTTCTGTAATTTTTGGTACAATAAAAGAACATTTTGGACAGTAAATGTACTTTTTGGTCCAACAAATGTTCTGCTTGATATAAGAAACAAACTCGTTGGTCTAACAATTGGAATTTTTAATACAATAAAAGTACTTTTTTGTATACGATATTAACTTTTTGGCAAAAAAAATAAACTACTTCGTAGAATAGAAGTACCTTTTGGTACAGTAAAAGTACTTTTTGATACAATCAATGCATTTTCTGGTACAATAAATGTTCCTTTGTACACAGTAAAAAGTACTTTTTGGCACAATTAAAGAACATTTTGTGCAGTAAAACAAAAGTACTGATTGATATAAGAAAAAAAACTCTTTGATGTAACAAATGGAAGTACTATAAAAGTACTTTATTGTATACGAAATTAACTACTTTTTGGTAGAATAAAAATGCCTTTTGTTACTTTTTAAATCAATAATACAACTTTTTGGCTCAATGAATATGCTTTTTAATAGAACAAAAGTACTTTTTTAAAACAATTAAAGTACTTTTTGGTACAAGTAAAGTTCTGTTTGGTACATCAAAGTAGTTTCTGGTACAAGAGAAGTTCTTTTTGATCCAATAAAAGTACTGTTGGCACAAAAACGATTCTTTTTGACACAGGATTTTTGGCACAATCATTATACTTTTTAGTACAAATAAAGTACTTTTTGATAAAAAAAAAAAACAATGTTATGCGTAGTTTTAATAAAATAAAAGTACTTTTTGGTATAATAAATGTATTTTTTGTAACAATTTAAGTATTTTTTCGAAAAATAAGTTATTTTTGGTACAATAAAAGTACTTTTTGGTACAACAAAAGTAAAATTTTGGTACAATATAAGTACTTTTGGTACAAGAAAATCGGCCTTATTCCCGTAGTCGTCGTCTTGTGACGACGCTGTAAAATCGGTATTCTCGTAGTCGTTTTCGATAACTATCGGTAACTATTGACACAAATTTGGTATTCTGTAAGGAAATGTGACGACGAAGTTGAATCGAAACGACTCTGAATCTGCCGTCCTGTTGTTAGCAACGACTTGAATCACTTTGAAGGAATAATTTTATTTTTTGTGAATTTAAAAAAAGGTTTTGTTTAATGACGTCAAAAATGACAATGTCGAGTAACAAATAGGGGTTTGGAAACAAATTGGTACAAGGATTTCGGAGAGAAACAGTTCCGTCTAATTTTAAGGGGCAATGTGAGAAAATTGGGAAAAAAAAAATTAATTCCTTTGGACCGCCTTTAAAAATCCTTTGCGGTTGTAGTTACGGTTCTGGTCTTCTTTATTTGTAGCGAAAATTTTGATATGGGTTCCACCCACATATCAAATAACTCCAGAAAATCCTGTTTTTTTTTTAAATTTAGTTTTAGCTTCCGATTTGTCATCTTAGTTATTTTCAATTGTATCCTAGGTGAACAAATGAGCTATCTAATGCATTCAGGGTCTCGACAGGATTTTTGCAACTACTGGCTGCACTTACACTTAGGTTGTAAGGCCCCTGTCCAAAGGACCTCAATGTTGCTGATAACTTAATTATGCCTGAAACATATGTCCTGAGTTCACTTTTCATTATAGGAACTATTACGCAGTAAACCGACGATAAGTTCTTTTTTAAACAAGAAAATTACTTTTTCGCACAATTTAAGTATTTTTTCGCAAAATAAGTTATTTTTGGTACAATAAAAATACTTTCTGGTACAACAAAAGTAAAATTTGGTACAATTAAAGTACTTTGGGTACAAAAAAATTCCTGATGCAAGATATCGTTGGTATACTGCGTAAACTGGCCAACTTAATTTTTTTGTGAAATGAACTTAATAATGCAAAAGAGTACCAAGTCATAGTCTATGTCCTCTAAAAAATTTAAATCATTAAAAACACAAAAAGTGTGTGGCATTAGAATATGACTTGTTTTGCAAAACTGTCCCAAGTCATATTCTATGTCCAGTAAAAAAATCTCATTTCTATTTGAAGTAGATTTATAGTTATTGTATAAAAACACAAAAGGTCATAAAATTAAATCATCAATAACTCTCAAACTCAAAAAGTGGAGTTGGTCAGTTTACGCAGTATACCGATGATATTCTCTTTTTGATACAAGAAAATTACTTTTAAAAACAATTCAAGTTTTTCTTGCCACAATAAAAGTAATTTGTGATATAGTAAAAGAAAAACCATTTTGTATACATTTTTAAAATATAATCAAATGTACGAAATTTGAAGGGCAACACACTTTAGTCAAGCGCTAACCATTAGCTTTGACTGCCGTTTACGTGCAACGACGAATTGACAGCATTTTTGATAGTAAAACATTTTCAAAAAGTTCAGCTCTCTTCTGCATCGAGCTATCAAATGTTAGGTCATTTAAAAAAAGTATTTGACTTTTGAATTAAACACAATTTGTCGGTAATTCTCATAAATGACTGGCGTAGACCCCCTACTTCTCATGCGAACAAAACCGTATGCCCTTATCAAATAATTTCATACTAAAATCAAAAATTTCTACGCTCGGCTAAAAATCAACTTGCAATCAACCATAAAAAAAAATCAACTTAAAAAAATAATAAAAAAAATCGCTTTATAAATTATAGCAAACAAAAAACATATTTATTAACCAAAACATAAATAAAAACTTACGACTACGTAATGAAAGTGAGACACAGATTGGGGCAAGAGAAATAACAAACAAAAAATGGAAAAATAGTTTAAGCTAAAAGAAATGTAATAACAAAAAAGACACCAGAATAACTAAATACAAAATATAAACAATTTAAAAAAAAAAACATTTAGTATTAAAAGACAAATAGATAAGAAACAGATAAAAATAAATGTTAATCCAAACAAGGATAATCAACAATAAGGTGTTAGTATGATAACACATATTCCTAGAAAAAAAAATATGACCTGCAAAGGAAGAAATAAACAAAAATTATAAATTTACAAAAACATAATAATATGGAGCCGACTGCCAACTAAGCGATGGGGGGAGGAGACAATTACACCAAATATCATTACAAACCATTAGCAGAGCAGATTCATAAAGCCTTAAGGGAGAAATGGGTCATCATTTTCGGTTTGTTGCTTAAATAGAATAGTTTTTCACCATTGTCGTTGTTGAGATTAATATTTATTTTAACATACAAATGAAAATGTTGTTGGCTTAAATGTCTTTGTTTAATTGTACATAATGTAGATAATAAATGAAACTTAATATTACTAAGTATAATATATGTGATAATATGTATGTGTAATTATAATCATCAGCTGTTAGGTTGTGGGGGCTGGGGGCAAGGGGTAGGTGGTTTCAATAATAATGTTTAATAATGTGGTTTCAATAACTTACAACTAAAATTGGGACATGAAATGGCTATTTAATGGGTCCTGGTTGGTCCTACTTAATATGTGAGCTAAATGTGTGTGTGTGTATGTGTTTCCATTATGTTTTATAGTTGAAAGAGTGTACATAGTAATGAATATAAAAGCGTATCATGTTTTTTAATTGGTTTACGTTTATGCTATTTTAGAGTTACATGATAAACCGCCCTCATTATGTTCCTAGAGGCGGGTTAACATCTTTATGTCTCCTTTGGGTACTAGTTAATTTAAGTCTTTTCGGTCGTTTGTTTGCTTGTCAATCAATATATAAGAAATAGCAACAAGTGAGATAGTACAAAATACCAACAATAACAAAGATTATTGAAAGTAATAACATTTATGAAATATATATATATAGGTAGGTATATGTATAAATGATATATATGGAAATGACAAATTTTTAAAAATGCTTATTTATACTATAAATTCTTATGGATGTATAAATAAAATTGTTTAACAAAATAAACAATGAGTGAGGAGTGTTGAACAATACGAAAATTTGATAGAAAAAGCCTAACGTGCAGAGGTGGCGGCATAGCAGAAAAACAGTAACAGTTCTTTACAAGAAACGCCCGGTGGGTAATGAAGGTGGTGATGAAAGTATTTTAAAAACAACGAAAAAAAATTGTCACTAACAGTGCGCAGATGAAAGGAGAGACGAAGTGAAAAGTAACTGCACAAAAACTGATGCTAAAAGAATTAATTTTGGGGTATCAAGCAGCCAGTGACTGTTGAAGGAAATTAAAACATATTAAATTAAAATTAATATGATTTTAGGTGGTAGAATATTTCAATTTGAAATCTCTGACCATCGATAAAGATGCCAAAAGTTATTACATGAATTATATCTGAACTTTATAATACTAAAGCATCATATAATGTTATAGCATTGTATAATTCTATATCATCGTATAATACTCCAGTATCATAATCATATTTAGTAAATGTTAGGAATATAGATTAGAATATGGTCTAAGTCTTCCCAATGTTTTGAATAAGATGTTTTTGTTCTTTTCTGCCGTTTCAAAGGAGAACATTTTAAAAACCATTATTTAGGTTTCGTTGAACATTTGTGGTTTTTTTCTTTAAATTCTTTGCCAGTTTTTTTTCGACGTTAAAGAATTTTGTATTATTTTTAAATCACAAAGTTTAGGTATAATTTTTTCTTTTAACCACTGCAACAAATTTCATCTCTGGAGTGTATTTTTTTATATAACAATAACTATCGCAAGAGAATTTTCCGCCTTAATAATACTGCTCAGCTATTATATAATCAATATTTAAAGTGAACAAAAAATTAGAATATTTCTTAAAACTTTTCATTAATTCAAGGGAAAACTCATACCAGATAGTTTTAAAGCCAAATTCAGTGTAGCAAATATAAAAAACATTAAATTAAAACTTCTGTGCACTGAAGACAGTTGCTCTATAACCTCGAACACTAGTTTATAATGTACAACAAAAGGGTCTATAAGAGTTTCCGGGCTGAGGTTAGTTCTCCAGTTTCGCTACTGCTTTGCTATAAGAATTTTTTTTCGGTATCACCAATATCTGCTTAGAATTTTAACATTATTGATAGTGAAAGACGTAACTGAACTCTGAAATATTTAGCAAGTATTTAATTACTTCACTTACTTTGACTGATTTCATTCTAAAACTGAAAGTTAATCTTGATGAGAGAGTAATTTCGAATCAAAAGCGAAAATAAATGAAAAAGGGGAAAAAAATCCAATTAGATTAAGTTCAAACTAAACGGAATATCTTATGGCATGGAAACACTACTAGTGTTCTCCGCTCGTTTCGATATTACAAACTGCAAATCCATTTTTAAACTTGTCTCTTGGTCAACGTATAAAATGTAGTATGAATGTTTCTAAAAAAAAACTCGATAGCAACTATTCAATATAAATAGCTTGCAGTTTAAGTGATATACATCAAAAGACATCCAATACTATAGCATCTGTGGGGCATCCTATAAAACTTAATAATTGTCTGTAACTGTTTAGCATCAGTTTCAATTGTGTGCAAAGATCTCTCTCCAGAATTGTTAGTGTTAGTGACTTCTTTTTTTTTCGATTAAAATAGATTTCGGTTTTTTAGGTATCAATAATCAGACTTTGATCTTTAATTTCTGCTAATTTTAGGATAATATTATATACTGTTAACTTGTGTTGCCAACAAACAACAAAAAAACTATCGCTTTCCTTTTCTTCATCTCCCCTTTAACTTCTCTTTACATATCTTGCGCGATTGGTTGTTTTCAATTTTTTTAAATTAAGTATAAATTATCTATTTTTGCTGCGCTTTTTTTGTTTTGCGATTAATGTTTGTTTACATTACCACCTGCACCACCACTGCCAGCTGCAAGTTTGGCTTTCTGTTGCTGCTGCTGCTGTTCTGGCGTTGTAATTAAACTTATATTGAACTCTAATTGATTATCAAACATTTTCTCGGTAGTCATTAGTGGCACTTTAGCCACTTCATGGAATATCTTATGAGAATATTTACTTCTTATTGTTTTTATCGTACCCTTTGGTTTGCGATGTAATCCAGCATTCAGTATGGGCACCACATCGGCAAATTCAGTCAGTTTATAGCCCGTATAGTGGATTAGCGTTTGGGTCCAGGGTTGCGCATCGCCGTGTAAGCGCAAGGCCATAAAGAGAGCGGCACAGGCCATTTTCGAGTCGCTAAATGCTATACAGTCATAGTCCATCAATGATAATTCTAAAATGTAACGGGCTAGGGTTAGTGTAGGCATGGGAACTTTGGCACAGCGAGCGTAACGTCGCAGGAAACGATACGACAGTGGAATGCCCAAATCGTATTGTATTGTCTTGAGGGTCACCATTTCCATGTGTATCAATTCGTCGTGTTTATAGGCACCATCGCATATGTAAAGAAAGTCCTCTATCAGCGGCGGAGTTCTCTCGTCAAACTTGCAGGCAATGAAGAGGGCAGCGGCGCCTAACAACTGCAGTTTGTCCTTGTTTATCACCTCCTTGCACAGGAATTGATCGACTATCTTAACAGCCAAGTACAGGGTTTCGTGGTTCAGCTCAAAGGTCTCTTGCACCTCAACCATCCAGTCGACCAGCAGAGAACGCATCCATTTGGAAAGGTGTATTTGCCGTTCCATGTAATCATCGACGGGAAATTCAGCTTCGCGCTCTTTAAGATAATTGAAAATGTCCATGGCGTAGTGGGACACCTGGAAGGGATCATTCCAGTTTATTTTATCAAAGTCTTCGACACCCTCGGGAACTTTATGGCGGTCCTCCTCGGCGATTTGCTGGTCTTCTGGTTCTTTTTTCAATTGCTGCTGCAATAATGCCGAACGCCTTTTGACGGCTTCAAAGTTTCCGGACAAACGCATAGAGTCCGATACAGAGATGTCCTCCAAGGCTGACATGTACAGCGACTCCTCAGTCTTGTTAAATTCATTGGATATGCGTCTTACGGGTTTGCTGGCCACCTTTTGAACCTGGGGGTGCTGTAGCGTTGGAAGTGGGGCTGGTGGTGGCACTGCAACCTCCTCCTTGATCACTTTTGCTTTTGCTGCTGCCGCCGGTTGGACTACAGCTGTCGGTTTGCCCTGCTGATCATCGTATATTTTAGAGGTTATGTTTGAGGCCGTTTGCTGGTTCTCTTTCTGTGCTGTGGTCCTGCTAGAGGCTCTAGTTAGTACTTTCAGTGGTTGCTGTTGTTGGGACTGCTGTTTGGTACCTTGAGCCTGTTGTAAAATTAGCGTTTGGGTATCTTTAAACATCTGCTGCAATGTGGCGGCATCATTCTCCTGCTGTTGCCCACTCGCGGCTGTGAAGATGCTCTGCACCAACTCCTTTTTCTTGGCCAAATGCTGTTTTGCATCATCGTCCTGATGTGTATTCGTCAATTGTTGATTGTGGTTATTCGTGAGGTTTCCTAAGGCCGACCTTTTGATCTTGTCATTTTTTTGAGGACTATGCTCGGCTTTGCGCTTGCCCCTTGTCTGCATAATGTCGATATTCTGATCTTGGACATTAGAGGCAGTGCGTCGGGTCAAACCTTTGCGGGCCAGCGGCATGAGGGCTGCAGTTAGCGTTGAGGTGGCCACGGACTGTTTGGAAACTGCACGGGTACTCTTTGTAGGCGCCATTTTCAAATCTGTGTTGTTTTCTTATATCTCCTTCTTCTATCTCTTGTTCTTCACACAGCAAGAATTGTTTTGTTCCTTTGCGTTAATTATCCTCTTTTGCTTTCTGCTTCAGGCGCCTTTTTCTATCGTTATGAAATATTTCTCTGCCGACTAAAGAAGACTTCTCGTTCAAATTTGACTTTTGTGTTTTTGTTAATTTTGTATGATCAAAATACTATCTTTGCTTCATTTTTTTTTTTGTTTATCTGTAAATGTTTAATGTTTTGATTTGCTTTCATTGCGGCTGCACTGTACTGAACACTTCACAACATTTATAACTTACCAATTTTGCTAAATCTTTGTAAATCTAATAGAGAGAAGTTCCTTTTATTTCACAAGTTGCGCGGTTTAACACCTGGTGCCTGTGTTCTTGATCAGTTTATTCTGTTTTTCTTATTTTCAATTCTGCCGCTTCGGTGAAGTAACGGCGCTTGCAACTTTTCAAAGAATACAAGCGCATAAGTGCAAGCTATCCGTGAAGTTGGCTGTAGTTGAAGCATAGAGTTGCCAAAATTTGTATAGACTTATAATTGCAGAGTTGTTTTTGTTTTTAAAAAACTATGTGTTAGTAATTACTAGTTTTTTTGGAACTAATCCTGTTTGAGTGGGGGATAGTTGCATATTTGTTCTTACTTATTTTACTGAACTACAATATATAACACTGTTGTTCAAATTTAAAAGTTAAGAAATCAAATAATGAAATCTATCTGTTGGTACTTAAATTAATCATAATCTATCATAGCGAATATGTATGTCCTTTGGGTAAATTTTTATAATTATATGAAGTTTATAGTTATTTGAATTTTTCACCTATAATTTTTTACTCATAACCTCGAAATGCAACATAAATATGATTTTTTTTTATTTAGCTTTTAGTGTGTATTCGACGTTTGAATATATTATAATAACACCCAAGTTTTGATTAAATAGGCACGAGGTCAGCCTAATTTATCAAAACTTTAATTTTTTTAATCACCGCAGCATAGAATTTATTAGGGAATAATAAAACAAAAATTAAAAACAAATTACAAACATCAATCTTGAAAAAAAAAATAAAAAAATTATCAACAAAAATATTATTCCTAAAATATTTTTCTTAAGAAAACCAAAACTAAGTTAAATTCAAAATTATGACTAAATTTTTTTTCACATTAAAATTTATAAATAAATGTCTAACAGTTCAGAATTATGTTTTATGGTACATTGCTGGCTTTTTTATATATCGAATTTCTTTAAGAATTTAATTTTAAATTTTCATTTATAAAATAAAATGAAAAAATAGGTTTAACTTGATCCAGAATTGACGTAGAGTCCTAAAAGTGTGGGATTTTTTTTTTAATAATAACAGAACAGACAAAAAAATTAATTTGATTTTTTTTAATCACCGCAGTATAGAAATTACTAGGAAATAATAAAACAAAAATTAACAAAAAATATTAAAAAAAATACAAAATAAATTAAAAAATACAAAAATTTAACAAAATATTATTATACCCAACATCATTCTTTAAAAATTATTTTATTATTATTTTTATAAAAAAATTCCTTTTGACGCTTTATTCAAAATTGAGTTAAATTTAAATTTTTTACTTAAAATTTTTTTTTCACATTAAAATTTATAAATAACCCTCTAATGGTTCAGAAGTAATTTTTAAATTAATTTGCTTGGTCTTTTTAATAGCGAATTTTACAAAAAAATTCCTCGATAATTTTTTTAAGAATTAAATTCTAATTTTTAACTAAAAATATAATAAAACATTAGTCTAATTTGGTCCAGAATCGCCACAGAGACCTTATAAGAGACCTAATAAATAAATAAATAAAAATAGAAAATAAAAAGAAAACAGACAAAAAAATATTTTTCCCAACATCAATCTTTAAAAAACTTTTTTTATATAAAAAAAAATCGATGTTTAACACTAATGAAAAAAGAAGCAAATTCAAAATCATTGTACAACAAATATGTTCACGCAAATAAAAATTGTAGAAATAATGTATCAGAATAAATTTGTATGGCACATTAAAATAAATTAAATTTAATTTCAAAAATATTTTATACAAAAATAACAAAAAAAAATTTTTTCCAACATTATTCTTTACATATTATTTTTATGTTATAAAAAAACATCTTTAAACGGATAAGTTTTAATAAAAACAAAATAAAGAAAATTTTGTTAAAATTGTTGTTTTAAAATGTTGTTTAAATTTTTTTTTCACAGAATAATTTAACCCCCCCGTTAAATTTTTATGGTAAGATTTTTT
The DNA here is from genome assembly GCA_964034835.1 of Muscina levida. NCBI lineage: Eukaryota > Metazoa > Arthropoda > Insecta > Diptera > Muscidae > Muscina > Muscina levida. Next base: position 130,754,247 of record OZ035880.1, on the reverse strand, counting down.
TAAAAAAAGATCAAATTTTTTCTTAAACAATTTTTTTTGAGATGCAAATTCAAAATTGTCATTAAAAAAATGGTCCAGCTTGGTCCAGAATAGCCGTAGAGACCTAAAAGTTTGAGAATTTTTGCTTTAATATTATTTCCAAAATCATTCTTTAAAAATTATTATTTTGTTATAAAAAATTGCTTTTTGACGCTTTATTCAAAATTGAGTTAAATTCAAAATTTTGACTTAAATTTTCTTTTCACTTTAAAATTTATAAATAATGGTCTAATGATCCGGAATTAAGTTTTATGGTACATTTCTGGCTTTTTTTTAAATATTTTTTTGAGCAATCTTCAAATCATCGCATGTAAATTGTGCTTTTAGTACTATAAAAGGACTTTTTAGTAAATAGACGATGAAGTGGGACCGGCAATAAAGAAAAATTTAGATAACTGAAGCCGGGAATCGAACGAAGGATCTCCCGCAAGGAAGTCGCGTGCTCTAATAACTATGCCACGGCCGGTCTCAATAAAGTACTTATTGGTTTAAAACAAAAGTACCTCTGTTTTCGGAATTCATTGTTTCAATATCTATTTTTTTAATAACGTAAACAATAATAAAATTTTCGTCAAATTAAAAAGTTTTCTGAATTAATACAACAAGAAGGAACCAAAAGAATTTTTTTTTTTTTAATTTAAAAAATTTTTCTTACAATTTTTTTAAATAATTTTTTTTTTTAAACTGTATTGTTTGTTAGTTTTAGTCGATCGTATTGATTATATATTACAATTTACGTTAGTGTATCAAATGATACATCAAATTTGGCTAAACGATCAAAAAAGTGTTTTATTGTTTGATATTTTTGGTCAAATTCAGTGTCCCGCACTAGGATGACGCGTTTTGAACTCCATGACGAGTTCATCTTCAGACCCCTTTGTGACGAACTGGCTAGTGCGTGACACACTGAATTTGACTAAAAATATCAAACAATAAAAAACACTTTCTGATCGATAGCCGAATTTCATGTATCATTTGATACACTACTAAATAGTGTTATTTTTTTAATTTTTTTTAAATTTGTGTCTATTAAATTATATTATTAAACTTTTTCGAGTCAATACTCCTGTCTGAGCCAGACATACTAAAAAAAGGTGCATTTGCAGACCGACATGGTGCCTTAACATTACAACATTGTGAGCGAAAGCAAATGAAAGCTGCAGATGTTGGACAATTCACAAAGTAAACAAAACATATTAACATATAAGAAAAGTCTCTTTACCGGCCGATACCGGCTTATTAAGTTTAACTCTACAGAAATTCAAGTTCGGTCACTAAAAAGATTTAACAAAGGTGTTGATTTTTACCAAAATTATCTACCATCTCATATATTGCACGGGTCACGATAAACTTTTTTTTTACTACATACCTTTACCTTTTAAAAAACCGCAAAATTTTTTTACCAATATTTTTAGCACAATCTGCTTCCTTTGTAAAAACTCGACAAAATATTTTTATCGCAGCAGTTCTGACATTTGTTGTGTTCGAAAGCCGACAATTGATCAATTATAGCAAATTTGTTAATTTGGAAGTTATCGATTTGCTAAATGTTAGTTACTTATCGACGGAAAATTAAATTTTGGTAGATTTCAAAGGTCGAAAATTTTAATTTCGTTACGCTAGATCAGGGAAATGGACTACTGTACGTAGAGTAAAAAAATTAAAAAATATGTAGCATACAGTAATTTCCATATAGTAGTACACTAACTGTCTACTAAGTTTCATTAAAATCGATTCAGCCGTTTAGACGTGATTAGACGAATATGTAGGTCAATATTAGAAAATACACAAAATATCTAAAATTCGCTTTCAGTATGCTCGACACTTTAACCTTTTCACTGTTCCATACGTCATGATCAATCATGCATTAATACATAGCTAAAATGTGTTTGTATTAAAAGAAATGTTGGATACAGAACTTTGTAAGTTTGCACTACAACCACAAAGTGATCTGCTCTGATTCTCTAGTACGCTTCTTTCTAATTAACAACCAATGCAACCATTAGACTTATTTGAACAGGATTCGGCTAATTCAATTGCAACATCATATGTACAACAACATAAAGAAACTTACCTTGATTGTTATCACCAACACTTTTAAAGATATGACATATGTATGCATGTATTACTGGAGCGTGTGTTAAAAACGAAATTTGGTTAACTGTAAAACTTTTTAGATTTTTTCCAATGTACACGACCAAATGTTTATGTAAATGTATGTAGTATACTAGTTCACATTGTTATCTCACTCTTCTATTTATATATGTATCACAAACATAACGCTATTATTTATTAAAGTTTATTCACAAACAAACAAAAATGGGCTTTCACAACTGTTGCTGCACTCAATCGCGGACTTTTAACTAGTTTTTGGAGACTGCAAGCGGAAAGCAGAGTTACCATATTACAAACTTTTTTAAGTGTTGCTAAACGTCATTACATACATATCTGTAGAGGATATTTGAAATATTCACCAGTATGTATTTAATATTGCCCAATAAGACTGGTGGATCCTCTTTGTGGGAAGACCAAACAAATATGTTTTATTGCTAACAACAAAAAGTGTAAAACAAATAACTGTGGGTTAATGTTAAATTAGCAAAGTATATTGAATACTTTTACGATATTATGTATATTAATAGTATATTAAGTTGGTATGTTTTTAATTTAAAAGAATGACACAAACATTTACGAAAATAATTTATGTTTAGGTAATTTATGAAGCAAGCAAAATAGTACAATTAATGATAGGTGTCACCTCAAAAAGCTAAGAAAACTAGAAATAATTGTCTTCCGTAACAAACAGTAACGTACAATAAATTCCCGCAATGGTGTCGATATATTTCTATAGCATATCTAAATCTCCAGTTGTTGTAATACATATTTAAATTTTAACGGATGTTATAATATTAAAAAAAAGAGCATTCCATATCCCACTACCACTGTGGTTTGGCTTTGTAGTCCTATTGTGTTTCCAACTCAATTATAATTACATTTTCTAACACTGTTATCTTTAGCAGATACGGTAACTCTGCTTTCCGTTTGTTGTTACCAAAGAAGTTAAAAGTGCGCGAATATAAGCCACGGTTGTGTAGAATTAAAGTTTTCTTCACTTTTTAACAAAGTTTGGTTAAAAAATCAACTATTGTCCAAGAATTTTGTAATTTTTTGAAGAAAATCTAAATAACAAGAGTGTTTAATGAAATGAGACCTTAACACTACAATTGTTTGAATACACAAGTGAATGATTGGTGCCTTTTGGAGCAGAATTCTGCAGCCTGTTTCGTAAACGAATCTGCAAGAGTCCCCAAATGATCACATTCTGGTGCATAAAATGTTTTGGTCAATTTGGCAAATTTAGTTTGTCTATTAATCTAAGTTCAAGATTGGCTGTTTCCCTGTTTTTTAGAAGGTAAGTACTCGTCTTTGCATCACTAATCATAAGTATCCTCATATTTCTGATCCGTTTAGGATCTAAATTCTATAAATTCTAATTGGAAAATCTTACAAACTCTTGTCAGGCAGAAAGGCACAATGGCGTATTTGTGTGACGACCTGCCCAATCACGCTAGTTCATGTCTTTGGTTTGGTTAACTAACACAGTGAAATTTTGTAACAAGTGGCCATGGGAGGTACACCCTTTTTTAGTTTTCCTAAATAGTTGATATGCAAAAATAGTTTTTTGAAATCCGCTGGAGATATTTTTCGAGTTGCCATATGTTGCGCCATCTTGCTGAAATCATGATCGTTGACTAAAACCATTGATGGGATCCGTTTTTTTTAAATTTTGCGGTGTGATGTAATGAGCTAAACATTTTCGTTGTCTTGTAGTCCCAGAATCGTTGTCACTGAAAAACTTTGGTCCTCCCTTTCTATTATCGCCCAAAAACGTGATAATCAAGGTCAAAGTTGGAGCCGGGGTCGATGGGGCCCTGGGGGTAAAAAAAGGGGCCCCTTATGTTCTATGATGACCCCATATGTGTGGGTACTCAAATGAGAGATATTTTCGAGACGAATCCAATGCTGTATTTTCTAAGACCATTCGGGGTTTTTGGAGTCCTAGGGACACAAAAAAGGTAGCCCTTGTGTCTTATGATGATTCTTATGCGGCTATTCAAATAAAAGATATTTTCAGGACGAATCCAGTGGTGTAAATTGTAGGACTCTACGGGACCCATGGACCTTATTTCGCCTATTTTTAACCAAAAAATAAAAGTAAATAGGCAAGAAATGGTATGAGAAGCACTAGCGCCGCAGGTAAAAATTTATATTTTTATTTTATTTGAAATGCATTCAGAATGATATATAATATTCTATAGTTTGAATTTCCACACATAAAATACACCTTTGGATTCGTCTCAAAAATGTCTTTTATTTGAATACCTGCACATGGGGGGTCATAATAGAACGCCAACTTTGACATACTATCCGATGTGTGGGGACCAAGACGAAGTGGATGACATATTTTTTTTTTATTTGGGGTCCCGCTCCATATTCTGCACTTCAGCCAAATTAGGAAATTTCGTTGAATGTACACTTTAAAATAGTCCTGTGTCTTAATTTTATCACAAATACTGTATTGTTTTGTACTGTTTTTATAAAAAAAAATTATAAGTCAGCACTGAATTGTCCTTTTAGATATTTACTGTCTCAATCAATTTTGCCTGCTATTTGAGTTGCAGGTATTGAGTTATTCGAACTTGTAATTGTACGTGTGGCCCTTGCGTCAAGCGAGATTTTTTCGGATTAATTTTGCCAACAAATTGCTATGTACCGCAAACTTTTATTGTGCCAAAAAGTACTTTCAATATACCAGAAAGTACTTTTATTGTACCAAAAAGTGCATTTATTGTACCAAAAAGTGAATTTATTGTACTGAAAAGTACTTTTATTGTACTAAATAGTAATTTATTCACTATATGTGGCAAAAAGTACTTTCAATTTGCCAAAATGTACATTTATTGTACTAAAAAATACTTTTATTGTACCCAAAAGTACATTAATTGTAACAATAAGTACTTTTATTGTATCAAAAAGCAAATTTTTTGTATTAAGAAGTATTTTTTTTTGTACCAAACAGTACTTACGAACTCTATTCTCTATACCAAGAAAGTACTTTCAATTTACCAAAAAGTACTTTTATTGTACCAAAAAGTATATTCATAGTACCAAAAAGTACATGTAAGTACCTTTTTTGTGCCAAAAATTATTTTCAATATAACAAAAAGTACTTTCAATGTCCTAAAAGTACACTTTTAAAATTTACTTTTTTATTGTGTCAATAATTTTTGCCAACAAGTACTTTTAGTGAAGAGCAAATTACATTTATTGTACCAATAGTACTTTTATTGTAGTCAAAAGTACATTTATTTTACCACGTATTTATTAGGAGCTTTGTTGTGCCAAAAGCACTTTCACTGTAACAATGTAAAAAGAAAAGAAAATATACTTTTTTTTGTACCGCAAAGCACATTTATTGTGCCAAAACGTAATTTTATTGTACCAAGAAGTATATTTATTGTACCGAAAACAATATGTAAGTACCTTTCTCGTTCCAAAAAGTACTTTTATTGTGCCACAAAGTATATTTATTGCATCAAAAAGTACTTTGAAAGTACCAACAAAAAGTACCTTTAGTATACCAAAAAGTTCTTTTAATATAACAAAAATTACAAAAATATGTCCTATTTCACTAAAAACTCTATTCTGCAACTTACTTCACGTTGATAGACTATACGAAACTTGAATTTGCCAGATCTAGTTACTTTGTAACGTATAATAAATACAGTGATAGAATAAGTTTGCACCTTCGTTTTCTGGTACCTCCCAAATATAAAAAAACCCATTTTGTTTGGGTATGATTCTTATTCAGGAACGTATTACTAAGTCAAAAAGTAATTTATTGTTAAATAATAACTCATATCAAAATTACCGTAAAATTTAAACGGGCAGAAATATCTTTACAAACTTTTGGAATAATGTACTTATACATAAAATTATTCTTAAATCAATGTTATTTTGCCATATCTGTTAACGAAATACCCAATTTCCCTAAACGGAGAAAATAAGTTTCAAAATACCGAATTTTTACTAAAATGTGGCAGGGATGTTGAAATATGTTAATTAGACAACAAAAATCATCTGCATTTAAAAGTTACAGGGTTTATTTCAACTCTTACTTAGCCCGTAACTAAGTATAAAGTCTTTGCACAGTTACAAGAATATATTTTCTATAAGTCGCTCTAGCATCTGCAACTAATTACTTCACTTCAAATGCTTTTTTGTATTTTTGTTATAACTCAAGTTCTCATTTTGGTTAGGGCCTGGTTAAGACACTAGGAGAAAGCCATTCAAATTGTGACCTAAAGTTTTAACTACCCCCCCTTAAATATAACCTTTTCTCATTATGTAATTTGTAAACACTTTTTGTTTAGCTTTATTAATGTCCAACGCTTTCTAGATAATGCGTTAATTTATGTTAATTTGTATAAATATATAGCCTATTTAAATAATCACAGTAAAAATACAAAATAAAAATGTTTTCCAAAAAACTTCAAATCTACTTCCACAATTTTATGACGCCATCACGGGAAGCAGATGCAACATATATTTGATCTTTATCAGTTTTGCACATAAGCAAATCGGTTATAGCATCATGATGGCTTGCAGAGGGCATTTCAGGGCCAGATCGAGGATTTTCCTCAGTTGAAGCTCTCAAATTGTTGATATCGGCAACATTGCCCAAGGAGATAATATGTTCCTCTATAACTTGGCTACCCTCGATCAAGCGGGTTCTGTAATGAAAAAAGCCATTAAGTATAAATAAAAATAACTGTTAAATTTAAAATACATTAAAGTCAAAACACTTACTCATAATTGAAGGAAACATCATTGAGATTATCTTTAGCTGAGGGCACAATTAAAGATGAATTCTTTGGCTGACCCATATCCCAAAACCGTAAACGTTGATCGGAGGAACCGGTTATAATAAAAGGCGAATTGTCCACAACGCCACTCAAGATGCCACATGTTGTGGCTGGATCATTCTGTTGAAACAGTTTTTGTATTAGTTATAATGTTTTAAGGGGGGTTTCCGCTAGTCCGCAACATTAACTTACCATACTCGTATAAGATAATACTGGCGCTGAACTGGCCCACAATATGGTATGACGATGACCTGTCTCTATGTTCCACACAGAAACTTCATTGTTAGATTGTGACGCTGAAATCAAGCATGAGGGTTCGGTTGGATGACAAGCCACTTTACGTATCCATGAATCGGCAGGATGTTTGATTTCAGCTATAGGCAAACGGAATCTTAAATCCCAACAAATATGCTTACCACCACTGGTGCCCGTGACCAGCCACGAACCAGTGGGATCAGCACAGATTGTGGTAATAACACCATGGCGCAGTTCATTTTGCAAACGCCAAGCGCTGTTTTGCATGCGAGGATCCCATGCCACTATGCCTCCGTATAGAGTGGCATAAATTACTACACTTTGAGATGTAGGTTCATAGGAATGCATATCGACCACAGGGCCTTCATTTTCGCTGAAATCATTAGAGGCAATTAAAAATTATTCAAATCACTCGCTTAAGCAATACTGCTTACTTTTGATCTAAATGCAATGCCTGCTGCAATGTCATCTTCGATGAATTTCTATCGATTCGCATAATCAACAGACTGCCATCTTTACCACCCACAGCCAACGACTGACCATTGTCGCAAGCGGCCAGAGAATAAATCGGGGTGTTTGCTGTATACACCTGACGTGATTTATTGATGCCACGGACGCCACTCAATTTGTTGGCATCCCACAAACGGACGGTGCCATCGATGCTGCCACTGGCAAACAATGAACCATGAGGTTTTAAGGGGGTCAGCTTAATAACAGACTCGGAATGTTCGTGTAAATTGGCAACCATGGTGCCTCCTAAACGCCAGCCTGGAGGATAGCGTGAATTTTGCCTATCCAAATGACTGCGTTGTGAGAGTGCCAAAACGCTGTAACGACTCTTCATTTTGGTGCGCAAGTTGTCCAAATCCTTGCGACATGTAGAGGAGCGTTCTGTGGTAATAAATTCAAATTTTAAATTATCTAATATAAATATAAAAAATAAATAAAAATGAAATGAATTAAAATAAAAAATGAAATATAATTAAACAATTTAAAGTAAAATGAAATGAATTAAAATAAAGATAATACCAAATTATATGGAAAAAAAGGAAAATGAATTAAAAGAAAATTAAATTAAACAATAATAAAGAATAATACAACAAATTAAAAATGAAATAAAATAAATAAATTAAATAAAATAAATAAAGTAAATAAAATAATTAAAATAAATAAGATAAATAAAATAAATAAAATATATAAAATAAATAAAATAAATAAAATAAATAAAATAAATAAAATAAATAAAATAAATAAAATAAATAAAATAAATAAAATAAATAAAATAAATAAAACAAATAAAATAAATAAAATAAATAAAATAAATAAAATAAATAAAATAAAATAAATAAAATAAATAAAATAAATAAAATAAATAAAATAAATAAAATAAATAAAATAAATAAAATAAATGAAATCAATAAAATAAAAAAAATATAACAAAAAAATAAATAAAACAAATAAAATAAATAATGAATAAAAATGAAATAAATTAAAATAAAATAATATGAAAAAGATAAAATACAATAAATTTAAAATAAAAACAAAATGAAATAAAGATAAAATTTATAAAAATTGAATGAATTAAGTAAAGTAAATTACAGTAAAATAAAACAAAATGAAACAAAACAAATAAAAATAAAATATAATACAACAAAACAAAATAACATAAACGATAATAAATTCATAACAACATTCTTAGCTCATATAAACAATTCTAGCTCCGTATTTAATTTAATTATATCAATTTAATTGATTTCTTTAGGATTCAAAACATAAACTGTATATAAGTTGACGAGTTTTGAATTTCAAATTAAGTAGGTATTTGAATTCTAATTGATATATTTTTTAATTCCAAATTAAATATTTGTATTTCAATTGAAAATGTTGTAGTTTCACTGAGTAACTTAAGACTATTACAAGCTCCCAAATTCAAACTACAATCCATCTTATTTCAAGTGATTCTAAACTAGTTTAATAAAGACAGTACAAAAACAAGAATTGCCTCTTAAATTATAACATAATATCTGCATGTTACATAAGACAGTTCTTTGCAAATGAATCTGGTTCCGTTCAAGTTGTATTCTCTTGTGGCAACATTGTTATCATAAAATAATCGTCGTATAATCCTTACCCTGCCAATAATTCCTTTCAGGCATAGTATATTCACCCAGTGATGTAGCCGCACTTACAGTGGTGGGCTGATTACCCAAAACAATAACTCCCGAGGCAGGTGATCCTGATATACCACCACCGGGTGACACTGCCGCCTCTGAACCCGGTGAAGTAGGTGTTATATTATCATTTACTCGAGGCTCTAAAGTCAACTTTGTAGTGGCGTGTTTGTCCACCAGAGGATATTCATGGCATTCAACATGTTTACGACTCAAACTAATGCGGCCATTACTCGACAGTAAAGCTTCTTCGGCATCCTGTTGCGACTTGTATTTCAATTTCACTAAGAAATTCTTCATAGCGAGCAACTGATCTTCGACTTGATCGGTTAAACCTTCAGAACTAAGGCGACGGAAAAGCTGCAACACAGCGAATAACACAAAAAGTTTTCAATTAAAAGCGAAAATAAGTTAAATTAGTTAATATTACTTACACTACACAATGTCGAACCCATATCACCATATTGTGGCACTGCACCGGCACGCGTATCCCTACGCACTTTAGCTCTTTCTTCCAGGGCATGTATAAATTTGTGCACGTCCGAAAAACGCAAAACACTGTCATACACTTGCCTTGGTATTGGCGCCCGGATGCAATCCAATAGAATATCTGGTTTCTCTACCTGTATGAGAGGACTTTTTAGAAATTTCTGTATAGCTGGCATTATTTTACATTGCACATCTATGGCCGTTAGGGTACGTGCGGTAGTGGCTATCAGGCCACAAATCTCATGACGTATCCATAGATTTGGATGACATAGGTAACAAGCTGCTTCTTGGATAATTTCAGTTACAGTGGGCTTCTTTATGTGACCCAATTCGATGAGTATGGTGACAGCTCTAATGGCTTTGGTTATAACGAATTCTTCGCGATCGGTGAAACCTTGCTGTAGTAGTGGCACCAAAATGTCCGATACTTGCCAGCCTACATAGCCGGCAACACCAGCGATGCTGTCATAAAATGAACCACGCAAATTTTTGTCCTCATCATTGAGAAAAGTCATAATGTGCGATAAAATAATGTCATTAGCTGAAAAAAGAGAAAAGGGGAAAATTTAGAGTTATTATCTTGAGGTTGGAGGCTTATATTGCCTTTCAGTCATAGACTGAATAAGTTAAAAAAAATTCATAATTAGTTTTGTAGGAAATGCCAAGTTCATTCTAAATAGTCAAAATCGGTTTAGTAACTAACCCGCACAAAGAACACAGCTTAAAAAATAAATGAACCTTATTCTTTATTTGTAATCTATAAATGGTGCGAATTGATAGAAACATAAATTTAATGGATGTAAACAATTACTTTATTTCACAGGAAAACAAAACTCAATACGCTCATGGTATTAATTGCATTTTAAGGCAAAGACTATTCAAACTTCACCCGTTCCGAACTAATATTAATTTGTATGCGACATCTTTTGTTTTCTCACATCTACCACTATAAATGTCACAATATGTAATCATCTTATAAGTTTCTCTTGCAAATATCTAACAAAATTAACCGTATACCACTTACCTTTCTCTTTACCGAAAAATGCACACAAATCGCATATATTCGATTCCATTAGGGTCTGCTTTACCACTGCTTTCGGGTCTGTCAGCAAACTCAATACGGTCTGGCGTATTATCTCATGCAAAGCATTCAATTCAGCCTCATAACGTCTTGTAGGCATATCATTGGGCGAATTACGTTGAGTTTCCTCCAAAAAGTAAATAGCAATTTTAGCCAACTTAGCTATATTTCTAGCAAATGCTACTCGAACAATGACAGCACTTTGATCACAATTTGCCAGTTGTGTTATAGATTGCAAAATATATTCAGGAAAGACATTGGCATCACTGCGTGGTATATCCTTAACCATACTAAGGCAGGCTGTTAGCGTTTCAAGAGCTTGAACCTGAACTTTGGCAGAGGAGTTTTGGGCCAAATGTATCTGGAAATAGAATAATAAAGTTAAAAATTGAAAGAAAATTGGACTTCGCAATTGTTTATGTAAGTAATATTAATAATGTGAATAAGAAGTAGAATAACTCTAAGAATCGTGCAAACCAAATATGAATTCTAATTTCATACGAACATCACTAAATAATGAATAAGCGGTGATACGAAATCCTACACGATTATTGTGAATAAAATATCCCAGGGATAATTTTCTTTTTTTCTTTTTCTAGAAAAACTTCAAAAATGCGAAACTATTCGCTGGGAAGAATATAAATTAGGTGTAGAACATGATGACACATTGTTTAAATAATTTCGCCAACAAAAATGGAAGTATTTAATATTTTATTGGTAAAAGTACAAAACATTTTTCAGTCTTTCAGCATCATGAAAAACTATTTGTGTTATTAGAGAGAGATTAAGTAACATCAAGAATTACAGTTTCTTCTCTCCTTCAATAAAAAAATCATACAATCGTATTTCCAATACACCTCACTGTACTTTTGTTGTACAAAAATACCAAAAAGTTAATTTTTTGCAACAGAAAGTACTTTTACTGTACCTAGAAATACTTTTAATTGACCAAAAAGTACATTTATAGTACAAAAAAGTACTTTTATTTTACAAAATTTAAATTTATTGTACCAAAAAGTAAATTATATCAAAAGTATTTTTACCAGAAATAATAATTAATATTTATTGCAGCAAAAAGTACTTTTATTGTAGCAAAAATTACTTTTATTGTGGCAAAATTAACTTATAGTAATAAAATGTACTTTTATTGTACCAAATATTACTTTTAATAACCTAAAAGTACATTGCAGCAATGAGTACTTTTATTGTACCAAAAAGTACAATTATTGCAGCAATGAGTACTTTTATTGTACCAAAAAGTACAATTTCTTGTACCGTATAGTAAATTGTATGTATTAAAAGTACTTTGTGTACAAAAAATTAAAATTTATTGCTCCAAAAATTACAGTTATTGTACAAAAATAAAATTTATTGTACCAATTTTTATGTACTAAAAAGTACTTTAATTTTAACATAAAATAAAACTTATTCGAACAAAAAGTACTTTTATTGTATCAAAAAGTACTTTAAATAAACCAAAAAGTACATTTATTGTAGCAAAAAGTACTTTAATTGTCCGAAAAAACACTTATTGTAAGAAAAAGTACATTTATTGAGCAAAAAGTACTTTTATTGTCCCAAAAAGCACTTTCATTGTACCAAAAAGTACTTTTATTGTAACAAATAGTACCTTTATTGAGGCGAAAATTATTTTATTGTATCAAAAAGTACTTTAATTGTATCAAAAAGTACTTTTATTGTACCAAAAGGTACTATAATTGTATCGATTAGTACTTTTATTGCTCGAAGAAGTCCATTTATTACAACAAAGAGTACATTCATTACACCAAAAAGTACTTTTATTGTTACAAAAAGTACCTTTATTGTGCCAAAAATTCTCTTATATTACTCAAAAGCACTTTCATTGTACCAAAAAGTACATTTATTGCAACAGAAAGTACTTTTATTGTATCAAAAAAGTAAAATTATTTTCACCAAAAAGTACATTTAATTTATCAAAAAGTACTACGATTGGGCCAAAAACTACTTTTATTGTACCAAAAAGAACATTCATTGCACCAAAAAGTACTATAATTGTATCAAAAAGTACTTTTATTGCACCAAAAATTACATTCATTGCACCAAAAATTACTTTTATTGTAACAGAAAGTTCTTTCAATATACCAAAAAGTACTTTAATTGTAACAAAAAGTACTGTCTTATAGTAACAAAAAGTACCTTTACTGTGCCAAAAATTCTCTTATAGTACTAAAAAGCACTTTTATTGTACCAAAAAGTACATTGATTGGAACAAAAAGTACTTCTCTTGTAACAACAAATTAAAGTTTATTACACTAAAAAGTACATTTATTTAATCAAAAAGTACTTTTATGGTGCCAAAAAATACTTTAGTTGTATCAAAAAGTATTTTTATTGTGCCAAAAAGTACATTAATTGTACGAAAAAGTACTTTTATTGCACCAGAAAGTATTAACAATGTACCAAAAAGTACTTTTAATTAACCACAAAGTACTTTTAATGCTACTGAAAATACATTTATTGTACCAAAAAGTACTTTTATTGTGCCAACAAGTATATACAATGTACCAAAAATTACTTTCAATGTTCTAAAAAAATTGTAGTATCAAAAAGTACTTCATTGTATCAAAAAGTTCTGTTTGTTGTACCAAATAGTACGAACTACAATGGTTTGTTCATAACTTCTTGATATTAATTATTTTTTCTTCTTTTTTTTAGATAAGAAAATTGAGAAAAAATTTTGTACAAACATTTCCAATGAGGAAGTTGTAAAAAGTTTGAAACGCTTTTAAAACTAGGCTGTATGTTCGGAATATAAATTTTAGAACGATATAGACTACTGTCTAAGTCATTGTTCTGAATTCGAATTTTAAGGATTTAAAAAAGTTATGGAACATTTCCTATTGCTTAGTATCAGAAATGTTCTGGAAAACAATTCGGTTTGAAAACAACGCAAATTCGGTAAAAAAGGTATAACCTTTTTATAGGTATTTTATCGTAGTCTACTTAAATCGTCATTAGCTTTTTAGCTTTAGAATCCTTTTCATCTCCGTGAAACTGACAGATAAAATATTTTCTACTTACAATATACGGCAAAATGCGATCCAGTATAGTCTCTGAGGTCGTGTACTTTGATAATTTTTGTAATATTTCTAAAGAGCATATTTTTGTGTTCGAATGCTGAAGCCCTCTGATGCAAGATGTGACGACGGTTATAATCAGTATAAGGCCGTCTTGATCGGGAGACACATTATTACATGATTTTTGGTCGTCATTTTTTCGTTCTTCGTCTTGTTCTTTTTGCTTGATTTCGTCCATTTCTTCTTTTTCTGGCTTTTCGTCCTCCCTTTTCTCCGCCTCCTTCTCCTCGTCCACCACTTCCATTTCTTTCATTTGATCTATGACAAGTAATAAAATATCATCTACTTTACCCTCTGCACAATCCGATTCTGGTGTTAAATCCGTAAATTGTCCAGATGTCAAAACTTTAATGCAATGATTAATATCTGAATGCAAGCGCATTATTTTGTCATCGGGCGACATAATGGGTGAAGAGGAGAACATTTGTAAATATGATTGAAGGAATGAATAAAAATATTCGGGAAATAAACGCCCGCGTTCCTGATCTAAATAATCTTCGGCTCTTTTGCGATAAATGGAATTTAAATCAATCATGGAGGCCAATAGATTGCGCAGACGTTCATTTTCTATGCCTTGCAAATGATTTTCGACCAGTTCGCGTTCTCCACGACGATAGCTTAACAATTGCGACAATTCAAAGGGTGCCGTGCCCTCGGTCCACAACTCCAATAGGGCGCAACTTAAAAAAAGATAGAATTAGCTAGAGAATGATAAAACAGTTCCCCCCTTAACATACCCGGCCGAAAATATATCCATTTCTGGCAACAACGATGTATCCGCCGGATGAGGACCCAAGCGAGTAATCGAATCTGTGGGAAACATAGATGCATTGGCATCCATTTCATCGGATGACATGGTCTTTTCAAAACGCTCCGGAGCTATGTAACAAGTACGCCGTCTGCTTGTGTCAAAGAAGTATGTGTAATCGGCTGGATTATCTTCTGGCAAATAGGTGGGTTTAAATGAGGCAAAGTCCGAAAGTAATATCCAATTCCAAGAGGTTATTAAAATATTTTCCAGCTTAATATCACCATGATAGATTTTCTGTTTGTGGCACTGATTGAGAGCGCACAATATTTGAAAAGTTATCCATTTTTTCTCCAAAACTGTAAGAAAAGGACGCGTGGAAACACGATCATACAAGCTGTGCTTAACAAACTCGCGCATTATATAGGCAGCCTTGTCGGTTATCTGAAAGAAACAAAATACATACATACATATAAGGAAATAGCTCTATTCTACTTCAGAAACAGGGGATTTTTCCTGCTATAATCTTAACAGGCAATTATGATGCTCTTACCTCAACTCTCTGAAATGGCAAACAATTCACAGCATTTGCCAGTGTTTTCTTTATAGTCTCCACCCTATCCTTGTGATCACCCAGTGGCAATGTTGGATCATGTATAACAAAGACCTTAACGACAATTAGGCCCTCCTCCGACTTGGCTTTGGCCACTTTAAAAAAGCGTGTACTGCCCATGCTAAAATATACGAAAGTCACATCAATACATTTTAAAATGAAAACGCCTTTTATTTCACCATTAAATCTTCAACGCTAATATACTTACTTAGAATCAAACACAATTTCATTGCCAAATTGACCCGAGAAATAATGTTCCACGGGATATATTTGGGATGGTGCTATGCCAACCAATTGATTACCCATAATGTTTTAGTCAATGTAATACCGTATGTGCAATAAACATTAATAGAATTTATCGCGTTTTGTTTTAATTTTCTAATCTTGATGAACTTTTGTTATTTTTCACAATTATCTCTACAGCAAACAAATGAATTTTCGGAATTTGCAGTAGTTAATGACAAACAGCTGTGTAAGTGAAAACAGCTGTGTTGGTGATAAACAAATGTTAATGGCACTGTTATGTTAACAGTATACAGAGTTGCCTCGACAGTAAGGGATATTAACACTATTAACACCTTATGAAGCTAAAAATTGATAAGAGATTTAGTTACTGATTATTTGGTTTGAGTTAGAATTTAAAAATAGAAATAGGAAATTCGAAAAACAAGACCACGCAGAGGCAAAATGCAAGTACAGGAAGAGTCAGAAGACGGAAAAAAGTCATTATATCCCAACAAAAAGGAAAACGAGGTGAATGCAAAAAAGTAATCAATTAGATTATATTTCAACACTGCAAGAGTACTTGGTTGGGTATTTTTGTGTATTCCGTTTAATTGTTTTTATTTACTGCGGTGGTTTGGCACCCTATAACAAAGAAGAATATGACGTATCGGCACCACCACACATACTTTTAAAGGCTAATTTACACTACCCAGCAAACAAAATGATCAACAATCGGTACCACAGTCGCCAAAATCTTCCGATATCGGATCCGAAATCGTACCGAAGTCGTTACTAAAACGTATGGAGGGGTTGGTCGATCCAAAGTTTGAACGATTTCTGAATTGAAATCGAAGGAAATTCTGAAGGGAAATTCGACGCATCGTTACAAATTCTAAAGTAATTTTAATGATATTGCCGATGCGTCGTTACAATTTCTGCCCGAAGTCTTTAGCAAAATATCTTCCTGTATCGGATCCGAAATCGGGCCGAAGACGTTACTGAAAACGTATGGAGTGGTTGACACGAAGTCTGTTCGACGCTGCTGAGGGAAATATGGTGTACGAAATGTCGTACCTATGTCTGAAAGATTTCTGAATGTAATTCGTAGAAAAATTTAATGGGAAATTCGTTGTTTCTTCAATACCAATTTGTTGTTTTCTCCGACAAAGAGTTCCGAAACCGCTGCGAACTGTCGGAGAAGCATAAATAAAATTTCCCTTCAACGAATCGTACAGAATTCTGTACGATATCGGTAAGATGAGTTCAGACAATGTGCAGACGTGTCGGATATCAGCTAATGTAGGAGCTTTCGGTTTGCTGGGTACTGACATCTTTGCCAGTATTTTTCTTCAAAAAATTTTGATGAAAAACTGACGCCGTTTAAACAGTCTTCAAATTTTACTGACACATTTCTGACGACCATAGGTATTTTGACAACATGTAGATAAAATTATTTAAGATTACAAAAAAAAATATAAAAAAACCATTATAGTTCCTTGTTTTTGCTTTAACAACAGAACTTTATGATAAAATAAAAATATTTTTTGATATAATAAAAAGAATTTTTGAAACTATTAAGGTAATTTGTTGTACAAAGTACTTTTAAGTACAATAAGATTAATTTCTAGTACCATCAAAGTACTTTTTGGTACAATAAGATTAATTTCTAGTACAATAAAATCACTTTTTGTATACGATAAAAGTACCTTTTGATATTTTGAAAGTATTTTTTGGTGCAACATAGGCACTCTTTGGTACAATTAATTGTAAATGTTGGTACAAATTTTTTATTTTTTTTTGGTACGATAAATTTTATTTTTGGTACAATAAATGTACTCCTTTTTTACAATTGTAGTACTTTGTGGTACAATAAAAGTACTTTTTGTTACAATAACTTCTAGTTTTTGATACAATTAATGTTCTTCTTTGCACAATTAAGTATTGTGGTACATTTATACTTTTTTGAACAAAAGAAGTACTTTTTGTTACACTAACATACTTTTTGGTTCAATTAAAGTACTTTTTTTGGTAATTTAATGTCTTTTTTGCAGTTTGTATAGTAAATTTGCTTTTTGGTACAGTAAAGTGTACTTTTCAAAACAATATTGTACTCTTTGGTACAATAAATGTACTTTTGATACAATAAATTTTACTTTATGGTACAATAAAACTATTTTAAGTGCAATCAATGTACTTTATGGTGCAATAAAATGTACTTTTTGGTATAACAAAGTACTTTTTGATAAAATTAATTTTTGGTGCAGTTAATTTACTTTTTGGCACAATAAATGTTTGGTACATAAAATGTATAAAAATGTACATCTTGGTTCAATTAATTGTACTTTTTAGTTCAATTAATTGTACTTCGTGGAACGAAAAAAGTTATTTTTTTACTAGAAAAGTAATTTTTGAAATTTGGTACAATAAATTGTATTTTTTGTACAATGCTTTTTATGGAACAAAATAGGTACTTTAAAAAAGTACTTTTTTGTATAATAAATGTACTTTTCGGTTCAAAAATGTTTTTTGTTTTGGTATAAAACATTTACATCTTGTTACAATTAATTGTACTTTTCAGTAAATTAAATTTTACTTTGTGGTACAATAAATTGTATTTTTTTATTACAATTGTTTGTGGTACAATAAATTGTACTGTGTGGAACAATAAGTCATTTTTTACAAGAAAGTTACATTTTGGAACAATAAATATCAATTTTGTACAATCGAGGGTGAGGTAAGGTGGAAGTGACAAATTGACAAAAATTTAGATAAGTATTCAGATGTGTTCCTCGATACTATCTCTGTCTACTGGCATGAGATGAGATAAATTTTTATTACCAGTGGTGATATTTAGACGAAAAACAGTTCAAGTAATAGCTGCATTTTCACTAGAATTTGAAACTTTGAAGGCGCATATATAGAAATAAAATTTTTATCACTTGCATCCCTTTTGCTTTCAATCCCATCAATTGAAGTTCTTTGTGATACAATCAATTGTACTTTTTGGTACTTTTAAAGTATTTTTTGGCACAATAAAGGTACTTTTTGGTACAATTATAGTACTTTTTGGAGTAATCATATCATCATCATCAAGACTTTTAGAAGGGTTTTTACTGCCTCGAATGAGGCGTAATTTTATCGGGCATTATCCATGAATATGCTATTTTATCTTTTATACGATTTCCGGACCACATGCGCCATTATTGTAATAATTCCTCTACATAAAGGGCATGTTGTATCTTCTGTCAATCCATCCACTTATTTGCTGTGATACAAGTGCTTGCACGGAATTATTCTTTTGACTTCGTCTCTGCTCATACTCACAGTGCAAATAGTGCATATATCTTTAAGCTCCATGATAATGGATTAACTTTTAAAATAAAACTGATTAAGAATTTGCTATTTTGCAGTGCACTCCAAAAATTTCAACTAAAGTTTTTAATATTTTACAACCAACTAAAGTAACTGACTATCGTTGCTGATTAAAATTTTTATTTTCTGAATTTCAAGTAGAATTTCTGATTTGCAATTGGTCTTTTCCGAAATTTAATTTAAAAATCTGATTTTCAATTGGTGTTTTCTGAATTTCAAGTAGAATTTCAATTGGCGTATTCTGAA
This sequence comes from Muscina levida, assembly GCA_964034835.1. Lineage (NCBI taxonomy): Eukaryota > Metazoa > Arthropoda > Insecta > Diptera > Muscidae > Muscina > Muscina levida. The sequence goes on along the minus strand of OZ035880.1, from coordinate 130,734,963 downwards.
TTTTAAATGGAATTTCTAATTTTCAATTTGTCTTTTCTGAAATTCAAAAAGAAATTCTGGTTTTCAATTTAAAATTCCGAACTTCAATTGTTCTTTTCTGAATTTTAAGTAGAATTTCTGATTTTTAATTGTTATTTTCTGATTTCAAATAGAATTTTTGATTTTTATTGGACGTTTTCTGAATATCAATTAAAAATTTTGTTTTTTTCATTTTCATTTTCACTTTATAATTCTGAATTTCAATTGTTCTTTTCTGAATTTCAAGTAGTTTCTGATTTTCAATTGGTCTTTTCTGAATTTAAAGTAGAATTTCTGATATTGAATTGGTCTTTTCGTAATATCAATTTGAATTTCTGAATTTCAATTGTTCTTTTCTGAATTTCAAATAAAAATTAAGATTTTCAATTGTTCTTTTCTGAATTTCAAGTAGAATATCTGAATTACAATTGGGGAAGGTGAAGTGTACTTTACCACCACAGTAAAAAATTAGTGAAAAACCACCGCAAAGGTTTGATATCGATATTTCAAGTACTTGTGTATGAAAAATACTGTGTTCTTATATGGTGTACTGATACATGCGGTGGACTGGTTTTGATCTCAGCTATATAAGATATCCGAGGCTCCATAAATATACAATTATTTCTATACCATTATTACAAAAGTTAATATGCTTTTATATACATAGCAATTTAATAGACATCCACTTATCTCGGACATATCATGCTTTGACGACTTGTTCTAAATTTTCTAATATGTATCAAATTAAAAATACATGATTTTCACTAAAACGGACATACCTACTTTTGCCGTAATGGTACAGATTAATTGCCTATCTTATATTTCTGACAAGGATAGTCGATTTTTTTGTTGTATCCTGCAGTTTCTATTTTAAATCCATTTTCGTTCTTTTCATCTTTCGCCAAAAGGCCATATTTAGAGACACTTACCTAAAATATGGGCGTGGCTATCACAACTAGAAAATCACTACTAATATAAATATATTAAAGTTATTTGTATCTAAAATTCAAATTATTTTATACGAATTACTTATTAAACATAACTATAAATATAATTAAATGATTTATATGCTGCAAATACATTTTCAATAAATAAGAATACTCTTAGTTTAATTAGGCTAGAATATTTCCAGTTCGTTGTGTTTCCCCAACCGACTTCTGTAGAGCACATCTTTAAAACGTTGCCTACGTTTTGTTTCCATACGATCACGACGTAACATATCCCTTTTAAAATCGAAAGCCATGGGAATATCCGCACAATCCTTAGACGGTGACAGAAAAGACCATGAACCAAATATTGTGTCAATGCCATCACAAGTGCGACAAAAGCCTATGGCGTATATAAAAACAAAGAATATTTTAATAAGTAAAGTTTGTTTAATTATATTTGAATAATACCCAAAAATGTTGCTACCAATTGCTCTCTCCCCATTTGAGCATACATATTAAGAGGGCCACCAATTTGTTTTAGTGTACTGCCTTCGAATTTCCAATCTAAATCGACAATAGTTTGATGATGTTTTGGTGGTGTACAATCTTTGGCCTCGATAATGAGCATTTTATTATTAATTCCGACGGGTGATATATCTCGCTCTTGATTTGAGCTTAGTTGTATTTCAAAACACAAACCTAGAGCTGTAGAGCTCCATGTGCCGACGAGATCGCAAGTTGTGCCTTGGGTAAGGGAAGATACTATAGAAAATTAACTTGCAATATAATACTTCTGAATACCCTCTGGATGTTTTCCGTCATCTTCTTTATTGGCTTTATATATTTGTTCCAATTTATAAAGGACTCGATCTAGGACTTCTTTTATGTTTGATGTTGAAATTGTATTGTCATGGTTATTGTCGGGACTAGCGGAGGGTAACATGTCATTTGATGAGGGAATTGGAGTTTTATGGTAAAACGAATTAGGTTCTGAAATTAAGTTGAAGATAAATTTCATAAAATCATAATCAAAATATAGAAATTAAGCTAAAAAGTCCATCTTATCTTATAATCTTAATCTACTAATTGTCATGAAATTTTCCTTTGGCGATTAATAAATTCTAAAATGAAACCTTGTTTACCTTTTCTATGCCATGCAAGAGATATGGGAAAGCTTTTCGCATTTCAGTGAGTTAAGACGTTTTTACTTCTTTAAACTCTCGCAACGATATGTTCAAATTTTTATCGTGATTCGGAATTTCTTTAAGATCAAATCTATCAATAAAACATGGCAAAGTTTCGCCATTCTGTCATTACATAATTATTTTATTTCGCAATTATTAACTTTAAATTTCATATCTTACCTATAGTTGTTGTAAAATTTTCATCAATTTTTAAATTTCTATCATCCTGTAAGTTTGTTGTAGGCCCAGTATACTTTGGTGATTTAGTTAATTTTTCGGCTAAATCTATTCCACTTGTATTCATTTGTCGTGCTAGATTATCCCATGAATTAGGTGATGTACTCGTATTAGAAGAAGGATTTAAACTTAACGTCAAAGCCTTTGTTAAGATCGTTGGATAAAGTGAAGCATTTCCATTCACGTTGGGTGGTTTAATTTCAGCTTGACGTCTGCGTATAGCAGGGCGAACCATGTTAACATTAGAAGGAATGTATTGAAGATATGAATACGGCTCGCTGGTACCATAATGAAAATCCAAGTTAGTGCTAAGATTGTCTGGGAATAAAAGTTATAGCGATGATATAAAACGTTCGCTCCTAAAGTGTATTTGTTGCCTTACCAATTCCTCGTTCATCTTTCTTAGATATCCTTTCATATCCAGGATGGGATTCTTTGTCGTCTGTAATCGTATCTGTTTGTTCCTGATAATCATTCGCTAATTCTTTTTGAATTCTCTGTAATCGTTCTTTAAATATTTCGTAAAGATCACCATTTGTTCCCTCGGTAATTGACCAAGGATTGTGATATATCATTGGAGCTTGTATTAGTCCGGAGACCGGAGCTAGCTTAAACATTGTAATGGTCAATATTAATAAAATATCGGAGAAATCGTTGAATTTTCCATTGTAAAGCATTTCATTTTGTTCACAGGCGAAAATATATACGTTTATAGAAATAATTTTAGTAAAAATGTCATGAGTAGAGAATGTCACAAGTTTAATGGAAAAAAGTCAGATAGGTCTTTGGAATACGAGGTTCACTTGGCAATTGTTTATACTAGAGACACAAGAGATATTTTGTTACTTACTTCCTCAGATGGAATTTTTTCTTTCAATCCTAAGAATTATCGATTATATGCAGCTCATAGAAAAGTATTATATCGTCGGTATCCTGCAAAAAGGACTCAAGTCCACTTATTTGCGAAATGGACTTAATGATGCAAAAGTGTTCAAAAAGTCATATTCGATACCCTATCTATTTAAAGCAGTATCCTGTCTATTTAAAGCAGTTTTGTAGTTATTGTGTCAAAACCAATTCATTTTATGTCGAAAAAGCAAGCGGCAATAAACTTAAAATCATCAATAACTCAGAAACACAAAAAGTGGACTTGAGACCTTTTTGCAGGATATCAGCAATAAGCGCTTTAATTCTTCTCCCCTTTGTAGCTTCAAGGTTAATAAGTAGTCACCGAACAGAGCGGTAGAGACTGAAGGTTGTGTACTATTAAAAGGGTACATGTGCCTGATGACGAATCTATGACATGGCGTTTCAGGGCCGTCATTAAATAAGCACAGCACCACATGGGGGATGTCTCCGTGGTTCAACTTAACTTAATTTCCCTTTGCACCCCATGAATGAGGTATGGGTTAGCTTCTCGCGTTGTTGTGAATTAACACGCTTTCTATTTTTAGATTCACAACTAACGGCACCTACTTTTTTATCGACGAATGCGAACGTCACTGTTTGAGAAGCTCTTACTAGACACGCCGATTAACTCGACACTTAATACTGCGAAGTTGCTGTCAACAACATTCGAGGGGAGCCGACAATGGAAGAACAATTTTATTTAAGATTGCCAGGAGCCAGGTTTGAACCTGCGATCTCGCGCATGGTAGTCGCGTGTTCTAACCACTATGCTACGGCCGTGGTTCCCCTAGTTAAACAAAAACCCCATAGTGATTGTTCCATATTGGGTGGCTTCCTTGTCAGCGTCTGTCTCAGAAAGAGTGGCTGATATGAATCCTGGCAGTAGGAATAAAATGCGGAACCTGGTGGGCTGTGCTTGCCACCCGCCACCAGTATAATGGCAGTGAATATAATGAGAAATAAGGGAAAAAGAACCCCCATGATGACCATGATTTAAAAATATGCACTTGGAGTGTTCGAACTCTATACCGACCAAGGTGCCGCTATTGAACTGGCGGATGTCCTCGAAGAGTATAAGGCTGACATTACTGCTATACAGGAAATCCGGTGGACTGGATATGGATGCTCGCGGATGCGGATGTGTGACGCGGATAAGCATAAGTTTGGTTGTGGGTTTGTTGTCGGCAAGAGACTACGACACCTGGTCTCTATGTTTACTCCTGTCAGTGAACGAATCGCCACCATAAGAGTGAAGGCAAAATTGTTCTACATCACGTTGTTTTGTGCTCATGCTCCAACGGAGGAGAAAAGTGACGAGGTCATAGACGAATTTTACGTCTAACTTGAAAAAACATTTGACCGTAGCCTAGGCCATAATGTTATAATGGCAAAATAGGCTGGGAGAATGTCTTAAGCCCAACTGTCGGAAAATTTAGTCTACATACTGACACATCGCCAAACGGAATCAGACTGATTGATTTCTCTACAGCAAGAAACAAGGTTATTAGCAGCACACGATTTGACCACAAAAACATTCGCAAGGCAACGTGGATATCTCCCGATAAAGTTACGAGAAATCAAATAGACCACGTTCTAATCGATGGAAGGCACGCGTCAATTGTCTTAGACGTACGAGTGACCAGGGGTGCGAACATCAAGTCGGACAACCACATCACTGCAGTGAAGGTGCGTACTAGGCTAAACAGGGCGAAAACCCTGTGTAACCAGGCACAGAGGAAGCTGGACATCGTTAAACTGCAAACCACGTAGATAGCCAACGCCTATTCCAACCAACTCACTCAACTAATTCGTGATGCTCCAACTCCCGAAAATACTAGCGCGCAATGGCAATATATTGCCCACTCGATGGAAAGAACTGTGCGGCCCGTAAATCCCTGGTACGATGACGAATGCCACAATGCCACCCGGGAACAAGATGCTGCATACAGGGCCAAACTGCAGCCAATAGCAACGCGAGCTGTTCATGAAAAGTTCAGTGAGAAGAGGCAGGAGGCGAAAAAAAAACGAGAGCTGAAGGAGAAGAAAAATGTGTGCATTAAAGAATGCAGGAACAGAGGTAGAGCCCGAAAATTCTACCAGAATATAAATGGTAGGGTACATGGAACAGGTCTTCCCTCCTGTAAAGACAAGGATGGTCATCTCGTTACTGACTCCGAGACCGTACTGGGAATATCGAAAGATCACTTCTGCAGCCTATAGATATTCCAAAACTCGGCTGGTGAAGAATGTGTACCAATCCAAGACGATAAAAACTGTCATACGGTACGGTGACGAATACCACAATGCCACCCGGGAACAAGATGCTTCATACAGGGCCAAACTGCAGCCAATGGCAACGCGAGCTGTTCATGAAAAGTTCAGTGAGAAGAGGCATGAGGCGAAAAAAATGAGAGCTGAAGGAGAAGAAAAATGTGTGCATTAGTGAATGCAGGAACAGAGGTAGGGCCCGAAAATTCTACTAGAAGATAAATGGTAGGGTACATGTAACAGGTCTTCCCTCCTGTAAAGACAAGGATGTTCATCTCGTTACTGACTCCGAGACCGTACTGGGAATATGAAAAGATCACTTCTGCAGCCTATAGATGTTCCAAAACTCGGCTGCTGAAGGATGTGTATCAATCCAAGACGATAAAAACTGTCATATGCGATATATGATGGTCTGAGTGGTTTAAGGTGGGTGGAGATGAACTCCTTTTTAACATGCAACAGCTCAGAGAATATTTGGCTTCAGGAGAGCATGCCAGAGGATTGGAATCTCAGTGTGCTTTGTCCTTTTCACAAAAAAGGTGACCGTAGTAAGTTTAAAAACTACAGTGGAATTAGCCTCTTACCGATTGCGTAAAGGGTTCTCTCTAGCACACTGTGTGAACGTCTAAATCCAATTGTGGAAAACCTGATTGGACCTTATTAGTGCGGCTTTAGACCAGGCAAATCCATGACGGATCGGATTTTGATACTACGGCAGATTATGGAGAAAACCCATGAGAAGCAAATCGACACTTACCACCACTTTGTCGATTACATAGCCATCTTTGATTGTTCATCAGGCATCGACTATACGAAGCCATGTCTGAGTTCGATATCCCTGCGAAGAAAATTCGTCTCTGCCGGTATACCCTTACGAATACCAAATCCTCTCTTCGGATTGGCAGGGATCTGTCTGCGCCATTCGATACGACGAGAGGATTTAGACAGGGTAATAGTGTGTCATGGATACTGTTCAACATAGTGATGCAGAAGGTGTCAAGGAAAGCAGCGGTAAACATGTCTGGCACCATATTTAATAAGAGCCACATGCTGCTCGCATATGCCGATGATATCGACAATATCGGTCGGACGATGTGAAAGGTAACAGCTGTCTTCTTATTTGTTGAAAGTGAGTCAGCGAAAATGAGTTTGACAGTGAATGAGGACAATACGAAGTTAATGGTATCATCTATCAAAGTGTCCATCCGTTGGGGCCACAACGTGAATGTGAGAACTATCGTTTTAAGGTATTGAATGAATTCATCTACTTCGGCCAACAGGTGTTTCTTTGGACTACGCGAGCACTTCATAAACACCACCCTAACTCGAACCACCAAAGTCTAACTCTACCAGGAACGTATTTTGCCGGTCCTTTCGAATCTTGGGTGCTCACACAGGCGGATGCAGATGATCTGGCGGTGTTTGATAGAAAATTACTCCGCAAAATATATAGACCCATTTGCGTAAACGGCGAGTTCATGATTCAGATGAACCATGAGCTGTACGAGTGGTCAAGCGAATCAAAATGCCAAGATTTCGCTGGCTATGCCATATCGTGAGGATGGATGAGGAAACTCCAGCGCGAAAGGTGTTCTATCCAGACCTCGGAAGGACCAGGTGGAGGAATCACTGCTTGGTAGGACTGACTGGAGACGGTGCGCGCAAGATCGAAACGAATGGAAATATCTTATCATTTCGGCCTCTGACTTAGACACTAAGATATAAATATTTATGCTGTCAAGTTGTTTTTAAAGCTAATAATAATGTTCGACCATGCGGACAATGTTGGAATACAGTTGGAATAGCTCATGATTCATACTACGTCCACATTCTCTGTGAACAATGACGAGACCATATATTTTAAGAAGTATTTCTCTTCTGGATACTGCCAGAACCGATTGGTTTGCTTGGGTTATATCCCAGGATTCTGAACCAAACATGAAGACAGGTAAAACTACTATTTGGTATAGCTGCATTTCCGTTTATCCTCCCTATTTTATATAAACATGATCTTAGTTTCATGCAAGTACAGATTGGCACAACATTTGTTATATTGTATGATCTATTCAATATTAGAGGAATGAAGGAAACAATGGATTGGCCCTTTTGACGCAACAACATCGGTTTTGCAAACAACATTTATTATAACAGTTAAATGTCTTTAATTTATAATTATTTATTATTTATTAAACTAACAAAAATATTGCAATAATCTCAAACAACTCCCCTTCAACCTTCAACCTCCCATTTGCATATATGGATAATATATATCCGTTTGTGGCACAAATGTCTCCTTAACAGCTAGAGGCGACGACCAACGTGTCAGGTAAAAAGGACCGCCTGGTTTATCATTGGTTCCCGATAAACGACCCCCGCCAAATGGTTGTTGACCCACAACAGCCCCTGTACATTTATCATTTATATAAAAGTTTCCAGCTGTTGAGCGAAATTTTGCCAATGCCTGCGTAAGAAACACTTCATCCGTAGCAAATACCGACCCAGTTAAGGCATATTTGGTAGTAGTTCTCACTAGATCCATGGCCTTGTCCATTTCACTTTCCTTGTAGACATAAACAGAGAGTAGAGGACCAAATATCTCTTCCTTAAAGATTATATCGTATGGATCTCGGCACTCTACAATTGTGGGCTCTATAAAATATCCTCGCAGATTTGAACAACGTCCGCCTACAAGTACATCACAATTAGGATTAGTTTTGGCAAGATCAATATACTTTGTTATTCGTAGAAAAGCTTTTTCATCTATAACTGCCCCCAGGAAAGACTTAAAGTCACAAACATCACCCATTAGCAAGTGGGAAGTTTCTTCGCATAAGGGTTTCTTGATTTTTGAATCCCACAAGGTGTCCGGAACATAAAGTCTCGAGCAGGCTGAACACTTCTGGCCACCATATTCAAATGCACTGCGTATGGTACAGGCCACCACGGTATCCACGTCGGCTGAAGGATGAACAAAGTGATAGTTTTTACCGCCACATTCGCCACTAAGACGAGGAAATGTCTTGTAGAATTCCAGATATTTCGCCACTAGCTTCCAAAGTGTTTGAAATGTTGCCACAGAGCCAGTAAAGTTAATACCGGCCAGGTTGGAGGAATAGGTTACGGTATCACCAAAGACAGGACCATTGGCAGGCACGAAATTTACCACACCATCGGGTAAACCAGCCTCACGCATTATTTTGAAAATCAACCAACTAGACAAGATGGCAGTGTCTGAGGGCTTCCACAAAACAGCATTGCCCATCAGGGCGGGTGTATAGGCCAGGTTACCACCTATGGCGGTGAAGTTAAACGGACTAATGGCCGCTACAAAGCCATTCAAACCTCTCCAGATCATGTGATTCTTGGTAACTTCACAATCACTACTTATAGGTTGGTAGTCCAGTAACTCCCTCAAAAATGCTGCATTCATACGCATAAAATCCACCAACTCCGCTCCAGCATCTATTTCTGCCTGATAAATTGTCTTCGATTGACCCAACATTGTGGCTGCCACCAACTCGGCCCGATATTTGGTAGCCATTAGATCAGCAGCTTTCTCCCAAATACATAAGCGCTGCTTAACATCACTTAGGTCCCATTTTGATTTAATATCGAGCACTGTACGAATAGCCTGGTGGATAAGCTTCTGATCGGCCTGATAATACTTGGCCAACTTTTGACAGTGGCGGTGGGGCATCACCTGAAATCGTTCTTGATCAGTTTGAATCTCTTTGCCACCAATGACTATAGGAATCTCTTGAATGCTATTTTGATAGGCTTCCAAGGCTTTATCCAAGTTTTTAAGTTCTTCGGATTCAGGTTTATAGCTGAGGACCGGCTCATTACACAATTCAATCTTATCGATTAGTAGAGGTGGTATAACAGTTTTTGTCTTGGGAGTTTTCGTTGCATTCCGTTGCGCAGCAACTGAGGAGCATCTACGCCAGAACTGGAGTTGTAATTTGCGGATCATTATGGAGCAGAATCTTAAAAAGAAAGATGTAAGAAAGAAAATGGGGAATTATAATATTTACTGGGCTATATTCGATAAAATTATTGGTATTAGAATAAAAAATAGTGACAATAATTTCAAATTTCTATACTCAGCTTCAAAGTTTGTTGTAGTTCATAAGGATAGCTGTAACTTAATACAATATTACATAAAATTAAAAGAAATATTAAAATTTTCAATAAATGTTTTTTTCTAAAATTAAAACTTCATTTAAAAAATAAATATTAAAACAATAAATATCGTAAAAAATTTTTTTTTTAAATAATTGCATTTGAAAAATTGTTAATAAATATTCTTAATTTTAGAAAATAAATTTTTAAAATATCAATTATAAACATTTTTTGACAAAAAATTATAAATTTTTGAAAATACAATTTTATATTTTTGTTTTTAATTTTTTTTAAAGAAAGTTCAAATTTGTGATTCTTATTTAATTTAAAAAAAATAATTTTAATATTCCTTTTTAGATATTTTAAAATAAAAAACTAAAATTAAATAAAAATTATTGAAATTTTTAATAAATAAATTAATTAAAAAAATATTTTTGTAATTTCTTTAAATTTGATCGCAGAAATATATTTTCTAAAATTATAAATATTATGAATTTTAATATTTTTTCAAATTTTATTTAAACGCAGTTTTAAAAATTGAATGTTAAAAATATAAACATTTTATCGCAGTTATATATTTTTTAAAAATAATAATATTTTGAAACTTAAAAACTCTTGTTTGTTTTTATCGATGTGTGCAGAATATGAATATGTTTTTCATTGTTCGGTTTGAGATCTATTCTATTATTGCTAATAGAATTTGTTTTTACAAGAGTTGTGTGAAATGGATAATGTTGAAAGCTGGCAGGGCAGATAGCTATTTCAATGGTTGCCAAACCATCATCATCAGTGCCGTTTGTTGTGCCTTCTCCACTCATTAAAAACTTTAATATTTTTTTTAACTTTATTTAAATAAAGTTTTGAAATTTAATTAAATAATTTCCTAATATTTATAATTTTCATTAATGTTTATTTCCTAACATAAAAGAAATTTAATAATAATGTGTTTACAAATTTTAAGAAAAAGTATAACAAATTTTAATTCCTAATTTCAGAAAATTTGATTCCATTAATTAATTTAATTTCATAAAATTTATATAAAAAAAAACATATTTTAATATTTTCGTTTTTAACAATTTTTTATTTTCAAATTTATGATTTCTGTAAAAAAAAATTATAACCTATTAAAATATTTTTGGATCTTTTTTTAAATTATTAAAATTATCAGTAATTAAATTTGTGAGTTAAAAAATTTATAAAGAATTTGATTTTTTTTAAACTTAATTGAAAAAATTTAAAATTGAGAATTAATTTTTTTTTTGTAATTATTTACTTAAATTTTATATTTTGTAAAGTCCAATTTGTTTTAAAATGTTTTTTTTTAATTTTATAAAAAAACCTTAATATTTTTAAATAAAATAAAAATCTTAATTTTAGGAAAAATGTTTTTTCAATAAAATTTAAAAAAAATATTAAGATTTTTAATTTAGCAACAAAAATTTTATTTTTTTGTGAATAACAATTAAAAGAAATAAAACTGTTTTGTTATTTTATTTTCTTATTTCATGAATTTTAACAAATTTTTTAATTTCATTAATTATTTATTTTATTTAAATTATTTAAACATTTATTTCCTTTTTTTTTGGTATTATTTACTTTTATTAAAGTTCTAAATTTTGGAAATTATTTTCTTTAGTTTAATCAAAAAAAATTTTAATAGTTTTAAATATATATAAATAAAATTTAAAAAATTGTAGGAAATACGTTTTTTTAATAAAATAAAAAATTTAATATTTTTGAATTACAATTAAAAGAATTATTAACATTGTTTTTTGTTTTGTTATGTTATTTACTTAATTTAAGAATTTTAATAACTTTTTTAAGTTTATTAAAAATTTTGTTCAAAATTATTAAAACATTTATTTCCTATTTTTTCTTAAAGTTTTAAAATAGAATTTGAAAAAAATTATTACCATTCTTAATTTTAGGAAATGAGTTTCTTTACTTAAGTTTTCCAATTTGTTTAAAATATTTTTTAATTGTATTAAAAAAATTTGTTTTTAAATATATATAAATAATTTCAAAACCCTCGGTCTTGAGCTTGAGATAAATTCCAAAGTCAATGTTCATACAAACAGACCGAATATAAATAAAATAAAAAATGTTCAATTCTCAATTTTAGTAAATATGTTTTTTTAAATAAAGTTTAAAAACAGTCTTAGAATTTGTAATTTAAGAAACACACATTTAATATTTTTTAATTACAATTAAAAGAAATATTATTTTTTTTGTTACTTTGCTTTCTTAATTAACTTTTGTTTTAATTATATTAAAAATTTTGTTTTAAATTATTTATTTCCTAAATAAATATAAAAATAAAATAATTACAACTTATTTCTATATATAGTTTTTTTAAATAACTTATATTTAATAACATTTTTGTTTGAAAATTCTAAAATTTTTTTCTAAAATTATGAAAAAAAAATATATTTATTTTTTAAGTGTTATTTAAGAAATTTATAAATTATGAATTTGTAAATAAAATAATTTTATAAATTTTATATAGTTTCTTTATTTTTTTTATTTCTTTTATTTATTTTATTTTTTTTATTAATTTTATTTCTTTTATTTATTTTATTTATTTTATTTATTTTATTTATTTTATTTATTTTATTTATTTTATTTATTTTATTTATTTTATTTATTTTATTTATTTTATTTATTTTATTTATTTTATTTATTTTATTTATTTTATTTATTTTATTTATTTTATTTATTTTATTTATTTTATTTATTTTATTTATTTTATTTATTTTATTTATTTTATTTATTTTATTTATTTTATTTATTTTATTTATTTTATTTATATTATTTATTTTATTTATTTTATTTATTTTATTTATTTTATTTATTTTATTTATTTTATTTATTTTATTTATTTTATTTATTTTATTTATTTTATTTATTTTATTTATTTTATTTATTTTATTTATTTTATTTATTTTATTTATTTTATTTATTTTATTTATTTTATTTATTTTATTTATTTTACTTATTTTATTTATTTTATTTATTTTATTTATTTTATTTATTTTATTTATTTTATTTATTTTATTTATTTTATTTATTTTATTTATTTTATTTATTTTATTTATATTATTTATTTTATTTATTTTATTTATTTTATTTATTTTATTTATTTTATTTATTTTATTTATTTTATTTATTTTATTTATTTTATTTATTTTATTTATTTTATTTATTTTATTTATTTTATTTATTTTATTTATTTTATTTATTTTATTTATTTTATTTATTTTATTTATTTTATTTATTTTATTTATTTTATTTATTTTATTTATTTTATTTATTTTATTTATTTTATTTATTTTATTTATTTTATTTATTTTATTTATTTTATTTATTTTATTTATTTTATTTATTTTATTTATTTTATTTATTTTATTTATTTTATTTATTTTATTTATTTTATTTATTTTATTTATTTTATTTATTTTATTTATTTTATTTATTTTATTTATTTTATTTATTTTATTTATTTTATTTATTTTATTTATTTTATTTATTTTATTTATTTTATTTATTTTATTTATTTTATTTATTTTATTTATTTTATTTATTTTATTTATTTTATTTATTTTATTTATTTTATTTATGTTATTTATTTTATTTATGTTATTTATTTTATTTATTTTATTTACATTATGTTATTTCTTTGAGTGCATTCCCTGTTATAGTTTTTCGACACTATTAATAAACAGCTGCACGTTATTTCCACAGCTGACTCTAAAGTCAGCTGTTGTATGTTTGTTTACCTCAACGTTTAACATCAACAATTGCCTCGGCTGCTCCGGGCAGCAAAATTATACAATTCAATGCAACTTACCCGTGTTCTACTAAAACCGAAAGCTTCACAAGTTCTAACAGCGTATTTGAAACAATGCAATGAACCGCCTTGGACGTCTTATTTTATTAAGGTAAAAATCACACCCTTTTGCCTCAGAACACTGCAGTTGTTAATCTCCAATAATTCGTTGATTTAGCTAAAAGATGTAGAAAATGATCAATGGGGTAAATCACATTTCAATTGGACCCTAGACACAGGCACCAATTATCATATCCTACGGACTGCTTGCTATCCCTACATGAAATATCATTGTACCAAGCGAGAAATTCAGGATTTATCATTGGAGGATAAGTTTTTTCGTTTCTTGAAAATCATTAACTTAGGTAAGCAAGTTTGGATTTCAAGTTATGAACAATTTACAATTTAAATTATTTGTTCTTTTGTAGGTTTACCTATGCTATTTTATGGTTTAGCTGCTATACGTTTAATCAGCCACGAAGAAATAGTTATAATGCCTAATGGTCAGAAAATTTCAATATATTTCTTGTACGAAGAAGATAAAGGTTCAAGGTTTTAAAGTCGTTTTAAATTAAAATTTGATTGTCAAATTGATTTTTATCTATCGTTGTCGGTTGTCATGATTTTCAATAGTTGCTTTATTTTGTCGTAGTTTGTTTATAGTTCGGAAATCATATTTAATATTAAAATATATGCACACCCTCCCATATCTCTGAGATGGAAGTCTCCGATGAAGGGCTTTTTACACCGGTGCGAAAATGACTTCAACGAAAACCTCCATTCTGTGAAATAACAGCATTTAGGTAGAGACTAGACAGATCTGTGGTTTTCATAGTGCAAAAATACGAAATGAATCGTAAAACTTGAATAACAACCATTTGTTAACCGATTATTACAAACAAATATGCGTTTTACTCATTAAAGCGTGGACTTTTTGAATAAAATAATAAAAATAAGGGCTTTTTTTAAATAAAATATTGGATAAAAACTTCTTCAAACATAGAAAATAGTGATAAAAATACAAAAAGTTTGCGGTTTTTATATATTTATATCATCTATAAAAATCGTTGGTAAGGTCTGAGATACTTCTTTCAAAAAACGTTAAGAAATTAAAACTCGATTATGATTTGACTGAGTGATAAGCCTACAAGTGAGGAAAGTAACGCAAAATCGGATTTTTAAACGTAGTCAAGATTTTAAAGGGGTAAGGGAACTTTGGTATACAGATTAATTTTGTGCTTGACCAGAGCTACAAATGAATGAGTCGTAACACATACCGCGATGGGAGACCTCAACGTACTGAATGCTCAACTTATGACGATAGATCTCTACATGAATGCTTTACTTATCAAGTCGATAACAATATAAAACCTAAAGCTAATATCGTTTTTTAAAACTTAAAGTCAAATAAATAATATTAAAAATTGAAAGATATAAGAAATGTTTAGTAGTGTTTATTTTAATTATTGGAGAATTATTATGGAAACTGTTAGAGCCCAAAAATTGAAATAAAAAAAAACTATTATTGGAGTTAATCGATTTTGCTTTTGAGGCATTTATTTATATTTCGTTCTTATTGTACCACAAGTCTTTTTATTGTATCAAAAAGTACTTTTACTGTACCAAAAAAGGTGCTTTTACTGTATCAAACTAAAAAGGACTTTTATTGTATCAAAAGTTGTTACTTAGTACAGTACATACTTTTATTGCACCAAAACGTACGATTAATGTACTTTAATTGTGCCAAAAAGTACTTTTTTAGTACCAAAATGTACAATATTACATTTATAGTACCAAAGCGCACTTTTATTTAAAAAAAAGGAACGTTATTATAACAAAATGTATTTTAACTGTACCATAAAGTGCATTTATTTACAAAAAAAAGTACTTTAATTGCACCAAACAGTACTTTTATTGTACCAAAATACATATAGTTTTACCAGAAAGTACTTTTAATGTTCCAAAAAGTACAATTAATTATAACAAAAAGCATTTTTATTTTACTAAAAAATATTTTATTGTTTAAAAAATTTAATTTATTTACCAAAAAGTACTTTTTTTATACCACAAGGTACTTTTATTGTAACAAAATATACTTTTGTTGTATCAAAGAGAACTGCAACAGTACCAAAAAGTACATTTATTTTCCTAAAAGTACTTTTTTTGTACCAAACGGTACTTTTATTGTACCAAAAATTACAATTTATTATACCAAAAAGTACTTTTATTATACCAAAAAGTACTTTTATTTATCAAAAAGCACTAATTGTACCAAAAGGTACTTTTATTCCACTAAAAAGTAATTTTATTGTACCTAAATGTACTATAATTGTACCAAAAAGTACATTTATTGTTATAAAAAGTATTTTTAATGTACCAAAAAGAACTTTTATTGCACAAAAAATTATATAGCAAATTACTTATATTGCAACAAAATATATATTTATTGTTTTAAAAAGCGCTTTAACTGTCATGGTGATTGTGATATTTCGTTTTGATATCTGATCTGATAATGGGGCAGTTTATCTTCTTCATAAGTTAGTGGTTAAGATAGAGTTAATATGGGGCACCTAACGCAGCCGACAACTTTAATTTGGTTATTTGGGAACTAAGACGATTATAATGAGGCATACTTAACCATTTTGCATTGCATTTTTTTAAATGCAACGTAAGTATGTTTGAATTAACAAAAGTTTTATTTGAAATACTTATATATTAATTTCAAATTTGCTGTAATAACTTATTCTAGATTTGTTATAATCTTTAGCATTAACGACAACAACAATGTCCCTTTATATTTTCAAATTTCATCTCTGAACCTTGGACTCAGCATATCTTGAATGGGAAACAGACGATCCCAAAGCTGTAAACGTTCAGGAAATATGCCACCCGACTTGACTGTTAGCTCCTGGCCGATTTCTAAGTAGTTTTTCTTCTTATCATCGTACAGAGGCCACTCCATATTTCTTAAATAGTCATCCGTAGAATTGTTAGGATCGCTTAAGAAACCAAAAAGGTGAATGTAAAAAATAATACCACTTTTACAAGTTATTTGTAAACTCTTACCTCTTCTTGGCAAATTCAAACCACATTCGGGTTAAACGTTCGATAGTATTATTTTCTGGATCATTTTTCGAAATCAACGGCGTAAAGAATGGTATATTAAAAAGATACAATAGTTCATCATGATGCATGGCGCCTGTAAAGATAAGCCCAAGGTTATACAAAAGGCCCCTCAATTGAACATTTGTATTTGTGATTATTTACCAATAGTTTGATTAGTATCAGGATCTCTAAAATGACTAAATCTTCCCTTGTAGTTGAATAAATAGGTGCGCACTGGCACATGCTTCGATACCATCTGTAGGAAACGAAAATATTCGAAGCATATCAGACCATCACTATAGAGTTCACCGAAAGCTGTCAAGGATTTAGGGAATTCGAGGCTCTTATCTTTGAAATAGAAAGATCGCAAGGCCTGACTGATGTTACGTGATTTAGGGCTATCGCGTTCATACAAAAAATAAATTGGACTATATTTAGCAAAATCACGATTAAATCGTTCGCGTTGCGTTTCATTGCGCAGAGTATCTGAAGGGATGAACAATAAATATTATATTTCATAGGAAAATGTGGCAAATTTCATTTTATACTTACAATAAGCCATGTAATAGAACTCATATTGAGTTATACCCATTATGAGGGGAACCTTATAAATGTTACCGCTTAGCATAGTCTTATAGGGATCTTCAACAAGAAAATGTTCTTGGTCACTGTGATAGGTTTCTACTACTGGCATCCAGTTGAAAACAGGATTCCATTCGAAGTCAAACATGGCCTTTGTAGTGTTGACAAAATCCATCATTGTTTTCTAAATAGAATAGAATAGAATAGAATAGAATAGAATAGAATAGAATAGAATAGAATAGAATAGAATAGAATAGAATAGAATAGAATAGAATAGAATAGAATAGAATAGAATAGAATAGAATAGAATAGAATAGAATAGAATAGAATAGAATAGAATAGAATAGAATAGAATAGAATAGAATAGAATAGAATAGAATAGAATAGAATAGAATAGAATAGAATAGAATAGAATAGAATAGAATAGAATAGAATAGAATAGAATAGAATAGAATAGAATAGAATAGAATAGAATAGAATAGAATAGAATAGAATAGAATAGAATAGAATAGAATAGAATAGAATAGAATAGAATAGAATAGAATAGAATAGAATAGAATAGAATAGAATAGAATAGAATAGAATAGAATAGAATAGAATAGAATAGAATAGAATAGAATAGAATAGAATAGAATAGAATAGAATAGAATAGAATAGAATAGAATAGAATAGAATAGAATAGAATAGAATAGAATAGAATAGAATAGAATAGAATAGAATAGAATAGAATAGAATAGAATAGAATAGAATAGAATAGAATAGAATAGAATAGAATAGAATAGAATAGAATAGAATAGAATAGAATAGAATAGAATAGAATAGAATAGAATAGAATAGAATAGAATAGAATAGAATAGAATAGAATAGAATAGAATAGAATAGAATAGAATAGAATAGAATAGAATAGAATAGAATAGAATAGAATAGACAGACAGACAGATTTTCATAAGCGTTTCCTTTGGGTGAAATTTGCCTAAACTCAGTGTACTTACAAAAAGGATACGACTGTAGAACTATGTAGGTGAATTCGGTCATTTATATGACAGGTACCAGAAGTGGTGCGGGTTTCGGTTTTCTGAGGACCTTTCTACTAATACAAGATAATTAAATTAACAAAATTTGAATATCCTCCAGTGGTCCGTTGAGATATTATGGAAGAAATAATGATTTTCCAAAAATAGGTCATTTAGGTTGATTTCGGTTCTTTGTATGGGATAAGGGGCGTGGCAAAAGTTTCAGTTTTTCGAGGATTTGACTACTGCCTAGTCTGCAAAGTTCTCAGTACCCTAGTCTTTTCAATGAAGTTTTGGTCGACCTCATCTGCGCCGTCCATCGAGTTCATTGTTGAAGAATTTTCGAGCTGTTGCATTTTCGTCCATGCTCATTATAGTGCCACTCGTGTTTACTGCAGCTTTTCTCATTATCATCTCCATCACTATGTTGAAGAGATCACACGATAGGCCGTCGCCTTGTTTTAGGACTCGTTTGGTACAGAATGGCTTCGTAAGGTGCTTGCCAATCTTCACTGAAGACTTCGTGTCAGTCAGCGTCATTCCGCAAAGGCGTATCAGCTTCGCTGGAATACCAAACTCGGCCATGGCTTCGAGTAATTTCTGCAGTATCCGGCTGTGGGAAGACAGCTTTATAGTCGACGAAAAGATGGTACGTGTCGATCTGTTTCTTTTGGGTCGTTTCTAAGACTTGCGGAAGTGTGAATATGTGGTCAGTTGTTGATTAACCAGGTCTAAAGCCACACTGATAAGGCCCGATCACGTTGGATAAAAATGACTTTAGTTTTTCACATACCAGACGCGACAGGACCTTGTATGCGATGGGTAAGCCAAACCGTGCATAGGAGCTGGTGCTTGCTCGTTGTCAGCTCTTCGCCACCGGACTTGAAGAGCTCTGCCGGAAGTCCGTCGGCACCGGCTGCTATTGACTCGGCTCGATATTGCTCTTCTTACCTCGGCTTGACTTGGTGGTGGGCAACCTCAGTGGTGGGAAATCTAAGCCGTCGTCGACAATTCTAAACGTGTGCTGCCTTCTGAAACCAGCACTTGCTGAAAGTGTTCTTTCCTTACATGCAGCGCACCCTGCGTATCTGTAGCCAGATTTTTATCCTTGTCCTTACAACAGGGAAGCCCATTAACGTAGCCCTTGTACTTTATGGTAAAATTTTCGGGTCTCACCTCTATCCCTGTATCGCTCTATATCCTCGTTCTCCCGTAAAATAGCTGTCTCGCCTGTTTTACCGTCCCCTAGCAGCCCAGGTTACAATTGGCAGTAGCGTTGCCCTATAAGCAGCATCCTGTTCTTCAGACGCTATGCGACATTCTTCATCGTACCAGGATTCGTCTGAGAGCCGCTTTTCATATCCTAGCATGGTTGTTACGGCGGTTGCCATTTAATGCGCAATATGCTGCCACTGTGTATCGAGAAATTCAGAGGTAGGGGCGTTGTGCCGTAGTAGTATGGAGAACTGGCTGGAATAGGCACTTGCTATCTCTGGGGTATGCAGCTTTGCGGCTAACCAGAAAAAACGAGCCGTTGTCTGATGTGTCGGTTTACAGGATGAATTTACCGTTAGAAGTCTTTCAGAACAATTTTAATGTCGTGGCCAGGGCAGCGATAGTATGTTGCCTCTATGCGCTCGTAAAATGCATCTTTAATCTCATCGTATTTATCTTCCATCGGGGCATGAACACAAATCAGCGTGATGTAGAAATATTTCGCCTTGATGAGGGTTGTGTCAATTCGATCACTAACAGAATTGAACCGCGAGACAAGATGTCTGAGTCTCTGCCCAACTACAAATCCACATCGCGTGCATCCTTGTCCTGCTCATCTCATCTCTTGGATGGGGGTGATTTCAGCCTGTTATTTTTGAGATCATCCGCCGGTCAGATAGTGGCACATTCTCTGTAGAGAGTCTGGTCATTCCAGGTGCATTTCCTTAAATCATGGTCCTTATTACGTTTGCGGGGGTCGTCAACATTTGGAGGGCTTTCGTTTGTTACATTTTCTTTCTCGTGTTTTCATAGCCAGTAAAGGACCTGAAGGCGGGTGGCTAATCCAACCATAAGGGTTCGTCGCTTACTATTTGCCGCTTTTCATGATGTTACGAACAACGTTGCCCAGGTGCCACCACGAAAGAGGTTGTGAGTCGGCTAGAGATGCAAGTTTTACTTTACATCCCCAACGGTACCCAACTAAGGACACAGTTGTGTTTTGTTCGCCGGCAGCTTACAGAATTATAAGGACATTCCCATTCCATTTTTTTTATTTTGTCACACGAAGTAATGTTTCGAAAACCACAAACCTGATTTTAACAAAAATTTCTTATTTATCATTTACTCACCGTCTTTAAACATTTAATCATATCCTTGACGGGCTTCGCGGGACAATTCAGCAACTTGGCCTGTTTTGAAGCCAACTCTGTTTGATTGTTGCCATAGCGAAACTGAGCCAATGGTGAGGCACTGTGCATAATGCCACGATGGAATAAACCCTTGGACATGGGTGATAACATATGAAGACCAATGCTAACACTGCCAGCACTGTAACCCAATAGGGTAACCGATTTTGGATTGCCACCAAATTTTTCAATATTTTTCTGTATCCAACGCAAAGCAATCACTTGATCCTTGAGGCCCATATTACCGGGAGCATCTGGGCTGCCGGTGGCTAAGAAACCCAATGAACCCAAACGATAATTAACTGTCACCAGAACTACATCACGATCCATAAAATGTTGGGGTCCTGCATAAGGACTAAAAGCAGAGCCTGAATAAAATCCTCCAGGATGTAGATAAACAATTACAGGTTTTAAACCGCTTGTAACATTGACGACATCTTTGCTGTAGACGTTCAGACGCAAACAATCCTCCGAGAGTAATGTATAGTTGTCGATGACCTGTGGACAGACGGGCCCATCACGAGTGGCATCAAATACCTTTGGTAGCCATTCCTTTACAGGTTGAGGATTTTGAAATCTTAACTCTCCAATAGGTGGTTCAGCGTAACGTATGCCACGAAAGGACCAGAATTTTACACCAAATCTACTTTTCATCTGAAGGCCCTTAATTGCACCCAGAGAGGTGTCAACAACTAAGGTGTTTTCCACAGCGACGCATGTTTGTAAAAACAATGCAGCTAAGCTGACAAAAATGATTAACATTGCGATGAATCAATGCTCCGGTTTTAATTCACAAGATATTGATCGGTAAACAAGCTAATACTATCTAAGACTCATTGGCTTGTTTGTGAGACTTTTATACGTTGTACGTATCACATCGGTAATGTTATTGAATCTTAATATTCTATAGGTATGAATAAGTCATCCGAAACACTCAAGAAAATATGTTAGTAGATGATTGCAAATGTTTCAATTCATATAAAACTAAGATGCTACAACAACATTTTGGGTGGGTGGGCAACAATTCGAGAAGTCGATTGAGTAATCCAATCGGCATTTGTGTGATGTAAAAGCTTCTCACAAAGCTGACGTTGGGAAGACTGTTAACTGGTCTTAGGATAGCATATGTCAAATGTTATATTTTAAATATAGCCATGTCTAGCACTACACCTTGAACATTGTTACAGAATGCCCTACTCTGGTGGTGTTACCTGACTGGCTAAAAATCCCTCTAGTTTTTTTTTTAAAAAAGTTTAGACGAAAGTTGTTCGGAAGGTTTATGGAAGGACACCTTGCCATTGGTTTGGTATTGTTGCAAGCCTTGCTTGGGTGTACTCTAGTTGATTGAGTGGCACGAAGTTGTTGCGAATTTAAAGTGCTAAAAGAGCAACCACCAATACATTACTTTCTATGACCATGTGCACAAACATTTTTTCTTGAGTGCATCTGGTGGGATCTTCTTATACTCTCTCTCTCTTAATTTTTTAATGCAACGAATCGCATTAACTGGATTAGGTTTGAAGTGCAAACTGTTTTTGCTTGAAACCCATCCATCGTTGAATCTTATTCACTCTCACTACACAGTGCACAGTGGGAACAAAAACACAACTTTTCTGGCACTCTATATCAAAAATCGAATAACGCAGTTTGTTTTATAAAAATGTTGAAATATGAAATGTGTTCTTATGTTTTTTTTTTTGGGAAAGTTTTCCTGCTATTAAAACAAAAACTAATTCTTGAAAATTTTCCGAACAGGAAGAATTTTATACAAATGTATTTGAAAAACCATTGTGTGATTTTTGGGCGGTTGGCATTGGGATGGAAATCTGGTAACAGATACGCAGAGTGTGTATGGAGAACACTTCCACTTCCAGCAACTGCTGGTTCCAGAAGGCAGCGCACGTGAAGGTATCACGCCAATTGTCGATGACGGTTTAGGTTGCCCACCATCAAGTCAAGCCGAGGTAAGAAGAGCAATATCGCGGCTAAAAATAAAAAAACAGCCGGTGGTTAGGAGCTGATAACGAGCATGCACCAGCTCCTACGCATGGTTTGGCTTAAAGAGTGCATGTCCGACGATTAGAATCTAAGCGTATTATGTCCCGTGCTGAAAAAAAATGATCAAAGTTAGTGTTTCAACTACCGCGGGATCAGCCTTTTACCCATCTCATATAAGGTCCTGTCGAGTGTGCTATGTGAACTACTGAAGCCTAAAGGCCTTATCAGTGTGGCTTTAGACCTGGTAAATCAACAACTTAATCAACAACCAGATATTCACACTTCCGCAAATTCACGAAAAGACTCAAGAGAAACAGATCGACACGTACCATCTTCTCGTCGACTATAAAGCTGCCTTCGACAGCCCAATACTTCAGAAATTACTCGAGTTAAAAAATGCATCTGTTGAAAATATAATCAAGGTCATTTGTTCGGATAGCTGGACTTGAGAAGAGCAGTTAAGAAACTCCGAAAAGTTGTCATGACACCTGTTGAGTTGGTCATTTTCGGATGTAAGTAGATGGCCCACTTTATCCCGTATTGGACGTGTACGATTTATGTTCTTGCCCGCTAGTTTGGAAGTAATGTCGTAGAGGTCTCTGAGGTTATGTTCCCTAGCGGCGTCTTCAACTTGGTTTGCGGGAGCTGAGGGACAATTTAATTTGTCCGTGAGGCAAGAGTGTTTGACCGCTGTGCAGAAAGCTCTATATTCTGAGTCAAGATGAGTCCTTGCGTGACGTGTGCGGGCTCTATCTCCGGAAATTTTCGTTGATTTGCGCTGTTCGATGAGGTTTAGTGATGTTTCACTAATCCAGGCCGACCTCGCTTTGGGCATTGGTTTAAGGTACATGTTGCATGCCTTAGTGAATTTGTCCTTTATTGTGTACCAAATCTCGTTAACATCAGAGCTGAGGTTCGGGGTAGAATGAACGTTCTCTCTCAGGTGGGACACAAAACTTGTAAAGGGCGTTTGTGTTCTTAAATGCATCGGCATTAAATCGGGCCTTAGTCTTGGCTTGGCTTGGCGAGGAAATGGTCGTACGCGATATCTGCGCTCCGAACTGTTCGGACATCAAGAAGGTTCTTCTCCACTTCATGCTAATACAAAAATGGTCGATCTGATTTTCAGTTATCTTATTCGGTAAACGCCAGGTCACTTGGTGACATCTTTTATCTTTTATGGGGGAATACGGATCCACCGACCACAAGGTTGTTGTTGCACAGCTCAATTAAAAGATCGCCATTGAGATATTGAAGTTAAATTTTTAAAATTTGTTGTCTGTAACCTTTACAAAATAATTTTGGTAATTTATTTTTCCATCCTACCATACCGTAGAGTAGCATGCAACGCAAATAAACCATCTTTATAAATAAATATTTCATTAAGTGTTATCAATGAAAGGTCGGCTCAAGTAACACCTGATGTCTTTCTGCTGCGATTGCCTTTTACTTTCAGTTCCAAGAATAGGTGGGAATAATTTTATGACAGAAAATAAATCTATCTATATATATACAATTGTTGATTCGGGGAAAAAAGCCCAAAAAGGAATAACACTGGTACCATCACCCAGACCAAATGCCTAAAGCTTCTTCGTCCTATTTGGCAGCAGCAAGATAAATTTATCTATCAGTAGCCACACATAGAAACGAATTCCAAGCGCTTCAGTCTTTTGCGCTTCGTAGATAGTTCGTCACACCAAGTTCCACCCCAAGTTCAATTTTATTGCCGAAGACTTTTTGAGCTGGAGTAGTTTCATCAATTCGTAAATGTTCCAGACAGCGCATTTGGACTCGCTTGATTACGTCGATGTCGTTATACAGCTGCTACAGCTCATTGTTCATACGACGACGGTACTCGCCGTTAACGACGATGGGGATATCAAACTCAGCCATAGCTTCTTACTGTTTCTGCTGTATCGGACTGTCGCATGCAGCTTTGTAATCGATAAACATATGATAGGTGTCGATCTGCATTTCTTGGGTCTTTTCCAAATTTGTTTTAGTGTGAATATTTGGTTGATCGTAGATTTACCTGGTTCTTTAATATGGGCCTTAGACTTTCACATAACAAGATGGGTAAAAGGCTGATCCCTCGATTGTTGGTTTTAAGCATAGAACACTCAGCTTCCAATCATTAGGTATGCATTCCATTAGTTAGCCAAATCGAGTTTGTAAGCTGGTACAGATCATCGCCTTACCTTAACTGACACTGCTATGTAATCCTATAGGTTTATACACCGCACGTAAAAAAAGCGCTACGATCTTCTCTGATAGTCACACCAAGTTCTGCAAAGTTCTCAGTAACCTGGTCCTTTCAACAGAGTTTTGGTCGCCCTCTTTTGCGCCGGCCATCGAGTTTATTGTCAAAGACTTTTCGATTTGCAAAGTGTGGATATCTGATCAGTTGTTGATTACCCAGGTCTAAAGCCACACTGATAAGCCCGATCATGTAGGATAACACTGGCTATACCCTTTCACTTAGCACACTCGACAGGACCTTATATGCGATGGGTAAAGGCTGATCCCGCGGTAATTGGAGCATGCATATGGATCACCTTTTCAGCACAGAACATAATACACTTAGATTCCAATCATCGGGCATGCTCCTGTTAAGCCAAACCGTGCGTAGGAGCTGGTGCATGCTCATTGTCAGCTCCTCGTCACTGGACTTAAAGAGCTCGGCCGGAAATGACTTGGTGGTGGCAATCTAAGCCGCCGTCGACAATTGGCGTGATACCTTTGCGTGTGCTGCCTTCTGGAACCAGCAGGTGCTGGAAGTGTTCTCTTTATATTTGTATCACACTCTCAGTATCTTTAACCAGATTTCCAACCTTGTCCTTACAGGAGGGGAGCCCATTTCCGTAGCCTTTTGCTTTAACTTTGTGGTAAAATGTTCGGGCCTCACCTCTATCCCTGTATCGCTCTATATCCTCGTTCCTCCATCTGAAGTTTTTTTTCGCTTAAATTGCTGTTTTGCCTCTTTTACTGTCTTCTTGTGCCGTTCTTCATAGTACCAGGATCAATCGCCACTGGCCTTAAAAAGTTTTGCCGGCAATCCTCCGTGGGAGACATTATACTTCACCGTCGATGTTTGGCGTGATTTTCTCACTTATACTGCCTTCAGGAACGAGTAGAGTACCAAACTGTTCCCTTCATATTTACAGAACACTCTGCGAGTCCGTGATCAGTTTCAATTTCAGTCCTTACAGCTGGGGATCCCTGTACCTAAACCTTTGCTGTTTACCTTTCGGGTTTCACCTCAATCCCTGTAGTTTTCGATATAGTAGCTCTCTCTGTCGTTGTCAAACAAAAGAGCCTAAAACGTGATACGATACTTACTAACTTCAAATCGATAATAAATTATTATTGCTTGTAACTTGACAAAACGAATGATGCAGAACTTCTTCTTTTTTAGGCTACTTTTACGTGCAGTTCTCAGAAATGAGTTCCAAAATCATGTGTAGTACTGTGTAGATTACCCTAAACAAAGAATCTTCTCCAGCATTATCTTATATCTTATCAATTTTATTTAAGTTTCTTCTTTTTTTTATCACAATTACGTCAATACTTAACAACAACAAAATAGTCAACAATAGTACACTAGATAAATAAGTCACTTCACCTCTGGTCGCAATTATTTGCAATCCGTTTTTGTATTCTCACACGTATCATCATAATCATCGACCAGTAGATGTTGAATAGAGTCCGTAAACTGGGTCAAGGAACAAGGTGCATCACAATTAGGTATGCTCAGCTCTTTAGGTATCTTATCATCGCTATTATAAAAAAAAACAATCTATAATATTTGAAGAAAAAACAAAAACATCAATAAAACATATTTTACATAAACAAATTCTTTAACTCACCTTAACCTCAAAATCATCTTTGAACAGTGAACTGTGATGTAGCTCAAACACCAAAGCTGAGGCATAATCTGGTATTTTGGCCGTTTGATCGAGTATATTTAGGGAATTCATAACATTTACGAGTGTTACATCATGACCGGCATACAGAAATATTTTACGATCCGGATTAAGATTACGCTTGCGTTTATTTAACATCTTTGAGTGTATTTCGGAAAGAAATGTTCCACCTTTTACTTTTTTCATAAGATTCGTTTCCGTAAACAGTGTATAGCTGCGTTCGGCCAAAGATTGTAAACGTTCTGGGTATATGTTTTCGGCCCAATCGGGTAATGTTAAACCCGCTTCACTTTCAATTTTCAAAATGTTATACAGCAGTTCGACAGCCAATACATTGGTGATATTTTTTCCAGTGTGTTTTGAGAGTAAACGATATAGTTCATAGTTGTCATCGTCTATTTTCCTGACGTCCGGTGGTGGAGATTTGTAGAGTTTTTCCAGTATTGTATCGTATTTGGCACAGGGTTTCTTTTGGGCCAGTAGCTGTCGGAAAGAGTTTGGGAGACAAGTTTTAATTGGGTGTATAGGTGAAGAGGTAATGTTTTCTCACCGTGTCTTCATTGCGGGGCAACGAATTTACTGCCACAGGTTGCCACTCGATGGGTAGTGGATTGTTGTGTTCCAATGGCGGCATAAATCCTGCCAACACGCTGTTAGCACTCATAAGACATCGTTCTGCTGCTGAGCTTAGCACGCGTACCTGCTGTTGTGTGTAAACACCATTGGGCGGTAACAGACGGTAGTAGCGCATGCGCAAATTCTTTCCTAAGTTGTAGGCCTGAAGACTGCCTTTCTAGAGAAAAATTTATATAATAATTTTGGAAAATTTTTTAAAATAATTACAACTTTTTATAGTTTTTATTCTTTTAACATTAAAATCTCCCAGAAACCCAAATTTTAGTAAATTTCTATAACTGTGTATATTTTATTACTACCTATGTTCTAACTAACCTGTGTTAGTGCTCCCAAACCTCCAGGCCATTCATGGGTAGCATGTGGATCATTGGGATACAGCTCACTTGGATTTTTCTCACCATGCCTGAAAAGCTTAAAATAGTACAAACAATTATTCAAAAATAAATAAAAAATAAAAATATAATTGATTTGTAGTAAGATATTTATTTTAAAAAAATACGCTGGTTATCAAAACATAAGTTTTTTTTTTGGTTTTCTGACGGAAAGTCATAATGAGAAAAGGAACCTGTTCAGCCTGTTCTGGCGAAAAAAAACGTCTGTGGAAGAAAAGAAAGAGCCAGGATATTGAAAACCACAGGGATAGAGGTGAAGCCCGAAAGTTATACCAAAAAGTAAAAAGCAAAGGTTTTGGAGCAGGGATCCCCACCTGTAAGGACTTAGATGGAAATCTGGTCACAGACGCGCAGAGTGCGCTGCAGGTATGTAGGGAACACTTTCGTACTCTGCTTGTTCCCAACGGCAGCGCATAAGTGATGAAATCACGCCAATCATAGACGACGTAGTAGATTGTCCACCACAAAAGTCGCCAAAACGACTTAGCATGGCAATTGCACGGCTTAAAAAACAATAAAGCTGCGGGAGACGATGGACTGCCGAAAGAGCTTTTTAAGGAGTAGGCGATAAGGTGCATACACTAGCTCATAAACACGATTTGGCTTAAGGAATCTGAGCGTTCTATGTCCTGTGCATAAGGTAGGTCATACAAGTGTGTGCACCATCTATCACGGGATCGGCGGTTTATCCATCGCATGCAAGGGACCGGCCGTGGCATAGTGGTAAGAACACGCGACTACCATGCGGGAGATCACAGGTTCAACTCCTGGCTCCAGTCATCTTAAAAAAAATGAAAAATTTTCTTTCATTGTCGGCTCTTCTCGAATTTTGTTGACAGCAACTTGGCAGTATTAAGTGTCGAGTCAATCGGCATGTCTAGTAAGAGCTTCTCAAACAATGACGTTCGCATTCGTCGATAAACAAGTAGGTGCCGTTAGTTGTGAATCTAAAAATAGAAAGCGTGTTAATTCACAACAACACGAGAAGCTATCCCATACCTCATTCAGATTATGTCCATCATTAAGAACCTCATTAAACCTTATCAGAGTGACCTTAGACCTGTTGCATCGACGAGACCAGATATTCACACTAAGACAAATCCTTGAGAATACTCAAGAAATGCAGATCACTCCTACCGTCTGTTTATCGATTACAAAGCTGAATTCGACAGTTCGATACGACAGAAATAACGACCTTGAGGTCTTCAGTGAAAATAGCCAATAATTAAACAGAGCGATAGTTTGCCATGCGATATCTTTAGCAACGTAATGGGTGTGAACATGCGAATGGCTGTAATAAATACGATTGGTAACATCTTTAATAAAAATTACAAGGATGTTACTGCAACCTTTTCAAGCATTGAGAAGCAGTCGGCAGAAGTGGGTCTGGTGATGTAGGAAGACAAAACCATGTTATTTGTTTCTACCAACAAAGAGCCTATTCGTTTGACAACTATAACTTTGAAGTGCTAGATGATTTTGTGTATCTGCTCCGTCGTAAAACAAAAATAATAATGTCCTGTTCCCCCGCAGGGAGTCTTCTCAGGAGGCCCTTTGGGAGGTATCGCCCCTACGTACCTGATCAATGGGTACGCAGGGGCGAACGTAACCACTTACCTCCGACCAGGGAGTAAAACTGCTGCTAAAGGAGGCTAGGTTTACCCAGAGATGTTATAGACACCCGTTTCCCTTGATACGATCACTGTCGCATTTCTCATGTGCATCAAGAATCCTTTTGGTTAAACAAAAATGAAGGATATTAGATAGCTTCGAATCTATAACAAGGGATATAATACCCCAGCCTTAGAATTCGATCAGATATCTGACAAAAAGTCTGCACATCGGCATCTGTCCGAATGTTGTATTGGTGGTTGACAAGAATTCGGACCGATATGTTTTGGAAAATTCGGAAACTTGTACGGACTATTCGGTCAGATTTTGTGCATATTTAACGGACAAAATTCTGGAGTGTGCAGAAAAACTCGGACTTATTTCTGAAAGCATTTATGATGAAATCGTTTGTTTTCGGCAACTTTTCTGAAGAAATTTAAGATGATGTCCGACACGACGGAACTTTTGGTTTGCTGGGACTGCAGAAAAATAGGGTCATTGTAACGCTTTGCTGTCTTTGTAATGCCTTGGCCAGATTTTCGGACCTAGTACTGTAATAAGCTCGTTAAATGCTCGGAGGGATAGTAATTTACTGCAGATGATATGTATGTTAGAAATGTTCCGAGAAGTAGGGTCCAATAACATTGCTGAAGTTAATGGGAAACTTTGTTCCTAACTGGAATATGGCAACATTGTGAATTAGTACTCTCTCGAATATTGGATACAGAGCTATTGCTTAGACGGGATACAAATTCGTGATGCCGTGTGTATCTGCTATCAGGACAATAGTTCCGTTGGTGTTACATGTGCCTTAAAAAACCTTTTATTATTCCAAAGCTAGGACATGAATGCGGTTTTTAACACGGGTTACATAGTATGTTTAGGTGGGGTGGAGCCCACCATCTTGTTAGACCTTCAAAGTGATACAAGATGTAAAACATACACAGGATTTTGTCTTGTTCTACTGCGTAGAATCTTGGGTAATGACACAAGTGGTTCAATCTATTTTGGGAGTCTTCGAGGGAAAAATTAATCGTAAAATATTTGGACCCATCACGTTAACGGCAAGTACCGTTGTCGTATAACGACATCGACGTATTCAAACGCGTCCAAATAGACCGAATGCGCTGGCTGGGACATGTTGTATTATTATTACTAATTCCATTGGTTCCTACAAGGAATATAGGGCCTCAACAAAAGTTTTCAAATCGTTTCTATTTGATGCTAGATTTTTGATTTAATTCCAGCTTTTGCCTTCTCACGATGCCTTTATGTCTAACTGTCTTCGCCAAGTGTGTGCAGGTCGTCCTCTTCTTCTGGTACCTTGCGGGTTCCAGTCAATGGCATTGCCATTTCCTTCTCAATAATTCCGACCGTATTTGGCTTTGACAAGTGTGTGCCCAAAGGAATGTGTTCGTTATTCTGTTGGGTCAGAAAATTCTTAATATTTTCCCAAAGCATTTGTGAGTGAAAACTTGCTGCTTGTTTACGTCTTGAGCAGCCGTATTCCACGTTTCGCAACCATAGAGAAGAACTGACTTCACGCAAGAGTTGAATATCGTTACTTTAGTGCGGATGGAGATTGATGGTGTTTTATACACTCTGTTGAGTTGCCCGAAAGCTTGCCGAGCTCTCTTGGTGCGATTTGAGATATCGTTAGAAGAGCCTCTAGTCGATGTCAAAATACTACTAAAGTAGCAAAAGTGGTGCACGTCTTGCAGTTGGATATTTTGGATAGAAAATGGCCGGTGGTGTTGTTGGGTTTATTGCGTAACCTTCGTCTTATTAATATTTATTCTAAGGACGGCCTTTGCAGTTTCTATCTCCACCACTTTTAAGCTTTCCTCCATGTGGGAGTGACTGTGTGTTAAAAGGCATATGTCATCCACGTAATCGACGGCAAGACGGCCACCTAGTTCCCATGTTATGACTCTGTTGCTGGGCATTGCATTTTTCATAACAGCATCCAACACAACGTTCAAGAGTAACGGCGATAAAATGCATCCTTGTCGTACATCAGCTTTAATGGAGACCTTATCGCTTATAGATTTCTGGTGAAGCATGCGTTTATATATAACTCTTGGATATTCGCTATTATTTTCCCCGGTACGCCTTAAGAAGTGAGTGCTTTCCAGATCGTGCTATGGACAAGTGTGTAGAAAGCTTTTTCGAAGTCGATAACGACTAGATATAGTGGAGATCTCCATTCTACTGATCGCTCGATTATAATTGTACTTGTTGTACTAATGGATAAAAATGACGCAGCTCGAAGTCTTCGTAAATAAAATAGAGACGTAACTAGTAACTTTGTTGAAAGTTTTTTATAAGGAAAACATTACAAAACATCAATGTTGCAATGTTTTTAATTTGCACTTTCAAACGTTTGCTAACACAAAATATTAACAAGTAATAAAATATTAAAAGAATCAAACTAAAGTCAGATAGATACCTGTGTGTATTAACAAAAAAACACAAATTATTCTTATTATGTTAATAAGAATCGTAAAATTAACACTCATTTAATTAGTTTACATGTTCAACTGAAAGGTATCTTCGTAAGACCGCTCTATAAATTGTACGATAACAGTACATACAAAACAATACACGTTTCTCACACTATTATCTCTAACACTTAAGGGGATAGCTGATAAGTATTTGTTTAGTGCTTTGATATTTCTCAATAATGAAACTGTCGCTCTCACTCTTGATCTCTCTTAATAACTGAGAGCCCCAGTTCGTAGCTCCCACATGTATGAGTATTTCAAATTCATATCGATGTCCACCATAGATCACAGATGTCATCGTCATCAAATCGCTACGTCATCGATTAAAACACTATTTGCAATAGAGCTGGGGAGGCTAGGCTGGATCAGTAGTATTCGTAGTCGTCGTAGTAAATCGTAGGGGGGCTTGATTGCTTGTCTCATACTTACTATAGATATCATGCGTAGATTTCGTAGACCACGCTCGTCATTGTTATCGCCAAAAACAAAGTAAGCCATCATGACGGCGCATAGAGCGCCGCCTAATATCATGACAGATATTTTGGTGCCACGCCTCGATTTGCAATCGATTTGTACCATTTTTGATTGATTTTACGCGAATTTCACTTAGATTTTTAGAAATTTCGGTTATGTTTTATTTTATGTTTCACTTGATATTTTACGTATTCTTCATGTCTTACATTAATTGTTGTTAATTTTTTCTTTTTATATTTATCTTAATTCTATAAATAACGTGTGTTTTTTTTTCAAAATTCTCAATGAAATCTTTTTGTTGATCCGTTGTAGACGCCGCCACTTTTCATCTTCATCCACGCCAGACCCGAATGTGTGTTAAACTAAATGAGAAAAGGCGAAACCCATTGAAATGCGCTTTTGCAGATTTGTTGTCGGTTTGTTGAGACTTTAGAGCAGCAGCAGCGGCGCGAACGTTGTATCTCTTAAAACAAAACGCACAGATACGAGTGACGAGTGTTTTGTTTTTTTGATATGGACTGTCATTAATTGTGTTGTGGCATGTGAGGGCAAACAAAGTGGGACTGAGTGCTGCTGGCTGTTGTCGTCACCCTACGGTGGGTATTGAAAACAAAGTGAGTAATTAGTATATTTATATTTTTTTGTCGTTTTTGCAATTGTTAGTGTATAAGTTTTTATTATGGGCTAAAATGTTTCTTAAGGAAATTGAGCATAGTTGTCCACCAATTTTTGAAGAATTTTTTGTTAATACAAAAAAATATATAAATTAAAATCAGGAATGTCTGTTGATAAGCGCATTTCTTGAGAACCCGTTGATTTTTTTTTAAATATTTGTATAAGTTCGAATAATAAACTTTTAGAAAGAGAAACATTTTCCACGCCCACTTTTCTCAATATATCTGTAAGTATATAAAAAAAATTAAATTTCTTTATCGATTTCGCTCTATAATTTATAATAATATCCATAGACTATACATGTTTTAAATTTGTAATCCGATTAGTGGGCGTGGCAAAACATTTTTTAGAGCTAAAGAGATACAATTTGAAACAAAGATAATACTCGATTCTTCCATTTAAATTTGCAGACGAAATTTTAATTTTTTATTAATAGGCGAAACTGTAAATAAATCTTAGAGAGATAACAATTAATATTCTGACCTTGCGGAATTTGGAGGGGGTTTTGTAAGGACCCGGGCGGGTCACAGGTTGCGGATAGTGAACGTCCTTTAGATATAAAGGTCCTCTGAGTATAAGCAACCCCAGACAAACAGCAAGTGTGGCACTCTGTGCTTCACTAACAGGGCGAGTCTATGCCGTCCTTTAAAAAAGCATCCAACCTGAGCCCTTAAATCCACTGCAGCGACGGTTTACCAGGTTAGGTGCGGCAGAGAGCGAGTCTCAGGCGGCTCGCTATATAAACTTTTAATCAAATAGTTGGGATGGCAACTATAAAATGGCCGCCCCAGTATCACCTTTGGATACAGTATACCGATCATCTATTTATCTGTATTCAAATCGATTAATGAAGCTAATACAAGAGAAATGAACAAAACTCCCCAAAATACGATGACGACTTTTGGCTTACGTATCCGGACAAGAATATGTCAGTGTAATGTGAGGACTCTTAGAGAAATATCAAAACTAGCCCAATTATAAGCACAAATGAAAATGTTTAAAGTCTCAATCCTTGAAATAAGTGAAATGAGATGGTGTGGAAATGGAGAAATTACATCGGAAAACGGAATTGTTGTCTTGCATAGTGGATAAAATAGAAGATGCGAAAGTAGTGTAGGCTTTGTAATAAGCAAGAAAATAAAGGAAAGCCTAAACTCATGGAACCCTGTATTTGATAGTATTATTACTAACAGATTCTACAGCAGAGTTGGACTTTTCTTTTCAATTGTACAAAGTTATGCACCGTCGGAATATTCTGATGACAGCGATAAGGAAGAATTTTACAGTCAACTTACTGCCACAATTCAAAAAATAGCTAAAAGGGACATACTAATCATGACTAGAGACTTACGGCCATATTCATAAAAAATTTCTAAAGTAGATATGAAGCGTTCTCTAGCTAAAGTATACTTTTGCTCTAAAAAACCTTTAATAAGAAATTGTATTCATAAACGTTTGTTATCAGTCCTTTAGCATAATGAGTTCCGGTGGTAACGCCGACTGTTGTTGGTCGTTAAAGATGTATAAAAAAGCTTTTTAATCGGATACAAAAGCTTTATAATCGGATACCAAACATGTATTTGCACTTATAATAACTATGAACATTATTGTAGCGATTCTCAAGACGATAAGAAAGACGTTAAAGTAAAAATTGTATTAAATAAGTGTACGTTCTTTTTCTAATGTTGAAATAATAATCACGAATATTATTTCATTATTTACAAATTATTTTTGAAGAATTTTGGAGAAATATTTTTCAAAATGGTATTCATGAATGAAAAGTGTCTATTTAGATACTTTTCTATGT
Organism: Muscina levida; assembly: GCA_964034835.1. Lineage (NCBI taxonomy): Eukaryota > Metazoa > Arthropoda > Insecta > Diptera > Muscidae > Muscina > Muscina levida. Next base: position 130,700,348 of record OZ035880.1, on the reverse strand, counting down.
GCGCAATGATGAAAAAGACAATTTCCTACACAATGAATACATGCAACAACTCTTTCCAAAAGGAAAAATGCCGAAAAACTCATAATAAAAATTTCAAATTCGTGAATATACAATAAATTGTACAAACGTCAAGTTATAGCACGCTTAAAGTGGAGACAACCCTACTTTAACTTATTGAAGATGTGAATCGTTTATGAATATTGTTTTCTCGAAATCTGCCTAAAAATGGTTTATAAACCTCTTATAAGTTTTTATGAATAAGGCCGTTAAACGCTAAAATAGGTAGCATCAACTTAGGCCTAACCCAAATAATGGGCAAAGAAGGAATAGGAAGCAGGTACAACAACGGAGAGCGATTGAATTGAATTTTGCCAAATTAGGCGGCTTTATGTTCTCACACAAGAATATTTTAAAATATACGTGGACATCAAACCAAACGAACAAACCCAGAATCAAATAGACCACATCTGCATAAGCCGTACATGGAGAGGGTCATTAACTGGTGTGCGCTCTAAAAGAGGAAAACTGAAAATCCCAGTCTCAACCAAGAATGTCAGCTCATAGCGTAATAACAGGGCAGAACGCGAACCGAAATCACGCAATTAAGGATTCAAATGGCAATCTTTTGACCAATCCTACGAACCAGACCAGGAGGTGGAAATAACATTTCTCAGAAATAAGCAACGTGTGCACTGTAACACATGACGAGTCCTTGTACTCACTTTCCCAGGTTTTTCCCACCACCGATATATCATCGGAAACACCCACCATAACAAAGGATTCAAACGGCATTCTTTTGAACAATTCTACAGACCAGACCAGGAGGTGGAAAGAACATTTCTCAGAAATAAGCAACGTGTGCACTGTAACACAAGACGAGTCCTTGGATTCATTTCGCCAGGTTTTTCCTACCACCGATATATCATCGAAAACACCCACCATATTGCAAGGCTTGAGCGCAATAAAGAACCCGGTCAGGATGGAATTCCCCTAGAGCTTCTCTAAACAGATTCAGCAGACATTATCCACCCCTATATATGCGAAGCTTGGTTAGATTAACGGTTCGAGACAACGTGGACCAAAGGAGCGATAATAAAAATGCTACCGAAAAAGACTGATCTAACAGACTGCAACAACTTTCTCAACACAAACTTCAAAGATGTAACAACCATAATAAACAATATTATATGGTTAAGGATATGGGGTAGGTTTGTTTGAGAAAAATTTTAATATGGAAATACTAGTGGGGTTCGGTCATACATTTTACATCTTTGGAACCCACCATGTCAGCGGCAGGAGTTGATTTCAAAAAAAAAATTTCATCCCAGTCCACCCTCCCCAGTTTTTGGGTCATGTATTTTTTTTCCCAACCACACAAATTTAGGCGGTAAACCGTATCCAAATCTTGTTACTACGGATCTTCATACAACATTATCGCACCCCTAATATGAAATACGAAAGGTTCACTAAAACTATAAAAAACATACGGCCTTATTCATAAAAACTTATAAGAGATTTATAAACCATTTTTAAGCAATTTTCGAGAAAACAATATTCATAAACGATTCACATCTTCAATAAGTTAAAGTAGGGTTGTCTCTACTTTAAGCATGCTATAACTTGACGTTTGTACAATTTATTACATATTTATGAATTTGAGATCTTTATTTTGAGTTTTTCGGCATTTTTCCTGTTGAAAAGAGTTGTTGCATGTATTTATTGTGTCGGAAATTTTCTTCTTAATCGTTGCGCACATAGAAAAGTATCTAAGTAGACACTTTTCATTCATGAATACCATTTTGAAAAATATTTCTCCAAAATTCTTCAAAAATAATTTGTAAATAATGAAATAATATTCGTGATGTATAAACAATCAAAACAAGGAAACAATGTAATCGGTATCCGATAATAATTTCAAAATGAGGAAATGAAAATACAATTTTTATACCATCACCCTTGAGATGAGGGTATATATCATTTGATACGACCCAAAAGTGTAACACATAGAAGGAGTCACTTCAGACCCTAGGTTTCTTAGAACCAAATTCGATTCATTACTTTTTAAGTCATTTGAGCCATGTCCGTCCGTCTGTCTGTCTGTCTGTCTGTCTGGTGGCTGTCCGATTGGTTCGCACGATATCTTTCGAAAGACGCAACCAAATGTCTTAAAATTTTGCACGAGTTAATATTTCCCCAAAACTACTTACGGTATTGCAAATGGGCTACATGGTTCCGCCCCTTCTGGTACCTCCCATACAAATACATCATTCCGCCCACTTTAGAAATCGAATAATAATATCAATACACCCAAAGGGATCGTACCCAAATTCTGTACGTAGTAAAGCTATTACAGGATAAAGTTTTGGAAAAAAAATTGGAAGTCTAGCCACGCCCCTTCTGGTACCTCCCATACAAATTTACCACTCCACCCACTTTAGAAATCGAGTAATAATATCAATATAATAGCAAATTTTTTTATTTTACTGAGGGTGATGGTATATGTAATTCGGGTCGCCCGACTGAAACTTGCTTACTGGTTTAATATAATTTTTACTTTATCGTCTTTCTTATCATCATGAGAATCGTAGTCAATGAAAAATTGAGCTACAATAATGTTCATAGTTATTATAAGTGCAAATACATATTTGGTATCCGATTATAAAGCTTTGTATCCGATTATAAAGCTGTTTTTTTACATCAGTAACGACCAATAGCAGTCGGCGTTGCCACCTGAACACATAAAGCTAAAGTGCTGATAAAAAACGTTTATGAATACAATTTTTTATTAAAGGTTTTTTAGAGCTAAAGAATACTTTAGCTAGAGAACGCTGCATACCTACTTTAGAAATTTTTTATGAATATGGGCGATAGTTTTTTAGGACATATTTGAAACTCTATTTAAGGTTAAATTGAAAAGATCACCGGGTCATAAAAACAAATTTGAGCTAGTGCAGTTCTGTTCTCTCGGAATTTTACTAAACTCACCTAAGGCTTTCATTTCGTAAAGAAATGATTCCGCACGCAAAAAATTGTTGCACTGTGTAATTCTTAAAATTATTAAGCTTTCTTCTGCGTAGTGTGTTGTTCAATTCGTTTACTGCGCATCACAACTATCTCGACGGCCGGGTCTTGTTTATGCTTTCATTATTGTTCTCTTCTATACATTTAACATTTAATTTCAATGTTTATGGCTGAGTGTAAATTACGTCAAATACTCTGAAAAAGATACGAAGGCAAGAATGTGTAAACAATTACAAATCATCGATAATCCAATTAGCATTTTAAAAATGAGCGAGCGAGCGTAAAATATTACCACTAGTCGAATGATAAGAAAACATGCAAGATATGTATGTGAAGAGAGAGAGACACAGAGAGCAATTGCTACTAAACATATACAGTAGAGGGCCGTTAAATTATAAACAATAGGAAATATAAAAGGTAACTGCCGTTAAAAAAAATACAAATCGGTGGAATGAAATCTATTAATTTTATCAGCCAAACTCGAAAAATAAAAAAAAAACAACACTGATCAACTCTAATGCTTACCCTTATTACGATCGTTTACTTAACACTGAAACACATTTAAGTAGACGAGTAAGACCCCAAGTATCTTAAAACGATATTAATTTCTGGATTTTTTGAGGCGTCTGGCTGGTGGGGAGGATTACTTTACGGACCCCCCAAAATGTTGACGACCACCGCAAACTAATTAAGGTCCACGATTTGAGGATATGCACCTGGAATGTTAGAACACTGTATAGACCAGGTGCCTCTATGCAATTGGCGGAAGTCCTCGAAGAATACAATACTGACATATCCGCTTTACAGGAAATCGGTGGTCGGAAAACGGGTGCTCGCACATAAAGACGTGCCACATTTAATACAGTGGCCATGCGGACAAGCACGAGTTTGGATGTGGATTTCTAGTTGGCAAGAGACTGCGACACCTAGTCTCAAGTTTTAAGTCAAGTTTTCCACATAACACTTATACGTGCCCATGCTCCGATAGAAGAGACAAGCGATGAGGACAAAGACTAGTTGTCCGATATATTTATAAGGCAACATGGTTACCTCCAGATCAATTGAAATAGATTGATAACGTAGTAGTCAATGGAAGGCACGCATAAAGTGTTCTGGACGTACGAGTGATCAGGGGTGCGAGCATTGACACTACCTTACCGCAGTTAAGGTACGCACAAGGCTAAGCATGGCAAAAACGTACGTAACCAGACACATCGATAGCTAGACATCGGTAAACTGCGGACCACAGAGGTAGCAGATGCCTACTCCAACCACCTAACTTTAATGCTACGGAATGCTCCAAACCCTGATAATATTACCTCGCAGTGACAACATATAGCCGACTCCATAGAACGGACTACGAGAAGCGAACTTGGGTACTCAAAGCCATCTCAAGATGATGCCTTGTACGATGATGAATGTCGCAATGTCACGAGAGAGACGGATTCTGCATACAGGGCGAAACTGCAGCCAATGGCAACGCGAACTGTTCGTGAACGGCACAGGGAGAAGAAACGAGAGGCAACTTTTCGTTTTAGATGGAAAAAGAAGGAGCTGAAGAAAAGACAGGATGAGTTTCTCCGAAATAGAAGGGAAGCCCGAAAATTTTACCAGAGAGTTAATGAAAGAATGTGTGGAACAAGGACAGCGATGGCCAGCTAGTGACGGACCCGGATAACGTTCTGAGTATATGGAGAGATCTTTTCAGAAATTTACTAAATACGGACTCCAGTCCAGAAGACCCCGCTCCAATCCATGACGATAGTATTTACTGTCCAATACCTTGGAAAACACCAAATCTTCGGTTAAGGTTGGCAAGGATCACTCTGAACCATTCAACACGGAAAGAGGTCTCAGGCAGGGTGATAGCCTGTCTTGTACAGTATTTAATATAGTTTTTGAGAAGGTGATGAGAAAGGCTGGTGTCAACATGTCTGGCACCATATTCGACAAGAGCCAAATGCAACTAACCTATGCCGATTATATAGACATCATTGGCCGAAATCTGCGGGATGTTACTGCAGTTTTATCATCACTGCAAAAGGAGTCAGCAAAAATGGGTTTAGCGGTCAACGAGGACAAAACAAAAATAATGATTTCTACGAACAAAGTGTCCTCTCGATGGGGACGCACCGTGAAAGTTGACAATTATTGCTGGTAGACAATTTTTCTTCCTCTAAAAACCTTACTCGGATTGATACGAATATTTAAAAAATATTAGTCAAATAATAAAAATAATTAGTCAAATCAGTCCACTCATTTTTAAGAGATGCGCTTACCGACGGACATCATTTGATTTGTAATTATATTGAAGATTTTCTATAATCTTTTTCATAATTGACTTCATAAATCCCGGACTTATGTAGCAAAATGTTATTTTCTTTAAAAGAAAAAAAAAATCATTTACTGTTTGAATCCTATATTTCATTATGATACAAAATATATATAACTCCGACGATCGTTAGCAGGAGATTTATTTATTTCTACGTCTAGATGGTTTCTTCCTCTTTTTCTTTTGTGGCTTAGTTTCTTCCGTCGCATCAACTGGCTCTTCAACTAGATAACCCTCTTTAGATCGATAGGTGTTTGGGCTACTTAGACTTTGGCCATTTTGTCCCAATTCCAATGATTCTTGATAGTCTTCTTCATGTTCATGTTCATGGGAATCTTCTTCAAATCTTTCACGTTTCCGCAGACTTTCAGGAGGATCATAATAATCTTCTTCATCTATGTGAGGCATTAAAGGTATTTCAAAGTCATGATGATGCTGTAAACAGGAACAGCCGTTATAACTGCTCTCATAACTTGGTATATGAGTAACCATCGTAGAAATAGTATGAAATGGTTGCTCAACATCACTCCGATAATATGTCCTTCCATAGGTATCGACAACGTAAGTGGCAGTCGTGCAGCAAAGGGGGGCGGACCAAGCCAAGGCATTGCAGTAAGGGATCATTAAGTTTTGTGAATGCTCAACTTGAGGGGTGCTATAACAGCCGGGTGGTAAGTAGTCTCTAGCATATTCTTCTGATTCGGGCTGGCAGACATATTCAGTTTCCAATAGGGCTACAGCCGAAACGCGTTTGCGTGACATGGCAATTTGTGATACCTCGTAGTACTCCTGCTATGTAATCAAGCTTTATGTATTCAACAGTTCCAATGGTTGTTCTATCGGTTCCAATTGATTAGCGATATTAATGCAAATACGCAAATAAAAAATATGAACTTCCAATTGACGCATCAAATAAAAATTCAAATAAATCTCCAAGATCATCAAGGGTTGCTTCGGCGCGTTGAGGACGAACGTATTATACTATATAAAAAATATATAATATCTACTTAAAAGTTTTTAAAAGTAGACAAATATAATATTCTGCTTGTAGGTAAAACAAATAAAAATAAACTTTTTAATTTATCGGCTTCAAATTTTGATATAAAACAAACGGCCACAATGCGAGTTTGTAAATGGAAATTTGAGTAGTTTTTTTTGAGTTTGTTTTTGTAGATATTTTAGGGTGTTTCCAAATGAGAATCGAATTTGTAAGCAACGACTTTCAAGTATTTTTTTTTAATTTTTTTTTTTTTGATAATGAATATAAGTAATCTATCTATAGGTAAGAATCTCGGGCAAAGAATTAGGACACGGGCAGGCGTAAAAAACTTCGGGACCAAGAGCAGATGTTAAATAAACGAAATTAAAACGAAATATTAGGCGTCGCTGTTTTTTCGATAACTGTCTAACTATCGAACAATATATAGAAATTTCACGATTTTAAAAAAAAATAATTTTAGAAAATAATTTTATTTGTCCTTTAAAAATCTCCCGTTTTTCTATTTTTATATGATGTAGCGACGAAGACAAAAACTTTTTTTTTTAAAAAATTGCGCAATTTTTTGTAAAAAAAATTTATCTTATAAAATGATTTATTTTTATTATAAATCTCTCCATTTTTATATTCTATTTCTATTCCATTTCTTGTGAATATATACACTATGCGTTTTGTAGTTGGTAACTGACGTCGGGTCTCCAGGCCCCCATATTATATAGTAAAAGAGGCCTAAATAGTAGTAGGATGAATACCTTTCATTTGAGTACCCACACTTGGGCATTTCCAAGTATACCTAGATTTACCGGTTTTTTTTTGTACCCTGGGGGTCACATAGGTCAGTCCAAAGGCTAACTTGCGATTTCTCGCATTCTTTGTTTTTTCTTCCTTAATTTCGTCCTGAAATTCAGCCGATTCTCGTGTCACAGACTATAGGACTCAAACAAATATGTCTTACTCATTCCAGGGGACCTGTGGGACCTTGAAATACACCGTTCGATTCGCCTAGAAAATATTTTTCATTTGAGTACCGGCGCATATGTGGTCATCATTGAACCCAAGAGGCTCCATTTTTATCCCCAACAGGGCCCATGGTCCCCGGCGCCATACTTACTTACTTAAGTGGCCCATTAATGTCCTCGTTGACCGCTTAACTCATATTTTCTGACTCCTTTTCCAGTGATGTGAAAACTGCAGTAACATCCCGCAGATGTCAGCCAATGATGTCTATATCATCGGCATAGGCTAGTGGCATGTGGCTCTTGTGGATTTGTTTTTAGTTTTAGTTTTTAGTTTTAGTTTTTTTTTACAATTTTCTTTAGACGTTCACACAATATGCTCGAAAGGACCTTGTATGCAATTGGTCATAGGCTTATTCCACGGTAGTTCTTACGCTCACTACGATCTCCTTTCTTGTATATGAGACATAACAGTCTGAGACTCTAATCCCCGGGCATGCTCTCCTCTAACCAGATGTTCTTTATGAGCTGATGCATGCTCCTATTCAGCTTCTCCCCGCCTGCCTTAAATTATTTAGTAGGAAGAGCATCGGCTCCAGCTGTTTTGTTGTTTATAAGGAGGAATATTGCCACACGTATCTCGCTCTGGCTCAGAAGTGGACCCTTAATGCTATCGTCATGGATTGGTGCGGGGTCTTCTGGAGTGTTGTCCGTAATCAGTAGATTGCTAAAATGGTATCTCCATATCTTCAGAACGTTATCCAGGTCCGTCACTAGCTGGCCATCGCTGTCCTTGCAGGACAGCTTGCACGTTCCACGCATTCTCGCCTTAACACTCTATTAGAATTTTCGGACTTCCCCTATACTTCAGAGCAACTTTGTGCACTCATCCTGTCCCTTCTTCAGCTCTTACTTTTTCCGTCTAAAGGGGACGAGTTGCCTCTTCACCTTGTGCCGTTCACGAACAGCTCGCATTGCCATTGGCTGCAGGATGACCTGTATTCAGCATCCGTCTCTCTCGTGGCATTGCGATATTCATCATTGTATTAGACATTATCTTCAAACGGCTTTGAGTACCCAAGTACGCTTCTCGCAGTCCGTTCTATGGAGTCGGCTATATATTGCCACTGCAAGGTAATATTATCAAATGTTGGAGCATTCTATAGCAGTTGAGTTAGATGGTTGGAGTAGACTCCCGCTACCTCTGTGGTTTACCGTTGTCCAGCTTTTGTTGTGCCTGGTTACGTGAGTTTTTTGTCATGCTTAGCCTTGTGCGTAGCTTTGTAAGTAACTGCGGCAAGGTAGTGATCAGAGTCAACGTTTGCACAGTGTAATGATTCAACAGCAATGCCGTGTATAGTAAATAGATTATTGACGGTATATTTGCAAACCTTCTATAGATTTTCATTTAGTCTAGCAATTTTCTTAGTTTCACTATAAAAAATGTCTCGATTTTTTTATTTTTTTTTTTTATTTCTTGTTTAGTTTTTTTTTTAAATTAAAATTTTTCGATATTCATATTCCATATATACATAAATTTTTTTAGCGTTTCTAACCTAATAAGCGTACCTTCTACTTTCTATATTTATATTGTCTAAAGAAAAATAAGCGTACTTCCTACATATATATTCTAACGAAAAAATAAGGTTATTCTCAATCTTTGGCAGTCTAGATATAGTTCTTATTGAATACTTATACGTCGTCTTACGCTACGCCCTTAACATACGCTGCCGCTGATCGCCTGGCGCCAATTGCTCTTCCGAATTATTGGTCTGATCTTTAAATCCCTGTTGCGAGCGGCGGCATCTCTTGTGGGCGACATAACAAAGCCACACGGAAATTGGCAATATAGCCAATCCAACTGGCATTAAAAATAGCAACCAAAATTCTTTAGGATCAGAATGCGTTAAATCATCCGTTTCCATGTCATAATCTGACCAATAATCCGGCAACTCCTCTTCGATGGCATAAACCTGCAGATAAGCTTCTCTTATACTATGACCTCGCACACTAATGGCTACGCACGCATAGAAGCCTTCGTCGTGGGAGCGCACTTCGTTCATTATGAGTTTACTTAAATATACATCTCTGCCGATGGATTTCTCATAGGGCGTGGTCAATAGTTCGTAGGCGCGCCCATTGTAATAGACTATGGAATGTAGATTATCATAATCGCCAGACTTGAGTGAGGGAAGGCGACGAAACCACTTAATTGTGGGATATTCCTCACTGAATACCCGACACTGGAAGACAGCTTGAGTTCCCAAACTGACGGATTTGTTAAGGGGGAAGGCATCGAGAAATTCGGGAATTTTTTGTGAGGTATCTATGAAAAAAGAAATAAAAACAGGAAAAAGTGAGGTTCAGCAGAAATATTAGTTTTCACAAAAATAGGTCATTTTGTATAGGAGGTACTAGAACGTGTAGACCAATATATCCCATATTAATTCCTAAGGGGGAAAGGGGAATATTCTAATTTTAGTCTTTCTGATTGTAATTCATTTGGGAATAACCATAAACTCTCTTTGGAGGTTATCAAGCAGCTCACAACGTTCGAGAGATCAAGTAGCAAATGTGAGAAGGCGCAATGTTGAGTAACCTAAACGACATGCTACCACCGATGTGTCTTAGGAAGTAGGTAACAGAAATAACTGAAGCACAGCACAGAGGCTGTCTTAGTGGCTTTGGCAGCCCCAGGAAACTAGTATCGGACACGGTGGCCTCTATAAACAAAACAATTATTATGATGAGACAAAGAAAAGAAAAAACAAGAGTCCTCCAAATGTTGACAAGCCCTGCAAACGTGTTAAGGACCATGATTTAAGTAAGGATATGCACCTGGCATGTCCGAACTCTATACAGAGATGGTGCCTCGACAAATGCAAGACTGATATCACCGCCATACAGGAAATGAGATGGACGGGACGGGGATGTCATGTAAAAAGACACGAATTTGGATGTGGTTTCATAGTCGGCAAGAGACTTGGACACCTGGTCTCACGGTTTAACCCTGTTAGTGACCGAATAGCCACTATTGGCATCAGGGCGAAATATTTTTACATTACGCTGATCTGTGAAGACAAAGATGAGGACATAAAAGATACATTCTATGAGAGCCTGGAGCAGATATATGACCGCTGCCCTGCACATGACATTAAAACTGTTCTGGGAGATTTAAATGTTAAAATGGGAAGGAAGATGTCGGATAATTCAGTCTACACAACATCCTGCATACAGATATCCACAAGGCAACCTGATCAAAAGACAAGAAAACAGATTGATCACGTGATAATCGATGGAAGGCATGTCTCAAGCGTTATGGACGTACGTGTGATGCGCGGTGCAAATATTGACTCGGATCACCACCTTGTTGCAGCCAAGGTACGCGTTCTTTTAAGCAGTGCTGAAAACGCAAAGGAAGCAGATATCACAAAGCTGCATACCACCGAGATAGCCAATGCCTAATTCAACCAACTCTCTCAATTACTTCAAACAATTTCCCTACTTCTGATGTTCCCGACACACTTAAAACTTAATTTCTCTGACACCCCATGAATGATGTATGGGATGCTTTTCGCGTTGTTGTGAATTAACACGCGAAGTTGCTGTCAACAACTTAGAGGGGGCCGAAAAAATGTAGTTGACTGGAGCCGAGAATCAAACCACGGATCTCGCGCATGGTAGTCGCGTGTTCTAACTACTATGCCACGGCCGGATCCCGACTCACAGTAGCGGGATATTGCGAATTCTATGACCAACGCCGCAACGACCGTACTGGGTTATGAAAACCCACGCTTAGACAAGCCCTGTACGATGATTAATATTTGTCTGAAGAGAAGGACGCTGCAAGCAAAGCAAAACTGCAGTCAACGACAATGCGTGCGGTGACGTAGCGTTATAATGAGAAGAGGAGGGTGTTGACACGTCTCTTCTGGAGGAAAAAGCGCCTGTGGAAGAAAAGAGAGTGCCAGGATATCGAAAACTACAGGTATAGAGGTGAAGCCCGAAAGTTCCGTCAAAAGGTAAAAAGCAAAGGTTTTTGAACAGGGTCACGGACACTCAGAGTGTGCTGCAAATATAAAGGGGACACTTTCGAGTTCTACTCGTTCCCGAAGGCAACATAAGGCCGAAGGCAACGTAAGGCCGAAGGCAGCATTCTAGCGAACCTGATTGGACCTTATCAGTGCGGCTTTAGACTTTGGGAAATCCACGACCGACCAGATATTCACACTACGACAAATCCTGGAAAAGACCCAGGAAATGCAGATCGACACCTACAACCTGTTCATCGGTCACAAAGCTGCATTCGACAGTACGATACGATAGATGCTATGACTGAATTTGGTATCTCCGCGAAGCTAATACTTCTTTGCGGAATGACCCTGACTGACACGAAGTCTTCTGTAAAAAAAAAATTGGCAAAAAATCTGACTAAATCATTTGCTACCAAGCTAGGCTTTAGACAACGCGATAGTCTGTCTTGCGATCTCTTTAACAGCGTAATGGAGATAATCATGCGAAAGGCTGCAGTAAACTGGAATCGTACCATTTTCAACAAGTCACATCCTGCTCGCGTATGCCGATGATATAGATATCATTGGCCTTGGATTGCGGGATGTTACTGCGGCCTTTTCGAGCATTGAAAAGCAGTCGGCGGAAGTGGATCTGGTGATAAATGAGGACCAAGTAGTTTGTTTCAACGAACAAAGAGTTCACTCGTCTGGGAAACTGCGTGAACGTTGACAATTAAATCTCTGAAGTGGTAGATGACTTTGTTTACCTCGGCTTCGCCATAAACAAAAATAATAATGTCGGCCTGGAAATCAAGAGACGAGTATTGATCGCAAACCGCTGCTACTATGCGCTAAGCAAGCTATTTAATGACAAAGCGCTCTCTAGAAGAACAAAGATCCAACTATACCAGATTCTGATCCTACCTGCCTTACTCTACAGCACAGAATCCTGGGTAATGACGCAGGTGGATCAATCTATTCTAGAAGTATTCGAGAAAAATATTTGGACCCATCATTGTTAACGGCGAGCATCGTTGTTGTATGAACCACGAGCTGTACAACGACTTCGACATAGCCAAGCGCGTTAAAATTGACCGAATGCGTTGGTTTGGACACGTTATAAGAATTGTTAAAAATGTTCCAACTCGAAAGGTATTCGTCAATAAATTTGATGGGAGGCGCGGAAGGGGGCAACCAAAACTTCGTTGGATGTACCAGGTAAAAGAACTGTTATCTAAGCTTGGTGTGACGAACTATCTATGGAGTGCAAAAGACCGAAGCTCTTGGAATACTTTTCTAAGTGCGGTTACTGATAGATAAATTGTTGTTGTTGCTGCCATTATTATAATAAGATGAAGAAATATCAGAATAAAGTTTTGGAGAATAAATTGGAAGTCCAGCCACGGCCCTTCTGGTACCTCCCATATCCATTTGTTACCGCCATCTTTAGAAATCGAATAATATTATTAATACACCCAACGCCATTGTGTCCAAATTCTGTATTTAGTAAACTAAAGCAAGGTAAAGTTTTGACGAAAAAATCTGGAAGTCTAGCAACGCCCCTTCTGGTACCTCCAATACAAATCGAGTAAAAATATCAATACAACCAACGCTATCGTGCCCAAATTCTACTTTTTGTTAAATTATAGCAGGATAAAGTTTTGGAGAAAAAAATTGGAAGTCTAGCCACGCCCCTTCTGGTACCTTCCATACAGATGTACCTCTCCGCCTACTTTAGAAGTATTACTGAAGATTAGGGTATATGTGAGTCGGATTTCCCGACTAAAACTTTCTTACTGGTTTACTACTTACTCTTTATATCTAATTGAAATGTTCGCACCAGTCTTATATCCAAACTAGTTGCCACATTTGGCACTACGGTGCATTTGTAAAGCCCTGAGTATTTCTCCGTTACATTTTTCAATTGCAAATCTCGTTGACAAAAGTTGTCCTCACAGGGCAATTGGGTCCACTCTTCACCATCGTTGTTATTGTTGTTGTCATGGCAATTAATTGAACCACCAGAACTTTCACCGCATTGCTAAAAATTTAAATAAATAAAAAAAATATAAGATAATTGAATTAATCTATAAATTTAGAGCCTTTATTACCTTGAAATACCAATAGTATTTGATATCATCTGATTTCTGTTCATTTATTACTCCCCTGAGGCTGCATTGCAAAGTTATGTTGTAACCCGTGCCTTGCTGGATAAGTTCAGTATTCTCTGTAATATTAAATAGTTACATTACTATAAACGTTGTCGATAAATTAACAAATATAACAAAACAAGTGTACCATAATTTATAAGTGACATTGTGTATACAAACTGAAGTCTTACCCGAATAATCGACAAACAATCCATTTGCATTGTCCGCCAATAGCAATATGACAGCAATTACAATTTGTACAATCTGTAATGTCACTCTATGCGGATTTTGCACAATTTCGCTGATCATCTTCAACGTTGTACGAGTACCAGAGGAGACTCACTCACCAATAACCATTATCACATGCCAACTGCCACTTGTCACCTATTACTGATTCGGTTAACTCGAGACTCTGTGGAATAACAGAGAAGGCACAACAATGTAAATTTATTATAACACTTTTTTAATACAATTTATTTAGTATTTCTACTCTTTGCTTAGTTCAGTTTTCAATTGACATTTGAATCATTTGCATATACAATATTTGCAATTGCTTGCCGGGCGGTTACCACAGGATGACCGCGCTCCCTCTCCCTTTTTCTCTCTCTCTCTCTCTCTCTGTGGTCAAATGCTGAATATGCAAAATACATAAATGGGTGAAATAGAAGCTGTATATGGCACATACATATATATATATATATATAAATATAGTTATTATAAGTGTCCATGTGGTTAAGTCTAGCAGGGAACAGCGATTTTACGTTATATATGAGAAGCCAACTTTGGAACTGCTACACTGTGGGGCAAAATGAGTCAAGAAATTAAGATTTGCGAGACAACACAAAATTCGACCATATTTTTTAGAAAAAATATGTTTTTTGCTTAACAAAATATATTTGCTAAAATATATAACTAAAATCATATAACCAGCCTTATTCTACATCTATGCCATTATGACAAAAGTTGTTATGTCCCAATTTTCAAAATTGTACAGAAAGCCAATTCAAAGTTGAGATATCACATAAAGACTTATGGGCCTATCAGCTAATATAGAAATTTAATAGACATTCACTTATTTCAGACATATGTGTAATCCTTTGTCAACTTGTTTGTAAAAAGCTCAAAGGACATATCAAGTAAAAAAAGCTATTTTTCAAAAAACAGATTTCTCAACTTTTGCCGGGAAAAGAGTTCCCTGGGAATTCGTATTTCCCGGGATTAAAATGCTCATATTTTAAGCAGTTTGGAAAGGGAATAGCAGGGAAAAGAATATCCATGTATACGAAGTCAACTGATTTGCTTCGGCTATTTGGATTTTACTCAAAATTTGCAAAAAAAAAAATATAAAAATATGTAGAAGATTAAAAAGAAACGACTGTAGTTATTGCGTTTTAGTACTAAAACCTAACTGTTTGGTACAATAAAAGTACTTTTTGACGCATTAAAAGTAAAAAAAAAGTTTCTGGTACATTAAAGTTATTTCAAGTACTATAAAAGTACTTTTTGGTACAATATAAATAATTTTTGATATAATTCATTGTACTTTCTTGCAAAAAAAAGGACTTTCTGGTACAATAAAAGTACTTTTTGGTACAATAAAATTACTTTCTGGTACACTTTAGGTACGTTTTCATTCAATAAAAGTACTACACTGAAAGTACTTTTGGTACAATTAATTGCACTTTTGGAATTAATTTTTCCCGAGTAAAATATTCATATTTTAAGCAGTAGGGAAAGGGAATAGCAGATTTTCTTCGGCTGTACGGATTTTACTTAAATATCCAACAAAAATTTAAAAAAATATCAAAAATAGTTTGGTACAATAAATGTACTTTTTGGTGCAATAAAAGTACTTTGTGGTACATCAAAAGTACTTTCAGTTGTAATATAATTAATTTTTGGTTCAATAAAAGTACTTTTGGTGCAATAAATTGTTTTTTTTTTTGGCACAATAAAAGTACTTTCCGATAGAATAAAGTAATTTAAAAAAATATCAAAAATAGTTTGGTACAATAAATGTACTTTTTGGTGCAATAAAAGTACTTTGTGGTACATCAAAAGTACTTTCAGTTGTAATATAATAAATTTTTGGTTCAATAAAAGTACTTTTGGTACAATAAATTGTTTTTTTTTTTTGGCACAATAAAAGTACTTTCCGATCGAATAAAGTAATTTCTGGTAAAAAAAATGAAAAAATTATTTTTGGTACAATTAAGAACAACTTTTTGGGTACACTAAGTGCATTTTGTTTTTTGGCATAATAAAAGTACCTTTAAGCTCAATAAAAGTATTTTCTGTTACTCTTAAAGCACTTTTTGCCACAATGAAAGTACTTTCCGGTACAATTTATGTACGTACTGGTACAATAAAAGTACTTTCGGTACAGTTTATATACGTATTGGCAAAATAAATGTATATTTTGGTACAATAAAAGTAGTTTTGGTACAATCAAGTAATTTTTGGTACTTTAAATGTACATTTTGTACTATGAAAGTACTTTTTGGTACAAACAAATTTACTTTTTAGTACAACGAATTCAAAATATTGATGCTTAACATTTTCGGCTGATATCTACTTCATATGTCCATGTTTGACATAATGGTAGATATATATACAGCTGATGATGTACCGTAGAGCATCAGTTCGTCACAAAGGGGTCTGAAGATTAACTTGCCATGGAGTTCGAAACGCGTCATCCTAGTGCGTGACACTGAATTTTACCATTAATATCAAACAATAAAACACTTTTCTGATCGTTTAAATTTAGATGTATCATTTGATACACTAACACAAAATTGATTAAAAGAACTTCCTGTTGCAATATAATTACTTTTCGGTACAAAAGATCTTTTGATCAGTATAATGTTCAAATTTTAATAACTTTGGGTACAACTTATTGATATAAAATACAACTTTTCGATACACAAAAACTGTTTTTTGACATAATAAAAGTACTTTTGGTACAACTAAGTATTTTATGGGTACTGTTGAAGTACTTTTTAGTAAAATACATGAACTTCTTGGTATAATAAAAGTACTTTTTCGTACAAAAAATATACTTCTTGATACAAAATATTAATAATTTCTGGATCTTTAAAAATAGTTTTTGTTACTACGAAAGTACTTAATGGTATAAAAAAATTACTTTTTAGTACAACAAAAGTACTTTATATTGCAATATAATTACTTTTTGGTAAAATGAAAGCACTTTGATAGAATAAAATGTTCTTAACATAAAAATACATTTTGTCGCATAAAACCACTTTTTGATACAATGTATTGTACTCTTTGGTATTATAAAAGTTTTTTTTAAGTACAATAAAATTCGTTACAGTAAATTGTACTATTTGGCGTAAAAAAAAATATTTTTTGGTGCAATAAAAGAAATTGTTGATTCAATAAATTTTACTTTTTTATACAATAAAAGTATTTTTTGGTACAATAAATTGTACTTTTTAATACAATAAAAGACATTGTTGGTACAATAAATGTATTTTTTGTTACAATTAAAGTACTTTTTGGTAGAATAGAAGTACTGTTTGGTGCCATAAATTGTTCTTTTAAGAAAAATAAAATTACTTTTTAGTACAATAAATTAAGAAAAGTATTTTGTGGTACAATATAAGTACTTTTTGATGAATAAAATTGTTTTTTTTTTACAATAAAATTAAAATCAAAAAAATACTTTTTGCAATAAAAAATTTACTTTTTGGTACAATAAAAATTGTATGAACTTCTTGGTCCAATAAATTACTTTATGGCAAAAAGTATAATTTGATGCAATAACAGTATTTTTTGATAAAATAAATTGTAATTTAATTGCGGTAAAAAGTACAATATACTGTTTTTAAAATTACTTTTTGGCACAATGAACATAATTTTTTCCCACAATAAGAGTACTTTTTTGATACAATAAATTGTACTATTTGGTGCAATAAAAATAATTTTTGGCATCATTAAATTAATTAATTACAATACGTTCTGGAACAATTAAAGAACATTTTGGTACAACAAATTGTACTTTTCTTACAATAAATGTTATTTTTGTATAATAATTGTACTTGTTGGTACAAATTTTTTTTCACAATAGGTGTACTTTTTTGCCACAAAAAATTTTACTATTTGATACAATAAAAATGATTTTGGGGATCATTAAAGAAATTTCATTACAATACTTTTGGAATAATTTAAGAACTTTTTGGTACAACAAATTGTACTTTTCGTATAATAAATGTACTATATAAAAGTATTTTTCGGTTGAACTAAAGTTCTATGTATTACATTAAAAGTACTTTTTGGTACATAACGTATTTTTTGATGCAACGAAAGTACTTTTTGGTACAATGAAAGTACTTTTTGATACAACGAAAGTACTTTTTGGTCCAATTAAAATACTTTTAGGTACAATAAATTTTACCTTTTGGAACAATAAAGTACAACATGTCTAATATATGTTTGTATTTTGTATTTACAGGTAATCCCTAAGTCTGCGACCTTCACCACAACCTCTTGAACTCTACTATGGACAAATTTTGAGCTACAGAGATAAAATTTGGTAAGTGTATTTTGCGGCATCAATAATAAGATTTGCACAAAAAGTGGCAGTGACCAATCAACAGAGACGGCCACCTTCCCTATAACCGACATTAGGAAAACATTATGAAATGATTAATATAAGAGCTACACAGATATTATCTCGTCGTCCGGATATTAATGTGCCCCATACGCCATTTTGACTATATTGAGCTAAAAATGCTTTGTCGTGTTATTGATACCTTATTTTTGAAATCTGCAATCCATTTATGGCTATCTCATTCAGAAATTGAGATATTTCGTGCCCACTTCGCTCTATTTCTTTTTGTTCTATAGGCCTTTCAAATTTTAACTTTGATTTACTCAGAATATGTTTTTGGCACATATAGCACATGAATCCCCGGACGACGATCTGGTAAAACTCTATTCAAGTTTTTTGAGGGACGCAATTTTGATATCGTCTACTGATAACAAACAGTTAAAGAAACTATTTTGTTTTGGTGTTGTTATCAATTGAATACATATGATTGAAAATTTGCGTATTTTTATAAAATAGTGGCTAAAAACTTAAAAAATAGTTTTAAAACATCCCCAAAATGTTTGCAATTTCAAGGCAAAAACAGACATATGTGTCTGGGAAAGGTCTGAGATTCTTTTTTTCACCTTCAAAAGAATTGACTGGATCATAAGCTTACAAGTGAGAAAGTAACGAAAATATCTGTTTTTAACCGTGAGTGTTAAGGAACTTTAGTATACAGAGTCATGTTATAATCTACCAGTCCTACAACCTGCACTGGGTCTCTCTCAATTCTGATTGACTGTAGTAAGGTGTAGTTAATCCTTTAAGCATTTTAAATGTTCACTGGCTATAGACAAAACTACAATATGCCCAAGACTACGTAACAAGCTAGGTAGTTAAGGACTTCTGCTGAAGAAACGAGTTAAAAGGCGTTTGGATCTGGCCAACGATTTCATCTCCAGGCGATAGGGACTGATTGCCCATTTTCACGGACTTCAAACATCAGAGTTGAACACAATCTAGAAACTGGACTCGTTGGTCAGATATAACCAAGAATAAAAAGGATTTTAAAATCAGCAATTCCTGCTAATCCGAAGCACGAACCGGAACGACAATATGTTGGAAGTTTGACCAACTTTGAGAACTTTCTAAATCATGGGTGTTTCACAGATATTTCTCATTAGAATCGGTTGTGGATAGATAAAAGTTTTCCCAGGAAAATTTCATTTATTACTATTGTACAGAACGAAGAACCGATCTGTCTAGGAAAAAATAAACTATTTCGAACTGGAGATCGGATCGAACACAAAAGTTTAACCATTAGGGTTGTGTATAAACGAAGAACCAAACTTGCCGGCCTGTTCTTACCAAGAATTACTTGGACTTGTTCCTTAATGAACCAAGAAATGTTCTCAGATATGTTTTTAGGTTAACAAAGATCTCTTTAAGTGGTAAAGGAAGAAAAAAGGTTTTAGATATAACATATTTCGGATTGTCAAACGGAGTTGAGGAACCGAACACGTTGCTTAAATAGATCAGTTATTTCAATATCCAAAATTCGGGCCAGCTTAGAGGATGCTTGGACTTAATCCAGACGACAGAAGATAAGATATTAAAGGGATCAAATGAATGCATGAACATATTTTGAACCAAAGATCGATTCGGACCAACATTTTTTCTGCAGACTATTAAGATTAGCCACACGGACACAAGTTTAAACATTAGGGATGTGCATAAATGTAGAGCCGAACTTGCCGGCCAGTTCTTACCAAGAATCACATGGACCAGTTCCTTAATGAACCAAGAAATATCTTCAGATGTGTTATAACATCTACAAAGATATCTTTAAGCGGTAGAGGAAGGAAATAGATTCTTGATATGACATATTTGGGATTGTCGTGCGGAGTTGAGAAACCGGATACGGATATTTTCAATATCCAAAATATCCAAAATCCGATCCAGCATAGAGGATGTTTGGACTAAAACAACAATTATATGTCCATACGACAGAGAATAGAATATTAAAGGGATCAAATGAATGCATGAACATTTTTTAACCAAAGATCGAATCGGACCCAAAATTTTCCCAGCAGACTGTTAAGATTAGGTACACGGACATAAGTTTAATCAATGTGCATAAACGTAGAGCCGAACTTACCGGCTAGTTCTTACCAAGAATCACATGGAGCAGTTCCTTAATGAACCAAAAAATATCTTCAGATGTGTCTTTAAGCGGTAGAGGAAGGAAATAGATTCATGATATGACATATTTGGGATTGTCGTGCGGAGTTGAGAAACCGCATACGGATATTTTCAATATCCAAAATACCCAAAATCCGATCCAGCTTAGAGAATGTTTGGACTAAACCAACAATTGTATGTCCATACGACAGAGAATATAATATTAAAGGGATCAAATGAATGCATGAAAATATTTTGAACCAAACATCGATTCGGACCCAACATTTTTCCTGCAGACTGATAAGATTAGGCACACGGTCATAAGTTTAACCATTAAGTTTAACCATTTAACAACCTCGTACACGTCCACCGAGCACAGACATTGACAGTAGATTCCCTAACATCATTTATAAGCACGTTTCTTGATAACAAAAACCATTTATATGCATTGATTGACAAATTCGTGCATATTATTCAGAAAAAGATTTCAATCACTACTGATTTAATTCAATTCCAGGGCCATCCATGGAATGTTATAATTTTCTGTGTGTGCCACTAATTGAACATAAAGTTCTGTCTTGACGTTTTAACCCTGAGGCAATTTTAATTAAATATTACCACAGAATGCAAAATAAATTAAAACAGTATTCGCATAATTTTTTTTCTCCCACTTTTTCTTGTTATCGAAAATAAACTATTCCAGCAGCAGTTGCCGCAAGTAAATAACGCAAAGATAAGAAAATTTACTGTCTGACTGACTGACTGGCTGGCTGACTTGGCGTGAGGTATAGCTTTGATTGAGTGTGGCATAGCGTTGGCTGGCAGCCGTTAAATGTTTTATATCCCCTAACAAGTTCGTACCATTTGATAGATTTTCGATGTAATAAATTCGCATTTATACGATTATAATTTGTAGCACTCTCGATCGGATTATATAAAATAATGTTGCGTATATTCCAAACAACATTGGGTAAATCACTTGTTGTGTTGATTTTGTTTCACTTATTCACTTTTATTGATGTGATGAGGTTCATTTGAGTTCGCGCGAAATTTAAAAATTTTTATTTCTTTCTTCGTTGTTTTTTTTCACAAAAATTATTAATTAATTATAAGTTATTATTATTTATTATAAAAAAAATCTTGTTTTTTGTTTTCTTTGCTGTAATATTTTTATTGTAAACACGATTTTTTACAAGTAACAAATTGTTCTCGCGACGTCATGTCAGTCGGGCGATATATCAGCGTATGTTGGTTGTTTAATCGTTTCGATGTTATGTTGTTACAAGCGTCCTACACGCCGATCTGTCGCGCCTTGTCGTTGTTCAACAAGTGTTTAGCCCGGGGGCAAGAAAACGATACATTGCTTTGTTTACCCCTATTACTAAAGTGGCAAGCACATTTGTACGGGCGTCAACCGTTCTATTGGCTTTGTGTGTTCAGCAAATACTGCCTGAGTAAATAGAATCGGATCGATCCAACACCTCGAACCAAATGAGTGGCCCCGACAACAGCAACAGCAACAACCAATGACGGCAGCAGTGTGGGGGTATGTTCTGCTCGTTGGTAGTTATATGAATGTCTTTTCATCGCGACATATCAAAGTGCAAATATACGGTAGTCGATGTTGATAAATACGTAATAAATGCGATGGTGGTCACAAATGCGGAATAGCCCATGACAACAGTAATCGGTATTGATCGAATATGTAAGGCTGTACCTTATATAGAAGGAAGGAGAGCAAAAAAACGGACGATGGTAGAATATAGAAATCTATTGGAGGTATGAACAACTATTGCCTTGGTACGTGACTAAGTTTAACTATGAGGGATTTGCATTAACATGGCGTATGTTTACATGGAATATTACTTACGATAATCATACGCCACCATATAACAATATAACCAAAGAGTCTAAAACGTGACAAATTCCCCTATACGATACTTACTAACTTCAAATCGATATAAAATTATTATGGCATGTAGCATGATAAAACGAATGATGCAGAACTTCTGCTTTTTTGGGCTATTTTTACGTGCAGTTATCAGAAATGAGTCCCAAAATCATGTGTTGTACTTTGTTAGTTTTGTATCGATTTGTAGAAGATAAGTTGACGGTACCAAATGGGACAGTTTCTTCAGTATCGGTGATAGATGATCGAACAGTATTAGGAACTAAGATTAAATGACTTTAAACATCAGTATTGAACACAATCGAGAAATCAGAACCATACGCTATATAAAACCAGGAAAAGATATGGATTGATTTTTTCGAAATCGGAAGAATTTTCAAATTAATCCGAACTACGAAAATGATGCGCGGTGTAAATATTGACTCGGATCACAACGTAGTTGCAGCCAAGGTACGCACACGATTAAGTAGTACTAAAAACAATCGTAACCATACGCAAAGAAAGCTAGACATCACAAATCTGCATACCACCGAGATAGTCAATGCCTACTCCAACCAACTCTCTCAATTACTTCAAACAAACCTCCCCTAGTTCTGATGTTCCCGACACACAGTGGCAGCATATTGCGAATTCTATGACCACTGCCGCAACGACCGTACTGGATTATTAAAAATAGCGCTCAGACAAGTCCTGGTACGATGTTGCATACAAGGCAAAACTGAAACTAATGGCAACGTGTGCTGTGACGGAGCGTTGTAATGAAAAGAAGGCTGGAAAAGCGTCTATAAAAGGAAAGAGAGAGCCAGGATATCGAAAACAACAGGGATATATATGAAGCCCGAAAGTTCTTCCAAAGCAAAGGTTTTGGAGCAGGGATCCCACGCCTGTAAGGACAGAGACGGAAATCTGGTCACGGACACTCAGAGTGTGACGAAATCACACCAATCATACAGGACGGAGAAGATTGTCCACCACTGAGCCAAAAAGAGGATAAAGCTGCGGAAGTCAATGAACTACCGGAAAGCCGGCAGCGATGAGCTGGCAACGTGCATGCACCAGCTCATAAACGCAATTTGGGTCAAGGAATGCATGCCCGTTGATTGGTTTCTGAGTGTTTTATGTCCTGTGCTTAAAAATGTGATCCGAGTGTGTGTACCAACTATCGCGAGATTAGCCTTTTACCCAACGCATATAAGGTCCTGTCTAGTGTGTTATGTCAAAGACTAAAGCGAACCTGATTGAACCTTATCAGTGTGACTATAGACTTTGGCAAATCCACGACACTACGACAAATCCTGGAAAGACTCTGGAAATGCAGATCGACACCTACCACCTGTTCATCGACTACAAAGCTTCATCGACAGAAATTGTTAGATGCTATGGCTGAGTTTAATACTCGAATCTAATACGACTTTGCGGGATGTCACTGACTGACACGAAGTCTTCAGTGCAAATTGGAAAAAATCTGACAGAGCCATTTTTTAACAAGCGAGGCTTTAGACAAGGCGATAGAATGTCTTTTGATCTTTTTAACATCGTAATGGAGATGATCAGATATCATTGGCGGTGGAATGCGGGATGTTACTGCGGCTTTTTAGAGCTTTGAAAACCAGTTGGCAGGAAATGGATCTGGTGATAAATGAGGACAAAACCAAGTTATTTGTTTCAACGAACAAAAAGTCCACTCGTCTGCGACGCTGCGTAAACGTTGACAACTATAACTTTGAAGTGGTAAATGACTTTGTCTACCTTTGCCCCGCCATAAACAAAAATATTAATGTCAGCCTGGAAATCAAGAGATGAATATTGATCGCAAACCGCTGCTACTATGCGCTTTCGTCAATAAACACGATGGATGGCGAAAAACTTCGTTGGATGGATCAGGTGAAAGAGCTGTTATCTACACTTGGTGTGACTAACTTTCTACGGAGCGCAAAAGACCGAAGCGTTTGGAAATGTTGTCTATATGCCGCTACTGATAGATGCATTTCTGTTGCTACTGCCAATTAAGAAGAAGAAGAAGGGTTGTGCATAAAAGAAGAGCTGAACTAGCCGGCCAGTTCTTAACAAGAATCACATGGACCTGTTCTTAATGAACCAAGAAATGTCTTCAGATCTGTTTTTGGATCTACAAAGATCTCTTCAAGCGGTAAAGGATGGTAATAGATTACAAATATAACATCTTTGAAGGTGCCGTACAGAACCACGAAACCGGACATACAGCCTAAATTCATTGTATTTTCATTAATCATAAACCGGTCCCAACTTAGATGATGATTGGACTAAAACAAAAATTCAAACTCTAGACAATGGAGGATAGAACATTGGAAGCTGTCCAGTAATATATCTCACCATGAGTGTTGTACATAACTTAGAAACAACACGGAGTGTCCAAATATATCAGTTGTCTTAATATCCTTCAAATAGTCTCAGCTTATAGGATGCTTGGATCCAGGTGATGAAGGATCGAACTAAATTAGGAACTATTTGCCAACTTTCTAACATAAGTGCTGAACACTATCGAGAAATCAGACTCACTTGTCATATAAAAACAAACAAAAATGGATTGTTGAACAAAAAGCCACCCTGATGCATGGAATAGTTACAACTATTGGCTTTCCACGACTTTTGGAACAGATTTTGGCAATCAGTAAATATGACTGTTGCTTTAGAATTATTTTTTTCTAATCGGTTGAAAATAGGTATAAAATGCCCAAGGACAATTTCTACTATTACTGTTGCACAGAACCAATAACGGGACTTACCAGGACAAAATTAACTTACGGCTAACCCGAAACTTGACTTATACCTAAAACTATTCCTGCTGAAGGTAAAGATTAGTCACACGATCTTAAAGACTGTCCAGGATTGGTTTTAACCACTAACTTTACATCCAATTGTGTAACAGAACTCGGCGATTACTTTTAACCGAAATACAAATGCGACAGTTTCTTCAAAACCTGAGAATAGATTTTTCCATTTATTATTACACTGTACGACACGATTTTTCACCCATGATCAAACTGACCAGATTCTGAAAATATAGCTAAAATAAAAATATACGTATCTCCCAGTTTTTCTAGATCAGCTCGTTTAAGTTTTTTACGAGCAATTCAATTTTTGGAGCGAAGCTCCCATATAACGACTTGAAAGTGACTTTTTCTTGTTCGCAGAATTCTGAGAGTTGTTAACAGATTTTGATGAATTTTTTTTATTGTTTTTCAAAAGGCTAGGAGCGGGTTCTGACAAAGTCAAAATTTAAAATTTGTCAACATATTTTCCTAGTCCGAACCAGCTCCTAGCCATTTGAAAAACATTTAAAAAAAAATTGTGACAATTTTAATTTTTGACAAATTATAAATTTGGACTTTGTTAAAACCAGCCCCTGGCCATTTAAAACATATTTAAAAAAAATTCATCAAAATCTGTTGACAACTCTCAGAATTCTGCGAACAAGAAAAAGTCACTTTCAAGTCGTTATATGGGAGCTTCGCTCCAAAAATTGAATTGCTCGTAAAAAACTTAAATGAGCTGATCTAGAAAAACTGGGAGATACGTATATTTTTATTTTAGCTATATTTTCAGAATCTGGTCAGTTTGTTCATGGGTGAGGTCAAAAGTTTAAATTTGTCCTACAGTGTTATACAACCATACACGCATAGTCGTATACTGAGGCCTGTAGGGTTTCATCTAACCCATTGATTAATATACATACTCTTCACAATTAAGTCGCCGTGGTGCCTTCATTGGCGACGTAGCCGTCGTCGTCGTCATATGCATTTTATTACAATTTCAACATTTTTATCACACTTTGTGAACTTATCAATTATAGTTCTTTTTGTTTATCAACATTCGGTCTATCGCCGATTGTTATTACAGTTGTTGTTACTGGGTGGCGGCAGCAGCAGTAGTAGTAGCGGCTTCAGTAGCTGCCAATTGTTAAAAAAAACGAAGAAGTATAAATATACATTACGATGGGTTCGCGAAAAGCGGTTAGATGTGGTGATTATCAACTAGTTATTGTTAATATTCAATATATACTTTATATTTGAGCAGACTAGTGGACCGGTTAATGCTACGCTATTGCATAGTTGACGAAAATAATAAATAACTTAATATAACTGACCACATATTCACACTGCGACAAATCCTGGAGAACAAACCCAAGAAATGCAGATCGACACTTACTATTTGTTTATCGATTACAAAGCTGCGTTTGACAGTCCGATACGACAGAAACTATTAGATGCTATGGCTGAGTATGGTATTCCTGTGAAGCTGATACTCGAATACTCGACTTTGCGGGCTGACACTGACTGACACGAAGTCGTTAGTAAAATAACGACGTAAACAAAAGAAATAATATGCGGTTAAATGAAAAGATCTCTCTCGACGAACAAAGACTCAACTCAACCAGACATCGATTCTACCTGTCTTGATCTACTGCGCAGAATCCTGGGTAATGATACAAGCGGATCAATTTATTCTGGGAGTCTTTGAGAAAAAATATTTGGACCCATCATCGTTAACGACAATTACCGCCGTCGAATAAAGCATGGGCTGTATAACGAAACCGAAGTAGTCAAGCGCTTTCAAATAAACCGAATGCGCTGGCTTGGAACTATTTACGGAATGCAAAGGACCGAAGCGCTTGGAATTTTTCTCCACATGTGTGGTCACGCCCCCATCTAGCCTCGCGATTTAAACCTGAAAGCAACAAATTAGCCACTATTCGCATAAAGTCGATATTTTACATTACGCTGATTTGTGTACAGGCTCCGACGGAAGATAAATATGAGGACATTAATTCTATGCATTCTATGAGCGCCTGGAGGAAATGTATGACCGCTGTCCTGCATATGACAATAAAATTGTTCTGGGAGATTTTAATACTAAAATAGGAAGAGAAGACACTCTTGGTTCAGCAGTCAACCCCTCCGATAACGGACTCGGACTAGTTAGCTTCGCGTCGGCAAGAAACATGGAAGTGAGTGGAACCAAATTCCCTCATAAATATATCCACAAGCCAACCTGGATATCCCTGATCAAAATACAAGAAACCAGATTGATCACGTGGTAATTGATAGCAGGCATGTCTCAAGCTTGTGGACGTGCGTGTGATGCGCGATGCAAATATTGACTCGGATCAGTTGCAGCCAAGATATGCACGCGATTATTGACTCGAATCACCACCTAGTTGCAGCCATGGTACGCACGCGATTAAGTAGCGCTAAAAATGCTCGTAACCAAACGCAATGGAAGCTACACAAAGCTGCATACCACCGAGATAGCCAATGCCTACTCCAATTAACTCAATTATTTCGAACCAACCCAGACGTTCCCGACACCCAATGGCAGCATATTGCGCAGCCGCAACGACCGCACTAGGTTATGAAAAACCACACTTGGACAAGCACTGGTACGATAAGGTGCTTTTACTGACTCAACGATGCCCCTAGAGGATTCAAATGTATGACTGAGTCCCAATATTTTTGGAATCCCCAACAGTTTCTCAAAACATATCTATCCCCTAACGTCAACCCTTTAGGAGGTCAATATAATTTTTTTTATTTTTTTAAAAAAATTTTTATGAAATCTGCTCTTGCCGCTCCCATTGTGCCCTCTAGAGGAGTAAAATGTATGTACGACGCCCAGTAATTTGTCCCTCCTAACATTTTCCCTAAATATACCAACCCCCTATCTTCACCTCTAAGGGGACTCCCATACAAAAATCAAAATATTATAAATTTTGCTCCCATCGCTTTTAGTACTCCAAATATGCCAATAGAAGTGTCAAATGAATGACCGAGTCCCAATATTTTTGTAACCCCAATTGTTTCTTAGTACATATCTACCCTCTAGCTTCAGCCCTTTAGGTGGTCAATATACAATTTTATTATCATCGTTGTGTTTGTGTTTATTCGGTCTGTTTGTATGAACATTGACTTTGGAATTTATCTCAAGCTCAAGACCAATTGTTTTGAAAGAAGTTAGCAGAATGATATTCTCATAATGCCAGGCAGTCTGTACAGCTGTTTCGGATCCAGCCACGGATCCTCATCAGCAGACTTTGGTATAATGATTGCAAAATGTTTATCAAGTCTTATGCACCAGAATTAACAACAAAATGAGAATTCTTTCTTGAGTGCATAGACTCGAAAAACTTCACAACCATTCACTATGAGAAACCATTTGCTTAACTTCTTTCTTGTTTTGATTGTTTATGTTGAAAAATCAATCATTATAAAAAAGTCTGCTGATGAGGATCCGTGGCTGGATCCGAAACAGCTGTACAGACTGCCTGGCATTATGAGAATATCATTCTGCTAACTTCTTTCAAAACAATTGGTCTTGAGCTTGAGATAAATTCCAAAGTCAATTTTATTATATTTTTAATTTTTTTTACAAAAATTGGCTCCAGCCGTTTCATATTCACCCCCTAAGGGAGCTCCCAAACAAAAATCCAACAAATGCTCCTAGAGGAGTCTATTGTATGGCCGAGTCCCAATATTTTTGGAATCCCCAACTTATTCTCAAAACATATCTACCCCTCTATTTTCAACCCTTTAGGTGGTCAATATAAATTTTTTTATTTTTATAAAATTTTTTTTTATGAAATCTGCTCCTGCCGCTCTCCTTGTGCTTCCTAGATGAGTAAAATGTATGTACGACGTCCAGTAATTTGTCCCTCCTAACATTTTCCCTAAATATACCAACCCCCTATCTTCACCTCTAAGGGTGAAATCAAATACAAAAATCAAAATGTTATAAATTTTGCTCCCACCGCTTTTAGTACCCCAAATATGCCAATAGAAGTGTCAAATGTACGACCGAGTCCCAATATTTTTGCAACCCCAATAGTTTCTTAGTACATATCTACCCTCTAGCTTCAACCCTTAAGGTGGTCCACATAAATTTTTTTTATTTTTTAAGTTTTTTTTTTTTTAAATCAGCTCCAGCCGCCCCAATTGCGCCTTCTAGAGGAGTAAAATGTATGTCCGCTTCCAGTCATTTTTCCCTCCAAACATTTTTCCCAAACATATCTAAATTTGCTCCCACCCTTGGGATAGGGTGCGACAAAATGAGTCAACTATATTTTTATTTAAGTTAAAGAATTTCAAAAAACTTTTTCTTGATGTTATGTGTAAACTTGATAAAGAGTTGAAGCATAAGGTGAATATTTTTATCCAACGAATCGAGTGACCTGTCGGTATTAACGTACTAGAGTATATGAAAATATTGGTGTCAAATGAATGACCGAGTCCCAATATTTTTGTAACCCCAATAGTTTCTTAGTACATATCTACCCTCTAGCTTCAGCCCTTTAGGTGGTCAATATACAATTTTTTTTATATTTTTAATGATTTTTTAAAAAAATCGGCTCCAGCCGCTCCATTTGTGCCTTTTAGAGGAGTAAAATGTATGTCCGACCCCCAGTGACTTTTCCCCTACTTAAATTTTTCCCAAACATACCAACCCTCTATCTTCACCCCCTAAGAGGGCTCCTATACAAAATATATAATTTTTATTAATTTTTAAAACCACCGCATTAACTACCCCAAAAATGTCCGTAGAAATGTCAAATGTATGACCGAGTCCCAATATTTTTGCAACCCCAATAGTTCTTTGTACATATGTACCCTCTATCTTCAACGCTTAAGGTGGTCCACATAATTTTTTTTTTATTTTTTAATTTTTTTTTAATTAGCTCCAGCCGCCCCAATTGCGCCTTCTAGAGGAGAAAAATGTATGTCCGATCCGCAGTCACTTTTCCCTCCTAAAATTTTCCCTCAACATACCTAGTTCCATCTTCACCCCCTTAGGGAGCTCCCAAACAAAAATCCTTTTTCGACCTTTTTTACCCCTAAATGTTTGAATTTCTAAAAAAAAAACTCATCTGGCGGCTCTCACAATTCTATATACATTTTCGTAACTCTACCTTTAGGCATTTGGCCTGGGCGATAGTACCAGTTTTATCCATTTTTCGGTATTTTTACACCTAAAGAACGAATTTTGAAAAATTTCTTCACATCGCTTAACAAAAAAAATTCACTTAAATCTTTGCGACTATACCCTTAGTAAGTTTTATCCCATTTCGATCTTTTTACTCCTAAAATTTACGAATTTCGAAAACCCTCCTTGTTCGTTCTAATTTTATAGGGAGCAAGCCCATATAAATTATCATGATTATATTATTAGCCGTTTGGTCTGGACGACAGTAACATTTGTATCCCCCTTTCATATTTTGTATCCAGAAATATCGTATTTTAATCCATACCCATATTAATTTTCGCGATTATAGCATTAGTCGATTAGTCTGGGTGATGGTATAAGTTTTATCCCTTATTGGTAATTTTTACCCCTAAAAGTACGATTTTTCCAGTGAGATGTTATCCCCATGTACCATTTACATATATTGCAAATCTCACCTTCTATATCCTCATCTTCATATAACGATTTTAAAAAAGGGGCGTGCAATCGCCCTCTTTCCACAAACGAAGTATTTTTTCTTATACGACCGATATACGTACGAAATCAAGACTTCGAATCTATAATAGTTTAAAAGATACAGTCATTTCAAAATTCGAGTTGTATGGGGTGGTGCCACGCCCATTTTATTCCCTTGCAGTCCGAATTTCCAAAAATCTCGCCTAAGTTCCAAATTTCAAGGTTCTAACTTTATCCGTTTGGGCTGGGGAAAACTCATTTGTTTATATATACACCAAAAAAAATTACGACAAATTAGTTGTCATATTGAATACCATTTCGTCAATACAATTAAATATTTAATTAAAAAGGCGCCAACAACCAAAATTGAAAATACAATAAACAGTTTTGTTATAGTTACAATTTGTGTATTTTAGTTCAATTTGAAAAGTGTTTAAAAATTTGTTAATATGACAATTTACAAACATGTTCAAATGGAAAAATTGTTATAAATCGAAATTGAATGCTAACAATAATAATTAATTACTTAACAACAGTTGTGTTTTTTTCCGTGTATAGATAGAAAATATATAGGGATAGGAAAATATTGATAGGAGGTAACACGTTCACCAATCCGATCATGCTCATTTTTTGGAAATTAACACACATTCGTAAAAAACTAACTTAAACTGTAATCCAGATATATAACGACCGCTATTCACCTTGTTTTTTTATTCCCAGAGTTAACATTATTTAAATTCTGTTCAAATTTCAGGAAATATACTAATTTTCTAGTTTTTTTTTCTTTGTTTTAAATTGCTCAAATATTATCTCCCCCCACTATCTTAGGCAACGCACTGTACATATATGTATACAACGTATACGTATTATGATAATTCTATTATCAAATCTAATATATTACACACATTCCATATTGTAAAAGTACAAGATATACGCTGTCGTGTAAATATTTTCACAAAAATGATATCAGTGATAAGAAAACAATGTGTGTGCCTCTGCCTGCTCGTACCCACAGTTTAGTTGTTGTAATAATTTGTACAATCGATTGTTTGACAAAGTCAGCCAGCCGGACAGTTGATCAATCGATCGATCGATGTCTGTCATCAGCGTGTAGTCAGCAGTAGTACCCTTGGTTAATACCTCAATAGCCCTCAATAGTATTAAAAAGCACAACGACCAAAACCAATAGTGTACAGCCCAGCTGAAACCTCAAGAGCTCTAGCCAGTCATATTGTATTTATTTTAAAATCACTATTCTTAATCATACATACAGTTAGGTGTCATACAAACTACTATACATAGTATTT
The DNA here is from genome assembly GCA_964034835.1 of Muscina levida. Taxonomy (NCBI): domain Eukaryota; kingdom Metazoa; phylum Arthropoda; class Insecta; order Diptera; family Muscidae; genus Muscina; species Muscina levida. The sequence continues at coordinate 130,668,482 of OZ035880.1, read as the reverse complement.
GTTTAGGCTTAGGCTGCGCGGTCAACTAATCAAAGTATACTACAATTAAGTAGACCACAAACGATTTAATCAGATCAAAACTGTATTTTACCCGTGTGGCCAAAATGGTTGACCGGGATATGTTGGACTGCCCACAAAGGCATATTGATGAGGATTTACAATACGAGCAATGTCTGTATATGAGCGTCCAGAACGTGTTTCCATGAGGTTGTCATCATCCAAATAGTAGTTTCGGGTAGTAAGTAACAGAACACAGATCATGGATTTTATTAATATGCGAGACAATCCAGAAGCGTATGGTTTTCTCTTGTTATCCATTAACTCAGTTGTTCTCAAAAGGGCTATAGATGTTAAATAAGATATTCACACATATTTCAATCTTATTTATATATTGTCTAGAGAATTGTTTTCATTATTATAATCTTTAATTGGCTGCGCTGATGATAATTGTTACAATTGCTAGGTCGAACTTACACATGATACAGTTATCCATTAAAAAGAGAAGAGCAGCAGAGAGTCAGAGGCAAATAGTGAGTAGTTCTTGCGTAACATTGAATAAATTCATTCATTGATTTCGTCATAAACATGATTCTTGAGATGTTATTTTTTTTTCCATATTTTCAAGATGAATATAAATATTGTTTTGTTTGATTTGTGTTTTTTTTTTTTTTTTTGGAGAGTATTACTAACTGGTATTTGTTTTTGTTAAGCATCAGTAATTAGCATACAAGAAACTTGTTCGTACTAAACGTATGGGTGTTTACACTGTGATTGAGAAATTGTTCATTATCTATTATCTACTTTATATAAATAAAAATTAAATGATGTGCGTTGTAGGTGAGCCCATCACTTGAGAATGTGTGGAGGGATTTGACTAATTTTTTTGTAAAGAAAAGAAAATTGTCCACGCCCATTTATACGCCCACTTCTCCCAATTTATCTAAAATTCATATTAACACTAAAACGCTATATAAAAAAAATATTACAAAACCAATACAGAAATTTCAGTCAGGTAAACTGACTGATAAATACTCTCACCCTATGACTTATATTGTTTGTCTTGAGTTATTGAAATTAACCGATTTTTAAATGAAATTAGTATTATTTCTGGGCATTTGGTCATTTTGTATGGGGTTACCGAAAGGGTCTTATGCTGAACCATCTCAAAAGTAAGGTAACCAAATATAAAAGTAAACTATTTTAACGTTTTGAGGAGTTTCTTTTAAGAAATTATGCGAAAAATATTGATTTTTGCAAAACTGACTATTTTGTATAGGAGGGGGCAGCACAACGTGTCCGATTTTTTTTTCTTAAAACAATGTTCAATAAACACTTATCGTGTGTAAAATTTGACTAAATTCAGTGAACTCACAAATAAGATAGGCGCAATAGGGGGTGAAGATATGGGATAGGTACATTCGGAAAAAATATTAGGAGTGACAAATTAGTGGAGGTCGGTCATACATTTTACCCGTCTAGGAGGGGCACAATGAAGCGACAGAAGCTGATTTCATAAAAAAAATATAAATATAACATGTACTGAGAAACTGTTGGGTTTGTAAAAATATTGGGGGTCAATCTTACAGTTGACTCCTCTAGGGTCATCTTTGGGGCAGTAAGAAAATAAGAACAATTTTATTTTTGTTTTGGAGCTCCCTTAGGGTTTGAAGATAAGGGGTAGGTACGTTCGGAAAAAATATTAGGAGTGACAAATTGTTGGGGATCGGTCATACATTTTACCCATCCAGGAGGCACAATGAGAACTGTAGGAGCTAATTTCTTTAAATAATTAAAAAAAATTTATGGAGATTTCCTTAAGGGTTGAAGATAGAGGGTAGATATTTACTATTGGGGTTGCAAAATATTGGTGATCAGGCCTACATTTGACTTCTCTAGGGGCATGTTTGGGGCAAAATTTATAAAAATGTTATTTTTGTATGGGAACTCCCTTAGGGTGTAGAGATTGGGTCAAGTATGTTTGGGAAAAATGTAAGGAGAAAAAACATCTAAGAATCGGTCATACTAATTACTTCCCTAGGAGCGAGTCAGGGGCAGTTGCGTGGCTTGATGCGGATTTTTCCTCTTCCCCACCAACATTGACAAAATGCGCGGCGGGTTGGTTGGGATTTTTAAAAAAAAAATTTCAAAAACTCAAAAAATTGTGTGGGGACAACCCCAAAGGGTTGAAGATAGAGGATCGATATGTTCTGAGAAACTATTGAGGTTGCAAAAATATTGGGGATCAGTCATCCATTTGACTTCTTTAGGGGCATCTTTGAGGCAGTTAAAGCTGTGGGAGCAAAAATTATAACATTTAGATTTTTGTATAAGAGGCCCCTTAGGCGGTGAAGATGAGAGGTAGATATGTTCGGAAAAAATATTTGAAGCAAAAAATTATTGGGGATCGGTCATACATTCTATCCATCTAGGAGGCACAAAGAGAGCGGCAGGATCTGATTTCTTAAAAAAATTTCTCAAAATTGTGTGGATATGTTCTGAGAAACTATTGGGGTTGCAAAAATATGGGGGGTTAAGATAGGGTGTAGGTATGTTTGAGAAAAATGTTAGGAGGAAAAAAAGACTGGGTATCGGTCATACCATTTACCCCTCTAGGGTGGACTCCGGAGCAGCTGCGGAGCTTGATGTGGATTTTTTTCCCCTCCTTCCCTCATCTTTGACCACGATGTGCGGCCATTTGACCCCACTCCACCTCCCCAAAATTTTGGCTCATGCTCTTTTTCCCAACCACACAAAATTAAGACGTGGTTCGTATCGAATCAGAAAACTTGTGCACTACACCAACCCTAATATACAGGTAGAACTATGGTGGCAATTTCAATCATTAATATGGGAGCTACCCTACCAGGAGGGGAGTGGCAAACTGTTCGGTTTCCTGAGGTTTTACCTACTCTTACAAAATAAATTAACTGATCAAATATTTGAATATCCTTCAGTTGTCTGTTTGGAAGTTATGGGAGAAATATTAATTTAATAAAAGGAAAGGGAGGTACCAGAGAGGGTTGGCTGATATAGTCCAAATTCATTACTGAGTCAAATTTTTATAAGCGGACATCTTATAACCGAATTCAGTATACTTACCAACAAGATGTGTATGTACAATAGACCGTATCAGAAAAAAAGTTCTCCGTACACCAGCGTTGCTCGTCGGTGACCGCCATGGTAGATTCATGTACTACATGAACAAAACGCTCGGTGTTTTGAGAATGAGATGGATACTGATAATTAGGTTTAGCTAAGAAAACTATCAAATGAAAATATTTTTCTTGCGCTTACCAGGTAATTCGATTACATCTTGCGACCATTGTAATGCTTCCAGATGCTCTTGGGTATAGAACTGCAAGCATGTCGGCTCTGTCAATTCGAATTTATTCCAATTGATCTTGTAGAAGTATGAGTCACTTTCGAAGTTTATAAAATTAACAACTTGTGGACCGAACATTGGCATCATTACGGGCTAATAAAATTTTAGAATAGACATCAGACACAGACAAACACATCGATATATCATACTTTAATATCTGAATGTAAATAATGAAGCTATGACAAATTTAAAAAGGTGACCCCTACGGTCTGCAACAATGAATTTATAAAAGCATTTTTTAAATAGTTGTGCTGTAATTATCGAAATACTTTCTTAGCAAAAGTTTTATGATTTTTCTCGAGCTATAAATTTCTAACATTAGGGTGGTAGAAAATGAGATTTGGGGGATTAGTACTAGAACGGTACACTTGAGGTCAATATAAGCAAAAATATTGGCCTCCCTGAGACAAAAAATTTGATATCTCAAACTGTAAATATGAAAGATTCGGCAAAAACAAAACAAACAAAAAATGTTTTTTAAATGTCCTTGGAACAATACTTTATATTCGCTGGTGTTCGGTGCGCTTTTTTTGTGTAACCATCGATGCAAACTTTCGCACAATATATTCGTAATTTTGTAAATAACAAATGGAAGGTGGAGCCCGATGTCCAACTTTGCTACTAATACCTATTTTTTAACGAAATTCCCATATAAGGAACAGCCTTAGCTATACATATACATAAAGGCGGTGCATAGTGGCCCAAACGGACAATCTAGCGGGATTTAAGTCGCATTTCAATTTTTGAAAATGCCGATTTTCTTTGTTTCTTTTAATTGGCAACACTTATAAAAGCTTAAAAAAGCTTTTGCAAGAGCATTAAGGTGCTTTCCTGATCCGCTGCGAGCCTTCAAAGTGAATAAATTTTTTAGACGTGGCCCGCAAAGATTTTGCAGCATTTTTGGACTTCTCTTGGTTGATCCAAATTACAAACAAATTATACTTTATTGAGTCAATATCTTTTTTTCTCATTCAGAGAAGGTATGTAGTAAATAAAAATTATATATTTGTGATCCGTCTTCTCATGTGTACCACTAAAAATGTGGTAGAACTAAGCTGTTGTAGCATATATGGTTTTAGAGCGTATACTGAAATCTTTGGACTATAACTAACGTCATTCAATCGTATTCAAGCTAAATTTAGCATTTATGTAAATGATAACCAACTACGACCAACTGTTGGAGATATATGGAGAATTGCCCCACCACCTCTGGTACCACCCAAACAAAATGACAAATTTTTAAAAAAAAATAACATTTGTTCAATAACTTTCAAACGGGAAGGAAGGAAATTGAAATTTGGTCTGTTTAATTATCTTTCAATAGGAAACAAATACTGAGAAAACCAAATTATTAGCCACACCCCTTCTGTTTCCTCCCATACAAATGGCGGAATTCACCCTCATATTGTTAAATAATTTTGTTTTGGTAGGCTTAAACAAATATGGACTATATCGGCCGACCCCTTCTAGTACCTCTCATACAAAATAACCAGACGTTTTTTAGCCAACCAGATTTGGTAGCCCGCATTACAGGTCATTTTTTAAATATGGTATCGGCGATGTCGATTGTGAGACTGAAATACTACTGGCCTTGCTCGTATCATGTTCCTCATCATTAGATAATGAAAAATTCTCAAAACTAAACATTTCTGTTGATTATTACTAATTTTATTGAAATATAAAAAAAATTGTCGAAAGTCGACTATGACATACGTAATAAGGGACATTATGTTAAGTAAATTTTTTTTTATTCTCGTCAACTATAAATGTACTGAATTTTGAATCGAAATTTAAAATATGAATTTTGAAGTCGATATTTTTGTTAGCAACTTGGTTATTAATAATCGCAATATCAACTTTACAACTTAAAAGATAACATAAACAATATAAATCGTTTCTTTATACCGGTCGTGTCATGTTGATTACAACACGCAACTATCTGTGTTATAATGTAGGTCCGGTTGAGTTAGTCTTAAAACAATAGCAAGTCATCCTCAGTCAAATGTGAGAAGCTCATCTAAATGTATCTTTGTCATAGTATGGAAAAGCGATTGTTTTGTAAAAATTGTGGAATTTAAAATAGTATGTAAACAGAAAGATACCGTAATACTTTTTGCAACTGAAAATAGTTAAAGAATCAATGTCAAGTAAGCCTAAGCCTAAAACCTTTCTAGATAACAATAACAACTGGGTGATTTTGTTATAGCCACTTCAGACGGTTCCTCCCACGCCTACCTTCAATATGTGCTATGTTAACGAATTAAACAAGAACAAATCTCCTCAGACAAATGCCCTTTATACATCCTGCTAATGTTTATGCATAACATATGGCCGTGTTCGGGAAAATGTCAACCAGAGGGGAAAAATATTTTTGTGACTTTTACAAAAAATTTTTGTGTGTATGAAATAAGAAGTGTCTAATAAATCTGGCACAATCTGTTTTTGGTCAAAATTGCAAAACCGTGGCAACCCCAGCATATTTTTTCTAGTAAGCTTTAAACTAAAATATCAAACAAAATGGATAGCTCACAGAAAAAGGTAAAAACAACCTATTTTGCTCAGAAAATTGCATTGTTTTCTTTTGCAATATATAGATAAAGAATTGTTTTAGTTCTGAAAACAAAAAAAAAAATTAAAAACAATTTTTTAATGCACATTTGATGGCAATGAAAACTGCGCAATTTCGGTGTAATGTGAAAGACTAATATTGAAAAAGTTTAATAACGGTGGTTGCACGCTGGTGTTTTGTTATGAAAACAAAAATTTTTCTGAGCAGGAGTTCCTAATATTTGGAATGGGTGGTGTTTTTGAAGATTAATGCTGGTTTGTCAGATTAAATTGCCATCAAATGTGTGTAATGTGAAAGACCAATTGAAAAAAAAAAAACAATTTTTTTTTTGGTAGGATCCACTTACGAGTGCGGAAAAAAATAAAAATTTTATCGAAAAGCTAAAAAAGAATGGTAAATACGAAGAACACAAAAGAAAGAGGGCAGAAGCTATGCGTAAATTGAGAGAAAACCGTAAATTGACAGAAAGTGAAATGCCAAGAAAGGATCGTGAGACTCTTGTAGAAAGACGTCGCAAAGACTACGTAAATGCATTCAACCTTACACCTTCAGCCATTTTTGTCGAAGAAGTCACTGATGAAAACTTTTGTGAAATAAACAATATATTAAATGTTGCCGAATTTTTTTTTGAACACAAAAAATATTGGAGATATTACGTCGGCCCATCAAATACAGCAAGAGTCCGTCAATATCCGCATTTTTTCAACTTCCAAAGAAGGATATAATCAACCTTAAAAAATAAATGAAACATCAAAAGAGAAACAAAATAAAAATAGAGTTTGAATAACTTTGTTTTTGCATTTTTTTAATAATTCCGCAAATATAACCGTTTTCAAAAGAATGTTATAGTTTTATTTGGCATGCGGAACAATGGTGACATAAAACTTTAAAGGTTACTAGAAAAAACATGCTTGGGTTCAATTTTCGACCAAAAAAAACATTGGTGCCAAATTTTTTAGACACTTCTTATTGCATACACACCAAAAAATTTTCGCGAACACTGCCAGGTATGGGTCCGCCCTTAAATATTGTCATGCTGTTTTCGAATTTTTTGACACCTTTCTTTTTTTTGCCATAAAAAGCTGATGTCCCACCTGTCACAAATCGCTCTACCCCCACCTCCCAAACCATGATATTTATTACGATGCCTTAGTCCCAAGACCTATTATTGGTCTATGGTTGTAAAAAAATTCTTTAAGAAGCATTTATAAGCATAAAAAATCGTTTTTAAATGCAAAAATTTGTACGATGTAATGTGAAAGACTTTCGATGTAATGTGAAAGACTTGATATTTTAAGTCCTACTGAGGTTTCTAAGCAACATATTTAAACCGTTGAAATGCAATTTCCTTTCTTCATTATTTAACTTTTATCTCCAAAAGTACGGGGACAACCCGTTGTCTATAAGAACAGAACTTTTAGAAAGTATCTGTCTACCTCAAAAGTGACTTCCAAAATTTGTAATGTGAAAGACCGACTTTAACAGCTTATACCATGAAAACCATAGGACCTAGATAAAAAATTCCTTTGAAGAAAATGTGCACACTGTTAAGGTTTATAATTTCCATGCATAAAAAATTAGCATTTAACATATTCCAAACCAATTTTTTCAAATTAGTGTGTACAAATGTAATGTGAAAGACTGCGAACACGGCCATATGCTTTAATGGAGTCACCCATATTCAATATCTTGCTTGTGTCTAACTCTTCTTTGATTTGCTTGATATACTTCAGCTCTCTAAAAACAACATATATGTATGTATGTATATTCTCACTTCGTTTATTAATAACAAATCAAACTAGTAACGAAATTTCTACAAATTAGTATTTTTGGTGAATTAGTAAAGTTATAACGTCCGAAATATGCGGTCTGCTGGAAAACATATCGCTTTTACTATAGCGATTTTGCTAGAGTGTACACTTAATATAGGCGTAGTTAATGGACAATACTATGTGCAATCAAATTATGGTCCTAACTATAATCAAGTTCCACAGCAAATTGTGGTACAGCAAGTTCGTCCAATACAACAGCAACAACAACAACAGGTTCAAGTAAGACCTGGTCAGCAAACGATTGTCGTGCAGCAAGTTCGTCCGGTACAACAACAACAAGTTCAAGTTCGTCCTGCTCAACAGCAAGTTCGCCCCGTACAAGGTCAACAACAGCAACAGGTTCAAGTTCGCCCTGCTCAGCAAACGGTTGTAGTGCAACAAGTTAGACCCGTACAAGGACAACAACAACAAGTTCAAGTTCGTCCCGCTCAACAGCAGATTGTGGTGCAGCAAGTTCGACCTGGCCAGCAACAGGTTGTGGTGCAGCAAGCACGACCTGGCCAGCAGCAACAGGTTGTAGTTCAGCAGGTCCGACCGCCACAACAACAAATTGTAGTGCAGCAAGTTCGTCCAGGTCAGGTACCACAGACGATTATAGTACAACATGTATATCCTAACCAGCAGCAACAAGTTCGTCCTGTTCAAGGACAACCACAAAGTTGTCCTTTACCAACACCGCAACAGCAACAAGTTATTCCTATTCAATGCCAGCGTCCAGTACAAAACCCTCAGCCAACCCGGCCTGTTCAAATACAAACTCCTCCCCAGCAACCAAATCGACCTGGGCAGATACAGACTCCTCCACAGCAACCAAACCGACCTGGGCAGATACAAACTTCTCCACAGCAACCAAATCGACCTGGGCAGATACAAACTCCTCCTCAGCAACCATATCGTCCTGGGCAGATACAAACTCCTCCTCAGCAACCATATTGACCTGGGCAGATACAAACTCCTCCTCAGCAACCATATCGTCCTGGGCAGATACAAACTCCCCCGCAACAGCCTAACCGACCCACAGAGATACAAACTCCTCCACAGCAACCTGGACCACAACCCACTATTCGCCCAGTACAAACGCCTAATGTCACCCAAAAACCTAACAGTCAACCAAATGGCCAACAAAATAATCCTGGTTTCCCTCCAACAACAAAGCCAAATGCAAATGGTAATAACGTCTTTCAGCCCATTCCCATAAATCCCACACCAGCGCCCCAAAATGATGGCGGACTCGTATCACAAACCGTTTCGAATCCACTGTCCGGTCAAGGAACTGTCTTCAATCCGGTGCCTATATTTAATCCAGTGCCCCAAACATCTACAACAACTACCACTACTACAACAACACCACGTCCCAATGTTCCTGAACAGCCGGATACGGATAATGAAACGGAAGTAGATTACAGTCATCTTATTGACGTACGAATTCTTGATTAACCTTCATCTCTTTCGGAAACAATAACAAGTTTAAGATCATCAGCACAGCCGATGGACGAGAGTAGGCAAGAAGCACAAATCACTATATAGGTTATTGAACCCGTTTAGGGTTTTAAACGGATAAAGTTTCCTTCCATAAATTTTGTACACCATTAACTAATTGTAATATATTGTGAATAAACAAAACTGATGGGAAGAACTGTATTTGTACAGATTTACACATAATAGGTGTGTTTTATTTAATCAGATTGCACAGTGCAACAGCCATTCTGGGGGGTGAAAAATTCCAAGCAGGGGGGTATAGGTACTACAGCAAAAAGTTTCATAAATTTCCTTCTAGGTATTTATTGCACTAAGAAGAAATGTTTGGTAATATTAATGGTGCCGTTGGGGATGTAAAGTGAATCTTGCACCTCAAGCCGACTCACAACCTCCTTTGTGGTGACTCCTGGGCAACGTGATAGTGATCAAATAGCCACAATCGGCATCAAGGCGAAATATTTCTTCATCACGCTAAAGATAAAGACGATGAGATTAAAAAAGCATTTTACTAGCGCCTAGGGAAAACATACAACCGCTGCCCTGACCACGACATGAAAATCGTTCTGGTAGATTTTAATGCAAAAATAGGAAGGGAAGATGTTCTTGGTTCATCGATCGATAAATTTAGACTACATATCGACACGTCAGACAACGGGTTTATGCTGGTTAGCTTCGCAGCGAGAAGGAACATGGTAGTGAGTGGAACCAGATTTCAGCACAAAGATATCCGCAACTTGGCTATCCCCCTATCAAAACACCAAATATCAAATTAATCATATGGTAATTGGCAGCCATGGACGTGCGTGTGATCCTTGGTGCTAATATTGGCCCGGATCATTACCTTGTTGCAGCCAAGGTGCGCACAAGATTGAGCAGAGCGAAAAACGCACAAAACGCACCAAACACAAAAAAAGCTGGACATCGCAAAGCTGCAA